>CM044053.1:13685714-14914285 GCA_024086825.1 Abrus pulchellus subsp. cantoniensis | reverse complement strand
CTTGATTGTATTATCTCTTTCACAAAAGATTCTGTTTAACTGTAGGATCAGAATTTAGGGAGGATGATTGGCACCAGATGTGAGTTTCATTGTCTCTATCATTTGAATGCTTCTACTCATGCTGGTTCGGTAATTGATTCACCTCTTCTTATTCATGCTCAGTTAGGACATCTTAGTTTAACCAAATTACAACATTTAGTACCAAGTCTTTCCAAGTTATCTACTTTGTCTTGTGAGTCATGTCAATTAGAAAAACATACTCGTCATTCTTTTACTAGTTGTGTCCATCATTGTTCTTACTTATCCCTTTTCTTTAGTTCGCACTGATGTGTGAAGTTCAAGTCGTACTGTAATTATTTTAGGTTCAAAATATTTCATTACTTTTATTGATGATTATTCTAAATGTACTTGGTTATTTTTAATGAAAAATCGTTCTGAGTTGTTTTCTATTTTTAAAACTTTCTTTTTTGAAATTGAAACTTAATTTGGGGTTCCAATTTGTACTTTACAAAGTGATAATGCTCGTGAGTACTTATCTAATCAATTTCAAAATTTTATGTATTCTAATGGTGTCGTTCATCAGACCTCTTGTGCCCATACTCATTGTTTTTGGAGTGATGCTATTCTTACTGCGTATTACCTTATTAATAGAATGCCATCTTCAGGTTTTCAAAACCAAGTCCCTCACTTTATCTTATACTCTCACTAGTCCCTTCACCTTTTACCCTCTTGTGTCTTTGGGTCCACTTGCTTTGTTCATGACCTTAGTCCGGGACTTGATAAACTCTAATCACGCTCTCACAAATGTGTTTTTCTAGGTTACACTAGGTCTCAGAAAGGTTATAAGTATTACTCTCCAGCTCTTCGACGCCACTTGGTTTCGGCTGATGTCACCTTCTTTGAATCTATTTCTTTCTTTACACCCAATCCTCCTGCTTCAGTCTCTTTGAGGTGCCTTTTGTACGAAGGATGCCCTCTCAGGTGTGTTTCACGACTGGTCAGCCACTTGGGCATTACGGCTCTTGGCTACTCTTTGCCTTCTCACACCACTTGTTGGTGTGGTGGTCAGCAGAACAGGTTAGGCCTGGGATTAGGCTCGAAAGATATGCTGTACTTGGCGATGATGTTCTCATCGCCGATCTTTATATGTTTTGGCCACGTCCGTTTCCGCTCCGAAGAGGAAGGTTTGGATCTTTCAATCTTATGTCGTGAGGGATGTGACCTATGTTAGGTCCATAAAATACCACCGCTTTTGGTGTTCTATGATTCACCTCCGAATAATGAGTAGGTAGTTCGATCCTTTTTATTCTTCTCTTCATAGTAAACTGATGGGGGGATGAGGAGCAATAGGTCTCCGTTTTCTTCAGGTAAAGTCTCCGAATATAGCTGTTACTGATAAGGTAGAAAAGCAAGGTTAGTTGTCGGTTTGGTAGTACATCGGAAGGTAGCAGAACGAAGTATAGCGAATGCAAGAGTCAGAAAAGTTTTTTAGAGACTGAAGCAGGTCGAGAGCCAGACAGGCTAACGAGCGAGTGTAGTTGCTTCAAAGCGGGATATGAAAAGGAACCGCTGCTAGGATAGTAAGGACTGTCCTCACTGAACCTGAAAAGATATTAAATCCATTCGTCCGGGGAAGTGAGAATAAGTCTCCTCCTTCCTCTCTAGCTTTTGTGCCTTTCCATTATGTTCCACCACAACCATCTCATGCTTTTGCCACACCACCTCCTTTGCGCCCTTTGCAGGTATATCACTGTCGCCTGTCGCCTGTCGCCAGCCCCTCTATGTACCACCGTGCCACTCAACATCTCTCCTTCAGGCTTGCCTTTTGAGATTGAACTTCCCATTGATCTTTGTAAAGGTATACGCTCTACTCGTAATTCCTGTCCTGATTATGTTTCTTTGAGTTATCATTGATTGTCCTATTCCCATTATACTTGTTTGTCTTGTCCTCTATTTCTATTCCTCAGTCCACAAGTGATGCTCTCTCACATCCCAGTTGCAAACAAGCGATGATTGATGAAATGTGTGTTCTTTAGAACAGTGGTACTTGGGACCTTGTTCCTCTTCCTCCTAGGAAGTCTCTTGTTGGTTGTAGGTGGATCTATACAGTCAAGGTTGGTCTTGATGGTAAGATTGATCGCCTTAGGGCTCATTTGGTGGCCAAAGGTTATACATAGATATTTGGTTTGGAGTACAGTGATATTTTATCCCTAGTAGTCAAAATGACATCTGTCTGGCTAGTCATATCAATTGTTGCTATTTGTCACTGGCCTTTTTTTTAGCTTGATATAAAAATGCTTTCCTTCATGGTTGTCTTGAAGAAGTCTATATGGAGCAACCTCTTAGATTTGTTGCTCAGAAAGAGTCTTCAAGATTTGTTTGTCATCTCCTAAAATCCCTTTATGGTCTCAAACAATCTCCAAGGACATGGTTTGTCAGATTCAGCATGGTGGTTCAACAATCTGGCATGACTCGAAGTGAAGTAGATCACCCCATTTTTTATCGTCATTCAACTTCAGGTTGTATTTACTTAATTGTGATGTAAATGACATTGTCATTATAGGAAGTGGTCATCATGGCATCGAATAGATAAAGCAACAACTTTGTCAGCACTTTCAAACAAAAGATCTTGGTAGACTTCGATACCTTTCGGGGATTTAGGTGGCATAATTCAAGAATGGTGTTATGATTTCTCAAAGTAAGTATGCAATGAATATCCTAGAGGAAAGAAGATTGATGGGGGCAAAAACTGATGATACTCCTATGGATCCTAATAAGAAACTTCTGCAAAATCAGGGGGAGCCACTTTTAGATCCAGAAAGATATAGGAGACTTGTTGGAAAATAAATATCTGACAATTACTCGCCCAAATATCTTTTTTGCAATCAGTGGGGCGACTCAGTTTCTTAACTCTCCTTGTGATGGATATTGGGATGCAATAATCCGCATTTTGAAATATATTAAAGGAGCTCTAGGAAAAAGTCTCTTATATGAATACAAAGGACATACTTAGGTTGTGGGATATTCAAATGTAGATTGGGTAGGATCACCTAGTGATAGGAGGTCTACATTTGGCTATTGCATCCATATTGGTGGAAATCTAATTTCCTAGAAAAGCAAGAAGCAAAGTATAGTTACAAGATCTAGTGCAGAAGCAGTGTATTGAGCCATGATTTTAGTTACTTGTGAACTTAAATAGCTTAAACAACTATTCAAAGAATTGAGATTTGGAGAAGTTAGAAAGATGACACATATTTGCTATAATCAGGCAGCCTTACATATTGCGTCAAGTCCAATTTTTCATGAGAGGACTAAACACATTGAGATAGACTGTCACTTTATTAGAGAGAAGATTTTATCTAGAGACATCACTACTAGCTTTGTAAATTCTCATCATAATTGACAGATATCTATATCAAGTCTTTAAGAGGTCCTCGAATTACTTATATATGCAATAAACTTGGTACATATAATTTATATGCTTGTGCATGAGGAGTGTTGAAATTATGTAATTATAGTAATATTATAAATAAAAAAATTAGTATCTTTGTAATTATAGTAACTTCTTGTTTTGTATCAATAGTTCCTGTTATAAATATATGTTCCTGTTTGTAGTCAAAACACATAGATTCATCCTATATTTCTTGTTCTCCTTTCTCAACAATGGCATTCCAACACACATAATTTTTTCCACGGGGCTTCACTATTCCAGTACACATCACATTGCACATCAATTTTTATCAAACACACAATTTTTACTTCTTATCTCAGTCACATTGCATTAATCAATAAAACACACAAGAATTATAATACATTGAGATAGGGTAGAGTCTCCCCTTACCTCGAATTGAAGATTCACATGCTAAATCCACCAAGAAGTGTTCCCCATTCACGAATTTCGTCCTAAACACATGGAGAAACTCCATAAGAACTCAGGGAAACCATGAAAATAGAGAAAGAGATGAAAAATCGAAATCCTAATCATTAAAACTCACCTCCAAGTGTTCCCCACACGGATTCAACCTTTAATCAAGTTCTCGAACGGCTTTGGAGGCAATGTAATTGGTATAAAAGGGTTTGGGAATGAGAGGATCGAAGAGATTTCGAAGGGAGAGGGAGAAATAACCCTTCCTGAACCCTAACCCCATTTAAATCATTTTCTAGTCGCGACACTCTTGCTACAGCAAGGTCCCCTCGCTGCAGTGATACGTCCTCACGCTGCAGCGACAAGATCAAACGAAACTGCACCCTGGTTTCTGCAGAATATCGCTACAGCGAGACCCTCTCGCCATAGCGAGACTGCATCCCAAACTGTTGTCGCTCTTTCATTACAGCGAGATATCTCTCGCTGCAGCGAGAACAGCCCAGTATTTTGTCCAACACTTAGGCACTTAGTCTATTTCAGTCTTATCCAATCATGCATACACACAATACACACATCCATATACTTAATACACATAAACATTATCATAAAGTAAATCAACACACGTATATATATATATACATACATACATTTAGATTTATATAAATAACACTAATTAATATTACCGAAATTCGGAACGTTACAATTCTTAGTCAAAACTTTTATCTTTTTTGACTATTTCTCTATTCCCGACAATGGCCTGAAAGCTAATACTTCTAAAAATTGGAGCCCAGCATAATGATTACATCGATGGAACCAGTAGTACATTTCTGTGTATCATTGATGTGATATATGTCCAGATTGATTCCATTTATATGTCATTATGCGGGGCATTAAATTAACTTCAATATATAGTATGTTCTATGTTTTATCCCAAATATTTAAGGGGTAAAGTAAAAAAAAACACTTAAGGAGTTCAGATGTTACTATTTTCTTTCTCTGAAATGCTGTAAGAATTTTATTTTCTTCCTGTTGAGAGAGAAAAGAAAAGCTACAGCCTACATGCTCTGTGGCTTTTATACAGATTGCCTATGGATTTAGTAAGTTTGGTGCAAGGACTATTTTAGCTGTTTATCACATTGAAAGGAAAAGGAGTGCAGAATAGGATTGGTTGTCTGAGGTTTCAGTTTTTATCCATTAAAGTGTGGTTGACTGGAGAGAAACTATGAAGAAAGAAATTGTATGTATGTATGTACGTATTTGTTTAGCCTCGCCATTTTATTGAACAGTCAATTAGTTAATCATGAACCCTTGCTATTGCTTTCACTTAGTCGCTTGTATTTATGTGTATCTTAAAAAAATTGGGCATAGTCATGTATTCAACTTATTTACATCTGTAATAAGCCGTAGCATCTGTATAGTACATTTACTAAGATAGGTTAACCACACTATTTCGTGATTAACTGCGATTTGCTGGCTCAGTCTAGCTTAACAACATCATTGTTTCTTAATTTTTTCCAACCCTGTTAAACTTCATTCCAAATTTCCCCTTTGCTGTTATTTAATTTCATTTTTCAGGATTTTTCCCCCTAATACTTCACTTGTTTATATCTAAAGTGATCCATGATATGTAGGTGGGCTGACAGAGAATGACTTCATACTTGCTGCTAAGATCAATGGGCTTAATTTGCATGAGTTACTAAGACGGAAAGCTTCTGACTGAATTATCAAAGAGGCAGTTGAAGAGATCCAAGTTGCTAGTAATGTTTTTCTTCTTTTTTATAGCAAGTGCTGGCAAGATTTGTGGTACATTTATGTTGTTTTTTCACCAAGGTAAGGATGGAAAAAGTTTCTTGTGTTTATATTTTCACCTTTACGCAAGTGGAAGACATTTATGTGTAGTATGCCACTGCTCGCCAGTTTTAGCACCAGCAAATTGATAGAGGACCAAGGATTTGTTTGGGTAATTCTGCTATGCACCTTAATGATTGATTTATCCATGTTCCATTGCATTTTAGTCCTTCAAATATGTTTTTTTAGCCTCTTGCTTTTGATTTTCGTATTTTTAGTACATTATTCTCCCTTCTTTCCTTCCTCTTATCTATCTATCTATCTATCTGACATCGCACTGTCTAATACAACATCCCTTTCCTCTAAACAAAGAAGATGAAACCCTCCACCAACTCCTCATAATCTTTCTAAGCAGTAGCTGCTACTTCTAATATCATCTTCGATATGAAGGATGGTAGGTCTCAACCACATCCAGGTTGGACTGGAAACTGGTGTATCTCCTTCCAATGTCATAATTGGAGAAACAAATGGTACCCAGTGTGATGAACTTAATGCAAAGGATCATACGATTGTTAATTTACTTCACATAATCATTAATTTTATCACAAAAATTTTGTTTAAATCCTTAGAATAAATAACAAAATTGGTTGAAGTTGCATGCCCATTCCAATATGTGGCCCCGTGGAGCCATATTATTGCCAGCATCTTTATCCCAGCCGAAATCTGTAAAGGAAAGATGTTACCTCTGCTAGTGGGGCTTATGGTAACATCACCAAGCACATATTCCCTTCACAACTGACCAATAAAATATATTAAAATTAAAATACATCTTAGTGGGATGCTGCCATAATTGTTTTTATGCATTATTTGATTTATCTTTAGATCTCTTTAACTTTTTCAAAACTGTATATACAGTTAGTGTGCACATTTTTTTCTATACCATCTTGAGAGAAGAAATATTAATTTTCTACACCATCTTAAGGGAAGAAATTATGGCAAACTCTCAAGTTCAGAAGGTGGAAACTAAAGTGCATATCAAGGCTTCTGCTGAGAAGTTCTATGATGTTATGTGCAACAGAACACACAACATTGCCAAAATTTGTCCTGAAAAAGTACAGGCTGTTAAAATCCATAAAGGTGAATGGGGTGACGAAGGATCTATCGTCTCCTGGAATTATTTACTTGGTATGGGAACTTCGACTTCATTATTTTATCAACAAACAGCTAGGTTCCGCTTGCATGTATTGCACTTTTGCAAATTATTTTACATCCATGATACATATACTTTTATCTTACATTAAACATATTTAATATTTTTAAAGCTTTTGCAAAATACTAAAAAAAGAAGAAAGATTATGTTCTTTTACACTGTTTAATTCAAAATAAAAAATCTCAATAAGCAAATTAGTTTATTGTATTAACTTACAGCCCTCTTAAATCAAATTATTGTGTTAGAAGATACCCAAAAACTTATTAAACCTATTAAACCAAATGGTACTTATTTTTAAAACTTATTAAACCAAATGGTACTCTTTTACACTGTTTAATTCAAAATAAAAAATCTCAATAAGCAAATTAGTTTATTGTATTAACTTACAGCCCTCTTAAATCAAATTATTGTGTTAGAAGATACCCAAAAAATTTTTTACTACTATATATTAGTTATGTCTATTGCAGTTCATAAATGTTCATTCTATCTTGACTTTAAAGTGATGATTTTTGTTTCTATTTTTGGTTTTGGACAACAATATATGGGAAAGCATGGGTTGCTAAGGAGGTGGTTGAAGGCATAGACAGAGAGAATAATAAAATGACCTTCAAGGTTATAGAGGGAGACATATTTGGATACTACAAGAGCTTCAAGTTTATAAATCAAGCTACTCCAAAGATAAAAGGCAGTGAAGTGCATTGGGTTATGGAATATGAGAAACAAAATCACGACATTCCCGATCCTCACACCTTGTTACAATTTGCAGTTGCGGTGAGCAAAGACATTGATGCTTACCTTACCCAAGACCAAAAATAAATCAACATCAATATAAAGCTCATTTTGGGGCTATATTATGTGTACTGTGTGACTTAATGTTAAACAATAATAAATTGCATCAGCCTCTACTAAGCGTGAGCTGCGCAAGGAAAAATAAGTTATGGTGCTGAATAATGCTGTACCGTGTGACTTAATGCTCATCAAAGTCTTTTCCTCAATCTTATTTATCAGTTTTACTCTCTTTTTCTCTTTATCATTTTTCGTTGTGGTTAGTAATTTTAAATTACAACATCGATCGATTCAAGATAATTTATAAATATCAAAATAGACACTAAATTAAATTAATCCTTTCCATGATACATGTGTATGCGTGTTTAAATCTATTGCTTCCATTTTGGTTTTCAATCATGTACTTTTAGTTTTTATCCTTACAGCTTAAAAACTGTTAATATCGATCCCCATAACCAGTGAATACCAAAATGTGTGAACTTTTTAAATGATGATAATACTAAAAAAATATAATTAACATATTACTAAATTAACATTAATAAATTGAGCAAAAACAAACAAAATATTATTTATTTTATCAATTTCATACATTTCATCACAATATAAATATTTGATAAACATCTTTTGAAATTTTATAAAGCAAATATCAAAGTATTAAAGGACAAACTTCATAATTTATGAATCGTGTTAAATGCTTGTATGAAAATTGTAAATTAATAAAATTGAATTATGAATAGAATAAAATTGAGTAAAAATAAATTAAAAAACATCAATACACAGAATACCAAATGCGTGTAACTCTGTCTATCACAGTATCTAAAGATTTAAATCTGCGTTTGGACAATCACCCAATTCAATTATTAATTCAATTGAATAATCTAATTGAACAGAGTTATGAATTAAATCAAATAATCATTTAATCTAATTTGTATTAATTATCAAATCAGACATCAATTGAGTCTTAATTTAAATTCTAACAACAGAAAAGTTAATCATAACCGCAATATACAATTATGAGATTAGAGACAAAAAGAGAACAAATTTGGAGCAATTTAGAACAGAACTCAAGTTGGAATTACAACGTTTGGATTCTGTGAATTGAACGAGAGGTTTAGTCTTTCATCGAAACACTTAACCCACACAAGAATGAGAAAAGAACGAGATAGTTCGAGAGAAAGTAAAAAACAAGGATTCTTATTTCGGTCAAGTCTCAAAATTTTAAAGTGTTTAATCACTCCCTAAATCAAAATCTTATTAGTCTATTAGCTCTAATCAGGGTAAACTAAATGGAAAAATTTGGGTCTTAATTATAACTACAAGCCCAAATACAATTATCTAATAACAAAGGATCCAAATGCAATCTGACAATAATATTCAGCAAATCTGCCTCAACTTTAAAAAAAATATAAAAAATAAAAATCAACTGCAAATCCAGCGATCCATATATGCATTTTAAAGCCCTGGATGTGTTACAACTGGAATGAGCCAAAAATGATATCTGTAGAAAAAGTTATGGCTGAAAGAGTAGTTAAATGTTAGAATTACAAAAAAAATATGAAATTAAAACATTTATTTGTAATAGGCCCAATTTATTTCAATAAGTAGAAAAAGGTAAAAACTCTAAAAGCAAAGCATATTAAAAGTGTTTGTAAATCAAAATAAAACTATAAATATAAACCTAAAATATGTCACATCAATCTAATCCATATTAGCCTAATTATATTAGAATTAGACATGCAAAATTAAAGGGAGAAACACACTTAGCAAAATTGACAAAAAAAATAGGATAATTTAAGGAAGAATTGGGCAATGCAAGTAAGGTATGACTAAAAATTTTAGTAGAGATTAATTGTTTAAACCAATCCAAGTGATTCTAAACTATCTAAATTAAAGATTACAAGAATTAAAATAAGTTGGGAAAGAAACAAAAATGAGAAACTAAATACCAGTTGCAAAATTGGTTAAAATAATAAAAAAGATATCCCTAAAATAGGTTCAAAATGTTGGCTCATTTTAAGCAAGATGATCATGAAAACTTCTAAAATTTTAATGGCAATTTGTTAGACCAAATAGAGTCATTGTCATTTAAGAACCAAGTCCAAAACTTGAGTATAAAATTCAAATCAAATTCTACAAAAACAATGCCTACGTGAAAAAGGCTAGAATTTTGGGTAAAAATTTACAAAATTCTCCATTGTATCTAATCCAACTCATTTGTATTGTTTGTAGTCTAAAAGTGAAGTCAAATTGGCAATAATTGAGCAAGAAATTAGCTAATTGGGATAAGTCATTGGGAGAGGAAGCTTGGTCTACCAAAACTCTATGAAAAAGACACTTGAGTCAATGCAAGATTCTTATCCAATTAGTCTAACTAAATTGTAACTAAAATCTACTCAAATTGACCAATAATTGATGATAATTAGAGAAAGAAAATTAGAATTGATTAGCAAGAGAATTAAAGCCAACAAGCAAACACAAAGAGACAAACCAAATGACATCATGAAGACTAAATTTTTCCACTTTGTGCAAAATTTTGGAGGCCACTTTACACATGGAAGGAGGCTAAATGGGGGCCAATTCATGAGAAAAAATGTGGAGTAATAACCCACTATATAGCCATAAAAACCTAATCACATAAGAAGCTAAGAAAAAGTTTGAAAAATTTCATGCTAGTTGAAAGCCAAGTTCACATAAAAGTCAAGGAGTAACTTTGAACACTTTGCCAAAATTTTCCTATTTTAGCAAATTCAAATCCTTTCAACCATTTGACAATAACAAACACATACAAAAGAAATCCCACACTATCAACCATGATCTATTCCGTAACCAAACACTTGAAAATTTTAAAGAAAAACTAGACAAAAGACTAATACCCCACCAAACAATTAAGTAGAAAAACCCCAATTCCTTAGTAGCTCTTTTTTCAACGTTAGATAGCTGACTTCAAGGAGTAAGGAGGAAACTCAAAACATACCACATAGTAATAAGAAAGAGAGATAAGGCAACCACCCACTTTCAACTTCACAAAAATCAAGTAAAGGAGGAAAGTGTGGTTCATAAATTAATGGCTACTTTTACTAAATGATTTGAACTTAAGGATAACCCTTATTCCTTTTTATTTGATGAGAATTTTATGGTCCTAGTTGGTATATGACATTAAAATTGGTTGGACAAACAAAATCTAAAAAAATCCCTAATAATAGAAAATTCTACAAAGTGTAAAGAGGTGTTTGGGGATCTTATTGATGAATTTGCTTATCATGTTCTATGTTCATGATATTATGATGAATATATGTGATTCCATGCTTTGAAATTGAAATCATTTTTAGAAATTTTCTACGCATTTGAGTTTTTTTTTTTTTTTTTTTTTGTCTTAGATTATGTTGTTTTTTGCAAATATCATTTTAAATGTATGAACTAAATTTTTAACCTATGTTTGATGTTTGTATGACTTGATTATAGTATTATTGAAATAAAATTTGTGATTTTCTCTTTGTTTGGGTATAAGTCAAAATTTTCACAAATTTTAATGATAACTGGCAGTTTTAATTAGTATAGAATTGTTTGACATTATTTTTTGTTTTAAAAAATTCCTAAAATCATGAAAATTATTCTCATAGGTCAAAATGCTTGATTGTGTTATTATGGAGTTTTCAGCAATATTTTGAATTTAAATGATAACTTAAATGTATTTTCAAAATATTTGGTGGAAAATAACCCAAAAATAGAAAGTAACTAAGAAAAAAACTCAAAGCTGACTTGCAAGGACAGTAAAGAGGCTTAAACCAAACCAAGAAAAGAGGAAGAAGAGGAGATCAATACACCCTTGCAACCTCACCCAAAAAGGCAAAGACAAAATCAAGTAAGGGAAGGGAGTATAATTCATAAATTGGGGGAATACTTTTGCTAATTAATTTTGAGTCAAGGGGAACCCTTAACCCTTTATATTGAATGAAAATTTCATGGGTCTATTTAATATATGAAAACAAAATTTACTTGCACAAGAAAATCCAAGAAAATCATTAAGAACAGCAAAATAGAAAATTCTGCAGAAAAATCTTAACCAACTGTAAGTGGGTATTTTGAGAAAATTTTATTGATGACTTTGCTTGTTATGTGTTATTTTTATGATATTGTGTTGATTATATATGAATCCATGCCTTGAAATTGATTGAGGGTTTTGTTAAAGTTTTCTGTAAATAATCAAGAGTTTTCTATTAGAAATTGTGTACTATTTCTGTAAATATTCTTTTGATGCATGATATGAGTTCTAAATTTTTGTTTGACTTTTATATGGCATAAACACTCTAAACTTAGTAAAAATTTCGTGATTATGCTTTGGTAGAACATAAAAAAAAAAATTTCTTTTGTGTTGATTTTTATTTTTAAATTTTTAAAAATCAAAAAAATTTTCATAGGATATTGTCTTGTATTATTATAATATTCTTGATATTTTGGATTTATCTTAACTTGAAATAATAATTTAAATATATTTTTAAAGATTTTGAATGAAAGGGTAAAAGGAAAATGATTTAAAAATAAAAAAATTACTAAGAAATAAATTCTGGACTCTTGGACAGTTTTTGGAACCTCTGAAGTATAAGAATCATATAAATTTAACCAAGATATGAAATTAAATTTGAAGGATTGAACCTTTAAATGAAAAAAATACTATGATTGGACCATAAATAGACTTCAAAAAGTTTAAAATAATTAATCATGAGTAGTAGGACCAAAGGAATGTTTTTGACCATATTGAGACTTGGACAATGACTTAGAGGTAAGAAAAAACGTGCTGGACAACTTGACTTCTTTAAGTTTTGGAAAAAGGACCTAATTGTAATTAGCATAAAGAAAAAGGACTGAATCTCAAATAATGCAAAATATAAGACAAACTTAGAAATTTTTTTGTATTTTATTCATGTATACAGTTAAATTTTGAAAATTTTTCCACTGGTTTTACTTTATTTTGATTTAAATTGAATTAGTTATGATTTTTCTAATTTCTACTACATGAAAACAATATTCTAGGATCAGTATGTCTTGATTCAATTTTATTTTGATATCTGTTTGTGGAGTTATTTTATATATTTTTTTTTTATAAAAATAGAGTTCTTATTGGAATGTTTCTCACTAGTTTCACTTGATTTGGATTTAAAACAAAATAGATATGAATTTTTGAATATTATGATGTGTGTAAATGATTCCTAAGAACAACTCACTTTAAGTTCCTTTCTTGTTAAAATTCATGCATGACGTGATTATAGTTATATTTTTATACAAAACTATACTTCATAAGGAAACCATACTCACTAAGTTTACTTAAATTGAAGTTAAAACAAAATACTTATAATTTTCTAAAGTTGTTGTTATATGAATTTAATGGTTTGTACATATTGCTGAGAACTTGAGCTTTGTTTTTAAGGATATATATGGCATTATTTTATTCATATTTTTACATGAAAATAGATACTATAGGAAAAATATCCTCACTGGTTTGATTAATTTTGGACTTAAAATAAAATATTTATAATTTTTATATTTAACTGATTCTGAGAAGTGAGTTAATGTGAGTAACAGAGAATAATTAGGACTAGTTCTGAGATATGAAAGTGATGATTTTCTATTTGTAATTTTTTGTGAAACTATATAAGCAAAGTGAAAGAATGCCATTGATTTCATCAATTTTGGTGGTGACTTGAATAACTTATGATTTCTTTTAATATGCAATTGCAGAATTATACTAACTTGTGACATGTACTGATAAATTAAAGCACGAATTAATGTATGTAAACATTTTGAATTTGAAAGTATTTTTACATCGAAATAGACATAATACTAAGAATAATATCACTAGTCTCATGTGTTTTGGAAGAGAATTGAATTTATTACAAATTTTACAATTTACTGAATTCTGAAAGTGGCATCATGTAAGCAGTAGAAAGAAACTAAGTTAAGTGTTACTTTATGTGTAAAAATTATTTATGTGCGTATTTTTGTTAAAAAGTAGACACGTAAAAAAAAACCTAGGAAATTTCATGATTTTTGAATTTGTATTGAATTAGTTATGAATTTTACAAATTGATGCATGAAATATGGAAAAATCGAAAAATAGCCATGTCCATAAAATGAATGATTATCTTAAGGGATGAATGATTATGATAGATATGTATTCAATGGGCAGACTAATGGCTAGAATTCATTTTGTGATTACGAAACAATTCATAGGGACAATGGTTGAAAATGTTACAAGTGAGGAGCAAATACTGTTGATTTTACCATAGAGGATAGTAAGGTACCCAAGTCCTAGCAAGAGACCAAACCTAGCTAATTTGTGTCGCAGGCAGTGGGAAATATGCTAAACTATCCTGACAGGCACTAGAACGTACTAAGATTGGTTATAGTGTGAGCTGCAATGAGTGACCATAATAGAATTTGAGTACAGTTGCTCGGTTCCCTATTTGGGATGTTGTACCTATGACACTATCTGGATTGGAGGTACAAAACTCTCAATCTTCAACCCAGAACATTAAATAGATAATTAATTACTCCATGGAGAAAAGAAATAATACAGATAAAATTATATGAGATGCTTATTTATAAGTTTTGTAGTGGTTATCTTTATTAAGCAAATAGTATTGCCTTATGAAATAATTTATGAATAATCTACTTACCCTTTCTTTATTTGTGTCTATTAACTATGTTATGGATGCAAAATGAGTGCTAGGAGTATCCCCATTATTGAGCAAAACATGACTTTTAGTATGGGATCAAGAATGTGAAGCCATAATATGCTAATCAAACTATTATCTTTATGAGTTATGTGATACTATTACTACTATTAACAACTCCCATATTGTTCCCATAATTATGCAGAGTCCTGTTAGAGTTGAGATTCCCTACCCCATGTATTGTGCAACAACTTACCTGGGCCTTCATGTTGATCCTTGATAAGTTTGTAATTTGGCCATATTTTACAACCATATATTTATATCTAACCTTTACTTCATTGAGATTTTACACAAATTTATATATTGTTTGAGTAGTTTGGTAGAAAAGAGGCAAAAGTGAGTTTTGGTGCATTTTGGGCCCAAATCAGCAATAAGCATGCCCAGTAAAGCACAGGGGTGCTTCGACGTAATGCACGACCGTGCTACATTATGGTGCACGACCGTGCTCATTTGTGGAACCCCAATCTTAGCAATTTTAAAAGGAGTTCAAATTCTATAAATAGGGGGAGAGAGGATCGTCAGAGGTATCTTTTAGACACAAGTTTACACACAACCTTAGTCTTTTGAGTTTTCAATCATTTTTCGCCTCTCTTGAACGGATTCTCAGCATACTCTTGGCAGAAACTTGCTTCAAGTGACTATACTTGAAGACCAAAGATTCATCTCATATTCTAGTTTGCTATATCTCTTCATTATGGATATGTTATTGATTGTTTTAGCTCTTTCTTTCTACATGAATAACTAAATCTATAGCTAAGACTATGGGGATTATTGTTTATAAATTTATGAGATTTTGATATTTTAATCTTAATTCAAATTATGTTCCGTGATTAGAATTTATCCTATCACTTCTCACTCTTAACCCTAATTAATTACATCGTCAGGCGATTGTACCTCAATTAATTAATAAATCTATAAGATAAAACGAGATGAAAGATTAGGTAGACCAAACCAATCTTCCTCTTCTAGTCGTTATTGAATTAACAAATTTATAAGTTCCTTAGGCTTTCTCTAAATTGATAATTGCATGACCATTAGGGATATTAACTTAGAGAAAAGAATATCAATATTACATGACCAGTGAATATTAATAGTATTCGTATGAATGATTGGTAATTACAAGGAAATTGAGTTTAGATCTAAATAGAAAAATAACATAAAGGATTGAATGAGAACACCCATACGCCCTAGGTTTTTCTCTAATAAGTGTAACCAAGACGTGCTTTGTGTTCCTTTCTCTTAGTTTTATAATTGATTTTATAAATTCTTGTTTTTAATTAATCTCGTATCTTTGAAGCTTAAATAATTGAATTAGAAAATTCTTAGTAATTCAAAATCAATCCTTGTGGGACGATATTTCGAGAACTTAATTTAAGAACACTTTATTACTTATTGATGGGTACACTTGCCTTCCGAACAATCCTCCTCTAGATGGATTAGATGACTAGAAGAGAGTAATCTGCTTGAAAAGAAACAAAAATAGTGAAACATGGGGTATATGTAAATTATTAGTGCATAGGATCTTTTTGCCTGACCTTCATTTTCCTTTAGTTTGTAAAATACTTGAATAACCTAGGAAAGGTAAGAGGTCTATATTATATTATCTACTATTGAACAACAACTCTATATATATGTAGATGTAGATTATGTGTGGGATATATGCCTTCATTTATATTTACTGAACAGGTTGAATTTATTAGAGTCTTTTAAGTTGGACATAGTAACATAATAATTGGGATGAAACTGTTAATAATAATGGAGATGTCTCATGGTCCACCAAGTCAGAAAACTTGGTGATTCTAAGTGGAATCAAGATCATCTTAATATTCATCCTTAGCCCATCTGAAAACCTTTGGCATCTTTACTCCTTAAAAGTTGGGTGGAAATAAAATCGATAGAGATGCTCAAATTGAATTGCGTACTCATACACAAATGAGTTCCCTTGCACCAAACTTAATAACTCTCTCTCTTTTGCAACATGAACATGGGGTGGGAAGAATTTTCCATAAAGCTACTTTTGAATGCTGCCCATGTAATGGCCTCTCCTCGGGCCTCCAATATATCATGGGCTTTTTGCCACCACATCTCTACATCCTCTGTTAACATGTACGCAACATACATAACTTCCTCTCCTCAGTACAACCCATGGTGAGGAAGATCTTCTTAATCTCTCAGATCCAGAGCTCAGCAGCATCTGATCCATCAACTCTGGTAAACTGTGGAGGGTCGCACTTCCTAAATTCGGATAGCCCCTGGTACTCAGGCGATGGTGTTATTATGGTAGTAGCTGCTGCTGCTGCTTGAGCTGTAGCGGCTGCTTGATTTGCAGCTTGCTGTTGATGAACAACTTTTAACCTTTGCCTCACGGCCATTGCTATAACCTCTATAGCGTGAGCTATCTGATTCATATTAGGTGGAGGAGGATTTCATGCAGGTTTTCTTGGTGGTCTTGCCATCTTAATGCAAGGCAAAATTATCTTAGAATACTAACAGCCAGCTCTATATTAAATTCAATTATTCAATTACACCAACCATCTACCAATTACAACATATATATACAAACTAGCACATAGCAACACAACTTATACACAATTTTTGGGCACAATAGTGTTTTAAAATTGAACATATCATAACAATTCAACTTATTCAGCACAATATTAACATCCGCAAGCAAACAACTAACAAACACACTATCTCAACAACACATTACTGCTCAATTCAATGGCACATTACTCAACAACATAACCCCTCTAGAGCTTACCCAAGCCTAATATGCCAAAATTTCTTAAGTTTAAATGCTAGAGAACAAAGGTGACCAAGCTCGTTCTACCACATAATCAACCGATTAGAAAATTTTGACTTATGATTTACGGCTAAGACTCCTTGCTCAGAATACACAATTGAAGCCTAGTAACCTCACCTTTAGGTTTACCTAGACAATGCTCTAATACCACTAAATGTCACGACCCTTTTTTATAAAGAATCAATGACATTCTACTTTACCATTCCTAATTCAAATACTTACTCATGAGATAATGCATGCATAGAATAGGGAATATAATTTTCCTTAGAAATTGAACTTCTGTAACACCCTCTTTTCATTATTTAGAAAATTATGTTTTGTTTGATATTAAATAGCATTAAAGATGTGTTAGGAGTGTATTATGAAGAATATTAGAAGAGGTTGGTACAGAGAATCTTGCTCAAGCGAGAGAATTCTCGCTTAAATGAGACTGAGTGTCCAGAAATATCTTATTTCAAGGTAATTTCGCTAAAGCAAGATGATTCTCACTCAAGTAAGATATGATAGAATTAGGTCAACCGTCACCTTGTCCAGGCGAGTAGAGATTTAGCCCAGGCGAGCTGAATCGCTCAGGCGAGGACTCATAGTAGAAATATTGCCCTCTCTGGTCACCATCTCGCTTGAGCGAGATGGAGCTTGCTTGAGCGAGATGGAGCTCGCTCAACGAGCATAGCATAAAATGTTGAGAGAACCATTGTCTGCATATCTTGCTCAGGTGAGGGATTGGTCGCTCAAGCGAGAGTGCGCAGGGCTGAGGGGTATTTAAGAGATTTCTAGTATGGAAATTTCATTTTACTTTCACAACTCACGTTTTCTATCATTTTTCTTTGAACTCTCTCTTCCATATCACAGATAAAAGTCTTAGAAACTCTAAAACTTCACCGAATCTGAGCTCAAACTTTGACTCTACAGAATTGTTGGTGAGTATCTTAGAGCTCGAATATCTCATTTTCACTTCTATCTTCTTTGTTTCCTCTTTATTCAAAGAATACTCTTTTATATAAGGTATAAAACTACCTTTGTCCGTGAATCATTCTTCTCTTGCTTTTTCATCACCGAAACTAGTTTTCTAAGGTAAAGAGAGTTCTATCTTATTACTAAGAACTATTGTGTTTGTATTTATGAAAATGTTTGATTTGAGTATGTGTTGGATAATAATATGCTTTTGTTATGTTTTGTGATGTTTGATGAAGTATGTGACTCTTATTTTGAGTATATGTATATGCATGCATGTTATGAACTGAGTCCGATGGTGGCCTACTTACGACAATAATTGATTGATTGTATGAGGTACTAATGAATTAGAGTGAAATATAGAGAAATGAGATAGAAAATATGAAAAGAGAAATGAAATGAGAAAAGGGTATGATAAGGATGGGTATAGATAGTTCAGAGATACACTAGGAGTGTGGAAGATGGAGAAGACTGAGAAGTCTTGGAGAAATGAGAGTGGTGGATGCTCCTCTTATATTGCACAAGACAAATAAGAGTAGGAGCACCACATGCCTCATACTCGTTTTTTGACTAATACTCCTGACTATACTTTTGCTAAAAGGGACCGGGTTGGCACACGTTGTATCCATGTAGCTGCGGTTATCCAGCAACTATCTATGCTAAGGAAGACTTCAAGGGATCCCAGGGCAATAAAAGTAACAGACCTAAGTTGAATAAATTAGATGATTAATGATCTTGTTATATGATGCTTGTAAGATTTTTTTTATTTATATCATTGAATTATTTGTGAAATATATGGTTAGTAATAAAAATAGAGACTCATCCTTATGTAAACATTTCAGGGAACCAAGATGATAGCACCCACCAAGAGGATTAGATTAGTAGATAGTTCTGTAGTTAATAGACTTAATTATGCATTTAATGAGTATCAACGACTTTGTTTCTTTAGGATTGCTGTATATGTAAATGATGTACCTATTGACATTATTATGATGGAGATGGAATTAGCTTATAGTATCCTTTTGATTTTCTATAAATATAATTCATCATACCCTCTGTATATATATTTTTCCTAGCACTGTGAGGACTCCAGCAGCATTGACCTACCTGTTTACGTACCATGACCACGATTATCTTGAGAGATAATCTCGATGGACGTTTGAGCAGATTACAGGTACTCAAGTTATTGCAGACCCCGGTGACTTAGATCTCAATTTCAACGATATAACAATGATAAAGGGATGGCACGAGAATGACTAGCGTCTCTTTGGTCACGTGATGGGTAGGCTATTCATTAGGACTTATTATGTTTTGTATTTTGTAATTGTTGGAAAAGAATCCTAATGTATTTTAATGCATTTTAACGAATATTTTGTAAATGTTAATATCTTGTACATTATGAGCACAATGTATGTTCATGTCATTTTAATGTTTCCTCTTAAAATTTTGTTTAACTATTATTGTTTCATCATTCAACGTTCTTATACATTTGAGCAAAATAAACAAGATTTATTATGATTTCATTTGATACATTCAACTGGTAATGAATTTAACTAAATTTTTATATTATTTCAAAATTATATTCTTATTAAGTTGAATAAAAATAAGGATGTTACAACTTCAACATCTCAATCAACAAAATAACAAAGCCCCGAGGGCACTTTTATATAATCCAAAACTTTACACAAATGTGTGTGTGTGTGTGTATATATATATATATATATATATATATATATATATATATATACAACAGTTACTCTGCGAGGAGCACAAAATACATGTATTTGAATAATAATTAAATCATTGAAGATTTTAGCTATATAGTCTAAACTCACTACTATGACCTAGACTAGCAAAATAAATAAAGCTACAATCTCCTAAAAAACAGTTGACTCCATGCCTTCCTTAGTCAAACCTTCCAACATGAGAAGTAGACATGTTACCTATCATATCTGCTCACGTATCATTGTAGGATCATTGCACGACACGCACACACCAACACAGATAGAATGCAACAATGAGCTTATGAAATAACCATCATGGTTATGGAAATAAGTTGTGAATATAAACATTCATACAACTCATTATCTCCACATTTTCAGCACTCAGCACAGCAATGCAACTCATATAATGCAAGAAGCAACAGCTCAGTTCCAACTGGTTCACAACCTTACTAATCCAGAAGGAACCTACAAATCTCTGATCTGGGAGCAACCCATCCTAGTATATGGATTCAAATAGCATAGTATAGCTCAACATGTTATCTGATTGATACATGCATACCCTATCGAAATATGCATCTAGGCACTAGAATGATAAATTTCAGCATAATAATACAACTCAGTCACAATCATGTATTTAACAACTCATCTATGTCTAGCAATGCACATACATATATAGCAACAAATCCACATTCCTATCAGCACTCATTCATTCATTTTAGCACACAAGATTCATACTTTATTTTAAATAGTTACCGTCCCCATTAAATATTTTAACCTACATGCCTTAGCATAGTTGTCCCACTTTCACAGTCAATCACATAACTACTTAGTATTCTACCTTAGGGTTTGTCCCTATATTAACTCAATCTCAGCTAAAATGAACTTATACACATAAAGGTCTAAACATTTAGTGAACAAAAAGGCCACCTTAGGTAAGCTCCCCTTACCTAGAACGAGATTTCTTTAGATCAAAACTTTGATGTGTTCCCAAGAGAGGATAACGCTCAAGGTCCTCAGATCTTCCTATTACCACAAAATAGAGACCTTTGAGAAAAAAAAAAGGGATGAAACAGGGAAACCAAACCCTAAAACTCACCTAGATCCACACTAGGTAGACGTTCTCACTTAGATCTGGGAGAAGCTTGACCTTGAGAAGGTTTTCTTCGAGTGAAGAGGGTGAGAGAACAGAGAAGAAGTGAGAGAAAATAGTTGTTTGGTGAGAATGAAGGTTTTTAGCTCAAAACCCTTTAAATACCCTTCAATTCTCAGTACTCTCGCTACAACGAGATATACCAAACAGTGGAACCTTTTTTTGTCAGTCATTTTCGTTGCAGCAAAAATTTTCTCGTTGCAGTGAGAGAGCAACAAAGTGCCTTGCTCTAGATGACTCATTCTTGCTACAACGAGATATCCTACAACTCAAGATAAACTAAAATCCTCTAACGCACACACAACATGCATCAAACCTTTACACATCAATCACACAGCTTATGCATACATAGTTTCAGGTCATTTTACACCACAACCATCATACAACATCACACCCAACAGATAGGGATATTGTAGTTAAATAAACACATCATTAACTCTAAAGAAAATAGGTACACACCTAACATGGGCTTGAGAGTTAGGAGTTAAAATAAGAAATGAATGTGAGGCCCATAAATGTGTCAAACTATTAATTGTGTATAGATCAGTGAACAACATTTACCACTCTCATTCCCTTAGATTTTCATAACAAACTTTAGACCCTATACTCCAAGTGTATTGTTGAACTATCCATACAGTATATCAACAATGGCACATCAAATCATACTGTTTATATTAATCAATATTGTCTTAATACATGTGTTACAATCACACTAATCAATGAATTATAATGTATGTGTTATAATCTCATCCGTCGATGTATTACCATACACATATTATAAACGTGTCAATCACTATTTTTATGACACATGTATTAGTTACTCCTTTTTCCTTTTCTCATATTCTACTAAGACATTCCTAATTATTCACACCAATTCTTTTCTTTGCTTTTCACTTATAACATATTTTCCTTCTTCTCTTTCGCATTATTCTATTAAACGAAACATGTGTAAAAGTACAAACATTTAAACTTCATCCAATTCACACATAATTTAAAGATGGTTAGACTATTTGCATCAATTTTACACAATAATCAAACTTCTCAATCCAACTATAATTCTAAAACAGGAAACATATCAATATAAACCCAATACAATCCACCAAAGGTCAGACACCACCAAATTAAGACTAGTCGCATAGTTCATATATATTTTGTTGAAGATCATACTCTTTCGATCTTAATAAAAATCATCTATTCTGAGGTTTAATCTTTTTCCTGCCACACTTATTATCCTAAAAAATTAATTAACACCCCAAATCTGTTGATACATAATAATTACTAATAAGGTTGTAGAACTTCTACAAAATTGGCTTTTTTCACAATTCTTATTATGAAACTTAGGTAGTAATGAAAATACCTATAGGTTTTACATGTCAATAAATCCATTTTTTTTACACTGTAAACTTTAAGAAAACATTATAGATTTGTCAATCTAAGCAAGAGACTTTGAATTTCTAAGCCAAAAATAAGTAAATAGGAGTCAAGGTTTGGGATCAACTCCCCTTACTTGGAAATATGTCTCTGAGACTAAGTTATTTGTGAGCTCTGTAACGCCCCAAATTTTTTGTAATATTGATTATTGATGTGTATGTGTGTGTGTGTGTGTGTGTGTGTGTATATATGATGTGAATTTGCACTTGAGTACACAATGATAAATGTTGAATACTGGTGTGTATAAATGCATATAGATGCGTATAAATGTATTTGTATATGATTGGATTGGACTATTTGGATGAAAAATATGTTAAGTGTGTAATACAGGGGTATTCTCGCTGTAGCGAGAGGGCCCTGAGAGGAAGGTGTGAAATTGTTGCCTTCTTACTATAGTGAGAGATCTCTTGCTATAGCGACCAAGCAACAGTTTGGGATGCAGTCTCGCTATAGCGAGAGTGTTGCAACCAGAAGGGGATTTAAAAGAGTTTAGAGTTTAGGGTTAGGGAACCTCATTTCTTATATCTACCTTTGAAATTTCTTCAATCCTCTCCATCCCAAACCATATTTCATCGATTAAATTGTCCAACTTTGGCGAGATATATCTCTCTTGAGCATGATATGCTACACCAAAATTCCTATTTGTCCAAAAACAAAGGAATAAAAAAGAGGGTGTTACACCAATGGGAGAAGAAGCTTAGTCTACCAAAACTCCATGAGAAATACATTTGGGTCAATGCAATATTCCTATCCAATTAGCCTAACTAAATTGTAACTAAATTTTTCTCAAATTTGGTCAGTAATTGATGATAATTAGAGAATGGAAATCAAACTTGATTAGCAAGAGAATTAATAAGCAAACACAAGAGACAAACCAAATGACATCATAAAGGCCAAATTTTTCCACCTTGTGCAAACTTTTGGAGGCCACTTTACACATCGAAGGAAGTTGAATGAAGGGCCAATTTCATGAGGAAAAATATTAGAATAATAATCCACTATATAGCCAGATACCCCATCACACAAGAAGTCAAGAAAAACTTTGAAAAAGTATATGCAAGCTGAAAGGCAAGTTCACATGAAAGCCTAGGAGCAACTTTGAACAGTTTGCCAAAATTTTCCTATTTTAGCAAATTCAAACCCTTTCAACCCTTTGACGATAACAAACACATACTAAAGGAATCTCACACCATCAACCATGACCTATTCCATAACCAAACACTTGAAAAATTCAAAGAAAGACTTACCCTACCAAAGCAATTAAGTAGAAAAACTTCAATCAATCCCTTAGGTGCTGTTTTTCAATGTGAGATAGTTGACTTCAAGGAGTAAGGAGGAAACCCAAAATATACGAAATAGTAATAAGAAAGGGAGAGGAGGCAACCGCCCACTTTCATCTTCACAAAAACAAAACAAAAATCAAGTAAAGGAGGACAGTTCATAAATTAAGAGCTACTTTTGCTATATGAGTTGAAGTCAAAGAAAACTCTTAGCCTTTTTTATTTGATAAAAATTTTATGGTCCTAATTGGTGTATGACATTAAAAATTGATTGGGCAAAAAATTCTAAGAAAATTCCTAAAACCAACAAAAATAAAAAATTCCTAAAACCAACAAAAATAGAAAATTCCATAGAAAAATCTTAACAAACTATAAAAGGGTGTTTAGGAAAAATTTTATTGATGACATTGCTTACAGGTGCTATGTTCATGATATATGAGTATATATGATTTCATGCTTTAGAATTGTTGAAATCATTTTTAGAAATTTTCTGCAAATTTAAGTATTTTTGGTCTTAGATTATGTTGTTTTTTACAAATATCATTTTAAATGCATGAACTAAATTTTTAACCTTTGGTTGATGTTTGTGTGGCTTGATTATATTATTATTGAAATAAAATTCATGATTTCCTCTTTGGTTGGATATAAATTGAATTTTTCACAAATTTTAAAGAAAATTGGAAGTTTTAAGTAGTATAGAAATGTTTTATGTTATTTTTAATTTTAGAAAATTCCTAAAATCACAAAAATTATTCTCATAGGTAAGAATACTTGATTATGTTATTATGGAGTTTTCAGTATTATTTTAAATTTAAATAATAATTTAAATGTATTTTCAAAAAATTTGGTGGAAAATAACCAGAAAATAGAAAGTAACTAAGAAAAAAAAAATTTAGAACCTTACACACTTTGGGAACTTCTGAACCATTTCAAATATATAAAGTTGACAAAGAAATTAGAATAAATTTGAAAAGATTAAATCTTTAAATAGAAAATATCATAGTTTTGATCAAAAATGGATTTTAAAATTTTAAAATATTTGATTACATGCGTGATAGGATCAAAGGAATATTTTTGACCATATTAAGACTTGAAAAATGACTTAGAGGTATAGGAAAAACGTGCTAACCAACCTAAATTACAAATTTTACAAATTTCTAAGACTGCTTTGGAAATATTTATAGAAATATTTTATTTAGATAAAAGACTATATTAAGATTAATTTCTCATAGGTTTCAGTAAAATTTGAATTAAAATAAATTATGATTTTTATATCAAGTTGTTAGAAAGAAGGAATCCTATGACCTGCAGAGGCAAATTGTGTATCGTATAAGACTTTGCAATTGTTTAAATTATGATTATATTTGAAAAAGAAAGAAAAAGACATACAGAGGGAAATAATCTCACTTGTTTCATTAATTTTGGATAAATGAGTAAGATATTAATTTTCTAAAGTACTTTTATGTGAAAAGTAAAATCTTATAACTTGTAGAGGAAGTTTGTTGCTTCAGAGAGTGACTTATGAACCTAAAGTCTAAACATATATTTTTACTTGAAAAAATAAATAAATAAATAAATATATATATATATATATATAGGAGAACAGCTCCACTAATTTCATAACATTCGAATTTAAATGAATAAGTTATAATTTTTCTAAGAGTTTGCTTTTGAAATAGGACAATGTGTGACATGCAAATAGAAACTACGACTTAAATTTACTACAATAGAATGTGTGACTTGCAAGCAAAAACCATTACTCAAATTGAAATTTGTAGGCATCAAATTTATGTTAGAATTTTTACATGATAATAGACACTTCAAAAAATTGAACATCGTTGATTTTATAATTTTTAGAATTATAATGAATTAATTATGAATTTTAGAAAGAGAGACGATCATCATGATGAATTTTTTTGGATGTGCCCATTCCACATGCATGCCCATGCTTGTAAGGTGCACTGCTGTTCTAATAGCTGCATCTAGATTCTAGGTCTTATTCATCTATGCACGAGTGTGCCTCCTCATCTAGCATGACCGTGCTATATGATTAGTAGCAGCTTTGATAGTTTTCTTCACGATCAGGGAGTCTCTTTCTTCTTTGCCTCCACTTTCTTTCTCATTTTCTTAAACATTACAAACAATGTTATACTTTAAGTATGAGAAGGGGTTGCATTATTACTTGTCCCTAAGTAATTTCTTGTGCTCCCTTTTCTTTGGAAAATTTCAAAATTTTATTTCAAGGAACCTAATTTTTTTAAAAATAAAAGAACATGTTGAGTGATTTCTATTGAGTTTTGGATTTCATTAGGAAACGACAAATTTGTGAAAGCTCTAACTTTTTGCTCTCTGTTAAATTTTACCACACACATGTGAGTTTTGAGCCTTTATTGATTTTTTTTCCTTAAATTAATTAATGATATCCCTTTTCTTCATTATTTTGTGTGATTATCCCCTTTAGATTTGTGCTCTAGAATTTGACTTGTAACTGATTTGAGGTTACTCCATTTGATTGTATATTTTAAATATGATTGAGAAATATTAGAATTATTTTTTTTTTAGGCTTCAGCATGTTTTGAGAAACAAATACAACTAGTTACTCACTTTGAGCTTTATTAATTTTTCTTGGTCCCTTGCTTTGAAATTATAAAATTTTTAATGACCTTGAGTTTACGAATGTAGCCATTGAGTTGTTGGATTGTTTGGTAAAATTCTCCCCTATATCTCTTGTGTAGTTGCAAAAACGAATGAAAAATAGTAAAAAGAAAAGAGGAGTAAAGAAAGTGATTGAAAGTGAAAATATAAA
Source organism: Abrus pulchellus subsp. cantoniensis (assembly GCA_024086825.1). Classification (NCBI taxonomy): domain Eukaryota; kingdom Viridiplantae; phylum Streptophyta; class Magnoliopsida; order Fabales; family Fabaceae; genus Abrus; species Abrus pulchellus. The sequence continues at coordinate 14,887,757 of CM044053.1, read as the reverse complement.
ATTATTACTCAAAAAACTTCATTTATAAACTTAGGGGTGTTTGTAATTGTTTTAATTAATTAACCCTTTGTGCATCATTTCTTTTATTTATCTCACCTTAATGATTATAACCCTTTGGCCACATTACAACTTGAAAAAGACCTCATGATTTTTAATGGCATTAAATTGACGTAGTGGAGAGTCAGTTTATGGTTAAGCCTATGGTAGTATATTTCTTCTTAGAGGGGCTAAGTGTTATCTCTTTCTGTCCTTATACACTGAGAGAGAAAAGGGAGTAGAGTACCACAGTTTGATGTTTGAGTAAGAAGATAGGGAATATGAAATTCTTAAAATACCTTTTGATTACCTACACTCTGTGATATTACTCTTTTGTTCTTTATGTCTCTACTATTTTGGGTTCCTTGCTGTGATGATATGTTTCAAATTGTTCCTTTATTCTTTAGTTAAGAATTTTGCTTGAGGGCAAGCAAATCTCAAGTATGAAGGGATTGATAAGTCTATAATTTCATGTACGTTAGAGTTATAATCATATACTTAAATCTTACTTTTATAGATAAAATGCTAATTATATTGTTAATTTTGTAGTTTAGATAAAGAGGTTATCAGCGCATTATAGAAGTAGTTTAACAAGAATTGGTTGATTTTAGATAAAAAATGGGCCATGTTCGTTAGCAAGCACAACTTTACTTCATAACTACATGGGAGTGCTTCTTAACCACATGCATGGCCACGCTAAATGAATATGAGTTCAAATTTTAAAATTTAAATTTTAAATCAGAATTTAAATATTAGATTTAGATATAAAAATTTTGAGTGATTTTCAGTTAAGATTCTGAAGGTTAACAAATCAAATATTCTTTCTTAGGTCAAGTGACAATCAAGGAACTCAATGCACACCCTGTATAAAGAGGCTTTATGCACCTGACAGAGTAGGTTTTGACTTAATCAATCATTGTAAGTGATTGGAGATCATTAACAAAGATGACAAGTGTCTCTTCGAAGTCTGAGCGATTAATTGAGCGCCCCTTGGAGAACGAGAGCTACTTTCATCCGTTCCCCTTTTGGGCCTTTTCAGTTTGAATTCTCCTTTGTGTTTATGGATTTATTTATCATGTTTTTTGTTGTTTGTTTTGTTATGGGTAGCTAAATCCATAGTTAGTGGTGTCACGACCCCTTTTTATAAGGGACCGAGAACATTGTTTCTACACCACATACTTATTTAAAATAGATAAATAAACAGAGAATATAAGTATAAAAATTCTCTTCTCATTCAAAGTAAAAAAAAATGAAGTTCCTTACAACAAATATCCAACAGATCAACATAATATTACATTTAGTTTATAATATTCAAAATACCAAAAAAAAATTATAATACGTGATTCCCTTGACATGAGGTCTCATATATAAAGAAAAAGGACTTTGATGCATTATTACTCAACTCCAGCTTCTAACTTTTCTTCACTGGCCCCTCAGCCTGTGAAGTAGATGTAACACCTGCTACATCTGCTCACGTACCACCGTACGATCATCGCAGTACACACGCACACAACGACATAGAAAGAAATGCAAGGGTGAGCTTACCAAGCATAAAATAAAATTATATATATATATAGAGTAAAATATTTCTCACAGCAATAACCCCATGCATTTCCAGCCCATCTAATGCACAGCATGAAAACGGCTTCCAACTAGTTTCACAGCCTAAGTAATCCAGAAGGAACCGAGCCGGTCCGGGAGTGACCCATTCCGGTATCTGGATCCGCATAAAGATAAAGACAAAGAGCTCAAAGCATGAACTTACCGTTACATGTCTACCCACCTAAACATGTAACTCGGCTCTATAATGATGCAAAACATATATCTCAGCATGATGCACGCCACCAAAATTATTTTAACAGCTCAACTACGGCAAGTTTATAATAGATCAGCCAAAATCTCAGCATTTTAAACTAATTACAACAGTTACAGCTTAGAAAATAGCTTTTATTCAATAGATCTAACAAAATCATATCAAAATATCTTGAAATAGCATATTAAACCGTTCAAAACATAGTTCATAGGTTAAAGTAAACTCCCCTTACCTCAGAAAGATGATTCACACTAGATCTACCGAATATTACTTGATTATAACAAAATTCACCGAAGATTCAGCTTTAGAACGGAGTTTATCCTAAGAACACCATGAATTTCTATAAGAAAGAGGAGGAGGAGAGAAACGAACGGTAAATCTAGCTTCAAACTTAAAGAAACTTACTTCCAATCCTTCAGAGTAGATGTAGAATCTCAGATCTGGCGAGAAATCTAAGTTTAGGAAGGTTTAGTATGAGAGAAATGGTGTTTTACGGCCTTAGAACCTTTGAGAACCTTGGATAGAGGTGAAGAAATGAAATTTCGTGTGAAACCCCCTTTTTATAGAAAATTTTCGAAATTTACTGTTCACGACGGAATTTACTATTCATTGCCGGAATACTGTTCACCGCCTTACTGTTCACGCCGGAAAATACTGTTCAGGGCACTGTCCAGCACTGTACGCGTATGTGACGTCACCGATGACGTCAGCAGTCACTGTACATACGCGGTTGGTACTGTTCATACACGGTTTGTACGCGGTTTGCACTGTTCATTGGCACTGTTCAACTCCATCTAAATATATTCCAATACCAAATAATCCTTCAATTAACATTGAACAAGTATAAAATATTATAGATTACTTAATAATAAATTAGAAGCCTGACAAGCGGTATGACAGATCCTATTGCATACTTTATATGATTTTTATGTTTAACAATGACGTTGGTTTTCTTTTAATGTATGATTTTTATCCTATCAAATTGAACTTTGCATGTTAAGAATTAATCACCCTTAGCATTTCATAATTAGTTGCACTGAATGCAGCTGTACTACATGTAATTAATAGAACTATAGGATAAAATGGGATAAAGGGTTAGGCAGATCAAACTTAGTTCTTCTCTTCCAACCGTTATTGAATTAACAAACCCATAGGCTCTTTATGCTTTATTTACCTTTTTCCTTGCATGATCATTTAGGTTAATCGCCTAGGGAAAAATATATTAACATTGCATGATTATTAGGTGTTAATAGAATAAGTATGGGTGGTTGGTAAACATTAAAGAAACTAATATTAGAATTAAACTAAAGAGAACATAGAAAGGTGTAATAGGTGAAACTATATGCCCTATACTCTTCACATCCAATTTCTGTCAAAAACTATTTTTGTGTCTTTTTAATTATTCTTTAGATTCAAACTTCTTTTGATTTTAATTCACTATGCACCCATTTTGTTTAAACAATTAAATTGATATATTCTTGATACTTGAAAATAATCTCTATGAGTCGATAACTTAGAAACTTAATTTTAAACCTTTTATTACTTTTCAATGGGTACATTTGACCATGAACAAGTATATGTAACTTGACTAATATTTTATCAAACACAACCTAAGTCATTTTATTCTTGTTCCATATTGATATCCATGTCGCAGTGGTATCAAAAGTAACTAGATTCCTCTTAAAAACATGCAGTTTAGGAACTACCTAGGTCATCTCTCACAAGGATGCAAATGCACATTGTTTCAATATCAATTATGCTGTATGTTTTGGGGGGAAGTTTTGTGATTAAATGCAGAGAATTAAATCGCAGAAAAATTAAAACGTAAATTGCAATGCAGGTAATCAATTAAAATCAAACCAAAACTGAGAATGAAAACTAAGATCCAAAATACACAAAATACAAACGTAAGTGATTATACCGAATTTGTTTAAATCTCTTCCGTACAACAATCAATTAATCAATTGCTTGTTATACGATCAAGAACGAGGAACAATTTAATCAAATCATACTTTCTATGCAATCACAAAATTGTAAGATCAGAAAACAAACTCAGAGCAATCATAAATGTCTTGAACAAATGCGATCTAGACTTTGGCAACATAATTGAAGGAGAAACGTAGAGGAAAACATCTTGAAATTGTAGAAACTTAATCGCCTTTCAATTGTAAATGCAGAGGAATACGAATTCGGAATGTAAAGGTGCAAGAGAAGAAGAAGAATGGGTAAAAATATGAGAGGTTTATTGGAAGCGGGAAAGTTCTACAAAATTGGAAAAACAAAAAAATGAATTAAAGGTACTTCAAATCAGCCCCTGGCCTCTATAAATACTAGTCCTAAAAGAATAAGATAAATGGGCTAAGGCTGGGCCGAAAATAAATTCAACAAAACTAGAAAAAGAAAGACAAAACAAAATCAATACAAAAAGTCAAACTAAAAGTCTAAACTTATCAAAATTATAGAAAATAGCTTCGAACTCCAAACAGTACAATACAAATATCCAAATTGAAGCCCCAGAAGTAAGGAATCCAATTCAAAAAGAATCAACCAAAAACAATATCTATAGAAAAAGTTATGGTCAAATTAGTGAATAAAGGACAGAAAAGCAAAACATGAGTATTTATAAGAAATTCCTAATTAAAGTACAAAATGCAAAAACACACTAAATGGAAGAAATAAGGGAATGAAAAGGCATGTAAAGGATGCACTAAGACTATAAATGTGGGAACAAAATATGAGCCATCAAATATCCCTACACTTAAGCATTTGCAATCCCAAGCAAAAGAAAAGAAAAAGAAAGGAATGAACACAAAGCAAAATTTTTCAATGGATCCCAAATTGTAAGTAATGTGAGCAAGAAAAAAAATCAGTCCAACAATCAAAGTATGGAAGAATCAAAATAATCAAGAATGTGCTCCAAATATTAAAAGCGAAGAAGAGTTTTAATCTAATCAATTTATGGATCACAATTGGTAAAATTCTCACAAGGATGTGTATCACTCCTTCTCTCAAGTGTTTAGGCAAGAAATTTCACTCAAAGCACGTCATGAAGGTAAGCATTACCATAGGCTTGAAGAGCCTCTAATTTCTACCATTTAAAACACATGCACTATAGATCAATAGGACTTTTATTAAGCTTGTAATGTGGCAAAGGTAAAGGTAAGATAAAAGAAAGTGTACAAAGCTAAAAACCAAAGAGAAAAGAAGAGCAACGAGGAATGGATTAAAAACAAGTAAAAGAAAAACAGCAACACACACCACAACTATTTAAACAACAACAAACAAGATCAATAGGATTTTTATTTTTATTTTTTTGATTTTATATTTTTGCAGTTACTGCACTGCTTCTATACAATCCACTTTCCAATCAACTTACAAAGCATCAAAATCTTCTCAAAATTTTATGAATAAAGCAATGTATACAAAACACCCCCACACTTGTTTTTAACCAATTCCCAATACAATTCCAAAGCTCATCTATTCCCAAAGGTTGGGCATATCATGGTTTTTCAAGTTACATGGCTTGGAATGAGCTGCAAAATCATCAAGAAAAAGGTTAATAAGGCTTAAAGGGGGAAAACAAATGGAATACATGCAAGGTATGTCAATTTGGCCAAGTGGCTAAAATCAAAAGAAGACCTAAATCATATCAAAAGTGCATGTGAACAAATAACATCAAAAAGAGTCAAATCAAATTCTAGAATACTTACAAACATGAGTGAATCACACAAGAAAGAAGATAAGCTCAAATCTCACTAAGGCATACATTCTATCAATCAATGATCCACAACCTAATCATCATGAAAAACTAGCTAAACTCAAAATGCAAGAGACACATCTATCAAGTTATGAAACTTCCAACTAAGAATGACAAATGAAAAGTTGCTTACATAAATGAAATCTAAAAGCAAGGAAATCTAATGAAAAATATGCTGAGGAATACTCCCTCCCCCCACACTTAAACCAAACATTGTCCGCAATGTGGGAAAAAGAAATAGAAAATGCAAAACATGCAAACAGTACAAGAATGAAGTGCAAAATATACATGAAAAAGTAAAGGAAAGTATAAGGAAAAGAAACAAAGGTCAAAGAAAACAATGCTCCAAACTCCGAGTGCCTATGTAGACACATCCTCCATCAAAGTAGGCTCCACTAAGGATAGATCAACTATGTTCTGAGCTGGCTCCACTGGTCTACTCCACTGGAATAGTTTCAGCTGATGACCATTGACTTTAAAAGTCCTGTCAGTAGCTTCATCTTAAATCTCAACTGCACCATGGGAAAAAACATGAGTAATCACAAAAGGTCCATCCCATCTAAATCGAAGCTTACCTACAATCAATTTCAACCAAGAGTTAAACAATAACACTTTCTGGTCTACAGAGAACTCTTTCCTCAGAATATGTGTATCATGAAATCTCCTAACTTTCTCTTTATACAATCTAGAGTTCTCAGGCTTGCAGGCGTATTTCATTAAGCTCCTGAAGCTGCAGCTTCCTTTCAATTCCAGCCTGCTCAAGTGTCAAGTTACAACTCTTCACAGCCCAATATGATCGATGCTCAATTTCTATAGGAATATGGCATGCTTTACCAAACACCACTCAAAATGGAGACATGCCTAATGGTGTCTGATAAGATGTCATCTGAGCCCAGAGAGCATCATCCAGAAACTGACTCTATTCCTTCCTGTTCGGGTGTACTAACTTTTGCAACAGGTGCTTGACTTCCCTGTTGAATACCTCAGCTTACCCATTAGTTTGGGGATGATATGGTGTAGTAACCCCATACTTCTAGAACAATGCTCCAATGGTCTTGTTACAGAAATGACCTCCCTAGTCATTGATGACAGCCTTAGGCACACCAAACCTGCAAAATATATGAGTACGGATAAAATCTGAAACAACTTTAGAATCATTGGTTCTGGTGGCCTTTGCCTCCACCTATCTGGACACATAATCCACAATAAGCAATATGTAAGAATATCCAGCAAAAATAGGAAAATGACCTATAAAATCGATGCCCCAAACACCAAAGACCTCACAGAAAATAATGGGTTGCTGAGGCATCTCATGTCTCCTGGTAATAGTCCCTCCCGCCTTTTGACATATCTTACAACTCTCAGAAAATCTGGCTGCATCTCTAAAAATGGTAGGCCAATAGAATTTGCTGTCCAATACTCTCTTGGCTATCCTCTGCGGTCCAAAATGGCCTCCTACAGATGTGCCATGACAAAAATGCAGAATGTCCTAAAATTCATAGTCAGGAACACATCGATGGATAACCTGGTCATTACAAAACTTTCACAGATAAGGATCATCCCAGACATAATATTTAGCATTACTTTTCAATTTATCAACCTGGAATCTAGATGCATCAAGAGGTACAATAGAAGTAACCAAATAATTCACAATATCAGCAAACTAGGGAATAGAATCTATAATGTTCAGAGCAAATAAATAATCATCAGGAAAACTATCACGAATAGGTAAAGGGTCAATAGTCCCTTCAATACGACTCAAGTGATCAGCAACCTGATTCAACACACTACTCCTATCTTTAATCTCAATATCAAATTTTTGCAGAAGAAGCATCCATCTAATCAATCTAGGTTTCATATCCGGCTTCTTCAATAGGAATTTCAGTGCAGCATGATCTGTAAAGACAATTATTTTGGAGCCAAGCAGATAAGAACAAAATTTATCAAATGCAAATACAATAGCCAGCAGCTCTTTCTTAGTGGTGGTATAATTTATCTGAGCTACATCAAGAGTTCTAGAGGCATAAGCAATAACGTGTGGAAATTTAGCAATTATCTGAGATAATACAGCTCTTAGTACAAAGTCGGAGGTGTCACACATCAACTCAAAGGGGAGCTCCCAATCTGGTGGCTACATGATAGGTGTTGTGGTGAGTCTCCTCCTCAACCCCTCAAACGCTTCACATGAATCAGTGAATCAGAACAGTACGTCTTTCTGCAGAAGACTGGACAGTGGCAGAGTAATGGTACTGAAGTCTTTGATAAATCGCCTATAGAAACCTGCATGTCCAAGGAAAGAATGCACCTCCCGCACAGAAGTGGGGTTAGAGAGAGAGGAACTAACATCAATTTTTGTCTTATCAACCTGTATTCCCCTCTCAGAAATAAGATGTACTAAAACTACACATTCCTTTACCATAAGTGGCATTTCTCATAATTAAGCACAAGGTTGGTTTAAACACATCTTTCTAACACCCTGATTAAGCTATGCAGACATGAATCAAATGAAGAACCATAAATAGTAAAATCATGCATAAACATCTCCATGCAATTATCAATTAAATCAGAAAAGACACTCAACATACACCTCTGAAAAGTAGTTGGTGCAGTGCATAGGCCGAATGGTATCCTTTTATAGGCAAAAGTGCTAAAAGAACATGTAAAAGTGGTCTTGTGTTGGTCCTTAGGAGCAATATGAATATGCATGTAACCTGAAAAACCATCCAGAAAATAATAATGGGATTTACCTGCCAACCTCTTAATGACCTGATCAATGAATGAGAGAGGGAAGTGGTCCTTTCTAGTAGCCTAATTGAGTCGCCTATAGTCAATACACACTCTCCATTTGTTAGCAACTCGGGTGGGAACCATCTCATTCTCCTGGTTTTGCATAACAGTACCACTTGGATAGGTGAAACCCATGTACTGTCAGAAATGGGGTAGATGATTCCAGCCATCAGTAACTTGGTCACCTCCTTCTTCACTACATCCAGAATGGTAGGATTGAGTCTTCTTTGGGGCTATCTCACTGGCCTAGACTCATCCTCTAAGTGAATCCTGTGCATACATACAGCTGGACTAATTCCATGAATGTCATTCAATGTCCAATCAATAACCTTCTTGTGCACCTTTAGGACTTGCAGCAGCTTCTCTTCCTGGTCCTCTGATCAATTGGATTTTTATAACATTATTTCTTCTCATTCCTAGCTCATTAATCCTCTTTTGTGCTTAATTGGTTGAATTGGATCATTTTATGATGTTTGGATTCTATTTGGGCTTCATTTAATTTTTTCAGTATTTGGAAAATTCTGATACTGTTTTGGTTTCTGGACTATATCTTGAGTTGTAGAACTCATTTCATTTTGATTCTTGATTTGTAGGAAAGCTAAGAGAAAGGTGCACAATTGCTATGAGAGGTCAGAAACCAATTCTGATGATAACAAGCTGAAACTGGGACTGGAAGAAGTCGAAACGCTGCAGTCATGGATCTTGAGTAAGGTGCAGTATTTGGGCCATATCTCAGTCCACAGATGTACAATTAAGCCCAATCTAGTGGCGTTTTGAAGCTAACATCCAAGGCTATAATTGTCCTTCAGGCCACGAACCAAAAAGAGGCCGTTTTCATAGCCGAAAAAATAGAACAAAGTGATGAATAGAATTTTTGAATTTTGAATTTTAAGTTGTTTTTGGCTCCTCTCATCTCTTCTTCTTCTCTCTTCTCTCTGTTTTCATTTTTTTTCTCCCCTTTCATGAATTATTTCCCTCCATCCATGGCGGCTTAGATTCCCATCTGATTCAAGGATTAAAAGAGACGTGACACTCTTAAGGATTGATTGATCTCACATTGGCATAAATTCAATAACAATTTCGGGTTTCATATATTCCTTATTCTCTCCCTTTTGCTAATTATATTTTCGAATTGAAGTTATTCATTTGGATTGATGATTATGCATACGGTTGATTACGTATTATTCGATTGATGTATGTAATTGAATTTTAAGGAACATGAATTGGATTTTCAGGTTTGAAAACTACGATTAACAGCATTGGTAAATTAAATTGGCACAATTCAATTAGGTTATAGAGTTTTCTGAATTTTAATTAATTATGTGCTAATCAAATAGATGAAGGTCTTCTTGTGAATGCTGAGTTCGAATTAAGGTTTCATTCAGATTCATTGTTAATTATCGAATTGTTTGTTGATGTACTGTTTTAAAAATCTGGTGATAGAGTAGTCATTTTTCTTCTTAATTCTTGGATTGGAATTTCAATTTCTGTTCACTCTTCATTCTAATTATAATTAAGTGCATTTTTATTTCCTTTATAAACAAACCCCCTCCCCCCGTCTTATACACTTTGTAAATAGATTAATTTGTCATTGTAATTCTTTGAGAAACGACCCTCGTTGCTTACCTCGTACTATAGTAATTAGGTTTATTTTGACCCGTGTACGACCTCGTGTCAAATTGGCGCCATTGCTGGGGAATCACTGGCATTTTTAACATATTTAGAGTGTTAATCTTCCTTTTTGTGTTTTGCGCTCTGTGTTTTTATTTTGTTTTGCGTTTGCATTTTGCGTTTTTGCGTTTAGGTATTTATTGTGAGTCTTGTAGGTGGAAACTTCACTACCGGTTCGACATTGGAGTTTGAGGCTGAATTTTGGTGTCCAAATAGCATTCATCATGCTGATCAACTTTGTCCAAAGGAGCTCCCGCAAATTCCTTCATCTGGTAGGTGTTTTTCTACAAAAGGTTAAAAAGGTAATTTTTCTGGTGACTAACTCGGATTGAGCTGAAACTTGGTCAGACATTGCAGAAAAATTCAAGGATCAATACCACAAAATTTAGGGACTAAATTGAGTGGTACACCCCTAAAATTCCAAAATTATATCGTTTAGACCACTTTTTCAATTTTTTTTTTGTATTTTAGGATTTTTTAAAAATAGTAAAAAAATTCTCAAAAATAGGAAACTTTATTTCTAGTACTTCTGTGGTGGTCCTATTTTTTAAAAAAAATTATTTTGTTGGTTTTATTTCCTTATAAAATTTTGTCAATATATTGTGTGTCCATCATTCTTATGTGTCTGATGTTGCATGACACGAGCTAACCCTAGTGAATTGCATCCTTTTAATCCTGAAATTGATAGGACATTTCATCATTTAATTAGAACACATAAAAGACTTTCCATTACTAATATTCAAGTTGATAATAGTGTAGGTTCTATTAGTAGTGTTAATCATTCTGTATTTGTGCATTCTAAGTCTGAGTCTGAGCCTTTGCATTCTGATTCCGAGGATATTATTAATATGGCTAACAGAACTTTGAAGGAACTTGCAGCACCTGATGTTAACTATCACGCTTTGGCAATTCAGTATCTGAATTTGGATGCAGATTTTGAGCTCAAGTCAGGGCTGATACACCTGCTGCCCAAGTTTCATGGTTTAGCTGGTGAAGACCCTCATAAGCACTTGAAGGAATTCCATGTGGTGTGCTCAACCATGAAACCGCATGGAGTGGAGGAGGATCACATCAAGCTGAGAGCATTTCCTTTTTCTTTGGATGGATCTATGATGGAACGAAATTTGAGCTATTCGTCATGCAAAAGATTGTCGTTAATCCTCATCAAATATGCAAAGAAATGAATGTAGTACTAGGGTGTTGTCCTAGGTCGTCTCCAAGGAATTTTTTTTTTTGGTTGAGAACAAACATCGAACAAGTGTGAACATATATTTTAAAGCAAGTAAATTGGGGGGGGAAGGTTTGTCAATTTCCAGAATTTAATCAAGAGCAAAGTGTAAACTAGTGAAATTCAATCAATTAAAATGAGTAATTCCTAGTCAAGCAATGAGTTCTATCATTATTCTCTCAAATGATTCAATAATCCCCTTTCTTTCCCTTGAATTAAGTTAATCTAACAAGCGAAGACTAACTTTAACATCCCAATTAAAATTAAGCATCTTAATGGGCTCCAATCTCTATCCCTAAGATTAAGCAATCTTAAGGATTAATCAAAATTAAGCAATTTTGAATTAGAATTTCGTTAGGTAAATTAGGGTTGATTAAGCAATGTTCCCTTTATGCAAATTCCACTTCATTCAGAGATTGGGGTTAATAAATTCAAGAAAAGAAAGATTTGTATTGCAATTAATCCCAAGAATTCAAGATTCATGTGCATTGACTAGAAATTACAAGAAAGTTTAGCCCTCCATATGGATGGGCTTCACAAATGAGAGTGAGAAATGCAAGAACGTAAATATCATTAAGGTAAATTCAACAACAATCAAAAAAAAGAAATTGGAAATCAAAACCTATAGAGGATCCTTGGCTGTCACCCAAGACTCCAATGTTGCAAGAAAATATCCTAATTTGGCAAAGAAAAATTGTGTAAAGTTGTCTAGTTCCCCGTACCCTAATTCCTAAAATCTATTTATAGTGGATGACATGTCACCAAAGTGTCCACTTTGGGCCTTCAAAGTGTCCACGCGCAGGATGGAATGAATGCCGCTTCTCTGGAGTTGCTACTTTTTGTGCTGAAAGTAGCTACTTTGGATGGGCGTAGCTACTATGAGAGCCCATAGTAACCACGCAGGAAGGCTTAAAAATTCAGGGGCTTCTGGAGTTGCCACTTTTGCTCTTCAAAGTCACTACTTTGGATGCGCGTAGCTACTATGAGAGCCCATAGTAACCACGCGCATCATGCAACCAAATTGGCGTCCCTGGAGCTTCTAGAGTTGCCACTTTTGCTCTTCAAAGTCACTACTTTGGATGCGCGTAGCTACTATGAGAGCCCATAGTAACCACGCGCATCATGCAACCAAATTGGCGTCCCTGGAGCTTCTAGAGTTGCCACTTTTGCTCCTCAAAGTGGCTACTTTGGGGGCAACTTCCATCTAAGGACCAGGATTTCTCAAATTTAACTTGGGCATTCTGCAAAAATCATCAAGATAATTAAAATTGCAATCTATATCTATGTAATTAAATGTAAATTAACCAAAAATTAATAAACCTATGATATTTATTCAAAATGTGATTTCTATATTATTTTCACTATCCAAGTCTATTTTTTTCTATCAAAAAGCATAAAAAAGGCAAGTAAAAATATAATAAAAAGTGGATTCATCACAACCCCAAACTTAAACTTTTGCTTGTCCTCAAGCAAATCAAAATTCAAACAATTCAAATGAAGAGGGTTGAATTTGTCCAAGGAAAATTTTAGAAATTTTCATTTCAACTTCATGCTTTAATTAGCATTTCCAACATCTTCACAACCATAGACTCATTCAACAGAGGAATCATATTCATGTCAAATATTCCATGCAAAGTCCCACTAAATTGAAACAAAAGAATCAAGCAAGGTTTCATGTGACTCACATAATGCAAAGAAATTATCCATCTCACAAGGTGGTGTTTCACTATCACTCAACAATATTTTAGGCTAAGTGTTTTCCCTCAATCCATGCATTTAGCCTCACCCTACCATAGGCTTGCCCATATTCTCAATCTCCTTTGCCTAGATACAACGAACCACCTATCATGAGGGCTTTGTTGGTCACAAATGGGGTTAGGATAGGCTCAAATTTTAACCAAGGAGAGTGACAGGTTCAAGTGGGTACTCAAGAAGAGGGAGTTCTTTTGAGTGATTTAGTGCAACAACTAGAGTGGAATGCCTTAAATGATGTAACTTAAGAGGTTAAAGCATTCTTTCACCATATTAAAATTTTTTATTTGCCTTATGTGGAGATCCTTTTTCTACTCAAATGCCTTGCTATATTTTTCTTTCTTTCTTTATTTTTTTTTTCTTTTTCATTCATTCATATTTTTGTGATATCAAGGACTTTGACAATCATTTTTTTTTTTTTGACATGTATTATGAACATGTATGCTGTCCACCACCCCAAACTTAAGACATTGCTTGTCCTCAAGCAACTACAAGCATAATCAACACCCCAAACTTAGTTTCTTGCACTCAATCTTGAGGCAACTCAAAAGAAATACCTCTATTAAGGAAATGGGAATATATTTGTTGACTAAGTTTGGCAAAAGCAAGAAGTAGGGAACAGGGAAGTGAAGTGCAAGGGTGGGAGGAAAGGTATGTGCAAAGAAGGCCTCAATCATCTAGATGGAAAATTGCACAATGCATATTGAATTAAGGAACAAGGCAAGTTCTAGAGGATGAATGCAACAATACATGTAATATGCACACAGAAAAAGAAGTAAGAGGCCCAATTCACTACCATGGTAAAAGTGATAATAACTTGCAAAATGAGAGCACAATTCACCCGACAAGAAAATATGTTCAAAATGTTAGGAACGAAAATATGTACAAAAATGAGAATGAGTATGGGATGGATGGGAAATGCAATCAAAGCATAAAAGCAAAATTATAAAACAGGGGAGTAAATTAAAAGTAAAATAGAAGAAATGAAATAAGGAAAATATTTTTGTATTTTATCTAGTACGGGGCAGAAAGAAGTAAGCTACGAATAAATGCAAAAATAGAGACAAAGAGTTCACCCCCCTTTTATAGATGGTGTATTCAAAGTTCAGGGTAAAATGATGCTCCTCTTGATGGAACTGAGGGCATCTCTGCACAATGATAACAAGAGTTCAGAAAAAGAACGAAAAGGGAGATAACATAACTGTTTGAAGGGAAGTAGCATAAAAGCAGGAACGGAAAGACAATAAAAGGACAAGTGGTTCCTAATTACTTGGGAAAATAAAAGAAAATAAGTACAAGCAGAGAAATAAAAGAAACACGAAAAGTGGACTAAATGGCATCTTCATCAGAGGTGGATGAGGTGGCGCCTTCATCTTCTTCTACTTCTTCTGCTTCCTCTGAGGAACTGGAGATGTGGACATCTCTGGGAGCGTTGGGATTGAATGGGGGCAAGTCATTACGAACAGCAGCTCGGAGGAAAGGGGCAGGGAAACGGTGGGCCCGATATATCCGGTGCAGAAGTCATCCCCATCTTCTTGCCAATGTTCAGCATCATGGTCTCCATGAGGAGGAGCATCTTTGGTTTGACCAGAGTGGATGGCAGACTGCCTCTGTGCTATTTGCTGCAGTTGCTCCTTGAGTGTTGCAGGGGTCTCCTTCTTGTATTCGGGTGGTAAGGTGAGACCGGGGTCTGAAGACTTCTTTGGTTTACATAGGTCCTTTACCAAGGCAGTGGAAATGGGAGGAAGTGCTCTAATTCTCTGCTGGTAGTCTCCAAAATCAACACCTGCATCCTGGCATAACATAGTGATTAGAGAAGGAAAAGCTAAAGAATCTCTACTCCTTTTAAGGACTTCCAAAATGGCACTGCTGATGACTTCCCCGACATGGATGGGCATGCCAGTGAGAATGGCATAGATGAGTTCGGCCCTCTTTACTGCAATGGTGGAGGTGTGGATGACTGGCATGAATGAGCTGACAACAAAGATACTCCACACCTTGGCGGGAGGGAGAAGGTGCTTAGTGGTCGATTCTTGGGCTGCATTTTACAATCAAATTCCCAATTTTCTCCTTCAATGCAGATTGCTTGAAGTATAGGCTGGTAATCCTTTTCCTTTTGTTTGCAGAATGCAGTGAAATCCAGTTGGCCAGGTTGCGTCTGCAGAGGAGGGATGTTTAAAACCCTCTGGATGGTGGATGGAGTAAAACTAACTTGCTTACCCCTGACCATGGTGTGCCTAGAGGGGTAAATGTCATCTTCTAGTCGAAGGGCATTAGCATAGAATTCTGGGTGATGTCCTTCCACCCATTGCCTGCACAAGAGGTGAAAAGTCCCCACCACGTCTGTCTATCTCCTCTGAAATTGTGGAAATGTCCCCGCTGGATTTCAAAATTCCTATCCCGGACGATTTGGCGCCGCAGATGTTCTCTTTGAAATGTTGTTCATGCTCTGGGGACCTAAACCTTGGGTCATGAGTAGGAGGGGGTTGAGATGAAGAGGCTTCAGTTGTCCTACTCCTCTTGGTTCTAGGTGTGTTCCTTCTAGGATTGCTCGACATTATCTGCAGAGAAGAGAGAATATGTGAATGAATAGTGCAGGGGCTGCAAAATAATTTCATATCATCTTAAGTGATTTATGTGCAAACGGGTGTATAGTGCTACATATGACCCAGAGGGCAACCAATTGCAATCATAGCCTACAAACATAGAGTTCAAATGGTATAGACAAGAGCGATTAAGCACAAAGAAGGGTGTGACATACGTACACTATGTATAGCAATCCAATGGATAGTAGAATATGACTATTAAGGCTTTGAAGCTTAAGGATCATAATGCAGCAATTAGTGAAATTAAAGTCACGAAAAACATGTTCAACACCCAGATAGAGCAAGAATCATGGTTAATTTTATAATATGCATGAGAATCAAGTGCAGCAAAATTAAAATGACATGGAATTGCAAAGCAAAATAGCACAATGGATGGGTCAAAACTAAATGGAAATAGGCACGAACCAAATTTAGGCATTATCACACATGAACAAGAGGTTTAATAGCATTATGGGCATGTTTAGAGCATACAAATGAGGGAGGGAAGCATAACAAAAACAACAAATGAGAGTCATGGCAAAGAGGAAGTGGGCGTGGCTACTTTGAAGCTTCAAAGTGGGAACGCCCACTTGAATGGGAGTAATACGCCCCTTTTGGGTGTAGTTTAGGGACCTCACCCTCTCTAATTCAAGTAAGAATGCTCAATTACACAAGAATTACACCTCAATTTCAAGAAAAAAAAAAAACAAGTAAAATTGAAAAGCCCCAAATTGGGGAATCTATGAACCCTAACCATAAATGGAGAGAAATTGAGAGAATTACCTTGTTTGAAGCCTTGGGTGTGGGGAGGGAAGGTGCGTTTTGGGCCTAGGAGTGAGTGGGTGGGAGTGGGTGTGAATGGGTGTGAGTGGGTGTAAGTGTGTGTGAGTGAAAATGGTGCGTGTTGAGTGTTGGGCGGTGTGAATGCGTCGTGAAGTGGGAGGAGTGTGTGAAATAGTGAGCGTGGTCACTTTGAAGGGAATTAGTGCCTACTATGGGTTGGGTGTGAGTAGGTGTGAGTGAAAATGGTGTACGTGCCTACTCCAAATAAGAACGTGGAAGCACCC
Source organism: Abrus pulchellus subsp. cantoniensis (assembly GCA_024086825.1). Lineage (NCBI taxonomy): Eukaryota > Viridiplantae > Streptophyta > Magnoliopsida > Fabales > Fabaceae > Abrus > Abrus pulchellus. Next base: position 14,871,061 of record CM044053.1, on the reverse strand, counting down.
AAAAGGATAAAATTTTGGTCCCAATTTGCGCGTAGCCACTTTGGTGCTCCAAAGTTGGAACTACAGTGAAGGTGTGTGGCATGTCCTTTGCGCGTGGCTACTTTGGAGCTCCAAAGTGGGAACTCCAGAGGGTCATTTTGTTGGACAAATGCGCGTAGCCACTTTGGAGCCCCAAAGTGGGAACTCCAGAGAGGCATCTTTTGTGGAGATTTGCGCGTGGCTACTCTGGAGCTCCAAAGTGGGAACTCCAGAGAGGCATCTTTGGTGGAGATGTGCGCGTGGCTACTTTGAAGCTTCAAAGTGCCCACGCGCAAATGATTGAGCCTCGGGCGCCAAAGTGGTTACTCCCACTTTTAAAAGTGGGAACTACAGAGAAAGATTTGCTTACCTTGAGCCAAAGTAGTCACTATAGTCTACGAAAGTGGTCACTTTCATGAAGGATGAATTGCAACTAGCAAGAATGAGTGCCCAAAATGGTGCTTCTGTTAGAATTCCTACAAAATTGTGCATCCATAAAGAATTATTTACACAAAATTGAAGCATATCAGAAATTGCTTAGCTCATTACACCTCAAATGAAGACAAAAATGTAATTGAAAGAATGCAAAGGAGAAATGATGAAAAGACAAAATTGTTTATTCACTTGTGAGTTGCCTCTCACAGAGCGCTTCTTTAACGTCATTAGCTTGACGTGCAAGGTGATTTACTTATGGCAAGGGTCTTGGTTGGAGGGAATGATGGGAGAATACACATCCATCTCTTCAATCTCCTCCACACGAACACAGTTATCTAAAAAATGCTTCAGGCGATGTCCATTCACTGTGAAACATTTGGTAGTGGATTCGCTCTTGATTTCTACTGCACCATTAGGAAACACTTGTGTGACTATAAATGGACCAATCCACCTTGAGCGAAGCTTTCCAGGCATGAATTTGAGGCGGGAGTTGAACAAGAGCACCTTTTGACCAACACAAAATTCCTTCCTGGCTATCAATTTGTCATGGTATCTCTTGGTTCTCTCCTTATAAATTCTTGAATTTTCATAAGCCTCTAGACGTAACTCTTCCAACTCTTGTAATTGAAGTTTTCTTTGCTCTCCAGCTGAGTCATAGTGCATATTACAAGCCTTCACTGCCCAATATGCCTTGTGCTCTATCTCCACTGGTAAATGGCAAGCCTTGCCAAAGATTATTCTGTAAGGAGACATGCCTAAGGGTGCTTTGAATGCAGTCCTGTGTGCCCACAAGGCGTCCTCTAGCCTGCGGCTCCAAACTGGTCGGGGTGGCTGTACAACTCTTTCAAGTATTTTCTTTATTTCTCTGTTGGAAAGTTCTGCTTGGCCATTCGTTTGCGGGTGGTAGGCTGTGGAAACTTTGTGCAGAACTCCATATTTTCTCAGTAGGACCTCCATTGTCTTGTTGCAAAAATGACTCCCTTGGTCACTAATGATGGCACGTGGGATGCCAAACCTGCAAAATAGGTTGGAGCGAACAAATTCTGCAACAACTCTAGCATCATAAGTCTTGGTAGCTTTAGCTTCTACCCATTTTGAAACATAGTCAACGCAAGTAAAATGTATAAGAAACCAAAAGAGGAGGAAAAGGGACCCATGAAGTCAATACCCCAGACATCAAAGATGTCACAATATAGGATAGGGTGCTGAGGCATTTCCTGTCTCTTGGTGATTATTCCTGCTGACCTCTGGCAGTTCTCACAGACAGAATATGTTCGCCAAGAGTCCTTAAAAATGGAGGGCCAGTAAAATCCTGAGTCCAACACCTTTCTTGCTGTCCTTTGAGGTCCAAGGTGTCCTCCCACAACCGAATTGTGGCAAAACTGCAATATAGATGGGATCTCCTCATCAGGGACGCATCTTCTGATCACTTGATCATTACAGAACTTCCATAAATAAGGGTCATCCCACACATAATGTTTGGCATCGCTCTTAATTTTGTCCCTTTTAATTTTTGATGCATTTATAGGGAAAATTCCTGAAGCCAAAAAATTAACCAAATCAGCATACCAAGGTACATGTGATGTGCACAACTCTAAGAGTTGTTCGTCAGGAAAATCATCCTTGAGGGGAATGAGTTCAGGGACTCCCTCTATTCTGCTTAAATGGTCTGCTACCAAATTTTGTGCTCCACTTCTATCTTTAATCTCCAAGTCAAATTCTTGAAGTAAGAGCATCCACCTTATCAGTCTGGGTTTAGAATCTGTCTTTTTTAGCAAAAACTTCAAAGCAGAATGATCAGTGAACACCACAACTTTTGATCCTAATGAGATATGATCCGAATTTATCTAATGCAAATACGATGGCCAACAATTCCTTTTCAGTTGTGGTGTAATTGGATTGTGCAGTGTCTAAGGTCCTAGAAGCATAATAGATGACATGAGGGACCTTACCAACCCATTGCGCAAGGACAGCTCCCACTGCATAATTTGAGGCATCACACATTAGCTCAAAGGGTATTGACCAACTGGAGGTTGGATAATTGGTGTGGTGGTTAAGGCTTTTTAAGGACGTTGAAAGCCTCCTTGCAGTCCTCATCAAAGTCGAATTCAACATCTTTTTGCAAGCAACTTCGAAAGAGGAATTGCAATTTTTGAGAAATTCGGATGAACCTCCTGTAAAATCCTCGCATGGCCCAAAAAAGAACGAATCTCCCTCACGCATGAGGGGTAAGGAAGTTGTGAAATAACATCCAATTTAGCAGGATCAACCTCAATTCCTTTTTCAGAGATTATGTGTCCAAGAACTACACCTGCTCTACCATGAAATGGCATTTCTCAAAGTTAAGTACAAGGTTAGTTTCAATACACCTTTTCAAGACTTTTTCTAAATTGACTAAACATGCATGAAAGGATGTGCCATAAACTGTGAAATCATCCATGAAGACCTCTATGCAATGTTCCACTAAATCAGAAAAAATACTCAGCATGCATCTCTCGGAAGGTGCCAGGGAGCATTACATAGGCCAAAAGGCATTCTTCGATAAGCGAAGGTGCCAAAGGGGCATGTAAATGTGGTTTTCTCCTGGTCTTGAGGGGCAATACATATTTGGAAATAACCAGAGTAACCATCTAGAAAGCAATAATGGGACTTACCTGCTAATCTTTCAAGCATTTGATCAATGAAGGGTAGTGGGAAGTGGTCTTTCCTTGTTGCTTGGTTCAGCCGCTTTGTAGTCTATGCAGGACTCTCCACTGCTCGGACTCTGGTGGGTATCATTTCATTCTTCTCATTCCCGACCACCGTAAGTCCAGATTTCTTTGGGACCACTTGCACAGGGCTAACCCAAGTGCTATCGGAGATTGGGTATATGATCCCACTTGAAGCAACTTGGTGACTTCCTTCTTCACCACATCTAGGATGATGGGATTCACCCTCCTTTGAGGTTGTCTCACCGGTTTAGCATCCTCTTCCAACAAAATTCTATGCATGCACATGGAGGGGCTTATTCCTGGTATATCAGCAAGTGTCCATCCAATGGCTCTTTTGTGCTTTTTGATCACTTCTAGCAACTTCTCCTCTTGGTCACTGTCAAGCTTGGTGGAGATGATAACTGGGAGCTTTTCATTTGGTTCCAAATAGACATATTTCAAATGCTCCGGTAGAGGCTTTAACTCTAATGTGGGAGGTTGCTCTATAGATGGAAGTGATTTAGCCTTTTCATTTGACAAAATTTCTGCAACATTCAAATCAAAGGGGTTAGATTCAACTGTATTTGCTACATCCAATACCTCACATTCTACCCCTATGGAATCATCAACTTTATCAACATTAAAAATTTCAGAGCTTTCATTCCAATAATCAGAATTTGCAACATAAGTATCATGCAAAGAGTTTTCATATGATTCACAAACAAAAGCATCTACACAATGGGAAAAATTAAGAAAAGAGTTCCTCAAAATTGCGGTCCAGCTCTCATCCACTAATGCATCAAATATATCAATATGGAAGACAGAATGTTCTTCAATTGGATGTTTCATGGCATCCAATATGTTGAAACGCACAATGTTATCCCCAAATTCCATGGTGAGTGAACCGGCATGTACATCAATCTTCGTTCTTGCAGTTTTCAAGAACGGTCTTCCCAAAATGATTGGTGCAGAATTTTTGAGTGACTCTTCTTCTTGCATGTCAAGGATGTAGAAGTCAGCTGGGAATATGAGGTCATTCACCTTCACTAACACATCTTCAACAAGTCCAGCTGGATGTGTTGTGCTTCTATTGGCCAACTGAATTACTACACCTGTGGGCTGCAAGGGACCAAGGGATAGAGAAGAAAAAATAGACAATGGCATAACATTAATGGATGCTCCTAGATCTAACATTGCATTGTCTATCCTATTATTACCAACGATGCATGGAATAGTAAATGTTCCTGGGTCTTTACACTTCTCAGGCATTGTGGTTCTCTGTTTCTCAAAAAGTGCGAAAACATTCCTACCCATGTTGACTCTCTCATTACCCTTCGTACGCCTTCTATGTGTACACAAATCTTTCAAGAACTTGGCGTACTTGGGTATTTGTTTAATTGCCTCTAGCAAGGGTATATTTACCTCAACTTTTCGAAAGTGTCCAAGATTTCTTTGTCACTCTCCTCAGCTTTCTTACTTGGTTTGGCAATCATAACCCTTTGAGGGAAAGGTGGTGGAACTGCCCTTTCAGCTTCTTCTACCACTTCTTGAGTGGTGGGTGCATTTTCTTCCTCCCTTTCAGCAACCAAGGGGCTTGGGATCTCCTTCTCCCTAGGCATTTCAGTGCTCTTGCATTACCTTCCTGCATCAGAGAGTAATTGCACCGACATTCTTTGGGTTTGTGACTGTCTGTCTTTGGGAGGTTGCCCGAACCTTGGGACTGAATTTGATTTATAGAGGAAGCCAACTGTCCCACCCGGTTCTCAATTGTTACGATACCGGCCTCTCGTTCGCTGTTGAAAATTAATGTTGCTCATGGCCATTTGCTTCACAAGCTCCTCCAATGATGGCTCATTCTTCGACAAGAAGAGGCTTGGGATGAGGATGCTTGCTGCTGTTGGTGAGGTTGTTGCCCATGTTGTTGATCATTCCATTGGCGTGGCTGATGTGGCCTACCTTGACCAGCTTGGTAATTGTTGCTTTGCTGATTTTGCTGGTTGGAATTTCCTCCCCACCTCAAGTTTGGATGATTTCTCCACTGGGTTGTATCGGTTTGAAGAAAGATCCCAGTTTGGTTGTTGCTTCTTCTGCTGAAAAGGAAATTTGTTAGTGTAAATATTTGCGGCATAGGCCTGGGGTTACCTTCAGGAGTATCCGACTCTGCAATGTGGGGCATTGTCTCGTATAATGATCTGCAGTGAGCATATTCCACAAAGTGTAGCTGAATCGGTGGTGGAGGTGTTGCAGAGACAACACTCTTTTGCATTGCAGCTAATTGCTTTACCATGGAGGCTAGCTCATCAATCTTGTGCTCCAATTTGTTTGGTTCTGTAGCTTGAACTTCATGCACACCTCTAGTAACACAAGAATTCTGTCTAGTTGCAAATTGCTGGGAGTTGGCAGCTGTCACGACCCCTTTTTATAAAGGACCGAGAACATTATTTCTACACCACATACTTATTTAAAAATAGGTAAATAATAGAGAATATAAGTATAAAAATTCACTTCTCATTCAAAGTAAAAAATGAAGTTCCTTACAACAAATATCCAACAGATCAACATAATATTACATTTAGTTTATAATATTCAAAATACCAAAAAAATTATAATACGTGACTCCCTCGACATGAGGTCTCATATATAAAGAAAAAGGACTCTGATGCATTATTACTCAACTCCAGCTTCTAACTTTTCTTCACTGGCCCTCACTGTGAAGTAGATGCAACACTGCAACATCCGCTCACGTACCACCGTACGATCATCGCGATACACACGCACACAACGACATAGAAAGAAATGCAAGGGTGAGCTTACCAAACCTAAAATAAAATTATATATATATAGAGCAAAATATTTCTCACAGCAATAACCCCATGCATTTCCAGCCCTTCTAATGCACAAAGATGAAAACGGCTTCCAACCGGTTTCACACCTAAGTAATCCAGAAGGAACCGAGGCGGTCCGGAGCGACCCATTCTTGTATACGGATCCAGACAAAGACAAAGACAAAGACTCAGCATGAACTTACCGTTACATGTCTACCCACCTAAACATGTAACTCGGCTCTATAATGATGCAAAACATATATCTCAGCATGATGCACGCCACCAAAATTATTTTAACAGCTCAACTACGGCAAGTTTATAATAGATCAGCCAAAATCTCAGCATTTTAAACTAATTAACAACAGTTCAGCTTAGAAAATAGCTTTTATTCAATAGATCTAACAAAATCATATCAAAATATCTTGAAATAGCATATTAAACCGTTCAAAACATAGTTCATAGGTTAAAGTAAACTCCCTTACCTCGTAAAGATGATTCACACTAGATCTACCGAATATTACTTGATTATAACAAAAATTCACCGAAGATTCAGCTTTAGAACGGAGTTTCTCCTAAGAACACCATGAATTTCTATAAGAAAGAGAAGGAGAAGAGAAACGAACGGTAAATCTAGCTTCAAACTTAAAGAAACTTACTTCCAATCCTTCAGAATAGATGTAGAATCTCATATCTGGCGAGAAATCTAAGTTTAGGAAGGTTTAGTATGAGAGAAATGGTGGTTTATGGCCTTAGAACCTTTGAGAACCTTGGATAGAGGTGAAGAAATGAAAATTTCGTGTGAAGCCCCCTTTTTATAGAAAATTTTTGAAATTCACTGTTCACGCGGAATTTACTGTTCACCGCCGGAAACACTGTTCACCGCCTTACTGTTCATGCCGGAAAATACTGTTCATGGCACTATTCACGCCGGAAAACACTGTACACGCGTACTGTACACGCACTGTACGCGTATGTGACGTCACCGATGACGTCAGCAGTTACTGTACATACGCGGTTTGTACTGTTCATACACGGTTTGTACGCGGTTTGCACTGTTCACACGCGGTTGCACTGTTCATATGGTACTGTTCATACATGGTACTGTTCATACAGTACTGTTCACTTTTTTTTTTTTTTTTTATAAATAATTTCAACTCCATCTAAATATATTCCAATACCAAATAATCCTTCAATTAACATTGAACAAGTATAAAATATTATAGATTACTCAATAATAAATTAGAAGCCTGACAGCAGCCATGTTTTCTATCAGGTTCCTGGCTGCCACAGGGGTCTTGTCTACCAAAGCTCCTCCACTCGCTGCATCAATCATACTCCTATCCATTGGGTGTAATCCCTCATAGAAGTACTGGATCAGCAATTGATCGCTAATTTGGTGGTGGAGGCAGCTTGCACATAGTCTTTTAAACCTCTCCCAGTATTCATAGAGAGTTTCTCTTTCTAGTTGCCTAATTCCACAACGGCGCCAATTTGATGGAACAAAATTTGAGCTATTCGTCATGCAAAAGATTGTCGTTAATCCTCATCAAATATGCAAAGAAATGAATGTAGTACTAGGGTGTTGTCCTAGGTCGTCTCCAAGGAATTTTTTTTTTGGTTGAGAACAAACATCGAACAAGTGTGAACATATATTTTAAAGCAAGTAAATTGGGGGGGGAAGGTTTGTCAATTTCCAGAATTTAATCAAGAGCAAAGTGTAAACTAGTGAAATTCAATCAATTAAAATGAGTAATTCCTAGTCAAGCAATGAGTTCTATCATTATTCTCTCAAATGATTCAATAATCCCCTTTCTTTCCCTTGAATTAAGTTAATCTAACAAGCAAAGACTAACTTTAACATCCCAATTAAAATTAAGCATCTTAATGGGCTCCAATCTCTATCCCTAAGATTAAGCAATCTTAAGGATTAATCAAAATTAAGCAATTTTGAATTAGAATTTCGTTAGGTAAATTAGGGTTCATTAAGCAATGTTCCCTTTATGCAAATTCCACTTCATTCAGAGATTGGGGTTAATAAATTCAAGAAAAGAAAGATTTGTATTGCAATTAATCCCAAGAATTCAAGATTCATGTGCATTGACTAGAAATTACAAGAAAGTTTAGCCCTCCTTATGGATGGGCTTCACAAATGAGAGTGAGAAATGCAAGAACGTAAATATCATTAAGATAAATTCAACAACAATCAAAAAAAAGAAATTGGAAATCAAAACCTATAGAGGATCCTTGGCTGTCACCCAAGACTCCAATGTTGCAAGAAAATATCCTAATTTGGCAAAGAAAAATTGTGTAAAGTTGTCTAGTTCCACAAATCTCCTTTCTTATGGATGCAGCTCGGGAGGCCGGAAAAAACTTCTCTAGAAAGAGTCTTTTGAGGTTGTCCCAACTCGTTATTGATCTCGGTGGAAGGTAGTATAACCAGTCCTTTGCAGTGTCCATTAATGAGAAACGGAAGGCCTTCAATTTGACATGCTCCTCTGGGACACCTTGAGGTCTCATGGTGGAACATACAATATGAAATTCCTTCAAGTGTTTGTGAGGGTCTTCACCTGCAAAACCATGGAATTTAGGTAGAAGGTGAATTAATCCAGTTTTCAAAACAAAAGGAGCGTCTACATCTGGATATTGGATGCATAATGTTTGGTATGTGACATCCGGTGCAGCTAGCTCCTTAAGAGTCCTTTCGTCACCTGCCATTGCTCCAAAACTAGAGTCAAGTGAAAATGTAGAAGAGTAAACAGAAATTGGTGTCACAGATTGCAAAGATGCAGTAGGAGATGATGGTGGTTCAGAGTGTTCAGAGTGATCCCTATGTGTTCTAAGGTTCCTATAAAAAGTTCTATCAATCTCCTGGTCTAATGGATACAAATCCCCAGGGTTTGATCGGGTCATGCACTAGATATCTACTAACTAGATTAAAAGCAAATTGAGTAAATGAAATAACAAGAACAATTTGAAACAATTCTGCAGAATTCTGCAGAATTATGCAGCAAAAAGTGCAGAAAAACAGAGAAATATGCAGTGAAATGAGTGCAGAAAATCGAAAGTGAGTAATTGAAAAATTGCGGCACTAGAATGAAGCGAATGATGCAGAAAATCATGCAATGATAATGCAGAAACAGACCATAAAATTCGTATGACTATCAACACCACACAAAAACTCAAAATGAAACAAACACACTAACATGAAAAACACAAAAACAGAGCACTAATCATGTTCAACATAAGTTCAGCACCAATAATTCCCCGGCAACGGCGCCAATTTGATGGAACGAAATTTGAGCTATTCGTCATGCAAAAGATTGTCGTTAATCATCATCAAATATGCAAAGAAATGAATGTAGTACTAGGGTGTTGTCCTAGGTCGTCTCCAAGGAATTTTTTTGGTTGAGAACAAACATCGAACAAGTGTGAACATATATTTTAAAGCAAGTAAATTGGGGGGGAAGGTTTGTCAATTTCCAGAATTTAATCAAGAGCAAAGTGTAAACTAGTGAAATTCAATCAATTAAAATGAGTAATTCCTAGTCAAGCAATGAGTTCTATCATTATTCTCTCAAATGATTCAATAATCCCCTTTCTTTCCCTTGAATTAAGTTAATCTAACAAGCGAAGACTAACTTTAACATCCCAATTAAAATTAAGCATCTTAATGGGCTCCAATCTCTATCCCTAAGATTAAGCAATCTTAAGGATTAATCAAAATTAAGCAATTTTGAATTAGAATTTCGTTAGGTAAATTAGGGTTCATTAAGCAATGTTCCCTTTATGCAAATTCCACTTCATTCAGAGATTGGGGTTAATAAATTCAAGAAAAGAAAGATTTGTATTGCAATTAATCCCAAGAATTCAAGATTCATGTGCATTGACTAGAAATTACAAGAAAGTTTAGCCCTCCATATGGATGGGCTTCACAAATGAGAGTGAGAAATGCAAGAACGTAAATATCATTAAGGTAAATTCAACAACAATCAAAAAAAAGAAATTGGAAATCAAAACCTATAGAGGATCCTTGGCTGTCACCCAAGACTCCAATGTTGCAAGAAAATATCCTAATTTGGCAAAGAAAAATTGTGTAAAGTTGTCTAGTTCCCCGTACCCTAATTCCTAAAATCTATTTATAGTGGATGACATGTCACCAAAGTGTCCACTTTGGGCCTTCAAAGTGTCCACGCGCAGGATGGAATGAATGCCGCTTCTCTGGAGTTGCTACTTTTTGTGCTGAAAGTAGCTACTTTGGATGGGCGTAGCTACTATGAGAGCCCATAGTAACCACGCGCAGGAAGGCTTAAAAATTCAGGGGCTTCTGGAGTTGCCACTTTTGCTCTTCAAAGTCACTACTTTGGATGCGCGTAGCTACTATGAGAGCCCATAGTAACCACGCGCATCATGCAACCAAATTGGCATCCCTGGAGCTTCTAGAGTTGCCACTTTTGCTCTTCAAAGTCACTACTTTGGATGCGCGTAGCTACTATGAGAGCCCATAGTAACCACGCGCATCATGCAACCAAATTGGCGTCCCTGGAGCTTCTAGAGTTGCCACTTTTGCTCCTCAAAGTGGCTACTTTGGGGGCAACTTCCATCTAAGGACCAGGATTTCTCAAATTTAACTTGGGCATTCTGCAAAAATCATCAAGATAATTAAAATTGCAATCTATATCTATGTAATTAAATGTAAATTAACCAAAAATTAATAAACCTATGATATTTATTCAAAATGTGATTTCTATATTATTTTCACTATCCAAGTCTATTTTTTTCTATCAAAAAGCATAAAAAAGGCAAGTAAAAATATAATAAAAAGTGGATTCATCAATCTACCAAGGATTGGTTGTACTACTTGCATCCTGGTTCCATCACAAGCTGGCAGGACATGAAGAGAATGTTATTAGAGAAGTTCTTCCCTGCCTCAAGAGTTGCTTCTATTAGGAAAGAAATTTGTGACATAAGGCAGATTACTGGAGAGACTTTACATGAGTATTGGGAGAGGTTCACGAAATTGTGTGCAAGTTGTCCACACCATCAAATTAGCGACCAGCTCCTCATTTAATATTTTTACAAAGGTCTCATGCTAATGGACAGAAGTATGGTTGATGCTGCTTCTGGAGGGGCTTTGGTAGACAAAACTCCCACTGCAGCTCGTGAATTGATTGCAAACATGGTTGCCAATGCACAACGGTTTGGTACCCGAGCCATGGTGTCTACAAGAGGAGTGAATGAAGTGAAGACCTCTGATACAAACCAGCAAAGGATGGAGAACAGAATAGAAGAGTTGACAACTTTGGTGAGGCATTTGGCACTCGGTCAGACATAGCAACCTCAGCAGTCCATTCCAGCAACAGCAAGCATTTGTGGAATTTGCTGTGTACCAGGTCACGCAACAGATCAATGTCCACAAATGCAAGAAACTAATGAAACAACTGCTGGAATTTTTCCTGGAAAACCTTTCCAACAGCAGCAGTAAAGGAATTATGACCCCTTTTCCAATACATACAATCCCAGATGGAGAGATCACCCGAATCTGAGGTATGGTAATTCTAATCAGTTCCAGCAGCAGTAGCAGCAGTAACATCAATATCAGTTCAGGTACCATGTTGCAGAACCAAACATGAGGCAGCAATATTCACAGCAAGCTAAACCAGACCAAACACAAAGCAGTAACTCAGAACCGAGTCTAGCAAATGTGGTGAAGCATATGGCAACCAGCAGTATCCAGTTTCAGTAGAGAAAAAGAAGCCAGCATCCAGAATTTGCAAACACAGATTGGTCAGTTGGCTACAATAGTAAATGAGCTGAAATCGTAAGGTTCTGGCAACCTTCCCTCCTAATCCATGACTAATCCAAGGAATGTGAGCGCCATCACTTTGAGAAGTGGCAAGCAACTTGAAGATCCAAATGCTGCAGTAGAAAAATCAACTTCTGCAGAGATAGATGCAACTGAAGAGCAATCAAAGCCATCCAACAAGAGAGATAGTAGCCATTTTGAACCAAACATTCTGCTGGCTTTTCCAAATAGAGTGACTCAAAATAAGAAGATAGCAGAGGCAGAGATGGACAAGGAGATCCTAGAAACGTTTAGAAAAGTTGAAGTCAATATTCCACTCCTAGAAGCTATCAAACAGATCCCAAAGTATGCCAAGTTTCTCAAGGACTTATGCACTCATAGAAGAAGGCTAAAGGGAAATGAAAAAGTGAGCATGGGCATAAATGTTTCTTCCATCATTCAGCCAAGCATTCCTCCAAAATGCAAGGATCCTGGGACTTTCACCATTCCATGCATCACAGGAAGTGAGCAACTCAGTCAAGCTATGTTGGAACTTGGAGCTTCAATCAATGTGATGCCAAAATCAGTCTACCAATCTTTGCACATTGGAAAGCTCAAGCCAATGAGAGTGGTGATCCGACTTGCCAACCGAAGCACAGCACACCCTGAGGGAGTTTTAGAAGATGTGTTGGTAAGAGTAAATGATCTTATTTTTCCTGCTGATTTTTATGTGTTAAACATGGAGGATGATGTTAATCAACCAACATTGATCTTAGGTAGGCCATTTTTGAAAACTGCTAAAACTAAGATTGATGTACACTCTGGTACTTTATCCATGGAATTTGGAGATAACAAGGTGCATTTTAAACTGCATGTTGCCATGAGATATCCACAGGAAGAGCATTCTGTGTTTCATTTAGATATCATTGATACATTGGTTGATGATATGCATGAGAATTTGTGTGCCGAGTTTCCCGAAATTATAGGCATTAGAGATGACTTTCAATGTTCAGATTATGATGGAATTCATGATTTATGTGCTGTTTGTGCCGAATTTAATGCACGCATATATGGTTCAGAGTCTGCACAGAATTTTTCTGAGGAGTTACATGTTGAAGTTATTAGAACAGATTCTAATTCTAGTTTTGCAATAGTGGAAAATACTGATTATGCACATTCTGATTATTCTGTGGGTTATGCAAATAACTCTTATGCTGATCTTTCTGTTGTGGGATATGATAATGCTCTTGTGCAAGATTTTTCACACGTTGTAGGTACTGAGATTTGAAAAATAGAGAAGATTCCAAGATTAGCACCCTCCATACAAGAGCCACCCACCTTGGAGCTGAACCCTTTACCAGAAAATTTGAAGTATGCATTCTCAGCACCAGATGAGAAGTTGCCATTCATAATAGCACAGAATTTGCAACTAGAACAAGAAGAGAAGTTGCTAAACATTCTGAGGCAGAACATAAATCCTTTAGGCTGGACATTGGCTGACATACCTGGGATTAGCCCTTCCATATGCATGCACAGAATTCAGGTAGAGGAGGGAGTAAAACCAGTAAGGCAGCCTCAGAGGAGATTGAACCCTCTGATTCTGGATATGGTCAAGAAAGAAGTCAGCAAGCTTCTAGCTGCTGGCATCATTTACCCAATTTTAGACAGCAAATGGGTGAGCCCGGTGCAAGTGGTTCCAAAAAAGACCAGAATAACAGTAGTAAAGAACTCGAAGGATGAGCTAGTTCCCACAAGAGTGCAGAATAGTTGGAGGGTCTGCATTGATTACAGGAAGCTGAACCAGGCCACCAGGAAGGACCACTTCCCATTGCCCTTCATTGATCAGATGCTGGAAAGATTAGCAGGTCAGTCACATTACTGTTTTCTTGATGGACTCTCTGGTTATTTTCATATTCACATTGCACCTGAGGATCAAAAGAAGACAACCTTTACCTATCCATTCGGTACATTTGCATACTAGAGAATGCCTTTCGGTCTATGCAATGCCCCAGGTACATTTCAGAGATGCAGGGTGAGCATTTTTTCTGATTTTCTAGAGAATTGCATGGAAGTCTTCATGGATGATTTTACTGTTTATGGTACTTCATTTAATGCATGCTTGGATAGCCTTGCTAGGGTATTGAATAGATGTGTTGAGTCTCACCTTGTTTTAAATAATGAAAAGTGTCATTTTATGGTTAGGCAAGGTGTAGTCTTAGGACATGTTATTTCTGATGAGGGTATAGCTGTTGATAGTTCCACGATTTATGTTATTGCTCTTTACCTTACCCTACATGCGTGCAGGAAGTACATTCTTTTCTTGGTCATGTAGGTTTTTACAGGCGATTTATCTAGGATTTCAGTAAAATCGCCCTTCCACTTTCCAAGCTTCTGCTGAAGGATATAGACTTCCAGTTTGATGACAAGTGCAGGAGAGCTTTTGATAAATTGAAGTGGCACCTAATTTCTACTCCTGTCCTACAGTCACCGAACTGGGAGCTGTACTTTCACAGAGAATTGGAAAGACCCCTCATGTCATAGCATATGCTTCCTGGACTCTGGATTCTTTGCAGGCTAACTACACCACTACAGAAAAAGAGCTACTGGCTATCATTTTTGCTTTAGATAAATTTTGTGCTTATCTGTTAGGAACTAAAGTGACTGTTTTCTCTGATCATGCAGCATTGAAGTTCCTATTGAAGAAGCCAGATGCTAAGCCCAGACTCATCAGGTGGATGTTGCTGTTGCAGGAGTTTGACATAGAGATCAAGGATAAGAGTGAAGCTGAGAACCTGGTGGAGGACCACTTGAGTCGAATTCCACAGACTTTGGAGCCTCTACCTATCCGTGAGAACTTTCCAGATGAGCAGCTTTTAGAGCTGCGAGGTAAGGACCCATGGTAAGCTGACTTGGTTCTATCTAGTTGCCTCTGAATTGCCTGCTTATTTTAAAAAGCATCAGATAGAGAAACTTAAGAGTGAGGCTAAATATTATGTCTGGGATGATTCTTATTTGTGGTGCATGTGTAGTGATAGGATTATTAGGCGCTGTGTGCATGAGCTTGAGATTCCTTCCATTTTGCATTTTGGCTTACACTTGCTTGTGGTGGTCACTTTGGGCCACAACGCACTGCTAGGAAGGTCTTAGATGCAGGTTTTTACTGGCCCACATTGTTTCCAAATTCTTACACCTATTGTAAGAATTGTGAACAATATCAGAAGACGGGTACTATCTCCCATAGAAATGAGATGCCTCAATAACCATTATTGTTTTGTGAGATATTTGATGTTTAGGGAATTAATTTTATGGGTCCATTTTCTGTCTCATTTGGTTTTGTTTATATTTTGTTGGCTGTTGATTATGTCTCCAAGTGGGTGGAGGCCAAGGCCACCCGAATTGATAACTCTCATGTTGTTGTAGATTTTGTCAAATCACACATTCTTTGCAGGTTCGGAGTGCCCCAGGCAATCATCAGTGATCAAGGAAGCCATTTCTGTAGCAGGAATATGGCAGCCCTACTAAAGAAATATGGTGTCATTCACAAGGTTTCTACTCTAAATCATCCGCAAACTAATGGATAGGCAGAGGTATCAAATAGGGAGTTGAAACATTTTGGAGAAAACAGTTCAGACTAACAGGAAGGATTGAAGCAAAAGGCTTGAAGATGCACTACGGGCTTACCGCACTGCCTACAAGACCCTTTTGGGGATGTCCCCCTATAGAATTGTCTTTGGCAAGGCATGCCACCTTCCATTGAAAATTGAGCACAAAGCATATTGGGCAGTTAAGAACTGTAACTTTGATATAAGCCAGTTCGGACTTCACAGTAAGTTCCAACTTCAGGAGTTAGAGGAGATTCGGTTGGAAGCCTACGAGAACTCCTGCATGTACAAAGAAAAGACAAAACTCATTCATGATAAGATGTTGCTGCGAAAGGAATTCTCCATAGGCTAAAAAGTGCTTTTCTACAATTCTCGCCTTAAGCTCTTTTCTGGTAAGCTTCGTTCTAGGTGGCTTGGCCCCTATATAGTAACTAAGATTTTTCCATATGGTGCAATACAGATTTTGGAGCCTGGAACAGATAAAGTATTCACAGTAAATGGCCACCGCTTGAAGCCTTTTCATGAAGACACACCCTTGGAGACCATTGAGGAGGTCCTCTTGCTAGCGGCCACTTATGCTTGATTAGGGAGTTCCCCTTGCCTTTTCTTTACTATATTTTACATTTCCATTATACATTACATTGAGGACAATGTAAAGTTCAAGTGTGGGGGGGGGGGAGAGTAACTTTATTATTCATTGTTTTTGTTTTTGTTTTGTTTTCCTTTGTTGAATTGGAAGTTGTTGAGTTAAGGCATTAGTCATTAAGGAGGATAGAGTTCCTACATGATTTCATTTTTGCTTCTTCCTCTGATATATGTGAATTGGGTGATTGATTTTGATTTGTATGATTAAGTATGTTAGACTTTACCTTTATGAGCTTTTGAGCCTTATTTTTGGATGGTTGAAATTCATGCCATTCTTTTCTTTCTTGTGTGTTTTTCCTCTTAGATTTTGTCATTCTATAACTTGTTTTGATTCTTCTTTGAGGCTATAATTTTCATATGTAATTATGAACATGATAGAGGCATTTTTTTTTCAAATTTTTACCCACTTGGCCATATAGCTTACCTTGTATTTTGCCCTTTGTTTAGCCCCTTTGAGCCTTATTAACCATTCTTTGGCTTCTAGCACATTATAAGCTTTAAGTGGAAAACCATATTATACTTAACCTTAGAGAATAGGGAGTGCATTGGTTTCATTAATGTTATTGCATTTTAAGTGTGGGGGTTTGGAAAGAATGCAAGAAGAAAAATAAAAAGAAAAAAAAATAAAGAAAAAGAAATTAAAAAAATTATTATTACAAAGAAAATGGGAAAATTTTGAGGGAAAAGGAAGTCCAAAGAGAATAAATGTGTGTTATGGCTTGATTTGTCTAAGGACCAATGTTATTCCTATTCTCTTCAGTTGTATCTTGTCATTTTACATTAGCCCCATTACAACCATTAAATAAAGCCCTCTTAATTTGTGTTTGCATATGATTGTAAGTAGTGGAGAAGTAGAAGATTAACAAGCTTATGGTAATGCATTGTCTTTTGAGGTGACTTGAGTAAAACACTTTGAACCATACACTTGAGAGTTGAGTTGTATACACCATCTTGTGAGATCTTTCATGCTTGATCTATACACTTTGAATGATATTGCTTGGCTTGCATTTTTGAGAGGTTGGGAGTTGGATGTTTGGTTGTTATAAAACTCTTGATGCTTTATGTCCCTAAGTTTAGCACTTCTAAGGATTCATTGGAGAATTTGTTTATTTGTTTTGATTATTCTATGATTATTAGGTTACATGTTTTTATTTGTTTGATTGTGTCTTACATGAGGACATGCAAGAGTTAAGTGTGGCGGAATTTGATCAATTGGATTTTTATAACATTATTTCCTCTCATTCCTAGCTCATTAATCCTCTTTTGTTCTTAATTGGTTGAATTGGATCATTTTATGATGTTTGGATTCTATTTGGGCTTTATTTAATTTTTCTAGTATTTGGCAAATTCTGATACTGTTTTCTGTACCATATCTTGAGTTGTAGAACTCCTTTCATTTTGATTCTTGATTTGTAGGAAAGCTAAGAGAAAGGTGCACAGATGAAGAGGTTAGAACCAATTCTGATGATAAGAAGCTGAAACTGGGCCTGGAAGAAGTGTAAATGCTGCAGTCACGGATCCTGAGTAAGGTACAGTATTTGGGTCATATCTCAGTCCACAAATGTACGATTAAGCCCATTCTAGTGGCATTTTGAAGCTAACATCCAAGGCTACAATTGTCCTTCAGGCCACGAACCAAAAAGAGGCCTTTTTCATAGCTGAAAAAATGGAACAAAGTGACGAACAAAATTTTTGAATTTTGAATTTTAAGTTATTTTTGGCTCTTCTCCTCTCTTCTTCTTCTCTCTTCTCTCTGTTTTCATTTTTTTTCTCCCCTTTCTTGAATTGTTTCCCTCCATCTATGGAGGCTTAGATTCCTATCTAATTCAAGGATTAAAAGAGACGTGACACTCTTGAGGATTGATTGATCGCACATTGGCATAAATTCAATAACAATTTCAGGTTTCATCTATTCCTTATTCTCTCCCTTTTGCTAATTATATATTTGAATTGAAGTTATTCGTTTGGATTGATGATTATGCATATGGTTGATTACGTATTATTCGATTAATGTATGTAATTGAGTTTTAAGGAACATGAATTGGATTTTCAGGTTTGAAAACTATGATTAACGGCATTGGTAAATTAAATTGGCACAATTCAATTAGGTTATAGAGTTTTCTGAATTTTAATTAATTATGTGCTAATCGAATGCATGAATGTCTTCATGTGAATGCTAAGTTCGAATTGAGGTTTCATTCGGATTCATTATTAATTACCGAATTGTTTGTTGATGTACTCTTTTAAAAATCCGGTGATAGAGTAGTCATTTTTCTTCTTAATTCTTGGATTGGAATTTTAATTTCTGTTCAATCTTCATTGTAATTATAATTAAGTGCGTTTTTGTTTCCTTTATAAACAAACCCCCCCCGTCTTATACACTTTCTAGATAGATTAATTTGTCATTGTGATTCTTTGAGAAACGACCCTGGTTGCTTACCTCGTACTATAGTAATTAGGTTTATTTTGACCCGTGTACTACCTCGTGTCATCCTCCAGAAGGCTGCTAGATATAATCACTGGGAACCTCTGCTCTACATCCAGATAAGCGTATTTAAGGTGCTTTGGTAGAGGGCTAAACTCCAATGAAGGTGGCTGCTGAATAATTGATAATGGAGGTTGTGGGCTGCAGCAGCCATGGATATCACAGACTCTGGATCTGCACCTGCAATGGAAAGTAAAACAACAGAATATATGGCAGTATTAATCTCAGCACAAATGGAACAAATGCCACTATCACAAGTGCAGCCTGGTAAAACATCTAAATCTAAATATGAAAACTGAGACAAATCAAAATCTGAATCTAAATCTACATCTACATCAACATCTACATCAACAGCATCTACAACAATATTAGAATCTATGACATCAATATCAGAATCAAAATCAACATCAACATCAAAACCAAAAACAATATTTCTATCCAATACATGAACTAGAAAAATAGAAAAATTAGAACACTCAGAAAGCATCGAATGGCTCTCAGCTGGATGTCTCATAGCATCAAAGATGTTGAAGTGAACTGTGTCATCTCCAAACTCCATGGATAGTGTGCCTGTATAGACATCAATCTTGATCTTCACAGTCATCAAGAATGGTCTACCCAGAATCAAAGTCAAGTTCTCATCCTGCATATAAAAAATGTAAAAATTAGCCAGAAAAATCAATTGGTTAACTTTTACCAACACATCTTCAAGCACTCCCAAGGGCTGAGCTGTGCTTTGGTTTGCTAACTGAATAATGACGTTGGTTGGTTTCAAGTCTCCCAAATACAACATCTTATATACAGCTGATGGCATAATATTGATAGAAGCTCCCAAATCCAGCAAAGCACTAGCAAAAGAGGACTCTCCAATTGTGCAGGGAATGGAGAAAGTTCCTGGATCACCACATTTTTGTGGAAGGCTAGATTGGGACAAGGATGAAACTATCTAAACTTTCTTCTTCTTCAAGTTCCTCTTATAAGTACAGAGCTCCTTTAAGAATTTTGCATAACGAGGAATATGTTTAATGGCATCCAGCAAAGGAATATTAATCTCCACCTTCTTGAAAGTATCCAGCAACTCTTGGTCTATTTCTACTTTCTTGGATGAAAGAGCTCTAGATGGGAAAGGAAAGGGAATCTGCTGCTACTGCACAAAATTATCTCAGATTCCCTCTTCACTTCCATTACCTTCAATGGCCTACACTGGACAATTGGTCAATTCCTTGCCACTTCTCAAATTAATAGCACTCACATTACCTTTTGGATTAACTACAGGCTAAGAAGGAAGTGCTCTAGACCCTTGCTGCTGTAAGTTATTCACTGAGGTTGTCAGCTGTCCAATTTGGGTCTGTAAATCCTGAATGGAGGCTGAAACGTTCTGCTGAAACTGCAAACTTTGAGTGGCCATCTGACTCATCAACTCCTCCAAGGAAGGTCCACTGCTAGGCTGTGGAAGAGGCTATTGTTGAGCTTGATTTTGCTGTGCAGGCTGTTGCTGTCTCAAGGGAGGTGGCAAGTACTTTGGCGGCTGCTGCTGCTGCACAGGGTGGTGTATTGGTTGGTGGTATGAAGAATGTGCATGCTGCTGTGGATAAGCATACTTCCGCTGTTGTGGTTGTGGTGCTGGTGGACCATACCTCAGATTGGGATGATTTCTCCACCCTGAATTATATGTAGGGGAGAAAGGATTATATTACTTGTTTTATAACAAGATTCATCAAAGATTTAGCTTTAGAACGGAGTTTCTCCTAAGAATACCATGAACTTCTATGAGAAAGAGAAAGAGAAGAGAAATGAACGGTAAATCTAGCTTCAAACTTAAAGAAACTTACTTCAAATCCTTCAGAATAGACGTAGAATCTCATATCTGGCAAGAAATCTAAGTTTAGGAGGGTTTAGTATGAGAGAAAATGGTGGTATATCGCCTTGGAACCTTTGAGAACCTTGTATATAAGTAAAGAAATGAAAATTTCATTTGAAGCCCCCTTGTTATAGAAAATTTTCAAAATTTACTATTCATCACCGGAAACACTGTTCACACCAGAAACACTGTTAAGGATACTATTCACGCTGAAAACACTATACACACGTACTGTAGATGCATTGTACGCAGATGTCAAGATGATGTCACTGATGACGTCAGCAGTCGCTATACATACGCAGTTTTTACTGTTCATACACGGTTTGTACGCGATTTGTATTGTTCATAGGCAGTTTTACTGTTCATTGACACTATTTATACGGTACTGTTCACTTTTTTTTTATTATTTATTTATTTAAATAATTTCAAATTTCATCTAAATCTATTCCAATACCAAATAATCCTTCAATTGACATTTAACAAGTATAAAATATTATAGATTACTTAATAATAAATCACAAGCCTGACATATGCCTGCCACCATATGAGAAGATTGTGCTGTCTCCTACAGCTGAGGACAAGAATCTGTATAATGGTCACCTGCACAAATACAACATGTTTGCTAGATCTGTGGAACTGCAGGCCTATGGCCAATTGCCTCACCAAGGAAGTTAATTCTGTAAGCTTGTTTTCTAGCCTTTGGTTATCAACTGCAGCAACACTGCTTGTGGTTGCCTCATGTACAGCTCTGGTGGTCATGTTTCTAGAACTGAATTGCTGAGAGTTTTTTGCCATGTTGGAGATCAAATATCTTGCAGCTGCTGGAGTTTTATCCATCAAGGCACCTCCACTGGCTGCATCAATCATGTTACGCTCCATAGGCATCAACCCTTCATAAAAGTATTGAATCAATAGTTGCTCATTTATCTGATGATTTGGGCAGATCAAACACAATTTGTTGAACTTCTCCCATTACTCATATAAGCTCTCTCCTAGCAGCTGTATAATGCCACTAATTTTTTTCCTTATTGCTGTTGTTCTGGATGCAGGGAATAATTTCTTCAAGAATCTCCTCTTCATGTCGCTCCATGTAGAAATTGGTGTTGGTTGCAAGTACAGCTAATCCTTGGCCATATCACATAATAAGAATTTGAATGCCTTCATCTTCACAAAATCCTCCGGCACATCCACTAGCCGCTGGTAGAACAAACTATATGAAACTCCATCAAGTACTTATGCGGATCCTCTCCTGCAAGACCATGAAATTTAGGAAGCAAATGAATAAGACCAGACTTCAGTTCATAACTTGTTACTCCCTCTTGTAATTGTGGTATCTGAATGCACAATGGTTGGTGGCCAACATCAGGGGCAGCAAGCTCCTTCAAGGTCCTCTCCTAGTTGTTTGCCATGTTGTTTGACTCTGAAGTAAACTGACTATGAGTAGTGTTATGCTCTTTCTTCAATTTTAAAAGCCTCAATCTTGTCCTCTCAATCTCAGGGTCAAATGAATGCAGTATGCCTGGATTAGATCTGGTCATGCAAGGTTAAAATAACAAAGAACAACACACAATTCCTGAGTTGACAGAATCAGTCAACAAAGCAAGTACCATCAAAATGCAAGATATGATTGAAGTAAGACATTGATAAATCTCTATATACTATAATATAACACCACAAAAATTTTCAGAATTTTTTGAATTGATTTGGTATGAAAACTGGAAGCCCAAAATTAAGAAAAATAGGTCAATAAATGCTAAAAATAAAAAACTTTTAGAAAACATGCAATTTTTGAAAATTGGGGCGGCCTCAACTAGCGGAGTGGGTTGTAGAGGATAAGAAATTTTTTTCTACCCCAAAGTCATGTGTGGTGGGTTAAATTCTGACATTCCTAGCAAAAGTTATGACACTTTTAAGTTTCACAAAATTTTTCTTCACTACCAAAGTGTATCTCTATTTCTACAAATGCTTTTTCAAATCTACCAACTCTACACACTAAAAGACACTAAATGTAACCTGGACACAAAAATTCAGGTCAAAATTCGATCTCTAACTATTTTTTTGGAATTTTTTAATACTGGATGAATAGTACATGAATAGTGCAATCAACAAGGGAAAAACGATTTCTACTACTACTTTATTTTTAGATTTCTGTTTTCAGCATGCAATGCAATACAACATACACAATATGGTATCACCAATCTATTGGACTTAATCACACACTCAAACACGAATTAAACCACAACACATATACATCATGCAATACACAAACACATGCAACTATTAATTCAATAGAATATAGTACACTAAATACAGAACACAGATGACAGAATAAAACAACCAAATCACATGCAATCAACACAATTCACAGAACACGGATCGCAGACTACAGAATACAATACAACACACAGACTACAGAACAATTGAATCTACACAGAATATTTTTTTTTTCTTTTTATCAAACACAACATTTTTCAAACATAGAATGCAGAAAACACAATGCACCATTGAATCAAAACAATACAAAATGCATCTCTGGCAACAATGCCAAATTTGATATCCATGTCGCAGTGGTATCAAAAGTAACTAGATTCCTCTTAAAAACATGCAGTTTAGGGAGCAACCTAGGTCATCTCTCACAAGGATGCAAATGCACATTGTTTTAATATCAATTATGTTGTATATTTGGGGGGAAGTTTTGTGATAAAATGCCGAGAATTAAATTGTAGAGAAAGAATTAAATCACAGCAGAGAAATTAAAACGTAAATTGCAATGTAGGTAATCAATTACAATCAAACCAAAATCGAGAATGAAAACTGAGATCCAGAATACACAAAACACAAACGTAAGTGATTATACCGAATTTTTTTAAATCTTTCATGTACAATAATCAATTAATCAATTGCTTGTTATACGATCAAGAACAAGGCAAAATTCAATCGAATCATACTTTCTATGCAATCGCAAAATTGTAAGATCAGAAAACAAATCGGAGCAATCATAAACGTTTGAACAAATGCGATCTGGACTTTGGCAACGTAATTGAAGGAGAAACGTAGAACAAAACATCTTGAAATTGTAGAAACTTAATCGCCTTTCAATTGTAAATGCAGAGGAATATGAATTCAGAATGTAAAGGTGCAAGAGAAGAAGAAGAATGGGTAAAAATATGAGAGGTTTATTGGAAGTGGGAAAGTTCTACAAAACTGGAAAAACAAAAAAATTAATTAAAGGTGCTTCCAAATCAGCCCCTAGTCTCTATAAATACTAGTCCTAAAAGAATAAGATAAATGGGCCAAGGCTGGGACGAAAATAAATTCAACAAAATCAAAAAAAGAAAGACAAAACAAAATCAATACAAAAGGTCAAACTAAAAGTATAAATTTCTAAAAATCATAGAAAATATCTCCAAAATCTAAACAGCATGATCCAAATTGAAGCCCCGGAAGTAAGGAATCCAATGCAAAAAGAATCAACCAAAAAGGATATCTACAGAAAAAGTTATGGTCAAATTAGTAAACAAAGGTCAGAAAAGCAAAATATGAGTATTTACAAAAAATTTCTAATTAAAGTGCAAAATGCAAAAACACACTAAATGGAAGAAATAAGGGAATGAAAAGACATGTAAAGGATGCACTAAGACTATAAATGTGGGAACAAAATATGAGCCATCACATATCACATTAATTCAATTAAATTTTCTAAAGGATCAGATGCCTAATTATTGATGCTTCATTTTCTATTTCTTTTTTATCCATTAGTGAAGTATCTTGTAAACTAATTATCCAATTTTTTTGCTTCTTATCGATTGATTGTTTTAACTAAAATTATAGATTAGGGTAATGAAACTTATTAGCATGATTTAAAATTATGGGACTTAGTGGTTCATTGGATTGCCAAAGCAATAGTGTAATCATGAGGTCATACCCTTTTCTAATTTATTAAGAATCAAGTGCTTAGGTGTACTTAGTATAGTGTTGTAAAACACAATTTCACACACATATGTGCACCATATCAATCTTATTTTCAAATACATATTTATAAACTCAACATTGTGAAGAATTCTCAAAATCTTTCAACCATACACAACATTCACAGTTTTACCAAATATATTCTTATCCATTCTCTTAACTTTTAACCTGAGTCATATGAAAGTTTTCTCCTCCCCCCTCACCTTAAAGAGTAGCTCATTTTGATGAGAAAAAAACACTCCACTCACCTTAGAGAGGCTGACAATTGTTTCTGTTGAATTGTTCTTGCAATTGCTCTCGTAACTCAAGTGCTTGGATTCAAATAAAGCATGCAAGGTACAAATATGTTCCAAATTGGGCGTAACTGAGTCATACAATGTCCAACTGAACTTAAGATAACTATTTGGAAAGATAATACAACAAGAAATAGTTTTAATTAGTTACCATGCAGTTAGGAGATTTAAAGTTTTCCAGAGAACAAGAGTAAGACTAATGTATTGCAATAAAGTCCAAAACTAAAGCACTTACATGATTGGAGTATAAGTTGATAATTTAGCATCCAAATTAAGTCAAACTAGTTTTGTTTGAAAGATAAATCATCAAGGATTCTAAAAATGAGCCTCCATATTAAATTTCATGCTCATATTATTTCCAATACTCATTATGCTGATCTAGTCTAGTCAGGATTTTAAGAAGAAATACTTACTTAGTTCAGCCTTTTGAAGATGCAATTGTAGTTCAAAACAAGCTTGTGATAGCTTGTTAGAAAGCTAATATGACCTAAAACATAGAAATGTGACTAAGAAAGGATTTTCACATATAGATTTTTCCATAAATTAAGAGAAAGTTGTTTCAACATGCAATTTAAAAAAAAAAATTCTAGAGAATTTTTCATTGAACAACTTGTGAGGTTTGGACCAAAAGTAGGAAAATGACTTCCAAATTGAGTTTCACAAAAAGAATTTGAAAGGTAAAATCCTAAGAATTACGGGGATGTGCTTTAAAAAAAATTTCATTCATGCTAGAGGTACAAAATATGATTTTACACCATTTAATATATTTTTTTATTGTTAATTTATTATAAAGATATAATTTTTCACCTACACAAAAGGATTGAAATGAAATTAAACAATTTATTATTATTATTATTAATTTAAAAGCATAAGGGGTGTATTTATCTTTAGATCACCATGATTACCACTTGTTTGTTATGTGGCCCCGTAGACCCATATCATTGCTAGCACCTTTATCCCAGCCGGAATCCGTAAAGGAAAGATGTTACTTCCGCTAGTGGTGGTTATGGTAACATCACCAAGCACATATTCCCTTCACAACTGACCAATAAAATATGTTAAAATTAAAATACATCTTAATGGGATGCTGCCATAACTGTGCACTGAATAATTAATACGTTTTTATCCATTATTTGATTTATCTTTTGATCTCTGTTAACTTTTTCAAGACTATATATACAGCTATTGTGCACATTATTTTGTATACCATCTTAAGAGAGAAGAAATAGTTATTTTCTATATCCTCTTAAGAGAGAAGAAATAATGGCAAACTCTCAAGTTCAGAAGATGGAAACTAAAGTTCATATCAAGGCTTCTGCTGAGAAGTTCTATGATGTTATGTGCAACAGGACACACCATATTGCCAAAATTTGCCCTGAAAAAGTACGGGCTGTTAACATCCATAAGGGTGAATGGGGTAACGAAGGATCTATCATCACCTGGAATTATTTACTTGGTATGAGAACTATGACTTCATAATTTTATCAACGAACAGATAGGTTCCTCATGCATGTTTTGCACTTTTACACATTATTTTACATCCATCATACATATAATTTTATCTCACATTAATATTTCGCCCTTCTTTTACTAAGCTATTTTAATTTCTCTCGAGAAATGAAGGATACATCACAAGTAATTGTTATTACTAAATTCTATAAATTTTACGTCTTAATGATATCGGTGGTAATCAGAAATTTTGGAATGTCTTGGTGGATGGTTTAACTTAAATATGATGACATCCTTGAAAATATGTTCATCAAAGTTTTTAGTCACTATGACAATTTTAGTTTTTTACCATATATATATAATTTCTGATAAAAGAAACTAAAATTACATCACTTTTATTAATCAAAAAATAAAAAGTAAATATTTTTCTTTTGTAAAGGTGAAAAGAAGTCATATTCTTAAGAATAAAAACATATTTTTTATTTTCTAAGAAAATTACCAAAAATATCATAATTATTTCTCTAAAAAGTGATGTCATATATATATATAGAAACCGCTATATGCAGAAGTGATTGATTAAATTAATTTTTTACCCTTTTCAAAACAAATTACTGTATTTGAGTTAAAAAAAGAAGAAGAAGAAAGAAACAGTTCACTAGCTTAAAAATATGACATCACTTTTTAGTCATAACTTTTTTTTTTTGTCCTTGAAAATTACTTCAATCATAATATTTTAATTTACTAGCGAAGAATTAATTAAAATCATGTCGTCTTTATTAAATATATATAATTTTTTTATAAAAACTAAAAAAAAGTTAAACTTTTAAGAATTACAAACATATTTAATATTTTTAAAGATTTTGCAAAATACTAAAAAATAAAAAGCTCTCAATAAGCAAATTAGTTTACTGTATTAACTGACAGCCCTTTCAAATCAAATTATTGTGTTAGAATATACAAAAAAGAGTAATTTGATTTCACTATTATATATTAGTTATGTCTATTGCAGTTCATAAATGTTCATTCTATCTTGACTTTAAAGTGATGATGATTACTAAGATCAAATTTTTGTTTTTATTTTTGGTTTTGGACAACAATAGATGGGAAAGCTAGTGTTGCTAAGGAGGTGGTTGAAGGCATAGACAGGGAGAATAATAAAATGACCTTCAAGGTTATAGAGGGAGACATACTTGGATACTACAACAGCTTCAAGTTCAGAATCGAAGCCACTCCAAAGGTAAAAGGCAGTGAAGTGAATTGGGTTATGGAATATGAGAAACAAAATCACGACATTTCCGATCCTCACACCTTGTTACAATTTGCCATTGAGATGAGCAAAGGCATTGATGCTTACCTTACCCAAGACCAAAAATAAATCAACATAATATAAAGCTCATAGCAATGTTCTATGCTATAGCAATTAAATAAAAAGCGATGTTATGTGGAGCTTAATTGCTCTTTAATACTATCAATTATATATGTTAAACGATTAATAAATTGCATCAGCATCAACTAAGCGTGAGCTGGGCAAAGAAAAATAAGCTATGTTGCTATAATATGTGTATTCTGTGACTTAATGGTTATCAAAGTCTTTTCCTGTTTAGTCTCAATCTTATTTGTCAGTTTTACTCTTTTTTTCTCTTGATCATTTTTCGTTATGGTTGATAATTTTAATTTTAAACATTGATTGATTCAAGATTATTTATAAATATCAAAATAAACACGATAAATTATATTAATTCTTTCCATGTTTGATACTTCTTGTATGACATAAAATCAATTGAACAGGAAATGAAAGAAATTCTACGCATGTATGTGTGTATAAATCATTGCTTCCATTTTGATTTTCAACCATATATTGTACTATTTATTCGTACAGCTTTAAATTTTTTATTATCGGACTCTAAAACCTGTAATTTACAAAAAAATGATTGTTCTGTAAAACTTTTTAAAACATGATAATACTAAAAAAATATAATTAACATATTACTAAATTAATATTAATAAATTGTGCAAAAACAAAATATTATTTATTTTATCAATTTCATATATTTCATCATAACATAAATATTTAATTGACAGTAATTTTAACTTAAAATTACGTGTGACATTATAGGATCCAGATCCTCTCCAGTGTTGGCAGAAACTGTAGGGGGCGCAATGCGTTTTCCCTTAAGCGAATTTAGTTAAAAAGTAAATTTTTGAAAACACTAAAAAATTCGCTTAAGCCAATAATGATAACTTTGAAAAATTGGTTGAGAAATAGTTGTGATATTACATATTTTGAAACACTTAAGTTTTTGTTGTATAATCGTAAAGTGTGATCACATGATCTTGCACAAATATTTTTCAACTTTTATGTAGTTTAAAGAGAAAGAATATGAAGTTTTAAAATTTTTTGTAATTTTGACTTAGGCGAATTTTTTAGCTTAAGCGAAAATTCACTTTTTAACTAAATTCGTTTAAGCTAAATTTTTTTCTTAAGCCAAAATCATATTTTGTTAAATTTCGCTAAAGTGAATTTTTTCACTTAAGCAAAAACGCACTACACCCCCTGCAGTTCTCGCCAACACTGTAGAGGATCTAGATCCGACATTATATGATTATCTCAAATTAAAACAAAAAAACAAGTAGTTCTTCAGTATAACATTTTTATTTGATACAAAAATATTTAGAGGTTAAAATCATTTGTACAAACAAAAACAATAATTTTTAATTGCAGAATAGCCACCGCATTAGTCACCAAATTTTTTAGTGCTACTTTGGGTTACCAAGTCATTTGTACAAATATTTCATGACCGAACAAAAATTTGCAAAAGAAATTGTTGGACGCTGATTTCAAATTTTTGTGGTTTGCGATTAAAGTTTTAGCCACCAAATATATTTGATTGCTAATTTAGTTATACATTTTTAGCTACTAATTTTGTCGATTGCAAAATCACATTTTTCTAGTTGTGATATAATTATAGTTTTTCATTTTTACAACCTAAAAAATTTTAATATCGGTCCATATGACCAGTAATATACCAAAATGCATGTTTTCTAAACTTTCTTGAATAATGATAATACTAAAAAATATATATAATTAACATATTACTAAATTAATATTAATAAATTGTTCAAAAGTAACAAAATATTATTTATTTTATCAATTTTATAAATTTCATCATAATATAAATATTTAACTAACACTAATTTTATTTTAAAATTATTGTGAAATTATATTATTATCTCAAGTACTATAAAACAAAGATAAGTAGTTTTTCAATATAATATTTTTATTCAATATAATAATATTTAAAGAATAAGACTAACTATGAATAAATAAAAATAAAAATTCAAAATTTACCAACACATACAACAAATACGAAATATATTTAATGAATTATAGGCGGGCAATTTTATTTGTTAAAATTTTTATTATAACTGGACGCTGTTACTTCTACTATATATCGGATAAAGAATGATTGGTCTCGACCATATTTGGAGTGAAAACTGGTGTATCTCCTTCCAAAGTTACTTCACATGATCATTAATTTTGCCATAAAAACGACGTTTAAATTTAACTTATTTAGTTAATACTATGACTTTTAAAGCAATTTGTCAGGCTTGAAATCTATTATTGAGTAATCTATAATATTTCATACTTGTTAAATGTTAATTGAAGGATTATTTGGTATTAGAATATATTTAGATGGAGTTTAAAATTATTTATTTAAAAAAAAAAGTGAACAGTGTCAGTGAACATGAATAGTGACATATCATGATGTCACCAGTGACATCACCCTCACATACAGTGCGTGTACAATACACGTGCACAATATTTCCTGTGTGAATAGTATCCTGAACAATATTTCTGACATGAACTGTGTTTTCGGCAATGAATAGTAAATTTCAAAAATTTTCTATAAAAAGGGAGTTTCATCCATGGTTCTCAAAGGTTCTAAGGCCATATATCACCATTTTCTCTCATATCAAACCATCCTAAACTTATATTTATCTCAAGATCTGTGATTCTGCATCTGTTCTAAGGGATTTGAAGTAAGTTTCTTTAAGTTTGAAGCTAGATTTACCATTCGTTTCTCTTCTCCTTCTCTTTCTCATAGAAGTTCATGGTGTTCTTAGGAGAAACTTAATTCTAAAGCCAAATCTGTGGTGAATCTTACTATAAAACAAGTAATATTTGGTAGATCTGGAGTGAATCACCGTTCTAAAGTAAGGGGAGCTTATTTTAGCCTATGAACTATATTTTGAACGATTGGATGTGCTATTACAAGAAGTTTTGATATGATTTTGTTAGATCTTTTGAATAAAAGTTATTTCCTAAGATGTAACTGCTGTTAATTGATTTAAAATGCTAAGCTTTTGGCTGATCTATTATAAACTTGTCTTAGCTGAGCTATTAAAACAATTTTAACGGTGTTGCATCATGTTGAGATATATGTTTTGCATTATTATAGAGTCAAGTTACATGTTTAGGTGGGTAGACGTGTAACGGTAAGTTCATGCTGAGCTGTTGTGCTGTATTGTCTGGATCCAGTTACCAGAATGGGTCACTCCCAGACCGGCTCGGTTCCTTCTGGATTACTTAGGCTGTGAAACCAGTTAGAAACCGTTTTCTTGTTGTGCATTAGATGGGTTGGTAATGCATGGGGCTGTTGCTGTGAGTAATGTTTTGCTCTTTATATACAATTTTATTTTATTTTTGTAAGCTCACTCTTGCATCTCTGTCTATGTCATTTTGTGCATGTGTACTACGATGATCGTACAGTGGTACATGAACAGATGTAGCAGGTGTTGCATCTACTTCACAGGCTGAGAGGCCAGTAGAAAAATGTTAGAAGCTAGAGTCGAGTAATTTTGCGTCAAAGTCCTTTTTCTTTATATTTTGAGACCTCATATAGAGGGAGTTACGTAGTATAATTTTGTGTATTTTGAATATTATGAACTAAATATAATATTATGTTGTAAAAAACTTTGTTTTATTTTGAATGAGAAGTGAATTTTATACTTATATTCTCTATTATTTATCTATCTTAAATAAGTATGTGATGTAGAAACAATGTTCTCAGTTCCTTATAAAAGGAGTCATGACATTTTAGTGGTATCAGAGCATGGTCTAGGTAAACCTACGGGGTGAGGTTGTTAGGCATCAACTATGCATATTAGGCATGTGAGTGTTAGCTGTGAATCATATATCATAATTTTTATTCATCAAGTTATGAGGGAACGAGCTTGATCACCTCGGTTCTTAGACATGATAGATGTAGGAAACTTGGTATATGATACTTGGGTGAGCTATAGGCGAGTCATACTGTGTGAATAATAAGCTATTAAGCTAAGTTGTAAATGATTGCTGAGATAAGTGTGTTTGCTATGCTGTGTGAATGCTGATATGATGTTATGCTCAGTGCTAAATTGATTAAATTG
This sequence comes from Abrus pulchellus subsp. cantoniensis, assembly GCA_024086825.1. Classification (NCBI taxonomy): domain Eukaryota; kingdom Viridiplantae; phylum Streptophyta; class Magnoliopsida; order Fabales; family Fabaceae; genus Abrus; species Abrus pulchellus. The sequence goes on along the minus strand of CM044053.1, from coordinate 14,839,577 downwards.
TTATGACATACTAAATATGAATATATCACTGTAAGCTGAATCTGTGAATATAACTATGTGGTGGTATTACTGAATGTGTTAAACGTTAGTAATCTAAGCTAGTCTGTATATTAGGATTGCTAAACCAAGAAGATCTGCTACAAACCCTCCTCCTTCTGCTGACGTGAACCAAATGGCTCATGCCATGGAGGTCATGGCAGCCACTGTGAGGTAGAGTCTAGATATGATTCAGCAGCAGCAAGCTGCAAACCTAGCCACTGCAGCACAGGCAGCAGAAGCTATTGCCTCAGCTACACCTCCTCCTGAATACCAAGGGTTGTCAGAGTTCAGGAAGAACGATCCTCCTCAATTCACGAGGTGGATGGACCAGATGCTACTGAACTCTGGATCAGGGAGATTGAGAAGATCTTCCTAACTATGAGTTGCGCCAAGGAGAGGAAGGTGTTATATGTTGCGTATATGCTGACAAGGGACGCAGAGATATGGTGGCATAGAGCTCGTACTATGCTGGAGGCCCAAGGTGAAGTCATCACTTGGGCTGTGTTTAGAAGTAGTTTTCTGGAGAAGTTTTTGCCTTCTCATATTTGTGCTGCCAAAGAGCAGGAGTTTCTAAACTTGGTGTAGGGGAACTCATCAGTCTATGAGTATGCAATACAGTTTCAGTGACTCTACAAATTTTATTCTCACCTGACCTCAAAGGAGTGGAGATGTCAGAGGTTTTTAGACGGGCTAAGAATTGACATGAAGAGGATTTTGATCCCACTCAGGATCACAAAATTTGCTGACTTGGTGGATCAAGCCACCATTATAGAGAGTCTTAATACTGAGGATACTGGTGGAGTTAGAAAGGCTCCATCTAGTAGAGCTGTTAGCAGCTATGGTAATGTAGGTAATGGTGCTAAGAAGGGCCCCTACAGTCGGTCGCTACGCCAACAGCAGTCTCGACCATCTCAGTTGAGAGGATCGATAGCATCAGGCCCGGTACCAGTAGGGACTGCTACTTCTGCATTTCAGCCTAGGGGAACAACTTCTTCTGCTTCTAGAGTCTCAGTGCTGCAGATTGTCAAAAGTTTCAGGTGTGGTGGGCCACACTACCTGAGTTAGTGCCCACAAACTGATGTCAGAGTTTGCTTCTCATGCCAGTAATCAGGGTACCTTGCTAGGGACTATCTTACACCTAGTGAGGCAGTTTCATCTTCTACTAGGACCTTGCACGCTGTGAGGCCTAAAGCAGCTAGAGCTCCGATGATAACTAGATCGAGAGCAAAGGGACGTGTATTCACTACTTCTGCACCAGAGACAGCCCAGGCGACGGATCTCGTTCAGGGGACAGCGGTAGTGGCAGGTACTTCTCTTTCTGTATTATTTGATTCTGGAGCCACACACTCTTTTATTTCGGACATTTGTGTGAGAAACTTAGGGTTACCGGTGAGCGATCTAGGATGTGAATTGGTAGTATCAATACCTACTCTGAGTTTGATCAAGACTTCAACAGTTTGTGTTAGGCGTCCCATAGTAATTAAGGGACAAAGTACAAAGTAAATCTTATTTGTATCCCAATGTCAGGGTTAGATGTAATCCTGGGTATGGATTGGTTCACTGCTAATTGTGTGCTAATTGATTGTGGCCTGAGGTGTTTAATATTTTCAGAGCAGTAAGGCTGTGTTGAATTAATTTCTACTAGCCAAGTAGAAACACTCTTGGGTGAGGAAGTATCTTATTTTGTTTTGTTGGGTGTTATGAATGTAGAAATTGAGCAAAGCCTTTAGTCAATACCAGTAGTACAGGAATTCCCTAATATCTTCCCAGAGGATATTCCTGGAATACCTCCACATAGAGATGTGGAGTTTGCTATAAATTTGATTCCTAGAGTTGAGCTAGTGTCTGTAGCACTTTACAGAATGGCGCCAAAAGAGTTGATGGAGCTTAAGAAGCAGATTGAGGATTTAATGCGAAAACATATTATTAGGCCGAGTGTATCGCCTTGGAGAGCACCAGTTCTTTTGGTGAAAAAGAATGATGAAAGTTCTAGATTATGTGTTGATTATCGTAAGTTAAATAAGTTGACAATTAAAAATAAGTACCCATTACCACGAATTGATGATTTGATGGACTAACTGAGAGGTGCTAAGGTATTCTCTAAGATTGATTTGAAGTTTGGGTACCATTAGATCTGAGTAAAGAATGAAGATATTCCTAAGACTGCTTTACACACTAGATATGGCCATTATGAGCATATAGTGATGCCCTTTGGAGTCATAAATGCTCCAGCTGTGTTTATGGACTACATGAATCAGATCTTTAGACCTTTTCTAGATCGATTTGTGATAGTCTTTATTGACGAATTTAATTTATTCTACTTCGTCAGATGAATATGCAGAGCATTTAAGGACTGTACTTAGTGTTTTAAGGGAGCAACAGTTGTATGCTAAATTGTCTAAGTGTGAGTTTTGGCTAGAGGAAGTGAAGTTCCTTGATCATGTTATTTTAGCTAAGTGAATTACAGTTGATCCTTCCAAAGTTAAAGCGGTGTTGAAGTGGGAAAGGCCAAAGACAGACACAGAGATTCGTAGTTTTGTGGGACTAGCAGGTTACTACTAGAGATTTATAGAGGGATTTATGAAGATAGTTGCACCATTGACATGGTTAACTCGCTGTGATCAACCCTTTGTATGGACTAAAGAATATGAACAAAGCTTTAATGAGTTAAAGCAGAGACTAACTTCCTCGCCGGTGTTGATTCTCCCTGATACTAATCGACTGTTTGAGGTGTACTGTGATTCTTCCCATAAGGGATTAGGAAGTGTGTTGATGCAAGATAAAATGGTGGTAGCTTATGCATCTCGCTAATTGCGAACTCATAAGCGAAGTTACTTGATCCATGACCTTGAGTTAGCTGTTGTAGTCTTTACTCTAAAGGTGTAGCGGCACTATCTTTGTGGAGCTCAGTTTGATATGTATAGTGATATAAAGAGTTTGAAGTATTTGTTTGATTAAGGAGAGTTAAATATGAGGCAGAGGCGTTGGGTGGAATTCCTTAAGGATTATGATTTTCAGCTCCAATACCATCCAGCAAAAGCTAATGTGGTGGCCGATGCATTAAGTAGGAATGTGGTTCAGTCATTCTCCTTAAGAATTAGTGAAACTCTTTTGGTAGAACAATTGCGAGACCTAAACATACATGTGGACTTAACACCTGAAAATATTAGTTATGGCTGAATTGATGTGACTAAATTTCTTACAGGAAATTAAAGACAAACAACTATGGGATCTGATGTTATGTCAGATTGTATTTCTCTTGGGGACAGATAGGACAAAGGGTTTTAGTAAAGGTGCTGATGGTATTCTCAGATGCCAAGGTCGAGTTTGTTTCCTTAGAGATGTTGAATTAAAAAGAGCAATTCTAGAAGAAGTACATAAGGGTAGTCTTAAAATTTATCCTAGTGTTACCAAGATGTATCAAGATTTCAAGTAGATGTTTTGGTGGCCAGGCATAAAGCGAGAGATAGTTGAGTTTGTTAAAGCTTGTTTGACTTGCCAGAATGCAAAGGCAGAGCACCAGAGCCCTCTAGGAGAGTTGTAGATGATGGAAATTTTGAAGTGGAAGTGGGACCATGTGACTATGGATTTTGTGTCCCATCTACCAGGAAGAGAAGAGAAGAGCCAAAAATTAAATTCAAAATTCAAAATTCCGTTTGTCACTTTGTTCTCTTTTTTCGGCTATGAAAACGGCCTCCTTTTGATTGGTGTCCTGAAAGACAATTGTAGCCTTGGATGTCAGATTCAAAACACCACTAGAATGGGCTTAATCGGATGTCTGTGGACTGAGATATGGCCCAAATACTGCACCTTCCTCAGGATCCGCGACTGAAGCACTCTGACTTTTTTCAGGCCCAGTTTCAGCTTCTTATCATCAGAATTGGTTTCTGACCTCTCATAGGAATTGTGTAAATTTCTCTTAGCTTTCCTACAAATCAAGAATCACAATGAAAGGAGTTCTACAACTCAAGATATGGTCCAGAAATCAAAATAGTATCATAATTTGCCAAATACTGAAAAAATTAAATAAAGTCCAAATAAAATTCAAATATCATAAAATGATCTAATTCAACCAATTAGGCACAAAAGAGGATTAATGAGTAAGGAATAAGAGGAAATACTGTTATAAAAATCTAATTGATCAAATTTTCCCACACTTAGCTCTTGCATGTCCTCATGTAAGACACAGTCAAGGAAATAGAAACATTTAACCTAAAAATTGTAGAATAATCAAAACAAATAAACAAATTCTCCAATGAATCCTTAGAAGTGCTGAACTTAGGGACACAAAATCAAATAAAGCATCAAGAGTTCTATAACAACCAAACATCTAACTCCCAACCTCTCAAAAAATGCAAGCCAAGCAATATCATTCAAAGTGTATAGATCAAGCATGAAAGATATCACGATATGGTGTATATAATTCAACTCTCAAGTGTATGGTTCAAAGTGTTTCACTCAAGTCACCTCAAAAGACAATACATTACCATAAGCTTGTTAATCTTCTACTTCTCCACTACTTACAATCATATGCAAACACAAATCAAGAGGGCTTTATTCAATGGTTGTAATGGGGCTAAGGTAAGGGTAGGAAAATATGAGGATATGACAAATATAACCGAAGAGAATAGGAATAACATTGGTGCTTAGACAAATCAAGCCATAACACACATTTACTTTCCTTGGACTTTCTTTTCCCTTTATCAAAAACTCCCATTTTCTTTGTAAATTTTTTTTTTATTATTATTTATTTTTTCTCTTTTTTTTTTTTTGCTTTTTCTTCATTTTTTTCTCTCCTTGCATTCTTTCTGAACCCCCACACTTGAAATACAATAACATTAATGAAACCAATGCACTCTCTATTCCCTAAGGTTAGGTATAACATGGTTTTCCACTTAAAGCTTATAATGTGTTAAAAGTAAAAGAATTGTCAATAAGCCTCAAAGGGGCTAAACAAAGGGCAAACTGCAAGGTAAGCTATATGGCCAAGTGGGTAAAAATTTGAAGGAAATGCCTCTATCATGTTCATATTTGCATATGAAAATTGTAGACTCAAAGAAGAATCAAAACAAGTTCTAGAATGACAAAATCTAAGAGGGAAAGCACATAAGAAAGAAAAGAATGACATGAATTTCAACCATCCAAAAATAAGGCTCAAAAGCTCGCAAAGGTAAAGTCTAACATACTTAATCATACAAATCAAAATCAATCACCCAATTCACATATATCAAGACGAAGAAGCAAAAATGAAATCATGTAAGAACTCTATCCTCCTTAATGACTAATGCCTTAAGTCAACAACTTCCAATTCAATAAAGAAAACCAAAACAAAACAAAACAAAACAAAAACAATGCTAAATAATAAAAACCTATTACTCTCTCTCCCCACACTTCAACTTTACATTGTCATCAATATAATGTATAGTGAAAATATAATGAAAATGTAGTAAGGAAAGGGAAAGTGGAACTCCCTATTCAAGCATAAGTGGCCGCTAGCAAGCGAACCTCCTCAATGGTCTCCAAGGGTATGTACTCAATGGTCTCCAAAATTTGTGTTCTCCCACTGCAAAATTTTAGAATTATGCAGAAACACGTGTCAAATAATAAGGTAACGTGCAGCATGAAGTGTTTATGCATCAAAGATGTGTAGCAACTTCATGAATTATCACAAATCAAATGCAAGACCATTATTGAATGCAGAAAATAAATTGAAAACTTCTAAAAAAATAAAATAACTGTGAGTTGCCTCTCACACAGTACTCTTTTAACGTCACTAGCTTGATGCCTTATGATATTTATTTCTAGGAGATACTTTTATTGGTAACGGTTTTAGTTGTATCCCTAGATATTCCTCCTTTTTCTCATAAATTTGCAGCACTTCATTTAATTGGAAACATGGAAGAAATAGCTGTGGAGGGATTTCCAGCTGCTTCATGAACTTAACAAGCTTCTCTTCATGCTCTTCATTTCCTTGATGTGCAGAACATCATATCTTGCTATTGTACCTAGGCTGCTCCCTTGAATATACAATGATGTAATATTTATATTTTAACTGCTGAGGAAATGGCTTTAACTCAGATGTAGGGGGCAGCTTTGGAGAAAAAGGTAGTGTAAAAATTGAAGCTGAATCTGCTGTGGATGCATCATGATTTACTTTTTCAGAATCTGCAATAGCTGCATCAAAATCACCATAAACATATGTATCAATCTCAACGCAGATGCTACATTTTGCAGAATCATTACATGCATCACAAGTAAAAGAATTAGGATAATTGGCTAGGTTAGGATAATTAATACAATCTGAAAATTCAGAAAACTCAGCCAAATTATCATCAACTAAATCATTCAACAAATTATCATGAAAAACTGAATGAAATGGAAGAGGAACAGGTTGCTCAAAATTTTCTTCTGCCACGGTAGAAGTGGTATGAGCAGTACGAGCAAATTCTACTCTTGTCGGGCTGCAATCACTTGTTGGAGCAGTAGCATTAAGATCTTTATCTATTAGTTGCTGCTCTTGCGAGTCTTGAATGGTCTTTCTTGAACTCAAAGTAACATTCTCTAGTTCAATAGCTGGTTGTGTAGAAAGATTACCAGGACCTTGAGACTTCAGCTCGTTTACTGTTGTTGCCAACTGACCAATCTGATTTTTCAAGTTTTGAATGGATGCTTTTGTTCTTAGTTGAAAATTCATATCGTTAATTGCCATCTCCCTTATCAACTCTTCCAAGGAAGGCTTATTCTTGGAAGGTGTAGCATTTTGTGGTGGCGGATGATGTTGTTGCTGCATAAAATTCTCCCATCCCAAGTTTGGATGACTTATCCAACCTGCAGGCTCATACAATGTAGGACAGAAATCAGTATGATGTTTAGGTGAAGTACAAATTTCACACAACATTATAGCCATTTGTGGCAATGTCAACTGCTTGATCAAAGAAGCTAAATCATCTAGCTTGTTCTCTAGTCTTCTATGATTAGCCATATAAAAAGTTCTCTAGTCATTCGAAATAGTAGGTCTTTTCTGCCTTACAAACCTCCTCAACATTATCTCTTGTGATTCACTTTCCTCTTGCTTGTTTGTGACTTGTGCATTGTCAGCTGGTTTATCCTCTATATGTTGTTCTTATGGGTTTGGAACATTAACTTGTTGTTTCCTTATGTTGTGTGACTGTGATACAACAAGAGGAACAACAACTTGAGAAGAGACATCAACTACAGGAGTTTTCGCATGTGTCTCTATAATTTCCACCTTTCTTGTTTCACTACTCCCACTAAACTGACCATTTTCAATGAACCTTGCATTTTTAGACTCAACTATTCTCATACTATGGTTAGGATAGTAGAATCTATACCCCTTTGATTTTTCAGGATAGCCGATGAAATAACCACTTATAGTTCTAGCATCAAGCTTCTTTTCATATGGATTATACACTCTTACTTCTGCTGGACAACCCCAGACATGAAGATGTCATCAACTGGGTTTCTTTCCTGTCCACAATTCATAAGGAGTCTTTGGAACTGCCTTACTAGGAACTCTATTAAGCAGATACGCAGCGGTCTTTAATGCGTACATCCACAAAGACATAGGTACAGAACTGTAACTCAACATACTCCTAACCATTTCCATGATAGTATGATTCTGCCTCTCAGCCACACCATTTTGTTGTGGTGTACCAAGTATAGTATACTGTGCACATATGCCTCAACTTTCCAGAAGTTTTGCAAATGGACCTGGACATTGTCCACTTTCATCAGATTTTTCATAATATTCACCACCTCTATCTGACCTCACAACCTTTACCTTTCTATCCAGTTGCCTTTTCACCTCATCAATGAACACCTGTAAGACATCCACTGGTTGAGATTTTTCATGCAACACATACAGATAACAATAACGTGAGTAGTCATCAATGAAGGTAATGAAATATTTTTCACCACTCCAAGATGGGATGTCAAACGGACCACAAACATCAGTGTGTATCAACTCTAAGAGTTGACTGCTTCTTGTGGCTGGATTCTTTGATGTGTGTTTAATTTATTTTCCTTTAATACAATCCACACATACATCCCAGTCAACAAAATCCAATTGAGGTAAAATTTCAATTTTCATTAACCTCATCGTCCTTTCTTTGGATATGTGACATAACCTTTGATGCCACAAGAAAGCAGAGCATTCATTACGAACATTCAAATTACTACTAATAGCACTCTCAGCATGAAACAAAGATTCACCACCAGGTATTTTAGGTACCTCAATAAGATTTGATTCAAAGCATACTGAAACATAATATATACCTTTCCTTTTGAACCAAACCTTTCTCTTCGGACAATCTTTCTTGAAGTGACCAGTCTTCTTGCAGAAGAAGCACCTCTGGCCTTTCTAGATTCAGCCTTCACGAACCTTTAATAAGGCCTTATCCTTCTTGTCCTTGTTGTCCTTCTTACCTAGCTTAGCCTTGCTACTACTAGCCCCTTCGTGAAATGTGAGATGGACGGAGTGTTCTTTCACCTTCTTCAGCCTCCCTTCCTCCTGAACTAGCATGGCCTTAATTTTTTGTATGTTCCATTTATCCTTAATGGTATTGTAATTCACCTGGAACTGACCAAACTCAGGACGGAGTGAGTTTAAAATAAACTGTACTAGAAAGAATTCCTTTTCCTCCATGTCTATTGATTTCAACTTTGCCGTTTAATTGATCATGTCAGTTACATGGTCATGAATGGGCCATGACCAATCAAACTTCTTAGTAGTTAGCTCAGTCAACAGGGTGCCTATAATGGACTTGTTAGTAATGTCCGATTGTACATACTTTTTTACCTTTGCTATAAATTCCCTAGCATTTTCAGTCTTTGGCATTTATGGTTTCACATTTTCAGCCATAGTCATCTTCAGTAAGCTTAAGCTCAGCCTATTCGACCTTTCCCAAGCCTCACGAAGAGTTCTTTCTTCTTCAGTACTGGTCTCTGTGATGGCTGCTGGCTCTTGTGCCATAATGATTGCTAGGTCCAACTCCATAACACCTAGCTGGAATCGAACTTACTCAGCCCAATCACCATAATTGAGCCCATCGAACTTGACTACACCAATGCTCATGCCATACGTACTCATAGGGACTAAAGTATTTAACGCATGCTTAAACATTTATGCTTTCAATAAACTTAATGGATTCAGACAGTCAACCGTTATCAATTATGCATCTAAGTTTACCTTTGGGTAATGCTTAAATACACAATTTATCTATAATGATGCTAATCAACAACTTTAATTGACAACTAGTCACTTAAACAAATATGAAAGTCATCTTTGGATATACAAACATATTATGAAGTGATTACATGTCTCCTTAATGCCATTAATCATATGCAATGATCCACCTTTGGGTGATTTCCTAGCGTTATAATTAATGAGCTCAATTATTCACCCTTTATGTTATCATATAGCATCAAACAATTTTGAACAATTTACAACACACAATTAAATGCTTACATAAACTTTTAAAGCCAGACCACTTTGGTGACTAACAAGCTACCCTTAAAATTAAGCATTAAATTGTGAAGTTCTCATTATGATAATGTAATTTAAAATTAATTAACTTGAGAATTTAATCACTTTGGTGAGTAAAATTTACTTTGATGTAATTCTAAAATTATCTATATATTTTATGAATTATATTCCTTATTCTGCCGTAAAATTCCTATGCACGGCCATGCTTTTACTTGATGCTTGGGCGTGCTTAGATGAAGCAAGGCCATGCTCATTTCTGATGCATGCCCCTGCTTCCTGAAGCATGGCCATGCTTCCTAATGCATGGCCGTGCTTATAATTGATGCACGGCCGTGCTTACAATATGCAAGGTCGTGCTTCGTGGACACATGGCCATGCTTGTTCCTGATGCGTGGCCCTGCTCCCTGATGCATGGCCCTACTCACTGATATATGGCCTTGCTCACTGATACATGGCTTTACTCATATTACATATTCAAAATATAATGTTTCTAACTTCCAAAATCCTAGGGTTTTCAATTATTGAATCCAAAGCTATTATTCAACATCAAAATAATGTCAATCCATCATATTAAATACCTAGGGTTCATGTAATTTGGGGAAAACTTTAATGGAGAACCAATCTCTTATGGAGAATCAACAAAATTCACAACCTAGCTCTGATACTACTGTTAGAATTTTCTTTAATCCATTATGTAATTTCTATTATGCAATGACTATTATGAAATTACCTTTTTTCTTTGAGATGTTGAATTACGTTGTTCTTACAATACAATATATGGTTCTCATACAATTAAGGGTTTAGAGAGTACTAACTTGAATCCATTGTTCCTTGATGTTACCTCTCTATTTGATGTCGTTGATCCCTTGGAATTTTTTCCAACTCTTCCTTCCTCTTTGAGCTCCTCTCGGATGGTTGAAAGAAATTTGCTTTATGCATTTACCGTGAGCTCACTCAGAAACCGTGAAAGTGAGAAATAGGAAATGTCGTAACTCTCATTTGGTAACCGCTCTTTAATTTATATGAAGAGAGAGAGGAGGGTTTCCTTATAATTGTATTTACAATTATACCCTCAATGACTCTATATTTTATATTTAACCACCATCACATTAAATCATTAATTAGAGTCATGCTATAAATTACATAGGCCACTATAACAAGATTATTAAAATAATCTAACATAATATTCCAAAATGCATATTCTATAAACTTTTTAAATAATGATAATACTAACAAAATATTATTTATTTTATCAATTTCATACATTTTGTCATAATATAAATATTTAACTGGCACTAATTTTATTTTAAATTTATTGTGATATTATATGATTATCTCAAGTACTACAAAACAAAACAAGTAGTTTTTCAGTATATTATATTTTTATTTGATATAAAAATATTTAAAGAATAAAATCAATGATGAAATAAATTAATATGAAAATTCAAAATTTACCAGAATGGACAATAGACAAATACCAAATCTATATAGTAATATGTACGTTAGACTTGGACAATTTCTTTTTATTATTAAGATATAATTATATATATTTTTGTGTCTATAATTACATATTTAGTAGTGAGTGAAATAAAATGAAGTAAAATTTACTAAAGAGGTTGTTCTAAGTGGCAAGTGACTCGGTATCTTTTAAGTAAAGTTTTGAGTTTGAGTCCTTATGTGTGAAAAAAGTCTTCAGTGATAGACTCACCCACCATGTTTAGGTACGTGACTCAAGTTAGATTTAAAGATATTTTTATAATTTTTTATATTTATAAGTTGAGTTTTATAAAATCTAAGACAATAATTACGAATAAGATAGACAATAAAAATGTTAAAATGCAAGGATTAAATATTGGCATTAGATTTCATCATTCATTTTTTTTTCTTGTTCTATAGATTTGATATTGAGAAGTCTCTCCTATAGAAGCAAATGCATACATATATTTTTTTCCTTATATTGATTTCTCACATACAAGTTCTTACCCGTATTCCTTGAATAATGATATCTCAATGAGTCCTTAAGCATAAAAAGATAATCAATATATTGAGACATATTCTTAGTATCAAAATATACTGACAAAATTTCACTCAATTTATATCTAAATATTGCTTTTCAGCTAAATCATAGATCCTAAATTAAGGTATTATCAATTAAAATAAATCAAGCATTACAAATATAATGAAATCATCAACATATATAGAAATTAAAAACTATATATAAATCATCAAAATATTTTTGTAACACCTTAATTTAATTTCAAATAATAAATTTTGCAAAAATGAGAATATTAAAATTTTTCATTTAAATAAAATTCTCATCACATGGTTTCATAAAATATTTTGAAATGAAGGAAAGGGTTACAAGTTTATATCAATTAACTGCTATAGGACCATTTCAAATACTACATTTTCAAAATAATATCTTAAATCCTATAGCAGTTTCATCCAACCCTTCACTGAGTCTGGTGCTGATTGTCTTGATTACCTGAAAAATGAATGTAAGGGTGAGTACTCTACACTACCTAATACACAAACAAGCATAGAGTCTCACCTTGCACATAATTCACATTATTTCTAATACACTTCACACAATATAATCACAGACAACATTATCACGTATTTCATTTCCATTCATAATTGATGCACTCATGGCACCAAAACATTTATACACACGTGCACTCACTACATGCAGCCATGCTCATTGTGGTATTGTGATCATAGATTCTCACCATGAATGGTCACCGGTCACCCCCGCCTTATGGATACCACGTGGACAGTTACGAGTCCCTTAGCAAAGGTAGTGGTTAGAGGTCTAGTAAGGAAAAGAGTGTGTGGCCAGTGGTGCACCCACGCTCACTGTTGGTGTCACCACCACTCTCTCTCCCCCAAGGTATTTCTACTGTCCCTATCTTCTATACCTCCAGTGTATCTCTGAACCATTCACACATATTTAAGCCACACATGCAATATTTATATTTGCACATGGCACACAGCCTTCATACATTTACATCACACGACACTTAGGCCCATATTTATTCGTATTACATGGAGTTCAGGCCAACATTCAAATCATATTATATGGCACAGAGGCCCATTTTCATTTACAACACTCGGCACATATGTCCTTATTCCATCACGCCACATTTTCCAACCACTTACATTATTCAATCATCAATCAATGATATAATCACACACATTTCAATCAAGGGTATGTCAACCCAATCACAATCAACTCACATTACATTCAAACACACTCATTCTTACTCTCTATCTTAATCACATTATAATATTTAGCAAATAAATGGAAATCAAAGTACAATGAGATAGAGTAAAGTCCTTCCTTACCTCAGATTGAAGATCCACACGCCAATCGACCCAAGAAAGTGCTCCTCACATGGATTTCATCCTAAATACATGAGAGAATCTCATGAGAACCAAGGAAAATGGAGAAAATGGAGGATGGGGATGCAAAACTAAAACCCTAACCATTAAAACTTACCTCCAAGCGTTCTCAACACGAATCGAATCTTCAATCTAGCTCTCAAACAGCTTTGGAGACAATTTAATCAGTGAAATAAGGTTTTGGGTTGAGAGAATCGAAAAGATTTGGAAAAGAGGAATGGAAAATGAATTTTCCAAACCCTAAACCCCTTAAGTACCCTTCTGATTGCAACACTCTCACTACAGCGAGATACTCTCGCTGCAGCAACGCCCCTTGTTGCTACAGCAAAAATATCACAGAAAACTGCACCCTGGTTTCTACAGAATCTCGCTACAGCGAGATTGTACCCAGAAATGCAGCCGAAACTATGGCTTTATCGCTACATCGAGATACTATCGCTACAACGACAAGGCGACAGTTTCACGCCTTCTTCTCAGGGCCTTCTCGCTGTTGCAGCGAGAACACCCTACACCAGAACAATTAGCCAATTTTCCTCAGTCCAGACCTAGCCACAAACCAACATGTATATATATATATATATATATATATATATATATATATATATATATATATATATATATATATCCCTACGCATTCATACACACAATCATTCAACATTTATCACATACTCAAGTGTAAATTCCCAAATCCATGCACATTTACACACATATATGTATACATATATAGAGCAATAATCAATATTACAAAAATTCGAAACGTTACAATATTCGAGTCAAAGATTACATCTAATTTTAAAAGAAATTTAGCTACATATATTAGTTATTACAACAAAAGAAAGAGATAAAAGGAATGAAAATTGATATCTCAATGCTTCTCCACAAAATGTCCTAAGTTTCTCTTCTACATTTTCTTTTCTCGCTCTTCATCTATCATTTTTTTTCTATTTAATAATTTAATGACTTTTTGTACAAGAGAAAATATTGTCACTCAAGTTAAAAAAAAATATTTTCACTCAAATAAAGAATTCTCGCTTGAATTAAAATTAGATAGTGATCAATTTCTATTTCTTGCATTTTCCTTCAGGTGAGAAATCTTTTACTAAAGCAAAAATTTAGCATATTCACTTGTTTTCTTCTTTACCTTTATTTCTTCTTAAGTTTCTGTAAAAAAAATTTCAACAAAAGAAGATTAAAGAAAATTTTTATATATGTCTCTTAGTCAAAATAAATTGGTTAATTTAAATTCTTCTAAATTATAAGAAAATTAAAATTAAAATTTAATTCATTAAAGATAATAAATGTTCTAATTCAAGTTATTATTTACTAAAATTTGAAACTTATCAATAAGAGATTAATCTTAAGCCATTGGACTTAGAAACACCACGTGGTATTTGATCTTGAACAAAATTAACCATGTTTTATTACTAACAAAGTATATAAAATGATGATAAATAATATAAATATAACTAGATGATTCCATTTTATATTTTGAAAGAAAAATTATTGTAGTGGTACGTACAAAATCGAAAAAATAGGCTTTATCTGGTGAACCGAAAAAAAAAAAACCACTTTACTTGATTCTTTTACGTTCTATCTTATGTTAAACTTTAAATATTGAAAGGTTAATGTTTGTTTTGTAACGCCCCGAGTTTTGTAATCTTAATTATTAATAATTATACAAAAATAAAGGTATTCTCATGTGTGTATTTTAGAGATGTGTTATGAATATGTATGTGTGTATACATATATATATATATATATATATATATAGGTGGATGTATGTTTGAATTGGACTGGCTAGGCCGAGTGCAGGGCGATACACTAGGTTGTTCTCGCTGTAGCAAGAGGGCCCTGGGAGGAAGGACCAGAACTGTCGCCTTCTCGCTGTAGCAAGAGACGTCTCGCTGTAGCGAGAGAGCGATAGTCTGGGGTGCATTTCTGGGTGCAGTCTCGTTGTAACGAGGGGATGTGTCACTGCAGCGAGGGGCCTCGCTGCAGCGAGAATATCTCGCTGTAGCGAGAGTGTCACGACCGGAGGGGTATTTGAAGGGTTAGGGTTCGAGAAAAGGGTTATTTTCACGATTTTCCTCTCTCTCCTTCACGATTCTCTCTACCCAAACTCATTCCTACCAATTAAAAGCCCTCCAAGACCGATTGGTAGCTAGATTGAGGATTAGGCAAGTGTTTGGAGCTCTTGGAGGTAAGTTCTATGGCTAGGGTTTTGGTTTTCATCCCTTACTTTCATTTTTTTAGGTTTTCCTTAAGTTCCCTTGGAATTTTTGTGTGCTTTAGGAATGAAATCTGCGTGGAAAAATGATTCTATCAACGTTTCGTGTCAGGTCTTCATTTTTGAGGTAAGGGGAGTACTTTACTTTAGTTATCTTTGTTAGGAATGAGTTTATTTGAACGAATATAGTAATGTGATAGAAATAGGAGATGAGGTTATGTGTATTGATGAATTGTATGAATTGGGTTGAGTCCGAAGGTGTCCGTCCTCTGGCATATTGTGTGAAATTGAGTGATGTGCTTGTGTTGGTTGCCATTGGACACAAGGAAATGATGTGAATTATGTACTAGATGTTGTGAATGGGTGTGGGCACTCGTGCCATATAATTGAATGAACATTGTGTGAAAAGGTGGGCCCGAGGGCCGTGTAATATGAATGGAAATAGGATAGGGGCTGTGTGTCTTGAATGATTTGTGAGCTATGTGTTGTGTGTGCTGTGAAAATGAAATGTGGGCCTAGTGTTGTAACTGTTAAATGTAGGCTATGTATCGTATATTGAAATGTGTGTGACTAGGGCGTGTAACGCCGTTGTAATGTGCTGTGAATAGTTTAGCGATACACTGGGGGTGTGGGAGATGAGGATGGTAGAAATACCTTGGGAAAGAGGGAGTGGTGGTGACACGGACTGTGGAACGGGTGCACCACAGGCCACACTCTCTCTTCCTGACTAGACCACTGACCATTACCTTTGCTAAGCGACCCGTGACTGCCCACGTGGTATCCGTGAGGCGGGGGTAACCGGCAAATATTAATGGTGAAAATCTTTGATCACAGTGTAAATATGAGTGTGGCTGGCATGCGTATGCATGGGTTCATGATTGTGCTTGTGGATGTGATAACGTTGCCTGCGTCTGTATTTGTTTAATGTATTGAAAATGTGCTGAAAATGTGCTGGAGGTGAGACTCTATGCTTAATTGTATGTTTTCGTAGCATAGAGTACTCACCTTTACATTCATTTTTTAGGTGATCAAGACGATCAGCACCAAGTTCAGTGAAGGGGTGGATGGAACTGCTATAGGGCTTAAAATATTATTTTGAAAACTATTGTATTTGCAATAAGTCCTGTAGCAACTGTTCGATATAATTTGTAAACCCTTTCTTTATTTGAAATGCTTAATGAACTTGGATCGAAAATAAAAATTTTATTATTTTAAAAATTTAAAAAATTCTTTATTTATTGAAATTAAATTTCAGGTGTTACATATTTCATTTGCTCCGTTCCACACTCCTTTTTATGAAATCTAACATCTTCCGAAATTTTTGATTTCAAGTGTCTTGAAGACATTATTTTTGCTTAGAATCTTGATATTTTTATTCTTTGATTTGATTTTTTATATATGATAATTTATATATACGTATATATAATACTATATGAAATTTATAAATTTTTTTAATAAGAAATGCGCTGGGGTCTCAAATCTCCTTTGGGATGGTAGACGGCTTACACAGGGCCTTCGGGATTCTGCTAGACATGTCTTGGATATGCTTTTAGTTACCTCAGTAGTGATCCTCAAGTTTTGGGCTTCACCAAGCTTCAGCTATGGCTGCTGAATATTTTGTCTAAACATGATTATTTACACATTCCCTCCCATTGGAATATTTGAAATAAATCCTATCTAGTATCAACACAATGCATAAAGTCTTAGCCGATATTCAACGGCCTAATTTTGAGTTGAAGTATCTTCATCCTCATGCTTGTTTTTCTAGACTCCAACGATGGATTTCTCGTAGGGCTATTAAAAATAATTGGATATTGAAGCCAAAACCACGTCCAAATCAAATTAAAAACATTTAGATAAATTATGTGGTATCCTTAAAAATTTTTAGGACACTATGCAAGAAAGATTTTAACTAATAATATTTAGACACAAGTTTAGGTAATAATTTTATTCAATAATGAATTATTATATTTCTCTATTTTATTTTATTTATCAATTAGTCTCAATAATTACAAAAATAAAATCTTCTATAATAGTTAATTCACATACAAAATAAATTTAAGAAGATAATTGTATGAAATATAATACAAATTAATATTTACATATCATTATCTATAACATGTCAAAATTTACAGCAGTTCATACTCATTCTTATATATTGAGGACCTGAAACTAATCATCTGTATCATGTCAGCCTCAATTTCCATAAATTTCTTATCAGTTAATTCATCATCCTCTCCAAGATAGGCATCACCAGAGTTCGCCACTAATTCTATATTAAGGAATCTCTCGAATGTATAACTGTTAGATCTTCTTAGCAAATCATGATAAGTAAATATATTATTCATGATTCAAGAAGGCTTTTCAGTTCCCTGGTATAGATAAAAACTAAGTGATTGATGAATTTGACAATTGGTTGAAAAATCAAATAGAGCTGCCATTTAGTTCTCAAGGTCTTACTCAATCATGTAAATAGTTGCCAGTTAGCTCATACAATGCAGATACAACGTATGCAATCACGAGACCCTTAGCAAAGGCATAATTAGGAGTCTAGTCAAAAAATGAGTATGAGGCCATGTGGCATATTTACACTCAACAATAATATGTGCATAATTGCGAATGTCGCTCACCACCCTACATTTTTCCAAAATTTTCTTGTTGTCTCTAGACTCTATACCCCGAGTGTATCTCTGTAACTATTTACACCAATCCCTTCAGTACTCATTTTTATTTCACAATCTCATCACAAGATCATGCTTGATAGCACTTTCTGATCAATCGCATATTGCTAACTCATGGTCTCAATAACCACATTATTCAATAAATCATTGATGACATGTTCATCATATTCAAAAATTCTCAAGAATAAAGTTATATTACATTCAGTACCTTCATCAAATATCATCAAAACTAGTTTAATCACAATATCATGCTTTCTCATCATACATTTCATATTTACACAATAAATTCGTCAACCAAACCATCAAATATAAACATATTAGCAATCTTTCTTCATTAATACTCATTATTCATACATATATCATCAAAATTTATTATACATAAACATGCTCTCATGAACTCAACATATAACTTACATCCTACAATGATAGAATAAAGCTCCCCTTATCATATAATAAAGATCTAAATCAGGGTTGATGATAAAGAATGCCCTAAAATAGCACTTCTACCTATGTAACACAAATTTATCTCTTAAGAACAAGATTCAAAGAAAATGAACAGTAAAAATATGATTAAACTCAGATAAACTTACTTAGAATCGTGTAGGATGATTCTACGATCCTAAATTTGAAGAACAATCAAGGTTTTGAGGAATTTTATCTGAAAAGGAGGGATGAAAGTTAAGAGAAATAAGAGGGAACATGAAAATGGTAAAAAAATATGATTTTTCATGCAGAAAAATCCTTAAATACCCTCAAAATCACGACATTCTCGCTACAACGAGAGATTACTCGTAACACTCCACGCTACAATGAATCATTTCTCGCTACAGTGATAGACTGTCATTACAGCGAGATTCTCTCTAGCCACAGTGAAAATATCAGACAAAATTGTATTATATTTTTTGCACTTTTTGCTATAACGAGGGACCTCTCGCTATAGCGAGAATACTCCAGAATTTTTCATTTTCACCGCCTCATTCTCACTACAGCCAAAGTCTTATAGTTCAACACTTCAAAAACTCTCCCAATATACCCTTACATGCATATTTATCATATAATGCAATGTTAATTAATACAGAAACAAAGATGTTATATAAATAATATATTTTTAAATAAATTATATATAATAATATATATTTCTTATAACTTGTCACATATTTTTTTTATTTGTATAATTTTTTGGATATAATACTCATAAAATAATTTGAGAGTATTACATCATACACCAAACTTTTATTAGTAACAAAATTGATTATAAGTTCATTTACTCTTTAAATTTGACTCAATTCAAAACCACTTCTTTGATGGAGAATCCAAATGAGTATTCATCTATTTTCTCTGCTCAATAACTAATCACTTATAGTCTTGATTTTTTTTTAATTAGACTACTTGTGCTAGCGTTAAACCCAAAAAAGATGAAAAATATTAACACAAATACAATAACTAATAATATTGTAGAATTGAATATCTCAACTCACATAAGTCTACAGGAGTAATAATAAATATTGTATCAACTAAAAATTACAAATAAAAAATAGGTACTAAGTTACTTAACGTGAAAAATCTCCTTAATATAAGAGGTAATAATCATGAATCATCTAAACTAAAGAAATAATTCGATTATGATCAAACAAGAGTACAAGAGAACCATAGATAAGTGTACAAATCATACTTACAATAAGTCAATCAACTCCATCAACAAAGTGTTGCAAACGTGAGTTGCAACGGGAGAGAGAAACATGTTAAGAAAATATTTTTTAAGAATAAAATATTTGGTAAAAATTAGAGGAGCTATCACCAAAGTTTATTAAATTATGATCTTTGAAAACAAAAAATGAGTTCAAAAGTCGCTTACATGTATAGTGTGTATAGAGAAGATATTAGCACCCTACAACGTTTGTTTCAATATCTCTTACCTTAAATTAATTGTGCAAATTCATTATAACTTTAAAAATTATTTATTTAACCCCTAAACAATGTGTTGCTATTTTTATTTTTAATAGAAAAAAAATTATTTACTAAAATGTTAAAAGGTATCTTAGAAAAGAGAAAAGTTATTTTTAAAATTGTTAACTTGACGTATGATTCTTACATATTTTTAATGGGAAACTTAAAGTTAAATAATTCTATCGTAAACATTATGAGATTGATTGATTTAAATTAAGTTTAGTAAGAGAAAATTTATTTTAAGATTAAAATTATTTTATAAGAATATAACATTTAGGATGCAAGATAATGTAGTTATACATGTATCATACAATAAACAACATAGAAGGTGAAAGAAGATCACATAAGTATATTGTAAATTGTTGAAAATAATCAAATAATTTAAAAAATGTATTTTTATTTATAAATAAAGTATTTAAATTTATACTTGAATTTAAAGGTTCACATTGGAAGAAGATTTATTGGACAACTGAAGGCAATGTAAATTATACATCGATTGTTTGGAGGGTAAGTGTATCCATCGATAAGTAATAAAGGGTTCTAAAATTCGTCTCACAATGATTAATTTTCAATTACTAAAAATTTCTTAATTCAATTGTTTGATCCTAAAAGATCTGAAATTACGTAAGAACCAAAATTTAATGATAAAATTAATTATGAAGTAACGCCCCGAATTTTGGTAATATTAATTATTATTATTATTCTTATATATATATATTCATATGTGTGTTGATTTATTTGAAAATGATGTTTTATGTGTATTAATTACATGGATATGTGTATGTATGACTGATTGGGCTAAAATGGGCTACGTGCCTAAGTACAGGGTGACATACTGGCCTGAGAAGAAGGACCAGAACTGTCGCCTTCTCGCTGTAACAAGAGATGTCTCACTGTAGCGACAAAGAGACAGTTTGGGGTGCATTTCTGGGTGCAGTCTCGCTGTAGCAAGAGGGTTTCACTGTAGCGAGATTCTGCAGAAACCAGAATGCAGTTTTCTCTGGGTTTTTCACTGTAGCGAGAGGGCATGTCGCTGCAGCGAGAGTGTCACGACCAGAAAAGGATTTAAAGGGGGCTAGGGTTCAGGAAGAGTAATCTCTCCCTCTCCCTTCAAAATCTCTTCGATTTTCTCACTCTCAAACCCTATTCCACCGATTAATTGACTCTAAAGTCGTTCGGGAGCGAGATTGGAGCTCGAATTTGTGTAGGGAACACTTGGAGGTGAGTCTTAAACGATTGAGGTTTTCATTTTTCCTTCCCTTTCTCTGTTCTTGGTAATTTTCAGGGTTCTCATGGAATTCTTCCAGGTGTTTAGGTCGAGATCTGTGTAAGGAACACTTCCATGGTCGACTTTGAGTGTGGGTCTTCAATTCGAGGTAACGGGGACTCTACCCTACTCTTTTATGCGTAATTTACTATATTTTTGTGGAATGTTGTGATGTTGCTCAGTTAGAAGATAAGAAATTATTGAGATATGCGATATGAATTATGTACTGGATGTTGTGAATGGGTATTGTCACGACCCCTTTTTATAAAGGACCGAGAACATTATTTCTACACCACATACTTATTTAAAAATAGGTAAATAATAGAGAATATAAGTATAAAAATTCACTTCTCATTCAAAGTAAAAATGAAGTTCCTTACAACAAATATCCAACAGATCAACATAATATTACATTTAGTTTATAATATTCAAAATACCAAAAAATTATAATACGTGACTCCCTCGACATGAGGTCTCATATATAAAGAAAAAGGACTCTGATGCATTATTACTCAACTCCAGCTTCTAACTTTTCTTCACTGGCCTCTCAGCCTGTGAAGTAGATGCAACACTGCTACATCCGCTCACGTACCACCGTACGATCATCGCGATACACACGCACACAACGACATAGAAAGAAATGCAAGGGTGAGCTTACCAAACATAAAATAAAATTATATATATATAGAGCAAAATATTTCTCACAAAGAATAACCCCATGCATTTCCAGCCCATCTAATGCACAAGCATGAAAACGGCTTCCAACTGGTTTCACACCTAATTAATCCGTAAGAACCGAGCCGGTCGGAGCGACCCATTCCAGATCTGGATCCAGACAAAGACAAAGACAAAGAGCTCAAGATGAACTTACCGTTACATGTCTACCCACCTAAACATGTAACTCGGCTCTATAATGATGCAAAACATATATCTCAGCATGATGCACACCACCAAAATTATTTTAACAGCTCAACTACGGCAAGTTTATAATAGATCAGCCAAAATCTCAGCATTTTAAACTAATTAACAACGATTCTGACTTAGAAAATAGTTTTTATTCAATAGATCTAACAAAATCATATCAAAATATCTTGAAATAGCATATTAAACCGTTCAAAACATAGTTCATAGGTTAAAGTAAACTCCCCTTACCTCAGAAAGATGATTCACACTAGATCTACCGAATATTACTTGATTATAACAAAAATTCACCGAAGATTCAGCTTTAGAACGGAGTTTCTCCTAAGAACACCATGAATTTCTATAAGAAAGAGAAGGAGAAGAGAAACAAACGGTAAATCTAGCTTCAAACTTAAAGAAACTTACTTCCAATCCTTCAGAATAGATGTAGAATCTCAGATCTGGCGAGAAATCTAAGTTTAGGAAGGTTTAGTATGAGAGAAATGGTGGTTTACGGCCTTAGAACCTTTGAGAACCTTGGATAGAGGTGAAGAAATGAAAATTTCGTGTGAAACCCCCTTTTTTATAGAAAATTTTCGAAATTTACTGTTCACGCCGGAAACACTGTTCACCGCCTTACTGTTCTGCCGGAAAATACTGTTCAGGGCACTATTCACGCCGGAAAACACTATACACGCGTACTGTTCACGCACTGTACGCGTATGTGACGTCACCGATGACGTCAGCAGTCACTGTACATACGCGGTTGGCACTGTTCATACACGGTTTGTACGCGGTTTGAACTGTTCACACGCGGTTTGCACTGTTCATACGCGGTTTGCACTGTTCACACGGTACAAGTATAAAATATTATAGATTACTCAATAATAAATTAGAAGCCTGACAATTCTCCCCCCGAAAATAAATTTTCGTCCTCGAAAATTTCAATCCCCAGAGAAAAGATGAGGATACAACTCTCTCATTCTTTCTTCTAACTCCCATGTGGCATCACCAGTTATTTGGTCCCAAACAACCTTTACTAACCGAATAGACTTACCTCTAAGTTTCTTAACTCTAGTTTCCTCGATACGAGCAGCTGGGACCTCCACAGACAAGTCATCTCGTAACTCCACAACATCAGGCTCAATTGCATGAGACAAATCTGGAACATACTTCTTTAGCTGCGACACATGGAAAACATTATGTATTCCAGACAACTGAGGTGGTAACGCTAATTCATAGGCCACTGGTCCTCGACGATGTAATATCTGATACGGTCCTATGAACTTAGGTGTTAACTTCTTGGCTCTTAAGGCTCGCCCTACACCTGTAGTGCGTGATACTCTTAAGAATACATGATCACCAACCTCAAATTCTAGGGATCTTCTGCGTTGGTCAGCATAAGATTTTTGTCGACTTTGGGTAGCTCTTAGCTTTTCTCTAATAAGTTCAACTTTCTCCTTAGTTTCTTGCAGCATTTCAGGTCCAACCATCAAATGTACTCCATCTTGGAACCAACAGATAGGGGTTCTACACCTTCTACCATACAGAGCTTCAAATGGTGCCATATCTATACTCGAATGATAGCTATTATTATAAGTGAATTCTACCAAAGGAAGCATATCCTCCCAATTACTCCTCTGCTCTACAATGCAAGTCCGCAATAAGTCTTCTAAGGTCCGAATAGTACGCTCGAGATTGACCATCCGTTTGCGGATGGTATGCGAACTCAACCTCAACTGTGTGCCCATAGATTCTTGGAAACTCTGCCAAAACTGGGAAGTGAATCGAGGATCCCTATCAGAGATAATACTAGAAGGTACTCCATGCAACCTGACAATCTCTCTAATGTACAATTCTGCTAATTTCTCCAAGCTAAAGGTCATGTTAATTGGCAAGAAATGTGCACTCTTGGTTAGCCTATCAACTATGACCCACACCGCATCATGATTCCTAAGCTGTTCTAGGTAGATGGGACACAAAGTCCATAGTCACATGGTCCCACTTCCACTCTGGAATTTCCATCATTTGTAACTCTCTGGAGGGCTTTGGTGCTCCGCTTTTGCCTTTTGACAAGTCACAGGCTTTAACAAACTCAGCTATCTCTCGCTTCATGCCCGGCCACCAAAACATCTCGCTTTAAATCTTGATACATCTTGGTAACACCAGGATGAAGGTTGTGACTACCCTTATGTCGTTGTTCTATAATTGCTCTCTTTAATTCAGTATCTCTAGGGACACAAACTCGACCTTGACATCTGAGAATACCATCAACACCTTTACTGAAACCCTTTGTCTTATCTGTCCCTAAGAGAAATACAATTCGACATAACATTGGATCCCACAATTGTTTATCTTTAATTTCCTGTAAGAAATTATTAGTCACCACAATTCGGTTACAACTAATCTTTTCGGGTGATAAGTCCACATGTATGTTCAGGTCTCAGAATTGTTCTACCAAAAGGGTTTCACTGACTCTTAGGGAGAATGCCTGAACCACATTCCTACTTAATGCATCGGCCACCACGTTAGCTTTTTCTGGATGGTATTGGAGCTGAAAATCATAATCCTTAAGGAATTCCACCCAACGTCTCTGCCTCATATTTAACTCTCGCTGATCAAATAAATACTTCAGACTCTTATGATCACTATATACATCAAACTGAGCTCCATAAAGATAGTGTCGCCACACCTTCAGAGCAAAAACTACAGCAGCTAACTCAAGGTCATGAATCGGGTAATTTCGCTCATGAGTTCGCAATTGACGAGATGCATAAGCTACCACTCTCTTATCTTGCATCAACACACATCCCAATCACTGATGAGAAGCATCACAGTACACCTCAAACGGTCGACTAGTATCAGGGAGAATCAACACCGGCGAAGAAGTTAATCTCTGTTTTAACTCATTAAAGCTTTGCTCACATTCCTCAGTCCACACAAAGGGTTGATCACGGCGAGTTAACCGTGTTAATGGTGCAGCTATCTTCGCGAATCCCTCTATAAATCTCCGGTAATAACCTGCTAGGCCCACAAAACTACGAATCTCTGAGGCTGTCTTCGGCCTTTCCCATTGCAACACCGCTTTAACTTTGGAAGGATCAACTGCAATTCCTTTAGCTGAAATAACATGACCAAGGAACCTCACTTCCTCTAGCCAAAACTCACACTTAGACAGTTTAGCATACAACTGTTTTTCCCTTAAAACATTAAGTACAGTCCTCAAATGCTCTTCATGTTCTTCTGACGAACTAGAATAAATTAAAATATCATCAATAAAGACTACCACAAATCGATCCAGGAAAGGTCTAAAGATCCGATTCATGTAGTCCATAAACACAGCTGGAGCATTTGTAACTCCAAAAGGCATCACTATATACTCATAATGACCAGATCTAGTGCGAAAAGCAGTCTTAGGAATATCTTCATCCTTCACTCGGATCTGATGGTACCCAGACTTCAAATCAATCTTAGAGAATACTTTAGCACCTCTCACTGGTCCATCAAATCATCGATTCGCGGCAATGGGTACTTGTTCTTAATTGTCAACTTATTCAACTTACGATAATCCACACATAATCTAGAACTTCCGTCCTTCTTTTTCACCAAGAGAATCGGGCTCCCAAGGCGATACACTTGGTCTAATCATCCGTTTACGCATTAGATCCTCGATTTGCTCTTTAAGCTCAATTAACTCTTTTGGCGCCATTCTATACGGTACTACACACATCGGCTCAGCTCCAGGGAATCAAATCTATAGCAAACTCTACCTCTCTACGTGGAGGTATTCCAGGAATATCCTGGAAAAATCTCAGGGAATTCTCGTACTATCGGTATTGACCGAAGGCTTTGCTCCACTTCTGCATTCATAACTCCCAACAAAACAAAACAAGATACTCCCTCACTAAGGATGTTTCTACTTGGCTAGTAGAAATCAATTCTACACAATCTTGCTGCTCGGGAAAGATTAAACACCTCCGCCACAATCAATTAGCACACGATTGGCGCTTAGCCAATCCATACCCAGAATTACATCTAACCCTGACATCGGGATACAAATAAGATTTACTTTGTATCTTCGTCCCTCAATTGCTATGGGACACTAACACAAACCGTCGAAGTCTTAATTGAACTTAAAGTAGGTGTCGATACTACTAAGTCACATCCTAGATCGCCCACCGGTAATCCTAAGTTTCTCACACAATTGTCCGCAATAAAAGAGTGTGTGGCTCCAGAATCAAATAATACAGAAAGAAAAGTACCTGCCACTACCGCTGTTCCTTGAATAAGATCTGTCGCCTGGGCTGCCTCTGATGCAGAAGTAGTGAATACACGTCCCTCCGCTCTCGATCTGGTTGTTGTTGGAGCCCTAGTTGCTTTAGGCCTAATAGCGTGCAAGGCGCTAGCAGAAGACGAAACTGCCCTACTAGGCGTAGGACGAGTCCCTTGCAAGGTGCCCCCGCCGGTACGAGAAGCAAACTCTTACATCGGTAGGCACCGGCTCTCGATAGTGTGGTCCACCACACCTAAAACATCTAACAATCTGCGACCGAGACTCTAGGAGAAGAAGAAATTGCTCCCCTAGGCTGAAATGTAGAAGTAGCGAGTCCCTACCGACACCGGGCCGATGCCGCCGATCCTCTTGATCGATATGATCGAGACCGCTGTTGGCGTAGCGACCGACCGTAGGGACCCTTCTTAGCGCCCTTACCTCCATTACCATAATCGCTAGCAGCTCTACTAGATGGAGCCTTCCCAACTCCACCAACATCCTCCGCATTAAGACTCTCTATAATGGTGGCTTGATCCACCAAGTCAAGAAACTCCATGATCCCGAGTGGGATCAAAATCCTCTTTATGTCGCTTCTCAACCCGTCTCGAAAACCTCGACATCTCCACTCCTCTGAAGTCGGGTGAGAATAAAATCTGTAGAGCCGCTCAAACCGTATTGCATACTCATAGACCGATGAGTTTCCTTGCACCAAGTTTAGAAACTCTCGTTCTTTGGCAAAGACGAACATGAGAAGGGAAAAACTTTCCCGTAAAACTACTTCTAAATACAGCCCAAGTAATGACTTCACCTCGGGCCTCTAGTATAGTACGAGCTCCGTGCCACCACATCTCTGCATCCCCTATCAGCATATACGTAGCATATATCACCTTTCTCTCCTCGGCGCAACCCATGGTTAGGAAGATCTTCTCAATCTCCCTGATCCAGAGTTGAGCAGAATCTGGTCCATCCACTCCTGTGAATTGAGGAGGATCATTCTTTCTGAACTCTGACAACCCATGGTATTCAGGAAGAGGTGCACTGAGGCAAGAGCCGCTGTCTCGTGCAGCAGCGGCTTGATTTGCAGCTTGCTGCTGCTGAATCATATCTAGACTCTGCCTAACAGTGGCTGCCATGGCCTCCATAGCATGAGCCATTTGGTTCACATCAGCAAGAGGAGGATTTGCAGCAGACCTTCTTGGTCTAGCCATCCTAATATATAGACTAGCTTAAAATTACTAACGTTTAACACATTCGGCAATACCACCACATAGCTATATTCACAGATTCAGCTTACAGTGATATATTCATATTTAGTATATCATAAAAATTTAATCAATTTAGTACTCAGTATAACAACATATCAACATTCACATAGCATAGCAAACACACTCATTTCAGCAATCATTTACAGCTTAGCTTAACAGTCTCTTATTCACACAGTACGACTCACCTATAGCTCACCCAAGTATCATATACCAAGTTTCCTACATCAATCATGTCTGAGAATCGAGGTGATCAAGCTCGTTCCCTCACAACTTGATGAATAAAAATCATGATATATGATTCACAGCTAAAACTCACATGTTTAATATGCACAACTGACGCCTAACAACCTCACCCTGTAGGTTTACCTAGACCATGCTCTGATACCACTAAAATGTCACGACCCCTTTTTATAAAGGACCGAGAACATTATTTCTACACCACATACTTATTTAAAAATAGGTAAATAATAGAGAATATAAGTATAAAAATTCACTTCTCATTCAAAGTAAAAATGAAGTTCCTTACAACAAATATCCAACAGATCAACATAATATTACATTTAGTTTATAATATTCAAAATACCAAAAAATTATAATACGTGACTCCCTCGACATGAGGTCTCATATATAAAGAAAAAGGACTCTGATGCATTATTACTCAACTCCAGCTTCTAACTTTTCTTCACTGGCCCCTCAGCCTGTGAAGTAGATGCAACACCTGCTACATCTGCTCACGTACCACCGTACGATCATCGCAGTACACACGCACACAACGACATAGAAAGAAATGCAAGGGTGAGCTTACCAAACATAAAATAAAATTATATATATATAGAGCAAAATATTTCTCACAACAATAACCCCATGCATTTCCAGCCCATCTGATGCACAGCATGAAAACGGCTTCCAACTGGTTTCACACCTAATTAATCCAGAAGGAACCGAGCGGTCCGGAGCGACCCATTAGGTATCTGGATCCAGACAAAGACAAAGACAAAGACTCGGCATGAACTTACCGTTACATGTCTACCCACCTAAACATGTAACTCGGCTCTATAATGATGCAAAACATATATCTCGGCATGATGCACACCACCAAAATTATTTTAACAAACAACTACGGCAAGTTTATAATAGATCAGCCAAAATCTCAGCATTTTAAACTAATTAACAACGATTCTGACTTAGAAAATAGTTTTTATTCAATAGATCTAACAAAATCATATCAAAATATCTTGAAATAGCATATTAAACCGTTCAAAACATAGTTCATAGGTTAAAGTAAACTCCCCTTACCTCAGAAAGATGATTCACACTAGATCTACCGAATATTACTTGATTATAACAAAAATTCACCGAAGATTCAGCTTTAGAACGGAGTTTCTCCTAAGAACACCATGAATTTCTATAAGAAAGAGAAGGAGAAGAGAAACAAACGGTAAATCTAGCTTCAAACTTAAAGAAACTTACTTCCAATCCTTCAGAATAGATGTAGAATCTCAGATCTGGCGAGAAATCTAAGTTTAGGAAGGTTTAGTATGAGAGAAATGGTGGTTTACGGCCTTAGAACCTTTGAGAACCTTGGATAGAGGTGAAGAAATGAAAATTTCGTGTGAAACCCCCTTTTTTATAGAAAATTTTCGAAATTTACTGTTCACGCCGGAATTTACTGTTCATCGCCAAAAACACTGTTCACCGCCTTACTGTTCATGCCGGAAAATACTGTTCAGGGCACTATTCACGCCGGAAAACACTATACACGCGTACTGTTCACGCACTGTACGCGTATGTGACGTCACCGATGACGTCAGCAGTCACTGTACATACGCGGTTGGCACTGTTCATACACGGTTTGTACGCGGTTTGAACTGTTCACACGCGGTTTGCACTGTTCATACGCGGTTTGAACTGTTCACACGCGGTTTTTTTTTTTTTTTTTTTTTAAATAATTTCAACTCCATCTTAATATATTCCAATACCAAATAATCCTTCAATTAACATTGAACAAGTATAAAATATTATAGATTACTCAATAATAAATTAGAAGCCTGACAGGTATGGGCACTCGTGCTGTATAATTGAATGAATGTTGTGTGAAAATGTGGACTCGAGGGCCGTGTAATATGAATGGAAATAGGCTAGGGGTCGTGTATCTTGAATGAATTGCGGGCTATGTGCTGTGTGTGCTGTGAAAATAAAATGTGGACCTAGTGTCGTAACTGCTAAATTTGGGCTATGTGCCGTATACTGAAATGTGTGTGACTGGGGCGTGTAATGTTGTTGTAATGTGCTATGGATGGTTCAGCAATACACTGGGGGTGTGGGAGATGAGGACGGTAGAAATACCTTGGGGAAGAGGGAGTGGTGGTGACATCGACTGTAGAGCAGGTGCACCACGGGCCACACACTCTTTTCCTGACTAGACCTCTGACCATTACCTTCGCTGAGCAACCCGTGACTGCCCACGTGGTATCCGTGAGATAAGGGTAACCGACGACCATTCATGATGTAAATCTATGATCACAGTGTCAATGTGAGTGTGGCTGACGTGCGTATACATGGGTTCATGAATTGTGTTTACTGGATGTGATAATGCTGTCTGTGCTTGTATTTGTTTAATATATTGGAAATGTGCTAGAGGGGAGACTATATGCTTAATTGTATGTTTTGGTAGTGTAGAATACTCACCCTTACATTCATTTTTCAGGTAATCAAGACGATCAGTACCGGACTCGGTGAAAAGGGCGGATGAAATTGCTATAGGACTAGGATTTTTAATTTAAAACTAACGTATTTAAAAGGGTCCTATAGTAGTGACTTGATAGAAATTGTAACCGTTTTCCTTATTTTAAAATATTTAATGAAAACAAGGGTTGAGAACCTTATTTGAAAAGAAATTTATTTTATCCCAAATTTAAGAAATTATGATTTATTGAAATTAAACATAAGGTGTTAAAATAAAAGCAAATAACACAATACACGTCTTGGTTGAACTTATAGGAGAGGAACATAGGGCATATAAGTTTTCTCATTCAATCATTTATGTTATTTTTCTGTTTAACTCAAAATTTGATTTCCTTGTGATCACTAATCATACAAATACTATTAATACCCAATGATCATGCAATACTAATATTCTTTTCTCTAAATTAATATTCTCAATGATCATGCAAGACATCAATTAAAGAAAGCATAAAGCACATATGAACTTGTTAATTTAATAACAATTGGAAGAGAAAGATTTGTTTAGTCCACCTAATCCTTTATCTCGTTTTATCCTATAAATCTATTAACTAATTGAGGTATGGTCGCCTGACGATAAAATTAATTAGGATTATGATTATGCGCAATAAGATAAAAGCTAATCACAAACGAAAACCAAATACAGATTCAAACTTTAAAATCTCATAAATTCATGAATTATAGTTCCCATAACCCTAACTATGGACTTAGTTACTCATGCTAAAGAGAAAAACTAAAACAATCATAAACAAAGTTTTAGAGAAAAGCAAACTAGAAAGAGATAATTTTTCAGTCTTCGCTCAAAGCTCCAAGTCCTACAAAGAGTGTGCCAACAATCCTGTGCAAGAGAGACAAGATGAAAGATATATCAAAGAGTGAAAAACAAGATGTCAAACTTGGTGCCTCAAATCTCTCTTTAATATGGTTTGAAAATCCTAAAATTTCTTCATTAATTTGGCTCGAAGCACTCCGGTGCTTGCCGACTGATGCGAAGCCTTACTTTTCCATCAGTTTGGGCCCAAAACGCACCTGAAATCTATTTGTGGCCGCTTTATACTAAAATGTACTGTAAAAAATGGTCTAATTACAAACTTATCATCGATATTATAAAAAATGTATAATAAAATAAAAAAATAAAATTAAGTAATTGAATATTTACTTATTTAATCCATCAAAGTTAAAAATGACTTAAGAAAATTTAAAATATGAAATTAATTTCTTCTAATAAAAAGAATAAATATATTAAAATTGATTAACAATGATAATTATTTAACAAAAATATTTAAATATCATTTGATAAGTTTATATTACATGAAATTCAACGTAATATTGTTACACAAAGGTCTTAATGATTAAAATGTATAAGGGTAGAGATGTTACACAATAATATTATGAATTGTTACATTAAAGTAATTATTAGTTTAATTTGATGAATCAATTAATAATTTGAAAATTAAAGGAAAAATACCTAAATAACTATATTTTGATTTGTTAAAAATAAAAAATTTATTTAATTGATTAAAGTTAAAATGTATTGAATTTTTATCATGCAAGACTTAGGTAACATAGGTATACGTAAGTCTTATCAATTATAACATATGATAGGAGAGAAACTACACATTAATGTTATAAATTGATGTAAATATGTATTATTTATTTATTTAATAAAATTAAATTCAATTTAATTTACTAACCACGAGATAAAAATGTAAAATATGAATATAAAATCAAATTACAACAAAACTATAAAATTATGCAATACAATAAAGGATAATGATGCTAAAAAATAATAACAAATAACACAAATAAATAATTAAAATGCAAACAAAAGAAATAGTTTTTTAAAAAAACAATGAAAGTCAACCAAACAATTGAACCACCATAATAAAGGGAAATGGTGCTAAAAAATAACAACAAATAACAAATAAATTATTAGAATGCAAACAAAGAAATATTTTTCAAAAAAATCAACAAAAGTCAACCAAACAGTTGGGCTACCAGACAACCAAAAAAAATGTGAAACTTCTAAAGTTTTTTTTTTTTTTAAATGTGAAACTTCTAGAGTTTTTTTAAAAAGTTCATATTTGAGATATAGGATTTTTTAGGGCGCGAATTGTATTTTTTAGAGAGACATGAAAAAGGATAGAGGCAAAGATGATGAAAGTCATTCTTTAGATAATGGGTGCATGGGTGAAGGAGAGGAAAGGAAGAAAGATGGAGAATAGAGATGTTTTCATGGTTAATGATGATGGTTTGGGGAAGAAGAAAATGATAGGTGAAGAAGGGAGTGGATCTTGGGTACTCGCAGGTGATGGTTTGAAGAAGAGAGAGATGAGTGGATTTCTTGTGGTGGTTTAGAGAAGAGAAAAAATAAAGAATGGTGGAAGAAGGGCTTTCATGATACAATAGAGCTTGACAGATGCACAGCTAGAGATGTTAAAAAGCCCATTTGCCTCAGCCCTAACCCTAGCCTATGTGGGTCAGGGCTAAAAAGCCCTGGGCCAAAAAGTCCAGTAAAACATAAGCCTGTAGGACCAAAAAGCCCATAGAGCTAGGGTTAAGGTCAGGGCTTTATGTGTCAAAAAAATTTATATATTCTTAAAAAATTTAAATTTAAAGAAATTTGATATGAATTAAGATAATCATTAGAATATCTAGTGAAAATATTTATTTCATATAATATTTTTTATTATAAAGTTGTAGTCTAATGAAATTGCTTAAAAATTTAAGTTTCTTTAACCTTATAATAAAAAAATTTATAAAAATAAATCAACTTATCAAGTATATTGAAATAAATCTAGTGAAAAATAAATAAATTTTATGATATTTAAAAAGGAGCGTAATTATTTAGAAAAAAAAGTTAAACATAACAAATGACTTCATCAAACTTAGTCTAAAATAGGCAATACAATCACTTTCTCAACTAAGATTAAAAAATAAAATTTTTAAATTTCAGTCCACCCTTGACAATGTTACTTTAGAGAATATGCGGTAATCAAGGTACACTGCTTTCAATAGGTAGTATATTATTGTCACTTATTATTATATAAATATTTTATTAGATAGAAACGTTTGTCACTTCAAACTGGTAAAATATTTTATTTTATTTTATTAATTTGAAATTTGATCTATGTTTATAAATGATTTATTGTTTGATAGTATAACTATAGACGGTAAGAGTTGCATATGTTTTCAACGCAAAATTATCCATGATGGTTAGGAGGTGTTTGACAAAGATACACTATTTTATTATTTAATTATTGTTTAGTTAAAAATATTTATTATTAATTTTTAATTAAAATAATAAATTATTAATGTACTATATTAAATTTAATTAATAAAATTAAACAAATGCAAAAACTAGATTTAATTTAATTTTATAATATAATTATATCTGATATTATTTTTATGATAAAATTTTAATATATTGAATAAATATTTTTTTAAATTATTTTTTATATTTTAAATATAACTTTTAATTCATTTAAATAAAATAATTTAATAAATTATATAAAAAATGATATAATAGTTATTACTTACTTTGTAAAATAAGTGGGTTAGTCTACTCCTAACCCTGACCCTATCCCACTAATTTTTTTATTTTGGAGCTTAAGACTAATGTAAACCCACAAACTATAAGACTTTAAAAAAATAGAGCTATTAGGGGGCTAATAGGGTAGGACTCATTGCTTTGGCCCATTTTGACAGCTCTATGCACGGCGATAGTAGCCTTGTAATTTTATTTTATTTTTTACTATTTGCACTTGACTTAATGGTATGCAATGTTCATTCATAATATGAATATACATAAAAAAATTCCTAAAATACATGATAAAACTTACTTGGAGTTCTTGAAATTGATTTTCTTCTTTCTACCTTATTCTTCCTTTTCTCTATCTTCAAAAAAAAAAAAATACCTCTCATCTAATTTTTTCTAGCCCTGGTTATCCTTTCTCCTTTTATGTTAGAGTTTTTCATAAGAAACCAAAATTCTGAATTTTTTTTTCTCATTTCATGTATAAAGCAGCACTAATTTAAGGGTTTAAATGTTTGAAATATTTTATTTTCTTTTTAGGAATTAGTTTTATTTTTTTTAATTTTATTAAGATAACTTTTTTTCTTAAAACACTTTTCTTCCATTCCCTTTTTGTAATAATTAAATTCATATTTTCAAATTTTAAATATACATATTTTTAAGTAAAATGGTAGTATTCACACAAAGCTTACAAAATTGAGAATTAAAAAGATCAAAATACCTAAAAACAAATTTTATTAATCATACAATATTGATGATGATGTTTTTTCTTGAGGTGTTTAAAAGATTTGTCACAAATCCTCATCAAATTTTAAACAAATTAATGTAGTTCTAAGGTTACCCTAGATTGTCTCCCGTGAACATTGATGAATTCACATTTTATTAGATTTTTACTTGTTATTTTAATGTTTCTTAATAGAAAAAGTAAACTTAGGAATTGTAGATAACATAAAAACATAATTTTGGTCAAATATCATAGGTTTCTTAATTTTAGGTTAATTTACATTGATTTATATAGATATAGTTTACAATTTTGATCATTTGAATAATTGTGCAAGAGGTCCTAGACTTTTTCCATGAATTTTTAGTTTTTGAGAAAGTTTGAGATGAAAGTGATCACTTTGGAGCCCATAGTGAACACTACAGCAAGCTAGTTCCAGAAAGGTAAACCAGAGTGATCACTATGAACCCATAGTGACAACTCCAGAAAGGCCAAAAAGTACAAGGCTTGCGTGTAGCTACTATGGAACCATAGTAGACACTCTGGAACAGCCAAAGTTATCACTCTGATGCCAAAGTGACAACTCCAGAAAGGGCAAAAACACAGAACCTGCGCGTAAACACTATGGAGCGAGAGTAATCACTTTGGGGCGTAGCATTTTGAGAACTTAGGATTATTGGGTGACAGCCAGGGGTCCATTATAGGTTTTAATTTCTAATTTTCCTTTCGATTCTCAATGATTTTACATTGATGTTGCTTACGTTTCTGCATTCCCATATTTCATTTGTGAAGCCCATCCATATGGAGGGCTAAATTCTCTTGTAATTCCTAGTTAACTCACATGGTTCTTGAATTCTTGGGTTTAATGGCAATATTACTCTTTCTTTCCTTGGATTTATTAACCCTAATCTCTGAATGAAATAAAATTTGCATGAGGGGAACATTGCTTAATGAACCCTAAATTACCCAAACGAAATTCTAATCCAAAATTGCTTAATTTGGATTAATCCTTGAGATTGCTTAATCTTAGGGATAGAGATTGGAGCCCATTAAGATGCTTAATTTTAATTAGGATGCTAAAGTTAATTTTTGCTTGTTAGATTAACTTAATTCAAGGAAAAAGTAGGGGATTGTTGAATTATTTGAAGAATAGGGATAGA
Source organism: Abrus pulchellus subsp. cantoniensis (assembly GCA_024086825.1). Taxonomy (NCBI): domain Eukaryota; kingdom Viridiplantae; phylum Streptophyta; class Magnoliopsida; order Fabales; family Fabaceae; genus Abrus; species Abrus pulchellus. Next base: position 14,803,913 of record CM044053.1, on the reverse strand, counting down.
ACTCATTGATTGACTAGGGATTGCTCTTCTTAATTGATTGAATTTCACTAGTTTACATTTTGCACTTGATTAAAATCTGAAAATTGACAAACCTCCCCCCAATTTACTTGCTTTAAAATATATGTTTACACTTATTCAATGTATCTTCCCAACCAAAAATTCCTTGGAGACGACCTAGGACAACACCCTAGTACTGCATTCATTTCTTTGCATATTTGATGAGGATTAACGACAATCTTTGTGCATAACGAGTAGCAAAACTCGCATCATTAAATTGGCACCGTTGCCGGGGAATTTGGTGTTAATTATGCATTGAACTTGTTAGTTGCTTTGTTTTAGTGTTCTGTTTTCAATTTTTCTGCACTATTGTTCTGTTTTTGCTGCAAAATTTGTGCTTGTGTGCTGCATATTTTCGTGTCATAGTTTGCAACTTTGTTCTGTTTTTGCTGTTTGGTGTTAATGCTTTAATCTACTGCACTTAGATATTAGTTTTTCTGCATAATTGTCATCTGAATTTTTCTACAATTTTTGTTGTTTTATTTAGTTTACTTCTTTCCATTGTTCATAGTTAATTTCTAGTGCATGACCAGATCAAATCCTGGAGACTTGTATGCACATGATCCAGAGATTAATAAGACATTTCATACTAGCATTAGAACACATAGGAATAGTTTTGAACATTTTGAGGAGTCTTCATCTCCTTCATCTATCTATTCATCACCTCATTCATTAGAATTTGAAATTGAAAAAGTGGCTGACAATGAAAGAACATTAAAGGAACTGGCTGCACCGAATGTAACATATCAAACTTTATGCATACAGTATCCTGATATTGATGCTCCTTTTGTTCTAAAAACTGGACTAATACACTTGTTGCCAAGATTTCATGGCCTTGCAGGTGAAGATCCGTACAAGCACCTTAAAGAGTTCCACATTATTTGTTCAACTATGAGGCCACAAGGTGGGCTGAAAAGCATGTCAAATTAAAGACTTTTCCGTTCTCTCTGATGGATGCAGCCAAGGATTGGCTTTACTATCTTCCTCCAGGATCCATTGCTAGTTGGGACAACTTGAAGAGACTATTCTTGGAGAAATTTTTTCTAGCATTAAGAGCTGTGTCCATAAGAAAGGAAACATGTGGGATAAGGCAACTTGAAATTCTCAACAACACAACCAACAGCAAGGCACTCAATATCAAGCACATCATGCTGGCCCAAATAAATCCCACCAATCCCAACATCAACCACAACAAGCCCATCATCAACCATCTTCTTCACAACCAAATGCATCCCAGAAAAATGAACCATCATTGGAGGAGCTCATGAAACAATTGACCATGAACAACATCACTTTTCAACAGAGAACTGAGGCTAGTATCAAAACTTTGGAGAATCAAATGGGACAGTTAGCCTCCTCTCTAAACCAGATGCAATCTCAAGGCTCAGGGAACCTCCCTGGACAAACTATTGTGAATCCTAAAAATGTGAGTGGAATCACCCTGAGGTCTGGAAAAGTGATGCAAGAGCCCACAATGCCCAAAGAGAAGGAAGACTCAACCTGTACTCCAGTTGGTCAAAATGGAGAGGAAATGACTCAAGAACAACTAGAACCTACTCCTACCCAACCAAAGGTAGTAGAAATGTTGAAAGGTCAATTCCTCTACCATTCCCTCAGAGAGTTATTCAGCCAAATAACAAGATTGAAGAGGCTGAGAAAGAGATTTTTGAGACTTTCAGGAAGGTAGAGGTGAACATACCTCTACTAGATGCAATCAAGCAAATACCCAAGTACGCCAACTTCTTGAAAGACTTATGCACCCATAGGAGGCGTCTTAAGGGTAATGAGAAGGTAAATATGGGTAGGAATGTGTCTGCACTGTTTGAAAAACAAAGGTCCACAATGCCTGAGAAATGTAAGGACCCAGGAACATTCACTATCCTATGCATTATTGGTAATAATAGGATTAAGAATGCCATGCTAGATTTAGGAGCATCTATAAATGTCATGCCTTTGTCCATTTTTACTTCACTATCTCTTGGCCCTCTGCAGCCTACAGGTGTGGTTATTCAGTTAGCCAATAGAAGCAGAACAAACCAAACTGAGATTGTTGAAGATGTACTAGTCAGGGTGAATGATCTCATCTTCCCAGCTGACTTTTACATTTTGGACATGCAAGAGGGAGAGTCAATGAAGAGTGCTGCACCAATCATATTGGGAAGACCGTTCTTGAAGACCGCAAGAACGAAAATTGATATGCATGCCGGGACACTTACCATGGAGTTTGGGGACAGCATTATGCACTTCAACATACTTGATGCTATGAAGCATCCATCTAAAGAACATTCTGTCTTCCAAGTTGATTTATTTGATGATTTGATAGATGAACAATTTTTTGAATTTTTAGAAACAGATTTTTCTTTTGATTTTACTGAATGTATTGATACTTCCATTTGTGAATATTGTAATAATTCTTCTATGTGTGACTCTTGTATTTCTGACTTTTCTAATGTGAATTCTGCAAATTCTAATATTGAAGAGATTGACAAATTGATAGGGTAAGAATGTGATGTTTTGAATTCAGCAAGTACAATTGAATCTAACCCTTTTGATTTGAATGTTACAGAGATTTCTTCTACTGAGAATGCTAAACCACTTCCTTCTGTGGAGCAACCTCTAGTACTGGAGCTTAAACCTTTACCAGAATATCTGAAATGTGCCTATCTAGAGGCAAATGAAAAGCTTCTAGTGATAATCTCCACCAAGCTGAATGTAGAACAAGAGGAGAAACTCCTAGAAGTGATTAAGAGGCACAAGAAAGCTATAGGCTGGACCCTTGCTGATATTCCTGGAATTAGCCCCTCTCTTTGTATGCACAGAATATTATTGGAGGAGGGTGCTAAGCCAGTGAGGCAGCCTCAGAGAAGAGTAAATCCCATTTTTCTAAACATGGTGAAGAAGGAGGTCACCAATTTGCTGTAAGCTGAGATTATCTACCCTATATCAGACAGCACTTGGGTCAGCCCGGTCCAAGTGGTACCAAAGAAATCTAGACTCACTATGGTGAAGAATGAAAAAGATAAGTTGATACGCACCAGAGTCCAGAATAGTTGGAGAGTCTGCAAAGACTACAGAAGGCTTAACCAAGCAACCTGGAAGGATCACTTCCCATTACCTTTCATTGATCAAATGTTGGAAAGGTTGGCTGGTAAGTCTCATTATTGTTTTCTTGATAGTTTTTCCGGTTATTTCCAAATTTGCATTGCACCTGAAGACCAGGAAAAAACCACTTTTACATATCCTTTTGGCATTTTTGCCTATAGGAGAATGCCCTTTGGCTTATGCAATGCTCCAGGAACATTTCAAAGATGTATGTTAAGCATTTTTTCTGATTTAGTGGAGCATTGTATAGAAGTTTTTATGGATGACTTACCATGTATGGCCTATCTTTCTCTGCATGTTTGAATAATTTGGAAAAAGTATTGAAAAGATGCATTGATACTAACCTTGTGCTTAATTTTGAAAAATGTCATTTCATGGTAGAGCAAGGTGTAGTGTTAGGCCATATCATATCTGAAAAGGGAATTGTAGTAGATCCTGCAAAACTTGATGTTATTGCACAATTGCCTTACCCCTCTTGCATTCGATAGGTTCGTGCTTTCCTTGGCCATGCAGGGTTCTACAGGAGATTCATTAAGAACTTGTCCAAAATTGCCATTCCCCTCTCTAAGCTTTTACAAAAGGAGGCTGAGTTCAATTTTGATGAAAAGTACAAAGAAGCGTTTAATATGCTTAAAGAAGCCCTGACTACCACACCCATCATTCAACCTCTAGATTGGACCACACCATTTAAATTAATGTGTGATGCATCTAATTTTGCAGTGGGGCTGCATTGACAGAGCGGGTTGGTAATTTTTCTCATATCATTTATTATGCTTCTAGAACTTTGGATCCAGCACAATGTAATTATACCACAACTGAAAAAGAATTGTTGGCCATAGTTTTTGCACTGGACAAGTTTAGATCATATCTGTTAGGGTCAAAAGTTGTGGTTTTTACTGATCATTCTGTCTTGAAGTATTTACTGAAAAAGACAGATTCTAAGCCCAGACTTATAAAATTGATGCTCTTACTTCAAGAATTTGATTTAGAGATCAAGGATAGAAGTGGAACTCAGAATTTGGTAGCCGACCACTTGAGCACGATAAAGGGAGTTCTAGACCCTATTCCAATTTTAGATGATTTCCCTAATGAGCAACTCTTGGAGTTGTATGCTTCACAGGCACCCTGGTATGCTATTATTGTTAACTTTCTTGCTGCAGGAGTTTTTCCAGCAGGTGCACCAAAGGCTAAAAAGGATAAGATAAGGAGTGATGCCAAATATTACGTTTGGGATGACCTTTATTTATGGAAATTCTGCAGTGACCAAGTCATCAAAAGATGTGTGCCTCATGAAGAAATTTCATCCATACTGCAGTTCTGTCACGCCTCAACTGTAGAAGGTCATCAAGGGCCTCAGAGGACAGCAAGAAAGGTGCTGGATGCAGGGATGTATTGGCCATCTATTTTTAAGGACTCATGACAAGCATATTCTACCTGTGAGAGATGCCAAAGAGCGGGAGGAGTAATTACATGGAGACAAGAGATGCCCCAATAGCCCATTCTCTATTGTGACATCTTTGATGTCTGGGATATTGACTTTATGGGGCCATTCCCCTCCTCTTTTGGTTTTCTTTATATACTCCTTGCTGTTGATTATGTCTAAAAATGGGTGGAAGCTAAAGCCACCAGAACTAATGATGCTAGAGTTGTTGCAGAGTTTGTTCGTAGCAACTTATTTTGCAAGTTTGGAATTCCTAGGGCCATCATTAGTGATCAAGGTAGTCATTTTTGCAATAGGACTATGGAAGTCTTGTTGAAGAAATATAAAGTTGTACACATAGTTTCCACTGCCTACCACCCACAGACAAATGGGTAGGCCGAGCTCTCTAATAGTGAAATCAAGAAAATACTTGAGAGAGTAGTTCAGCCCCACAGAAAGGACTGGAGTCGCAGGCTTGATGATGCCTTGTGGGCACATAGAACAACATTTAAGACACCCTTGGGAATGTCACCATACAGGGTGGTCTATGGAAAAGCCTGCCATCTGCCAGTTGAGGTGGAACACAAAGCTTATTGGGCAGTGAAGACTTGCAACATCCATTATGACTCAGCTGGAGAACAAAGGAAATTACAGCTGCAAGAGTTAGAGGAGCTACGTCTTGAGGCCTATAAGAACTCCAAAATTTATAAGAAAAAGACCAAACAATACCATGATAAGAAGATTTCAAGCAAAGAGTTCTATGTTGGTCAAAAGGTTCTCTTGTTTAATTCTCATCTTAAACTCATGCTTGGAAAGCTCAAATCAAGGTGGCTTGGACCTTTCACTATTACCAAGGTATTTTCCCATGGTGCAGTGGAGATCATAAGTGACTCCACTAGCAAAAGTTTTATGGTGAATGGGCACCGCTTGAAGCCATTCTTGCAAAACTCAGCTACCTTGGATGAAGTTGAGGAGATTAACTTGATATCACCATGCACCAACCTCCATTCCATCCCTTGGCTCCCACAAATAATTTCATACGTCAAGCTAGTGACGTTAAAGAAGCACTGTGTGAGAGGCAACTCACAAGTTGATTAACATTTATTTTTATTTTTACTTTTATTCTTTGTGGTTCTTTTCATCCAATAAGCATTTTTTATGATTGAGCTGTGAATTGAGATGCATTAAACATGATTTTATTACATATTCTTCATTCTTGTTACAGTGGACAGTTTTAAATTTTGAATCTGATTCATGCAGAGACCATAGGAAGTCCCTATGCACCAAGACCTATCCAAGGTCCAAGGTGTCCACTTCCATTTCAGAGTAGTCACTTTCATGCTAAGGTAAGTGAATCCACTCTCTGTAGTTTTCACTTTCAGCCTATAGTGATCACTTTGAAGAGGTTTTTGAGTCATGGGTTTGCGGGTCATCACTCCCAGTTCATAGTGAACATACGCAGATGATTGGAATATAGAAGGCTCTCTGCAGTTATCACTTTGGTTCCATAGTGATAACTACAGAGGCACCTCCAGGACTAAATTTGATACGCCTAGTTACTCCAATCTCATAGTAACTACGCGTAAGCCACTTCACCAAAAGCCTTCTCTGCAGTTATCACTTTCATGCCATAGTGATTATGCGCGCCACTTCACTTGCCAAATACAAATGCACGTGTTCACTATGGTTTGAAAGTGATAACACCAGAAACCTATATAAACTGAAAGTGTTCACTCTCTTGCCCACTATCACTAAACCTCTGAGCACTCTCACCCCTGCTTCCAATCCTTCTGCAAATTCCTTCCCCCCTTTTGCATTGGTTTGTGCTAAGACTTGTGACGCCTAAAAATAACAGGATTTTTTTTTTCCTTTTTAAAACAGGAGAAGCGGAAGGATAACACATTCTTTCAATTCACCTTTAATGTACCACATTTCAATTTAGAGGTTTGTGGTCTCATCATATAATATCAACATTAAGTAAAACAACCACAACAATACTCCATCATAACTGAATAACCTCATGCAATAGATATGGAAATGTTTGGTAATAATCTCAGAGTACTGCAACTTCACAAAATGAAATGACATAATTAAAGTGCACAAAGATCAACATAGTTCAGAGATACATGGAATGAAACAGACTGACTCCCTAAGAGCAATTCCATAAAAACCACAACAGACAAACTATCCCAATCAGTCGAGAGGAGAATAATCCTCAATGGGATCGGTCTCCTCAGAGGATGTCGGGGAAGCGGAGCTAGAAGAAGCAGCGTCTTCTGTGTCCTCTATAATCCATCCAGCAGTGCGAGGTGGTGAATGAATTGTGGTAAAGGGCGAGTAAGTGTTTGGGTAGGTAGGGAGCATATGGGGCAGTACATCATCATTCCTCATATCTCTCTCAGTGGTCACAGGGGGTGGAGTAAGATCCTCAGTAGGGAATGGTACAGGCGTAGGTGCTGGTCTAGAACTGGGAGTACGGGGATCAACAGACATGGGAAAAGGGGTAGCTGCAAGTGCAGGATAAGATAGGTGAGAGTCTCCAGGTAGAGTAGAGAAAACAAGCTCAATAGGGGTATCAACCACAAAGTGGGTGGTCCATGAGTGTCCGACATCTTGTCCATGAATCACCCGTGCCATTCCATGGAAGATGCTTTGCTGTGCTGCCGCGTCGAACACCCAGACGTCCTCCTCAGATGGCAGGATCCATACCTTCACTCGGAAGCTGGTCATCTGTATAGGGCGTATACAAAGGTACAACAACACACACAAACAGGGGTGAGTTCTCCAAACACAAGCAAGCATTCAATAGCCGTACCCCAAGGAAGGTGGCTTTTCACACCATCACTCAAGTCACATCAACATCCACTCTCAGAACAAACATCATTACAATATAAGTCAGTTCATACTTTTCACAGATAATTCCTAGGTTCATCAAACTAATAATGCACATGATGCATGAATGCAAGTTTCATTCCTCACAATCCATCCCTCAAATTTTCGTATTAATGCATATGGTATGCATGGGGATCCCTTACTCTACTGCCAGCGACTTGCCCAACATTTAGTGTAGAGTTCACAATTTCATATTCAAGTCGTGTGGCGATCGGAGGACTCCATTCCCTGCATCACAATTGCACAGAAAAGATTTCATGTCATTATTCAAAAACACCCAAACTGGTGCTGGCCCCAAACTGGGTCTCTTCGGGAATGGACCTCAACGACCCTAGGATGTGGAGTTCTTGTTGGGCTTGGCTAAGGCTTGCAAGTAGGGTCACGACCCGGCCAGAGAGCTCTCGCCGCGCCATCTAGGTCATTGTTCCCCCTTTCACCACCCCGTAGGTCTACTCGGGACCGAACCTCCAATACCTACAGCTGTGCCTCTGTTATGCCATCAAGTCGTTCCAAAGAAATGTTATGATGCATGAAGTGTGATTCTTCTTTCTCTCCTCAATGTTTTCTCAATCTTGGGTCACACGGAATTCAAGCACAGAAACAAAGCCCTCACACGGCTTGCTCAATCACTATTCACTTTCTCTTCTAGCATAAGTTTACCAAGCAATAAAGTTTAGGGATCACACACAAGCTTCCAATCCCACCAATACACATCCACTGTTTTCCAACACATAATTCTCAATGATTTTGACACAACCCTCTCAGATTTTTCCCACTCAAATCCTATTACATTGACTTACTATATTAACACTACTCACTTTGTCATTTCCATTATTATTAACCATACTACCTCCTACTTTAAACATGATTTATCTCCACTTTTCTCCATCTCTCTGGTTTTTCCTTTTAGTTAATTTCTAATTACTTGTATTGACTCTCGACTACCTATTTAATTCAAGGTTACTTAATTTCGTTCTAATTCTTTTTTTTAAGTTAATTAATATTTGTCCTCACGCGATAGATTCCATTAAGCTAATGGTGAGATCTTTCTAAGGATGGCCTTTATTGATTAACTACTATATTCAGTCCCTTAATTACCATCTCCATACCTTTAATTAATATCCTTTTAGTTTAGGTAAACTCTCCATCAAAAAGGGCTGCGCTTGTTTCTCTCCTTTTATTCCTTGTATAATGTAATGAACATGATGCATGATTCATCTTAGTGCTCACGGATTCATGTGCAAACAGCAAACACACTCTATCATTATGCAGTCCTTATCACCTATATTTCATCAAAATTATCACAATTTTAAGTACAACTTTTAGGATTTCTCATCATCAAAACCGAGAGTGAATAGTTCTCACTTTCTTATCCACCACAATTTTCCAAAACACCACATGCATAAGGCTTTTCAAACCAAGTAAACACATCCATCACAATCAATTCAATCATCCATCATCCAAACCCACAAGCAACCATTTTCATGTAAATCACACAAAGTCCAACACGGTTTTCAATTTCTAAGTGTAGTTCAATATTCTAGACTTTCTCCATGCAAGATCAAATCTGTCCAGCTTTTCCACTAGATTTTTATCAAACTAAAAATTATATAACACAAAGGAAATCAACATGCAATGACATAGTTTCATCGTCCAAGTGGAGGGGCAACATTTCCAAGTGACATTCGAAATTTTAAGGGAAAACCGAAACACTTAGGGGCTGAAATCAACATGCAATGGCTTCCATTTCACATGCAATCCAAGGTTTATTCATTACAAGGATAGATCTACATTTTAAACAAAGAATCCAGCCAAACAAAGGTGAAACCGAGGCATGCACAAAGAGATCCAAAGCATTTCATGGTTAAAAATTAACATGCAATGGAAAGAATATGTTGATCAAGTTCACGGTTCATGGTTTCAAGAAGAAAATGTCATTAGTTCAAAGGTTCTACCAAGAGAACATAAAAACCGAGACATGCACAAAGAAAGATACACATCCACACATCAAAGTTTCAAGCTTTTTAGGAATTAAAGTTGATTGAAGGTGAAATCAAACTCTTTGAGAGATAACCGAGACATGCAACAAGGAAATCCATACTCTTTTTGGATAAAACTTGACATGCAAGTTCAGATTTGAAGTTCTTCCAACATGCAGTCCAACACACACTAATTTTTCAAGGAAAAATGTGTAAAAACAGCCAAGAGATGGACATGCAAACACGTCAATGGTGAGAACTCCCCCTTGCCTTGATTGTGACAAAAATTTGGGAGCAAAAGGAGTTGATCTTGGCTGGTTCCTCAAAGGAAAGTTGTTGGACCGAGAGGATGAGTCTCAAGCTTCAAACTTTCTCCTCTTGGTTAGGTTGTCTTCCTCGGTTCTTTGAAGAGAAAAAAGGGAAAAAGCTTCAAATGGTTAGGATCAAGTGAAAAAGGAAGTTCTTTAGGAGTTCTTGGTGTTAGGCTTCCACGGATCTTCAAATCAAAGAAGGAAAAAGGATGAGAAAGCTTACCTCTTTGAAGAAAGGGTCACGGTTTTGAAGAATCAAGCAAGAAAATGCAAGAGTGAAAGCTTGGAGCTCCTTGGCTTGTCTTGGAAGGTTGAAAGGATGAGAAAAATTTGAGAGATTTAGGGAGGGAGGGTCTCGGTTTCTTTGAAGAAAAAGAAAGAATGGAACTTGAAAGGAATTTTGAGAGGAAGGGTGGAGAGCTCACGGTTTTTGAGTGAAAAAAGAGAGAAATGAGGTGGTTTGGTCTATTTATATGGAGGGTTTAACCTTTAAGTGACCAATTGCCACTTAACATGTTCATTTTGGCTTGCTTAGCAAGACTTCCAAACTGAAAACTGCACACGGTTTTCATTGAGTAAAAGCTGAAGTGAATTTGGTAAATTGATGCAAGGAAGGGGTGTTACGGTTTTTAGTGCATGAATAGTGAATTTTGGGAAAGCTTGTAGGCAAAGTTAGTAAAATTCAGGAAGTTAAGTGCATGAAATACCCTAGGCTGCATGCACACGGTTTGGACATCACAAATTCCGAAATTCTGCACAAAAATCCAAAGGTAAGATTTTGGACAGCAATTGCATGAAATTTGGTTGGCCGAGAAAATGCGACATGACTAGGTTGTCACTTGGACGGGACTTTTGATGTGGTGCTAAGTTCAAGAGAATGTGATTGGTTAGAATAATTATGATGTCGGCAATTTGGAAGACATGAAAAGAAAGTTCCGAAATGACTTTGCCGACAAATCGGGAGACAAAATCCCGTGCATGGAATTCTAGTGGTCAATACTAGATTTCAGAATTTCGGGACAATCACGATGTTTATAAATAGGGGACAAGGTTTGTTTGCATGAAAATCTAGTGGCCGATACTAGATTTGGAAATCTCCGGGTAATGATTGCTAGATCTCACGGAATTTTATGCAATGATTTTGACGGCTAAGAAATCATTACTAAATCTTTGTAATGATTAGGAAATCTTTATAATAATGATTTCTAGATTTCGTGAGATTCCGTGTAAAATTTTGACGGCTAAGGAATGATTACAAAATCTTAGCAATGATTACAAAATCTCACGTTTTTCAAGGCGAATATCTTTGATTTAACAATTTTAAATAAGATAAAATTTTAACTTTCGGGATAGATTATCAGGGGCATTGTGAACAGCACAATTGAACATACTCAGGAGAATCCTTGGACGATATTGAAACTATCTATTTGCATGCAGTTACCTTAAAATACCGAATTCGGAAATAATTCAATATTCTAAAAATAAAAATGCAGCATCTATCTAATTATTCCGATGCTAGCAAGTCGGAATAAGCTAATAATTGGAATCTAAAGACTACTAGCTAATTCTCAAAAATTGGGGCGTTACAAGACTCACCCATTCATCTAATTTTGCACCTCTCTCAAGCTCCTATCCAGGTAATTCTTCAAATTTTCCTTCTCTTTACATTAGGGTTCCTCATTCAATAATTTAGGGTTTTTTAAATTTTTGGTTTTCGAATTGAAATTGCTTGGGAAAACATGATATTCTGGGTTTGTTTGCATGATTCAAATGAATAGAGACTATTAATTTGATTAAATTTTCTGCCTCTGTCTAATTAACCCTTAAAGTGCCCACTGTGTTTGGGATTTTAAACTGGAGCCTCATATTTTGTTATTTCTGCATAAATTCTGTTGGTTGAGGTGTTGATAGCTTGATTAAAATGGACAATGGGTGTGTATTGGCTGAATTTCTGCAGTTTCTTTCATTGTCGAACCCCAAAGTGCTCACTGTTGTTTTGACAATTTTAATTTGGGGTTTCGAAAAATTGAGGTTAATGAATCCCAACTACAATGTGGAATGTAATTGTCTATTTGGAAGTGATTACAGAAGTTCATTGGTTAATTTGTTGCATACTGCATTGTTCAACCCTAGGGTAGTTACCCCAAGAGTGCTTACTTTGCATGTTTTAATTGGCAATTCCTGGACTGAAATTGATAATGCATAATTGTCATTGTAGGATGCTTATAAAATTGTAGGATGCTGGAGCATTTAATTTGGTTATTTTGTCAAATTTAGAATTGTTGAACCTTAGGCTAGCCACTCCTACCTGCAAAAATGCTTGAAGTTGAACATTCTGCTATGATGGTGCTTGTGTATAATGCTTAATGTGTGTTGCAACTCTTAAGTTTATGGCCAATTACACAACCCTCTTTTGTGGTTCTGGTTAATCTGGTCCTGAATATGTCCCCATAGCATTTCCTGGAATCTGCAAAAGTGACTTTTTGATCTAAAAATCAGAATGGCATTTGGGAATATTTGATACCTTGAATACTAACAGATTTTATCATTGTTGCACTTCCACTGCACACACTCCATTGGCCCTATGCATCTCTTTAATGTGCGGGAAATCTGTATATCCTTACATGAATCATACATCATTTCACCTTGCTGTCCATGTGCATTCATAGTGAAGAATCCCGGTGAACTTCAATCCAATTACTTTGTCTACTTGATTTCTTTTTGAATTCTGCTACATGCCACTTGACAAAGCTGGAATCCCATGGTACATTTGTACAAATTTGGCATAATTGCAGACACACATACACCAACCTTTCTGCATACTTTTTACTGTCAAGACTGCCCTATTTGAATTTATTTGTTAATTTTTCTGCTTCCATTGATTGATGCCCTGCATTTCAAAATAGTTACTGTCACCTAGCATAGTAGTCTCTGCAAATAGAAAGTGAACATCTTTGTATTTGTCTGCATAGTTCTTGACATTTTGCTGCCATACAGAATGGTCTGTTACCACTTGTTTGCTTTATGTGCACTTAATTTCAGTTTGCTGCATCATTACCTATGTCAAATTTGGTTGCCTTAATGCTGTTTTGCCTGAACCATAATGTGATCACCTTGCACTGTATTAGGGATGGCAATGGATAGGGTATGGGTAGGGTACTACAGTACCCATCCCCACACCCGTGTTTTAAAAAAATACCCGTACCCGGCCCCATACCCGCGTGGGTAAGAACATTAACCCCTGTACCCATACCCTCTGGGTACCCGCATACCCGTCTTGTACCCATTACCCGCGCTTATTTGAGAAAAAAATATTTATAAAGAAAAATATGTTTATATAACTTCACATAAGTAGCATAATAATACAAAAATTCAATATGTAGTTGCCGAACAAGGTACAAACATAGATAAAAAATAAATATTCAAAGATCATAAATGTTAAATGTATCTTAATATAATAATTTTTAAACTAAAATTCTTAGAAACAATAAGCAAAACTAAACACACAAGTTATTTATCAGTGATAATCCTATCTTGTGTGAGATTTGATTGATTGGTAATATCAGAGCAACAACAAAATAGATCTGTACAATGGTTGTCCCTTCGTGTGGGATCACTTGGTAACCTTTTGTGACAGCATTGACAACTAACTCTAATGAATAACTTTTCATACTTGTTAAGTTTTAGTGAGACAGACATTGAGAATGAGAATAGAGTTATAGTAGAGAAGTTCAATACTAACAACAGAAAGTAGATACATAAAATATTTTTTTTAACTTTTGAATTTGAAATTGTAAGAAAAATAATAGATTTAATTAAAATAATATAATATAATTAATATATATATATATATATATTAATACTAGTATTTTTAACTCATATACTATATGAAAGTATTTTATCAAAAATATAAATTTTTGAAAAATTATTTTAGTGAATTAAATATTTATAATGTATATAAATTTTAAAAGAAAGAATTTGAATAAAAAATAAATAGTTACAATAAAATTTTATAATAAAGAAATATACGTGGATATTAAAAAAATTATACTTTTTTATCTGAAAAAAATTAACAAATAAAAATAAACAAAAATTTTTTATATTTATATCTTTTCAAAAACTTCTTTGAATGTGAATAAATAATAAGAATAATATTATTTAGATTCAATAGATTATAATTGTGCTTGTAATACATATGTTGCATAGAAAAATATTATTTTAAATTAAAATATAAAAAATAAAATTTAAATATTATTAATAAATAATAAGTTTACGGTAATAGTAGATGATTGTAAAATTTATAATATATTTGTTATTTATCATTCACTTTATAATTTAAACATCAATATGATTTTATTAACAAAAATATTTGTGTAAAAAATATTTTATGTGTGTCATATATAAATAATATTTTAAAAAAGTCAATCTCATATTAACTATGTAATAAATAAATTGTATTAGCCTAATTAAATGATATAAAATAGTAAATAAATTTTTTAATTATTAAATATATTTTTATATTAATCTTATATAACTTCACATAAGTAATATAATAATACAAAAATTTAATGCATAATTGTAGAATAAAGTTCAAGTATATATATATACATATATATATATATGTATGCGGGTGTGGGGCGGGGTGGGTACTTAGATATCCATACCCGCACCCATCCCCATTAAAATTTGCAGGTTTTTACCCATAACCGTACCCGTATAGCGGGTAAATACCGTACCCATTGTGGGTAGATTTTACGGGTGCCCATCGGGTACTTTACCCATTGTCATCCCTACACTGTATCCTATACCTAATGTTTTGGTTTGCTGTCTCAGTTAGTTGAATTTTATTTTGTTTGATATACATCATTAATGCAGAATATCTCACATAGACTCCTTTGTTTCTCTGCAGCAAACATGGTCAATACCCCAAGCAAGAACACACCAAGGTCCAAGAAGGCCAAAATAGCTGGTGCCTCTTCCTCTGCACCTCCACCTAACCATGACCCGAGGTTTAGGTCCTTGGAACATGAAGAATATTTTAAAACAAATATCCTAAGAAGGAAGCTGGTGCAAGACCATAACTTTGAAATTCAGGAAGGCACTTATCCCCAATTTGAGGAGGAGATTCAGAGAAGAGGATGGGACCTCTTCACAACCTGTGCTGGAAATGGGTGGAAGGAAATCACCCAAGAGTTCTTTGCCAACGCAATGAGGGTTAAAGGTGACACTCTCCCTCCCAGACACAGCATGGTGAGGGAAAAACTGATTAACTTCACCCCCTCCAACATCCAAAGAGTTCTGAATATCCCAGCTGTGCATAAGTCAACTGGCCAACTGGACTTTACAACCTTCAGCATCCAAAAGGATAAGGACTACAAGCCTATCCTTGAAACTGTTTGCAAAGAAGGTGAGAATTGGGAGTTTGATTGCAAGATACAACCCAAGAACTTGACTACCAGGCACCTCATCCCTGCAGCAAAAATCTGGAGTGTCTTCATCCTCAGCTCTTTCATGCTAGTTCTCCACTCCTCTACTTTAGCAGTGAAGAGAGTAGAGCTTATTTATGCAATTCTGACAAGAATGCCCATCCACGTGGGTGAGGTAATCAGCAGTGCCATTATGGACATCTTGAGGAGGAGCAGAGATTCCATGGGTTTCCCATCCATCATCACCATGCTGTGCCAAGACGCTGGGGTAGATTTTGCGGACTACCTGCAGAAGATTAGAGTAGCCCCTCCTATTACTACTGCAATGGTGAAGAACTTCTTCAAACCTAGAAAGAATGCTGACCCAAGACTATCTCTACCAGCTGATTATAGGAGGGATACTCCAATGAGGATGAGGGAGCAGATGAAGCAGCTTGCTCTGAGGTAGGATTCCATTCATGCTGGGCAAAAGGCACTCATGACTCTGATGGACACTATGCTACTGAATATAGGGAAGAAGCTGGGGATGACTACCACAAAGCTTTATGAGGCTCCTACTTTCAATGCTCCTTACCTGTGAGCAGCAGTCCAGAGTGATCTTCCACCCTTTCCTCCACCTGCCCCTACCAGAGCTAAAGCCGATGACAGCAGCTCGAGTACCTCAGATGATGACCTCCCAGCAGCCGCCGAAGATGATGATGACTCTTCCTTTTCCAGCTTCGATGAAGATGCTATCTAGTCTTAGTTTTTTCTTTTTCACTTACTTTCTGCTATTTTCCTGTATTTACTGCTAACCACAATTTCCTTGTAAATATCGCACATTTCTGTTTCTACCTTTACTGCTTTATTATTTCTCTTAATCTGAACATCTCCAACATTTTCGTTTCTATATATCTATTCCATTTTCTAGCTTTATATTTGCTCCCTATGCTGAATTCTATGTATATTTGTGCAGAAAGTGTCCTCATTTTCATCAAGAGGAGCATGAATTTGTCCCCTGAGTTGTGATTCTACTTTCTATGAAAGGGGGGTGATCTTTTTTCCTCTGTTTCCATTGTTCTTAGTCTAATTTTCTTGCACAGTGTTAAATGAAAATACAAAAATATTTTCCTTATTTCTCTTTTAATATAGTCCAGTTTTTTAATTCCATAGTTATTTTCTGATTGCACTTCCCATTCGACTCATGATCATTCTCTGTATTTGAATATTTTTGTTCCTACCATGCTGCACATATTTTCTTGTAGGGTGAATTGTAAGCACATATTGTTAAGTAATTATCACCTTTCACCATGGTAGAGAATTGAGCCTTTAAATTCCTTTTTGTGTGCAATTTACATGTATATTTGCATTCATCTTCTAGAACTTGCCCTGCTTCTTAATTAAATATACATTGTGCAATCTTCCATCTAGATGATTGAGGCCATCTTTGCACGCACCCACCACCCTTCAACACCTTTGCACCTAATTTCCCTTGTTTTACATTCCTTCTTTTGCCAAACTTAGTCTAAAAAACAAACATTTTCCTTCCCTTAATAGAGGTATTTCTTTTGAGTTGCATCAATAGTGGATACAATAAATTAAGTTTGGGGTACTGATTATGATTGTAGTTGCTTGAGGACAAGCAAACTCTTAAGTTTGGGGTGGTGAGAATTTTACATGTCAAAAAAAATTTCCTTGAATTTGAAGAAGAGAATGATTGTCAAAGTCTATAAATAATGATGATGAAAGAAAAAGAAAAAGAAAAGAAAAAATATAGCAAGTCATTTTGATAGAAAAAGGATTCTCCACATAAGGCAAAGTAAATGAAAAATATGGTGAAAGAATGCTTGAATGTCATTTGCTGCATCATTTTATGCATTCCACTTTTAGTTGTTGTACTCACTCACTCAAAGGAATTTCCTCTTCTTAAAAACCCATTAGAGATTTTAACCGTCCTTGATCAAAATTTGACCTAACTTAATACATTTGTGACCAACAAAGTCCTTTTGATAGGTGGTTCCTTGTATCTAGGCAAATGAGATTGAGAATATGGGCAAGCATATGGTAGTGTGAGGCAAAATGCATGAACTGAGGGAAAACACTTAGCCTGAAATATTGATGAGTGAAGAGTGAAACACTATCTTGTGAGCTAGATAATTTTTTTGCACTGTGTGGATTACATGAAACCTTGCTAGATTTTTGGTTCAGTTTAGTGGGACTTTGCTTGAAATTAATTGATTTGGCCATGATTTCTTTGTTGAATGAATCCATGATTGTGGAAACATTGGAAGTGCCAATTAGAGTTTAATTTTGGAATGAAAATTTTGAAAGAAAATTTTTGGATAAATCTAACCCTCTTACAATTGACTTTAGTGAATTTTGATTTGCTTGAGGATAAGCAAAAGTTTAAGTTTGGGGTTGTGACGAATCCACATTTTATTGGATTTTTACTTGTTATTTTAATGTTTCTTAATAGAAAAAGTAAACTTAGAAATTGTAGATAACATAAAAACATAATTTTGGTCAAATATCATAGGTTTCTTAATTTTAGGTTAATTTACATTAATTTACATAGATATAGTTTGCAATTTTGATCATTTGAATAATTGTGCAGGAGGTCCTAGACTTTTTCCATGGATTTTTAGTATTTCAGAAAGTTTGAGGTGAAAGTGATCACTTTGGAGTCCATAGTAAACACTACAACAAGCTAGTTCTAGAAAGGTAGACTAGAGTGATCACTATGAACCTATAGTGACAACTCCAGAAAGGCTAAAAAGTACAAGGCTTACGCATAGCTACTATGGAACCATAGTAGACACTCTGGAGCAGCCAAAGTTATCACTCTGATGCCAAAGTGACAACTCCAGAGAGGGCAAAAACACAGGACCTGCACGTAAACACTATGGAGCGAGAGTAATCACTTTGGGACGTTGCGCGTTATCACTCTGAAGCCAAAGTGATAACTCCAGAGAGGCCCAAATCACAGATCTCAGGCGTAATCACTATGGAATGTGCGTAAACACTATGGGCGTTGCGCGCTATCACTATGAAACCATAGTTGTCACTTTGGGCAAAAAATTTTGCACTATAAATAGAATTTGAGAAATTAGGGTACGGAGCTTTTTACATTTCCTTAGATTCTTTTGCCACTTTTGGAGCATTTTTGAGAGCTTAGGATTCTTGGGTGACAGCCAGGGATCCATTATAGGTTTTAATTTCCAATTTTCCTTTGATTCTCATTGATTTTACATTGATATTGCTTACGTTTCTGCATTCCTTTCTTTCATTTGTGAAGCCCATCCATATGGAGGGCTAAATTCTCTTGTAATTCCTAGTCAACTCACATAATTCTTGAATTCTTGGGTTTAATGGCAATATTACTCTTTCTTTCCTTGGATTTATTAACCCCAATCTCTGAATGAAATGAAATTTCCATGAGGAGAATATTGCTTAATGAACCCTAAATTACCCAAACGAAATTCTAATCCAAAATTGCTTAATTTTGATTAATCTTTGAGATTTCTTAATCTTAAGGATAGAGATTGAAGCCTATTAAGATGCTTAATTTTAATTGGGATGCTAAAGTTAATTTTCTCTTGTTAGATTAACTTAATTCAAGGGAAAAATAGAGGATTATTGAATCATTTAAAAGAATAGGGATAGAACTCATTGATTGACTAGGGATTATTCTTCTTAATTGATTGAATTTAACTAGTTTACATTTTGCTCTTGATTAAAATCTAGAAATTGACAAACCTCCCCCAAATTTACTTGCTTTAAAATATATGTTTACACTTGTTCGATGTATGTTCCCAACCAAAAATTCCTTAGAGACGACCTAGGACAACACCCTAGTACTGTATTCATTTCTTTGCATATTTGATGAGGATTAACGACAATCTTTGTGCATAACGAGTAGCAGAATCTCGCATCATTAAACATTGGCTATTAATCTTCATTAAACATGTTGAAGGCACTAATTGAACAAGCAATTAAAATGGGAGGTTTTGTGGTTTCAAATCAATATAAAGAGCAACAAGTAAACAAGTTTAATTCATTCAAACAATAGAAAATAGCAATCATTAGTTCATCCACAAAGATTCTATCCTCATTTCACTCAAGATTTAACATTCATCCTTTCTCCCATGAATTAGGTTAATTTAACAAGCAAAAATTAACCTTATTGTCCTAACAAAATTACGCAATTTGCTAGGCTCTAATCTCTCATCTCAAAGTTACGCAACCTTAGAAATAAACCTAGGATTAAGCAATCCCTAGTTTAGAATCTCCTTAAAATGAATTAGGGTTAATTAAGCAATATTCCTCTCATTCACCATTAATTCAATTCAAGAGACAAGGAAGAAGTAATTCATGAGAAGAAAGAAATTATATTATCATTAAAATCAAGGAACTCAAGAATCCATGTGAACTTACTAAGGATTACACAAAATTTAGCCCTCTATGAAATGGGGGTCAAAAACGCAGTTGGAAAATGCAGAAAACCCATTAACATTAATGTAAAAGCAAGAGAAATGAGAAACTAAACCCTAGGTTGGACCCTTGGCTGCCCTGAGCTCTGGAAAATGTCCTAAATTTAGTAAAGAAGAGAAAAGGTTCAAAAAGTGTAAGAACTCCTTACCCTAATTTGGTAAAACTCTATTTAAACTAAAGCTGGTGCCCTCCAAAGTAATTACTTTCATTCTTTCATAATAAACACGCATAACATCAGTTGGATTTTTCCTCTCTGGAGTGATTACTATGAAAGTTCATAGTAACCACGCGCAACATTGGAACATTTTGGACTCTTTGGAGTTGTTACTATGAACTTTGATAGTAACTACGCGCAGCACCTTCAATTCTGCATGCTCTGGAGTAATTACTATGAACTTTTATAGTAACCACGCGCAGGTTTAGTGGATTCTGGGCTGCTGTAGTTACCACTTTAAGCTTTGAAAGTGGTCACTTTGGTCCTTTTGCTGGAAGTGGCTTGCTGTAGTTGTCACTATCAATCTTGAAAGTAGTTACTTTCACCTCAAATTCCTCAAAATCCAATAATTCTTCAAAATAAGCTTGGGGATTCCTACCACATTATTCAAATGATCAAAACATGTAAAATAAACTATCTAAATCAATGTAAATTAACCAAAAACTAAGAAACCTATATTATTTAGCCTAATTGGAATATTCATCTTATTTACACTATCTAGGTCTATTCTTTTCTATAAAAAGTAATAAATGATGTATAAAAATTTAGTAAAATGTTGATTCATCACAAAGCTTACAAAATTGAGAATTAAAAAGATCAAAATACCTAAAAACAAATATTATTAATCATACAATATATCTTGTTTCAACGATTTAACCATTCAAAACAAAGAGCCACGTGTTATGGAACTGCTATCAAATTTTTACCTCAATCCAATTGTGAAAAATTTCACAAATACAAATTTATCAAAATTACTCTCTCAAGGTAGTTGCCCTTCCGAGCTTCCATTATATTTGTAGAGAATATGAGGGTAACACCTCTCTCTTCAACTCCTTGAACCTTTGTTCTAGGGCACTGTTTGGGAAAAGGAAAATTTTCTAAGTTATAAAGGCCCTTATTGTAACATCCCTCTTTCATATTGAAATTAATTTATATTTAACACTAATATTATTAAAACATAATTAGCAAAATTTGTATACTTTGTATAAATGGTACAGTATAAAAACATGAATTAGAAAACTTGATGAATTTAAAATATTTCTTCAGAAATATACAAATATATTCTTAACACAAGTTTCCTCTTTTAAAATGAATGAAATACATTAAAGATTTATACATCTATTTCATAAAACTTTATTATATCTGAACAGTTCCTTTCCTACAACTCCTTGATGAGTATGACCCTAGAACGAATCATTTGTCTCCATTTCTTCTCTTTCATTACTTGAAAATAATCAATAAGGGTGAGTATTTTTCGCCCACTAAATCTCTTTTAGTATATCTTAACTAATAATAATAATTAGAGTCGTAGCCTAATACTTTATTCTAATTCATTCTTATTTAAATACATGTAATCATATAATAATTCATCAAGCACATATAACATTTCACTTATTATACATATATTTCTATGTTGGCCTGTATGTTATTATACATGTGTCACGATACATTTGTCCTAGTAACACCTATCGATGTACTACAACACACGTACCATAACAACATGAACTGATCTGCTACGATACATATATCATATCATACATATTCTTTACCACCTCTCATCTATATCACTTTTCATCATAATAATTGCCCCTGGGATCCCTTGAGGACTTCTAGCATAGATAGTTGCTGGTTGGCCGCAACATCACGAATACATGTGTGCTGCCCCAGCCCCTTTTAGCAAAGGTATAGTCAAGAGCTTCATCGGGAGATGAGGGTGTGACCTATGAATGTTTATTTTCAATAATTTATTATTGTGCACCCTTTTCATTGTTAACATTCACCATCCCCATTTTCCCAAGATTTTCCAAATCTTCTCCTTAACTCTATATCCCAGTGTATCGTTGTACTATCTATAATCATTCTCTTTCTCATTCTCAACATTTCTCATTTCACATTCTTTATATCAATCAGCATGTCATGATTCATGAGTCACAATTTATATAAATTCATGGATCACAATATATATGATAGCACACCCTTCCAATGTGCTATAATTTATATCATAATCACTCCATTTCAAGTTGCGTGGACTCGTGCACTATAATCACGCCTCATATTCTTTCTAAATCATATTTTCATTTCTCATTATACATCACATGCTTTCACTTTCATTCAACACTTCATTCATTTCCATAATTCTACCAATTCAACATGTAAAGTTGTCATACAAAGTCATATCACACAACCAATACAATATATCAAACTTATCACAGAAACTACCACGCAATATCACATCATACAATCAATACAATATGCCGAGGGTCGAACACCTTCGGACTCAGCCCAGCTCGTACAATCTCAATATATAGTCTCCTAACCTAAAGTTCATTATAGTATATCTTTTATTACATAATTCATATACATCTTAAGGATCTCAGTTCTAATATCAAAATTTACATAACTTTACTAAGTAAGATACTCATATTTCTCGAAGAACCACTAGATCTATATATACATATATAACTACAGCTAGAAAATACTCCCTTTACCTGATAACGGTTCCTCCAAACTAGTTCTCTGAGTGATCTATGGAGAGATTCCACACCATCCACGGAGAGATCTTCCAAAAGATAAGATTTTCTAAGTATTTCGAGGTAGAGATCTTAAGATGAGAAGAGAACCGAAGAAAAAGAATGAAATAGAGATCTGAGCTTCAAGAAAGTTACATAGATCCAAGAAGAACGTATGTTTGAGCTCAAATTTGAAGAAGATCAGAGTTATTGGAGGTTTTCTCTGAGAAATGAGAGGGAGAGAACGAAGAGGATAGGGAGGGATATGTGATTAGGTTGAAAATGAAGATTTTAGGACGAGAGTTCCTTAAATATCTCTCAAACTCGCAACTTTCTCGCTACAGCGAGAGGTTCTCACTACAGCAAAAAAACCAGAAGTTTTCTTCCTTTGTTGTCTATCATTCTAGCTACAGCGAAAGCTATTCGCTACAGCGAGAGAGTAGCATTCTTGCTACAGCGAGAGATTCTAGCTACAATGAGAGGACTCCAAAATGTTCCATTTGCACCACCTCATTCTCACTATAGTGAGATTTGTCTCGCTATAGCGAGATATCTCATAGTTCACATCAATTAAACACTTCTAATTCCAAATAACATGCACGAATAACTAACATTCATTGCAAAAGTAATAAATTACAAATTGAAGATGTTACACTTATCAGACTTTTGTGGTAAGAAATAGACTATGTTTTCTCAAGGAGAAAAACACACCTCAAAGATCAATGGAATGGACGAATCTTTCAACTAAAAAAAGAGAACCTTAGGTCCCTACACCTTGATGAGCATGTACCTGTGAAAATGATTAAGTCTTAAAATATTGTTAAAAGAACTACTTTTCGACATGTTTTTACGAAGACTGGAAAAAGAGCTTCATTCTTTGTTAAAAAAAAGGCTACATTTTGAGGAGTTTTGGAGGGTCGTAAAGAAAGTCTCATTCTTTGTCGAAAAAAGTGTCATATTTCGCGGAGTTTTGAAGGGTTGTGAGAAGACTCATTTTTTGGCAAAAAGAAAGTGTCTTTTCAAGGAGTTTTGGAGATTTTCAAGTCCCAGATTGAAAGGAGCCAAAACTTGTCTTAAAAGGAATCGACAAGAAAATTATTCTAAGTTCATGATACTAGATGAGCTCAGAGATTTTCCTCAAAACTTCTATTTAGTTGGTCTTGTACCCAAGTGTATATCCCTTGTTTGCGTAACACTCTTGATATTGAAACCAAAGAATAAGCTTACGACAAGGAAAATTATTCTAAGTCCATGATACAAGGTGAAACTCACTAATCTTCCCTAAAACTATCAAAATAGGAGTCGACAAGGGAAATTATTCTAAGTCCATGAGAGTCTTCAATAGATTTTCTTAAAACTTGTCAAAACATAAAGTGACAAAGGAATTATTCTAAGTCCTAAAAATAAGATAGAGCCCAAAAGGTGAGGAAACATATCGAAAGAATTATAATGTTTAAAGCAATTATTAAGGTAGCAGTTACCAGCGGTTACCACTAGGTAAAGATTAGAGACATGAAGAAACAATCATGGACAACACTAGTTATGGAGAAGACACGATCATGAGCAGTTATGGATAGTGGACGACAGCAGTTGAGAAGAAACACACACAGAAGATAGTTACTGAGAAGTGCCCACGAAAAGAGAAGAGTGGTTCTTGTTCACCTATCTCTATGTACACATGCTTAGTAGAGTCAATCAAGGTCTCATTTTTGTTTTTTATTTTTATAACCCATTCCATTTTTTAAAGACTGGCTTATTGTTGCTCATTTAAGACAGTAGCTTGCCTCTTTTATTTTACCCAATGTACCAAAAAATTATCCAGTTTAAACTAAGTTCAATTTCATAGGCTATTATAACGTTTGGCCCAACCTCTGTATATGAATCAATGGTTTCCCTCTATTGAGGGAGAAACAACTATCACAATCAAATACGATACCACCCTAAACGGGTGGGTATATAAGATTGCTAGAATAATAAGATCATGGTGGTAAGAACATATACTTACTAAAGGAAATGTGTTATTCATATCATTCCATATAACCTACTCTTGGTATAAAATATATATAAGAAAATAAGTTTACTTTGAGTGATTATTTTAAATGACCACTTAGTCATCAGTATGATTATTTTACTCTGGCTATGTGACTAGAGATGAAAACAGGCTAGGCCGCCTGACAGGGACCTATGGCTTGGCCTGATTTAAGCCTGTCCTGGCCTGACATTTTTAATAAACAAATCAGACTTAGGCTTTTTTTAAAGCCTAAACTATTTATAAAGCCAGTTAAGCTTGACAGGCCGGCCTGTATAAATAAATAAATAAATATATATATATATATATATTATAATTTAAAAATAGAGCTGTCAAAATATATTAAAATAATTAAGTTATTTAATAATATATTTTTTATATTCTTAATTCTGTTATTATTAAATTAATATATTATGTTATAATTTTATTTATTTATAATTATAATAAACAAAAATTATATTCTATTAAAAATTAAAAATATTTATAAATGATTACACTTTTTAAATAATAAATTTATTTAATAATAAATTATTACATTTATTATATTTAAACAATTTAAAAAACAGTTAAGTCTTTGAATAGGAATAAGACGTAATCAAAATTAAACGAAATAAAATTTAAAAATAAAATAATAAAATGATATTAACATATTTTTTATACTCTTAATTTTATTATTATTAATTTAATTATTTAATTATTATATTAATATATTATGTTATAATTATTTTTATTTATAATAAATAGAAATTTCTTAAATTTAAATTATATTTTATTTAAAAGTAAAAATTTATTAAAAAAATGATAACAAAAAAAAATAAAAATATTATTGTAATATATATATATATATATATATATATAATCAGACCATGTAGTAAATAATATAAATAATATAATTATAAATAAATTATATAATAATATATATTTTTGTAACTTGCATGTATTTTAATTAAATTATTAGTTAATTTATCAATTTATAGGTAATATATAAGTATGTATTTTAATTTATTATATTTGTAATAAACTAATAATTTTTATATTACATTAATGTTATAGTGTAATTAATTTTACGTTTATTTATTAATTTAAAATAAAAAATTAATGAAACAAATAAAATTAAATATTTTATAATTATTTTTTTAATTTAATAGTTATTATTATTGTCATTATATATATATATATATTGTATTAAGTTTAAATTTATTTATTTTTTAAAATATAATAATTTTTTTTAATTGATTCAAGAAATTGTGTGAATGTTATTTTTTTTATCAATATTATATATTTACTGTAACTTTATTTGTTTAATATAAGATGTCTTTAAACAAATAAAATATGTTTCTAAAATAAAACTATAATATTTACTATTTATATAATTTTTAAAAAATAAATCAAGAAAAATATAAATATAGATTTTATTAATATAAAATATTTATAATTAATACTTAAATAATATTTTAAAAAGTATTTATAAAATTATATTAATATTATTATAATTATTTAATAATTATTAATAACATAGATAGAAATTAAAAAAATATATAAACTAATTTAATAATAAAATATTTCTATTTTATTAATATTTTTTTTTGTAATAGACTTTATTAACAGGCTTCGGACCAGATCAAGCCACTTAAACAAGTCAGGTTAGGCATAAAATAAAACCTTTAACAGGTAACATACTAGATTTAGACCTAATAATTATGTAACATATCATACCTGTTTAGAGTAAAGTCTAGTCTGACTTGGCCTGTTTTCATCCCTATCTGTGACCGTTCAAATAACACTTACTTTATAAAACATTGGGAGGATTAATAGAAACCTATAACATTATTTATTAAAATATCAAAATTATTAATAGTTTAGCCATCAATATTTTTCATGTCATTTTATACGAATGAAAATTTAATATATGCTTTTACAAATAAAAAGATTGCTTCCGAAGACCATAACCACTGTAACAAAGTATTTCGCGTTCGATGACGTTTGCCTATAGTAACTATTTCTATTTCTTTTTATAAAAGTATTATTAATTACTCGATATATTTTTCTAATCAATAAATAGTAAATGCATTAAATTAAATTCTTCAACTCTATCTTTCTCACGAGGATCTCGCTCATTTATTTTGCCTCTTCACATGGAAAACGAAAAATCATTACTAGCATGGAGATACGTTATATAATTAATTCGACGAAAAAATTAAAATAATGAAGACAATAATTTTAAAGGTAATTATAATATATAAATTATAGATAAATGTAATACCACAAATTAAATTCTTTAAATTTTGTAAAATTGGTAAAGAGATCCCTTGTGTTGGATTAGAGGTAGTAATAAATAAAGAGTATAATTTTACAAATAATGTGACTATACATGTGTGACGTCAGTTTAATGTAATATACAGTAAAATGAACTAAATTTAAAAAATGAGAAGAAAATTAACGAGGTGACACAGGTGAAATTTAGAGATATGACAAAAATATAAATTGACAGGATAACTTAGATGTGTCAACAACATAATTTGGTTTTCAAATTTAACATGTTCTAAATAAATTATTTTTCCTTAATTTACAATTCCCTCTTTCTAGCAAATGCTAGGAGAATTATCATAGCGGCAAAGAGAGAGAAAGAGGAGCGAATGAATTTAAAAGTTGATATTTATTGATGTGTTTACATCTTGTTGTATACTAAATCTATATTACTTGGCACTAAATAACAACTTGCAACTCCACATTATTCCTTGTGTTATACACAATGCTACATACAATTTCAACTAAGCTTTATTTTGCTCTTGACATTTCTAAAATTATGACTATTCACATTTCTCTTTGACGATTATTGCACCAACCTATTCCCGAAAAATGACACAAATTGAAGTACTTCACAAGGAAACCACCAGGCCACAAACGACGCAAGAAATGATATCCCAGGCCCACCCTATACACGTGTATGCTGCAATTTTCATTGCAGAACTAAATCTAGTACAATTGACAATTGGGTTACAATTTTTGTAAAACAAGAAAAGAAGAAACAACGAGTAACAAGAAGATAAAGATATAACAAGCAAAAGGGTATGTTTATGTTTGTTTATATTTTGAAAAAAAAGAAGATTGGAAGGAGAGAGAGAGAGAGAAAGGGGGTGCTGTGGAAGAATGGGAATTCCAAAGGAGGAGATTTGAAGTTCAAGCTTGGAAATCAAGGGAAGGAAAATATAACACGTCTTGCATCAAACCCTCAAAGTCCCATTCTCCCATTCTCAAGTTTTCCCCTTGCCCATGATTTTCAAATCCAAACAAGTCCTCTACATTGTCGTTGGAGCTCTGAATTTGATGATCAGTGTTATTGAAGCAACTATTATTGAAGTGGTTGTTGTGGCTTTTCACATCAATTGGGATACTACTATTGTCCTCAATGCTTCTACTTTCTAGTGGAGGAAGGGAAAAGTCACTTTCTAAACCCATTTTATTAGGTTCCAATATCCCATAATAATCCCCATGAACCCCATCATCTACCATACCAACTTGGGTTAAGCATGCAGCCATGTTGTCAGGGAAACCAGCTGCACCGGTCATGTCATAACGGTTGGACAACAAGGGAAAGGGATCAAATTGGTCAGCTAAAACCATGGCATGCATGGATTGCATGGATGATGTTGATGTTGATGAAGAGGAGTCCATGCACATGGTCATGAGATCATGCTCATTCATGGCCATCATCCCACCCATGACATCTCTAGGTTCTGATGAGTCACTGTTGTTTGGTGATGAATTGGAATTATTGTTCAGTTTCAATCTTTTCTTCAGTGTTGAGTTCCAGAAATTCTTTATCTCGTTGTCTGTGCGACCCGGGAGACGAGCTGCGATCTGAGACCATCTGAGATTTACACAGTGAAAATGGTTAAAAAGACAAAAATAAAATAAAAAATTAAATTTAAAAAAAAGCTAAAAGACAATAACGCCCGATCACTAACACTTATATCACTTAATAATTTTTATAAATTCTTATAATAAATCAACTTTATATAATAATAAATATTTTCTCATATTACTTTTCAAAATATATATACATGTTACAATTGAAAATAGTACAAAATAAATATATGTCAATATAATTTTAATACATTGTTTAATAGTGGTGAAAATTTATTAGAATTTATAAAATTATGGGAGTAATGTATTCAATAAGGATTAAGGAGATTTATATAATTTTGAGTCTCAAGAAATTCCAATCAATAATAAAAATTGTGATAAAAAAAATGTATTGTGAACGTTTAAATGATACACTAGATAACTTGATGAATACAAGGCACTAATATTTAATAATTGATGGGTTAGCAGAGATTTTCAAAGATTACTAGTGAATAGTCAATGTATTATATGGGTCAGGCAATCCTTAAGTAGAAGGCTAGACCACGATAGCTAAGGCGAAAACCGTGACAAACTTTTAGGCTACGTCATTTTATGTAGTTATGATCCAAGTTGATCTCAACCTTGTGTATGTAATTCAATTTCCCAAAAAAGAAATTGCTGAATCATTCTTTATATCTAAAAATTTTTAAGAATTTAAATATGAGGTGTTATAGAAGGGGGGTCACCGAATTGTTCAATCCGAATATTTTTTTTCACTTAATACTAAAATAAACTATAATTAAATTGTAAAATGAACATGTAGCTCGAAAATCAAGATCTATATATCATTTAAAAGAATTGAGGGGATAAATAAGAACTGTCAATATATATTGCCTTTACAAGACATTTTACATTCAGCATTTCGTTTGGATATCTATCAATGAAGTATCATCGTAAAACAAAATGCAAGGTTCTGACAATAATGTTCTAAAGGACTTATCGTACCCTTTACAAGTTCAATTAAACTTCAATGACATTGCACCTTTTTTGTTTACCCATTTTGGTTTTTCTAGGAAAGTTTAATTTTCGAGCTGATCTTAGTATATAGTCTTATATTAATACTGAATAGTAGGTTGAAGTGGATGTTGTAAGATGAAACTATAGCAATGCAAGGAAGGGGGTGAAAATGGAGAGAGAGAAGGTACCTATTGCCAAGAATGGAGTGCAAATGAATGATGAGTTCTTCCTCTTGGGGTGAAAATGCACCACGTTTGAGATCAGGTCTCAAGTAATTGATCCAACGAAGGCGGCAACTTTTACCACACCTTTGAAGACCAGCATTTCTAGCAATGTCACTCCAACAACCTTGTCCCTTAGTTATCATGTACCTTATGAGTTTCTCATCTTCCTCAGGTGACCACAACCCTTTTCTTAGCTTGCTCTTAATGTTGCTGTTGTTATTGTTGTTGTTGTTGTTCATTTTGTCTTTGGCCATGAGATCAGGTTTCCTCATTTACCAGCCAGCTACAGAGTCTAGTGTTGATGGGGTATGAGAGCTATGAAATGTGTGAAGGCTTTGAGGCCTTTGATTTCTTCTTTTATTAAGTGGGTTGTGATGGAGATCTATGAGAAAGCTATATAGGTGAATGATGATTTTGAGAGACAGAGAGAAGGCTTCATGGGGTGGGAATGGTAAATAATGATGACACTGATGGTTGTGGGGTTTGCTTAAAATATGAATATGTGTGTGTTAGAGAGAGAAAGAAATGGGATTGTGTTTGTTGGATGATAGGTAGAGTGGAAAACGGATTGGAGGGGGACCTCCTTAACCCAAAGAAAGAGAGAGTGATCAGAGAAACAGAGAAGGATGGTTGGTCATCTTGTCTTTGACTCAATTCTTGTCTTTTTCAATACATTTTACTTCACTCACAAGGTAATCATCATCTTATATTGTATGCAACAAAAACAATTTTGCTTCAACTTCATATAATACTCTCTCTCTCTCTCTCTCTCTCTCTCTCTCTCAATATAGGCTTTAAACTTCAAATTCACGTGTGTTGAGACGAGAGAGAGAGAGAGGACTGTGCTACCTATTGTGATTTTAATTTAATGGGAAAAGTGTTGCACGCTTGACAAAATGTTAATTTTCAATTTCTTTAATAGTTGTGTGTAACTTACATTCTTTGCATGAGTTTCATTAGGGGGGCTAACCACTTATTGGCATACTTCTGAAGCAAACAATGAACATCTCCCAACAAAGCAATATCCTTTTTTTCTTTTCATGTCATAATTTTATCATAGCCATATATTGGAGAATATGGCTCTCATTTTGTCAAACATGAAACATGACTTACAAGATTTTATCATTACTTTGAGCTGTTAAGTACAAAAAATTTCACTTTTAACCTGCACAAGTTACTGCTCAATGAGGACAATGGCAATTAAGTTGCAGTACTTTGAAGACTATTATTAATCAGTAGTTCTTGTTAAAAGTTCGTTGCATCATTAAAGATACTATGAATGGGGATTAATTATATCAATTAGAAGATTATTCTTGTCTACTACTTGGCCAAAGAAGAAAGGTAAATGATGGGTCTGGAGTTCCTATACAACGTTAAGATAACTTAATTGAATGGTTAAATTTTGGTTATTTTACTTCATGCTCCATCTTTGACAAGGACTTCTGCTTGTCATTCAAGGACTATACGTGTATTTCTTATCCATAGTAACTACCTTACCATGCCTCTTTTCCCATATATCCCTTATTCTTTTGGTACAGAACTTCTTTTTTAATACAGTATCCATCATTTCATTCAAATTAATTTTTTTTCTAGTAATCTAATTTTATGTGTTAGTAGTCTTAATATGCATTAGAAAACAGTGACAACATTTTGGCTTTGTACAACGTGCCAGGACAATTCCAAGAAAGTATCTCCTGGTACAGCTTTCAAATAAATGTAAATTGAACTTGTTTTTACCAAATAGAAATATCAACCTGAAACTTCAACTAGTTAGGAAGATCCATGTCATAAAATTTTTCAAGTCTGTGGATAAAAATATGGACACATTCTATAAGCCGTCCTTTTCTTCCTAGCTGTCAAAAGTTTATCTCCCAGAGTGATTCCCTTTCCATTACCTAATTACCCTTTAGACAAGCCAATTATTTTACAGAAAAAATTTCATGAAACTAAAATATCAGTCACGGTCCAATTCAAAATCACATACACATGTGGGAGTCTCTGTCAATTCCGAAATATTGCAAGGGCAATATAGTTATTCACTCTCCCAAATCTCTGTTCTGATAGAGACTTCCACAATCTTCTGAGAAAAAGTGAGGCAGAAACCTCTCAATATACTCCAATGTTTCAAAAGCATCATTTTTCCGATCTACAGCTGTCCAGGAGAAGAGGGAAAAGAGGGGGGAAAACCAATAAACTAAAATCCTCTTAATGCTTATGAGGGTGTCCCAAGCAACATTCTGCTTTGTTACAAAGACAAGAAAAAACAACTCATCTGGGTATTATGTGTTACACCTTGTACAACATACTAAGAATCTGTTACTAGAATGTCAAGACCAAAAAGTGGTTGTACTTTAAAACAAAAAATCATGAGCTAAAAAGTGAGAATACTCGGAAAGAAACATGGAAGTACAAGGTTGAGGCTCACCAATTTTAATACACACGAAAAAAAGGCAAGATACAATATCCAACTGTCTTTTCTTCCTCTGTATCTTTGTAGATTTATGGATTAAATAATCATCGAGGGGACATAAAACAAGTGCATAAAGAGAAATTGATTCATGACTAAACTTGTGTCATCCAATTCCACATGTTAAGTTCCCTCCCTTTTTTAGTTTACAACCAAACAAAAATTATTCCGAACAAGGAAATTTTTAAGAAAACTCACGTGGAAAGAAAAGTTACATAGGCATAAACCCATAATTCTACAAACAAACAAGCCTCAAGTATCAAGCATCATCCAGATTAGCTTTCACTGTAAGAAGCTGAAGACTTTATATATCGTATCCACTCGGCTTCTCTTCGGGATGAACCGTAACAGTTAAAATACTCTAGTTGCCAAGTAATTTTCTTTAGAGTAAACCCCGATTTGATTCCTGAAAAAAAAAATTCACTTTATTCAATTTGGTCATTGAAAAAAAAAGAAAATCTGTCACTAAATAATTTCTCCAGATTTCAAACTTGAAACAATTACTTCTTTAGTCACTGAATAATAGTAAAATATAAAATAAAAAACAAATCGGGTACTAACTCATCTATAATTAGTCCCTTAAATTTTAAATTTTAATTCTTAAAATTAATAATAGTAAATTATGTTAGTTTTGTTGTTAAAAAACGTTAAAATTAAATAAGAATAATAATTTGTCACGTTAAATAATACATACTAATGACACAAAACGACGTCATTTTAGAATCTTTCAAAAATATATTATTTTTGTCAAAAAAAATTAATATTTTTAAACAACAAGGTTCCTCATTATCTTCTACTTCTTCTTCCATAATATCATTTTTCTCCTTTATAAGAAAAATAAAATTAGCATTTCTATTGATATGTTAAAAATAAATTATGATAATCTATCCTTTGTTAACCTTAAAGAGGTTTTGAACCATATAAAAATCAATATAAAGGATTGCGAGACTTTCACTAGTAGTTCAAGTGAAAAAATTCAAAATGAAAGAACATTGTGAATATCATTATACCACTAGTTAGAGGAAGAAAGAAAATTCCATAGAAAAAGAAGTAGAAGATAAAGAATGGACTTTATTGCCTATAAATATTAAAACTCAAAACCAAAAATAATATATATTTAAAATATTTTAAAACAATGTCGTTTTGTGTCACTGTCACCTAATGTAACAAATCATCATTTTCTTGTTTAATTTTAATATTTGTTAAAGATAGAAACTAACGTTGTTGACGATTATTAATTTTAAAGAATAAAATTTAAAATATAAAAGATTGAAGTAAAAGTTTACTCAAAACAAATAATGTATCAATCTAATTTACAACAAAACTATTATTATTAACTCAAATTAATTTTCAAAAATGTTAACTCAAGGAATTAATTCTTCTAAAGTAAAAAAATAAAAAATTGAAAGAGTCTATCCACCATTAATTTAAAATTAATTATATATACAAAATGCTTGAATTCAAATTAAGAATGAATAGACATTCACTTTTTCTCTTTACACACTTCTTTACTTTAGAAGAGTTGATTTGTTTAACTCTACATGAAGAAATTAAATTTTTCTGCATTTATAACCTCAAGGGACTAAATGACTTTTTTTTTTTTTTTCTGGTGATGCCCCATAGCTTTTTATAAGAAAGATTACACAAACTTTTTTTGTCTTGTGCAATGTACTTGTTATTTACATGAATTTCAATTATATAGAGGTGGGTCATAATTTGAATGAGCATCCTCTGTAGCACTCATTTCATTGCAATCTGCAGAAACGTATAATCTAAATACATTTATGCTGAAACAAACAAGTCATAGATACAACTCATTTAAACCTCTTCCATTTTGGCAAAGTAACTGATTTGATTCAATTGAGAGCTGAGGTAACAAGATTGTGTTTCATGAACTAATTATGACCCAATGTTGTCGCTTTACCTCTCAATTGCCTGATCATGTGATAAAACATCATGCACGTTTCGCCCCAGTACCGTTTATGCAAAATTTATCCCAGAAAGTTAACATATTTACCAACCACAATTTTAAAAAGTCAATTGTCTTCCTTGGAAGAGAACATCAGATCAAACTGTACGTACCTCATCCAATAAATTTCTCGAAACCAAAATTATCTGCATGTGTTTTGCCATTTTCAAGAAACACAATCCTGAGAAACATAATTGGGGACATTCTGGAGACCCTCATAAAGAGAATGCAGGAAATTGAAAAAAAATAATAAATAAAAATCTACTGGCACTGGAATCATTTTTTTGGATCAGTAGCAAACCTCCCCAGGAAAGAGCACTTTAAACTTGTCACATGCTGGATGCAATATGATCCGAGTTTTAAAATATTCAAATAAAAAATTCAAGAATTTAACACCCTAAAGCAGAAAAACAAAAAAAAAAATTTGCAAAGATACCTTATAAAGTATTTTATAACACAATTTAAATTAACGGTAAACAAATTATTATTTTCTTAATTTATCTCATTTGAAAAAATCAAATCCTAAATTCAAGACTACAACCATACTTAATATGTATTTGAAAACACGTTAAAAAATTTAAAATTGTAAATTCAATACAGAAACTCCTAACAGTAAAATAAATCCTAAAAACAGAGTTGACCAAAAACATATTGCAAGATAATAGCAAAAATTGGCTGTTGAATCTAATGCTAATAATTAATAGTTAACCATCCAACGACTACATACAGCTTCATCTTTTACTTAGTCTGTATTAGGAAGCATCATTCACATATAATCATCCAGATTATGACAAGCAACCCCCCCCCCCCCCCCCCAGAGAAGGTACAAGGGCAACATATATAATTTGAAGTCTGCAATCCTTGGAATGATCAAACTAATACCAATGGATAACAGTAGTTAAGACCTTAAAAGGCCAAAAAAATATATTCAGATGCATTAAAATGACAACGAAGCATAACAAAAAGTTGGAAAGAGGTAGCTTTTATTTGCAAAATGATGGCATTCCATCCCATTAAAATCCAGATCCCCACAACTTATAAACAAGAATGTAATACTTCTTCCTTTAAATATTGATGACAGATTGCCAGGAGAAAATTGCTCTTTTAGATATTGGTAATATTTATAGGATCTCGAAGCATCCTCTCCATCTGTTGTGCCCTTGTCTTAATAGACATGTCAAAGACTTTCTGGCTGAATTCCAGCACAAGACCACCAAGTATGCTTGGATCAATCTGAAAAACCAAAGTTAACAATGTCAACAAGAAGGCACACAAATACATGTGCACATACACCGGAAGGAGGGGGGGGAGGGGGAAGATACCACACTAATACCTTCTGTTCAAGATTAACCTTTGCCCCAGAACCAATAATTTCTTGAAGAGTATCCTTCAGTGCCTTTTCCTCTTCAGCGGGAAGAGGCTGGTATGAAAGTATAATAAGTTAGCAAACGGAGTAACTTTTCACACAGTTTTTCAATGAGATAACTTCATATCACATATCCAGTCAATCATTCAAAAGCCAATGCTAATATAATTTCATAAACACACCAACATACACTGCCATCAATAAGCATGAGCATTCAGACAGTTTACTATAGAAAAATATGAAGCAGTAAAGCTTTGCACCAATGACATGTGAGCAGCATAAATATAGGTTTTTGTTAATATAATACCTTTTGTTTTTCAGAAATATGTTAAAAAGTTATCACTTCAAATTTGTTGACAATTCTCCCAAAAGTATATCTTGCTAAAATACTCCTAAAATTAAGTGGAATCCTCACTTGTTTTTAGGAATATTTTAGCAAGCTACAATGTGAATTTGTTAAAATACTCCCTGAATGTGTAATTTGCTAACATAACCCTAAAAACAAGTGGATTAAGCAGCACAAACAAAGTGATGGTACTCAGAAACCATGAAGGATAAAGAATGAGAACAGTGAAAGTGGTGGAGAGACACTGTTTCCAGTAGTTTCAAAATGAATGCTATGCTGAATTTAAATTTTAAATTACATTTATAAACGCCATCTTCAGTTTCTTTTTAAAATGAAAACTTAATTGCGATAAGTAGTGCTGACAATTACATCTACAAAAGTTAACCCACATCACAATATCAAGTCCAATTATCATATTGACAAAATTATGGACCTAAATTCTGCAATAGAAATACAAATATTAATATGCTGCATTACATTTAACAAATACTATAGTTACAGCAGAAGGTATCCCGGAGTTTTAAAAAGTCCTACAGTGAATAACTCTGTCCAAAGAACTTCCAAATACACAACTCAACTGTCTATTTTACTACAGTGCATATAATATACTTATATACTTCTACAGATCAGCCAACATGACAATTAATACTACAGTTATATTTAATAATACATGACTGCTCCTAATAGTAATTATTAATTCCCAGTAGTTATTATCAATTCCAGTCATACTTACAACAACAGTAGTCACAGTTGCTTTGACTTCTCCCTTGTATGCCATTGCCAGCTCTGCAAACCTCTTCGCAATGTAGTCTATGTGTTTAAGCCTTCCATTCTCAGCAACAATAACTTCACAACAAAATATAAATCAATGAAACTGTGTCAGGAAAACTGGAAAATAATGTAGCATCTAAGTAGTTTTAGATAAATGAAATTGTTTTAAGTGTTACAAAAGGGGAAGCCAAATAACTACCAGTCTTCCAATACAACCAAAAATTTGAAATATCCAAGTACCATGGCATGTCACCATGAAGACTAACATTATTATTAAACAATGTCATCATACTTTAGGGGGGCAGTAAAAAAAAACAAGTAATCGGTAATTGCCATATTTTTGAACAATATGACCCACTGATATACACATCTATCGATTCCTATGACCAAGAAAAGTAATAAATGATTACTCCACAAGATTCCTACTTTTAGATTTCCCAGGGTAATCCCACACCCAGTGAGAGACTAATCTCCCAGGGTATGCTGCTAGATTCCTTTCTGCTACACCATAATTTCAGCCCCTTTTTTTCCTTTTTATGTAATTATTGCAAAGGTGTAATTTTATTTATAATTCACACAAAGTAATCTAGGTGATTGTTACAGATAAGGTCTATGAACACAGTAAGTTGAAGATGACAGGAACTAACAAACATTTAGCAATTATCAACATGAAAATGGAATTTTGAAGCATGGAATTTCCAGAATTCAGAAGTTAGTAAGATCACAGATAAACTTTATCAAACCATTGGTGCAAATTAATTTGAGCCTTTAAGCTGAGGTAGGAACTAGAGTAACATGAGAATTGGTCATACTTATAAATGTAACAGTACAAGAGCAAAAGTTCCTTAGCTCAAACTCACATAACAGGTCCAAATACAGACATATACATGAACAAAAGAGAAAATTCAAGTAGAAGAGTTAAACAGGAAGTACAATAGGTGAATGTGAAAAGTTTATGAGAAAAAATCCTTTGCTTCTTACATTATTCATACCAGAATATTTACTCTGTAATCCTTCCATTTAATCAATACAATTTCCTTTATTTTCCATTACAAATCCCAGGATCCTAATACCACTCTATATATTTTACCATTTCCCCTTTTGCACCCAATGACTCATTCTGGGCCCTAATACTCTATATGTTTCAAATTAGAGAAACTAATAGAACACAGATCCAAAGAGACAACAAGGCTCAAAATACATCAAAGTTATATAGTTCCTCTGCATGATAAAAAAACTCACTCAATCCATTATATATAGGGTCAAAGATACAGCCTTGAAAATTTCAGTGTTCCATCTAAACCAAATTAACCAATACATATTAGAATGGAAAAATTATTTGGTGAAGGAAAATTAATCTAATGTGGATATCGGTAATTTATGATAGAAATGAAAATGTGAAAATAACTTTTAAGAATTATAATATAATAATTGGAAGCTTATCATACCAAGGAAGTTCTTTGTAACTTCTGCAAACTTAGCTTCACCACAAACATCCTGGATGACTTTTACTCTAACATCCTTAGCCACAGACAAGTCCCTTATAAACTGTGAAAATTTATCACTATTCTTTATTGCCTCAACAAATTGCAGAATCTCAGACTCAACCCTGTCCACTGCTTTAGCCTTCACCGCTGCAATATACAAAGCCGAGGCATAGTTTCCTGAACCTCCAAACAAAGCCAGAGGGACCTAAAAAGAAACAAAGAAGCACAAGACAAGGGATAAAAACAGATCAATCTATCCATAACAACAGACAAAAACAGGGGGGAAAACATTTTACAACCATTCGATCAGACCCAAATGAAATACTCTATATGATGAAATAATAATAGAAACACTCCACTTAACAAACTATTTAATAAAAAATATATCCAATTTGGTCCTTGCAGTTTTAACTAATCAAATGTACACTGTTTTTTCAAATCTTTTCTTCCTTCCATTAACCACAGACAAGAAAGCACAATTCAAGACCAATATATCCGATTACCTTAACTTTGTCATCCTTTAGCCCTGGCACATTAGCATAATTTCTGGAGGCCTGCACAAACATAAGATACAATATTCCAAAAATAAAT
This sequence comes from Abrus pulchellus subsp. cantoniensis, assembly GCA_024086825.1. Classification (NCBI taxonomy): domain Eukaryota; kingdom Viridiplantae; phylum Streptophyta; class Magnoliopsida; order Fabales; family Fabaceae; genus Abrus; species Abrus pulchellus. Next base: position 14,765,419 of record CM044053.1, on the reverse strand, counting down.
AATTAAATAAATGGAGCCAATAACAAGATATGCTGAAACACGAAAATGCAATGATCTGAGTTCACTTTGCATCACTCACTTCTGAATCTCAGACAGAGAACACAGCGTAAGTTATCGAAAGACACAAGAGGGAATTTAGCATAAAAGGGGGTTATGGTCACACACTCGTAAAAAGGCGGAATTTTTTTTCCAAAAAAAATTACAAATTTCAAAATTTAACAATGGGGGAGGTTCTCGAACATGGATTTAGCACTAATCAGAGGAAAAAGATATTCAGATTGGTTTGCTATTTTCTTACCAGAATGGAAGGGGCAGCGAGGGATCGATTGAGAGTGGATCTCTGTGTACTGACAAACCCTAAATTGTTGAAGAGAGAAATCCCCGATCTGACGCGGTTGCACAATGCCATCTCTCCGATGCAAAACCCTAATTTCTCTAACTTTGATTCAGGATGTTCGGTTCTGTTGTTTGAAGAGAGACCAAACAGCTCAACAGTGTATAAATAACAGCTTATAAATAGTAGGAAGCTAAATAAAACTACAGGGGAAGCAGTAAATTTTAACACGTGATGACCATACATTATTGTCTAGATTTTTTAATTTTAATGTTTTGTAAATTTTAAATTTGTTTAAAATGATTTATATTATTTATTATTCATAAAATGATATATTTTATCCTATTTATAGAAAATAAATACTTAATTCATCATTATTAATTGATTAATTTTTAATTATATATATATATATTTCTCTAATTATTGGTTGATCAACTATTTTGAGTAATTTAGATCACTAATAATTATGTGTATCAATTTATTTTGAAGTTTGAGTTAAACTCATTAGTCATATTCTTTTAATATTAACTAAGTCTATAAGATCGATTTTAATTTTATTATAAAAGAATTACTTGTAGAATTTTATTTTTTTTTCAAACAATTCTAATTATATATTAAATTTAGGAGTAATGTGATAAATTAAATTTCAAACAATTTTATTTTTAAATCTTTATTATTAATCATATCTCGATGTGCTTAAAAGTGGATTCTCTAGCAAATTTGGAGAATTTGTGAACCTTCCACACATGAGGTAATGCTTTTTATAAAACTATTTTGAGAATTATTGAAACAAAATAAGGTTCGTTCATATAATCAACATAAAAAATAAGTTGATTTAGAACCTGTTCTATAATATTAACAATATTTTGATAGTGATGTCTCTTACATTGTTTTGTTAAAATCTTTCTAACATTTAGTCAATATTTTGATTTCAAATAATTATAGGTTGCTTAAAATGGAGGTTTTCTACCGGCCTTGAACTATTTTGGCTTTGTATTAGACTATTTTAATCTTGGTTTGGGGTAGGATTTGGCTCTTGGCCTACATGATCTTCAGTGCCCAAAAATGTCAACAATTCATCTCATTTGTGTTGCCAATGTCTAATAATTAGTATTGTTAGTTTTTAGTATTTGATTTATTACTATAGTCATTTATTGTGTTAACAAATTGACCATCATATGGTTAGTTTCATTCATTTGTTGCCTCAAATATTGCAAGACAACATTTGTAAAAGAGTTAGTGGATACTTAGAGTCCTTGTATTCCATTATTAAAGCTTATTCTAAGTAAAATTATTTGGTTTATAGGAGACGTGGTTGTCATAGAAGAATTGACATATGTCATATAATGAGTGCTTAAAATTGGTGGGACAAATCTTGGAGGCAAACCATATAGAGGATCTTACTTAGGTCTCTGACTAGACCTATGTAACACCCTCGTTTTTATACCCTTGTTTTTTGGGTAAAATAAGAGTTTGTGCAGGACTTCTTACTCAAGTGAGACAAATATTTTCTAGACTGGGTGTTTTGGAGTATTCCCGCTCAAGCGAGAAAGAATAAAATTGCCTCAACTGTCCTCTCGCTTAGACGAGAAGGGAACTCTCCTAGGCAGAGAGCAGCTCATCCAAGCGAGATAGAGCTCGCTCAGGCGATGTGTCGCAGGAAAATCTGGAATCATCTTTAAATAACAAAAGAAATTATATCACATGGGTAAATTAGAAGAAGTAAGAATGCATGTACTTTGGATGTTAATTAATTGATTGATAAATAATGTATATGAATGAATTTGTTAGAAATGGAATGTTGCTAACATATTATATGTAGCTTTTGAAAATACTTTCTGCGTTGATTCTATTATTTTTATAAATTAAAATTTAATGGGCAAGGGATGCTCACCCTTACAACTATTTTTCAAGTAAAGAAGGTCGATCTGTTATAAGGTCATACTTGCAAGAAATGTAGGAAGAGAACTATTCTACAAAATTTTAGTTTATTTGGAAGGACTGTAATCTTATTGATTAAGTTCCTATTCAAAGTTATTTACCCTATGTAATTATATTGAGAAAAGTGGCTAATTTGGAGTTAAAGCATTTTAATAAATTTACTGTGAAGGAATTAGAAAATATATGTATAACATTTAGTAACTAATTGTTAATATAACATTTAAGTTTTTTTTTTAAATGTGTAAGCATTGAAGTTTTAAAATCTTACCCAATTTTAGTAATTCAAAACTTACATAAACAAAAGTTTCTTATATACTTATTGATTTTTTACTTATTTTACTCAATTAATTGATAATATTTCTATTTATATAAAAAAATTATTTAAATAAATATTAGGGTGTTACAACCTACATCAGGATTAGGCAACGTAACCATTAATTGGTTTACTACTGGTGATGAAGGTGTCAGTAGTGTCCCCATTGGCACTACATCTATGGTAGCATTATTTATACCACATTGTTGTTCTTTAGACTTGAATTATTAAATCTCATTTGAATTCTTTGAATTACCAGCATTATTAATTTTACTTGTGTTATTATTAGTAATGAACACATGATGTCATGATGTCCACTACATAATAAAATGCTTTAAAATGACACACTAAACACTTAAATTGCCTCACCAAGCATCCAATTTATTTATGGTGGATTTTTCCAACAAATAAATAAATTTAAAAGTAATCTAAGATTAAATTTTAGATTCTTTTAATGGGTTCTTTATCAATATATTTTTTTAAATAAATCAAGAAAATGATTAAATTGAAATAGGAAAGAATAACAAGATAAACAATCATAAACAAATAACCAAAGCAAATAAAGAAATACTAAATAAATTCAATGAGATAAATTGAAATCAACTCATAGTACAACTTCAATTGAGATAACCTATTTATTAAAGAATAACAAAATGAACAATCTTGTTTTGCTGAGTGTCTAGGAACTGAAGAAGTTTTCTTACTAACCTTTGATGAGAACCAACAAAGAATGTTAATGAAGAAAGAAGAAAATAAAAGGATGATAAGCTTGGTGTAAAATTGTCACAAGAGTTTAAGAAATCCTTGATAAGATCCAAGTAATGATTCTTTCCAAAAATCTTATTATTTGGGAGTTTAGAGGGGGCAAGAAAGAAAATGTTTGAAAGAAGATGGAGGGTTAAACTCCTCTCTTGTTTGTTTAAATGTTTAATAAAGAGGAAATGATAATGGAAGGTTTAACATGTAAATAATATTATTATCCTTTTATATTTTTTATTCATATTTTTTTGTCTTTTTTTTCAAAAAATACAAAAATAAAATTTTCCTCTCTCTAAAAGTTATTTTTTAAAATTTTTATTTTTTTAATTTTTAAAAAAATTCACTCTAAACTTACATTTTAAAAAAAATATTTTTTATTTTCTTGTTATTCTAACTTTAGATCATGCTAAATATTCAATCTAATAAATAGAAATATAAATGATAAACTTCGTTACATGAGTCAATAAAATCTTCCAAAATGTGAAAACTAAAAAAATAAGGTTAAGAGGGTTTTGGGAGGTTTATAAAAATCCTTAACCCTTGTCCTTATATTTAATTATTAACTTTCAAACAAGATCATTAACCCCTTCTTTCTGCTTTCCTCTCGGCTTCAACATGAAATCCGAACAAAGTCAAAGAGAATGACAAAGGGAAAAACTCTTGACATCTAATTTCCTCTATCATATTACAAACTTTTTTGAAAGCATGCAGTTTTTTTATATTTGAAATGTTAGGTATTAGAGTATATATAATAAATATTTATAACTAAAATAGAGTCGAGAGAAATATTGAACTAAACTTTTACTGAACAAAAGTACAACTTCTCTCTAATTACAAGGAGAGACCCATAACACTCTTTTAATAATAGGAGAAAATAATACTAGGAGAACCTCACAAGAGAAAAGTATAACTTCATCTTGGAATGAAATGTTGGATTCCTTCCGATATGCAATGCACTCTAATTGTCACAAAACACATGTATCTTCTATTACTTGTGCTCAAGTTCTTCCATTAACCTTTGAATTTAAATTACTTTCTTGCATACTTGCGTAGCTGCCATGTATTCAACTTTTTTAGTAGACAGAACTACAATAGTCTGTAACTTTGATAACTAATTTATTATTCCTCTTACAAATATAAACACATAGCTTGTACTAGGTTTTTTTTTTTTTTTTTTATCAAGATCATTTGCAAAACCTGAATAAGCATATCCTCTAACAATAAATTTTGTTCTTCCAAAACATAATACAACACCTGAGGTTCATTTTTCTTTTGAAGCTTTGCATTAATTGTACATTCACATTTTTTTAATTATTTTCTTACCTAAAATAAATAAAATAAAATAATAGCATAATTTTAAAAATAATGTTTTAACTTTTTCTAAAAAAAGCTACTATATATACAACATTGATTACTTATGAGTCATTAGGTAAACATTAAATTGAGTCTTGTTCACTTGTTTTTCAAGAAGTATGGATTGATCATTAAAGATTCTTTTAGAATCTAATACAACAATTAATCATAAAAAAAATAAACTAAATTATTAAATGACTAAAAAGAACATGTGTTAGTCTTATTCAAAGTTAAGAAAATAAAAGATTTTTCACAAATATACCAATTTAATAGTAAAAGTTGCATTGTTTAAATTTCTTTTTCGTGGCCCAAGAGTATTTTCAATGGTAAAATTGTCATATTTATCGTACTCATCTTGTTCATTTGAAGAATTTAATCTAAATTCTTCATCATTTTCAAGTTTATACTCTTTGTCTTCTTTATCTTTAACATTTTAATCTTCATCTTTTGTGTTGTTCTAGATATTCTTAATTAGATCCTTTAAGAATAAAGCTATTTGAGACAATAGCAAATCTTCCATTTATGTTTTACTCTCTACAATTCTCGTTAGTCTCTTTTTCTCGTATTGTAACATGGTTTTGGGTGAAGTATTGATAAGCAAAGTCGCAATCACAAATCAAATGAACTAGGAATTTAATGAATGTAGTATGTGATGCAATCTAGGTTGAACTCCAGAGAACACCTCTATTTTCAAATATAATTAGGAAAGACATGTTTGAGGGATTATCATTTAGCAGTAATCAATTAATCAGACACAAAGCCAAAATTATTTCAGAAAGATCAATCAACAAAGTTCAACCTAAAGAACTCTCATACAATAGTTTAATTCATCATTGATTCTAGTATATATGTGATTTGATTTCAATTTCGTTAATCTCAAATTATTCTCATAAATATCTTCAAGCATTTAATCAATGTATATACATCAATTAGCAATCGCACAATCAATGTTAGGTAAACTTATTTTAACCCTATTCGATTAATCTTGATCTTAGATCTGTGAATCAAGCCTCTAATTAATCCTAATTAAATCTAAATCAATCAATTTGAAATTAACTATAGACAATTTTTGAATTGTTAAGATTTTGTTCTAACTAGATCAAATTAATTAAACTTAATCAAGTTCAATTCAAAACAAGTTCATAATCAAAAGAATGAGAAAAATCAAAATTTGAATTCAAGGTTTTAGTGCAAAACCTCATAATCAACCCAATGCAATGAGGAATCCTTTTGGTTGAATGCAAAAAATAAGCTCTCATGGCTATCTCTATGCAAGCTCAAAACCATAAGTTTAGAGAGAAAGAAAGCTCTTCCAAGAACAAGAAAAGTGTCATTCCAAAATAATGAAAGTCCAATGTCTTTTTGGATGCCTCCTAAATCATAAATTATTGTCTTAATACAAGTGAAATTTCTAAATCACCCCTGGCCCAATTAAAATCCCTTTGAATAAGCTTTTCATTGCCATATAGTTTGCTTGATTTGGGAGCTTTTCAATGACATATAGTTTGCTTGATTTGGGCCTAAATTGAATGAGATATGCCCATTTAAGTGAAGGTCTTGTCTGGTAGTAACTTTGAATCCAACTTTGAGCCCAATTTTGACCTAAATTTGATTGAATTGGCCAACAAGCAATTTTGAAGAAATTTTAGATATTGTCTTAACTTTCTAGAGCCACCAAGCTTGCTTAAATTCGATATCTACAACTCCAGGTATTATCTACATAAGGAGGAAAGGTCAGGATATAGAAAAATTTGAGAATTAAGCAAGAAATTCATATAAGTCCATTAAAGGCTCAACATGACAAAACCTCATTTAAATCATGAAATTGAACTCAATTAATGTCCAAAAAGACCTATTATACACCACAAATGATTGCTTGAAAAGCGATTGATCACCCAACAAACTAGTATTAGAGCTATTATGGCAATCGTGAAGTTTGACATTAAAAAATTTACTGGCAAAAAATAATTTCCACCTGTGGTAGGTGAAGATGCTCGCTTTCCTCACGCAACAAGAATATGAGTTGGTGTTGGAAGGATAAGCAAAGTTATAAATTGAGCTTACATCTACACAAAAGAATGCAATAATGATTAAGGTATATAATATAATACTGTTATTACTAGGTAAAGAAGTTTTGAAAAAAGCCTCTAGAGAATAGACAAGTGACACGTTTTAGACAAAGCTTGAAAGTCAATACATGACAAAGTTTCTCCCTAATTGTCTAAATATATAAAGGTGAGTCCATTCATAAACATATTGATAATTTCAACCAAATTGTTCTTAGTTTGAAAAATATTGATGTTTTGGTGGATGACAATAACCAAATTGTTCTTCTTCTTAGTTCTTTACTAAGAGCTTAGGAAAATTTTGTAGACACAATAATTTTTGGAAGAAACTCACTATCAATGGAGGAAATGAAAATAGCCTTACAATCTTAAGAATTAAAAAGGTGAATTACCGATTCATATTGTACAAGCTCAGGTGAAGATCTAACGGTAAGAGGAAGAAGAGTTTCCAAAGAAGGCAATCTAAGTCACACAACAAAAATAAGAATAATAACAGATGTTGTAACTGTAAAAAAGAAAAAAAAAAGTTATGGGAGAAGAAATTGTCCGAAGCACAGGAAAGATAAAGTAAGGAATTCAGAGTTTGGTGGAGCAATTGTGGCCTCAAAAGAACCAGATGATGAAAATGTTTTCTTTGTTTTATCTAATAATGATGATGACTGGATTCTCGATTCAGCATGTACTTTCCATATGACACTTAATAGAGATTGGTTTGTCATGTTCCAAGAGGTTGATGGTGGCAAAGTTGTCATGGGAAATGATGGTGCTTGTAGTATAGTTGGTAAAGGTACAATGCAAATCAAGACGGTTGATAGGATTATGACAACATTTGTTTGAGCACTTTAGACTTTCTTAGTTGTTCATATCTAGCTGAAGGTGGAGTCTTAAGTGTGTATATCTTGCAAGGCAGCATGGTGGTAGGTGTAGCCCTAGTTTCTTCTATCTTTGACCTTAACCAAACTCGTTTGTGGCATTTGAGGTTAAGTCACATAAGTGAGCGTTAAATATATAAGATTAGCAAGAGAGGCTTGCTTGGTGAACATTGAACTGGAAAGCTAGATTTTTATGAGCATTATGTTTATGGAAAATAATGCAAAGTAAAATTTAGCACTGAAGTTAACAAAATGAGATGGACTCTTGATTATATCCATTCAAACATGTGGGATCCATCAAGTGTTCCTTTTCATGGTGGGCATGGTATGTGTTAACTTTCATTGATGACTATTCACAAAAAGTTTGAATTTATTTCTTGAAAAGAAAAGTGATGTATTCTTCAAGTTCAAGCAATGTAAATATTTGGTGGAGAAATAGACAGAGAAGAAGGTCAAACAACTTATGACAAATAATCGATTAAAATTTTGTAACAAGGAGTTTGATGAATTCTGCATAAATGAAAGAATATCTCGCCATGGAATCGTGTGACACACCACAACAAAATGATGTAGCAAAACAAATGAACAAAACATTGCTTGAGAGAGCTCTTTGCATGCTTTCAAATGCAGGTTTGCCTAAGCAATTTTGGGCAAAGACAGTTAACATGTAAATTATTTGGTTAATAAATCTCCTTCTACAACCATTGATTGCAAGACCACAAAAGAATTATGGTCAGACTCTATTGAAAATTATTCAATTTTGCATGTATTTGGGTATCCATCTTATGCTCATGTTAATGAAGTAAAATTAAAGCCAAGAGCCAATAAATGCATATATTTGGGTCATCAAGATGGAATACATGGATTCAAGTTATGGGACCCTAAAGAGTCAAAGCTCATGATTAGTAAAGATGTGATCTTTGATGAGAAATTCATACTTAAACCCAAGACCACACGAGGACCATAATAATAATGTTGAAGTGCATGGTGCTACAAAAAAGGTGGAGGTTGAAACTGGACTTCTTAAACAAAACTCAAATGAGACACATGATGAAGTCGTAATAATAAAGCCTAATTATATATTGGTTAGAGATAGGCCAAGAAGATAAATCAAAGCATCAGAAAGGTATGGTAATTTTGTTGCTTTTACACTCAATATAGCAAAAAGCATTAATGAAGAGGAACTCATTTCATTCCATAAGGCAGTTAATTGTGATGAAGCATCATAGTGAATTGGTGCCATGAAGAACAAGCTTGAATCTTTCCACAAGAATCAGACTTGGAGCTAGAGACAAGCTAAGAGGACAAAATATATTGATGTTAGGATGCATTTCATTCGTGATGTCGAACACGGGTAACGTGTTATTAGAAAAGATTGTTACTTTTTAATCAAGTAGATGTAATGAAAAAGACTATTCCATCAATAAAGTTCAAATATTGTTTGAGTTTAGTTGGTATTGAATGTGCTAATTGACACTCAAAGATGATGGAGCATTATTGCTAAGAGATGGAAACAAAATGGCTTAAGGAAATCAAACCAAAGTGTTTGATTTGTTATGAGTAGATTGAATAACAATTATTATTATTATTAGTAAAGAGTTATAATCCTCCCTCTGGTATAAAGAGACTTCTGTTTGGAAATGAAATTTAATTATTAGTAATAGACAAAATAATAAAATCATTAGTGAATTCATACTACCAGAGTAAAATGACACGATGATAACACAACAAAATTTGAGAACTAAACAAACTGTGATTTGAAAGACTAGGATGAATAAAGAACACAAAGTATTCATAAATTAAAAAGCATTTTCATTATAGAAAAGGGATGGAGACACTTTTAGAATATGTTTGTTTTCTCTTTTAAAAACAGTTTTTGTTTTAAAAAGTAAAATATAATATAAATTTGTATTAATTTTTTAGAAAAGAAAACAAACATACTCTTGATAACTGTGTGACTTTAAGATTTAACTGACTCTTTGAGTAATAATGTACTTTTTGCTTGTGCTTGCTCCTAAAGCTAATTCGCTTCTCAACTAGTTTGCTCATTGATCATTTCACCTGCATGTTGTCGCTCTCGCTCAACCGCTTTGCATTCATACGAATTTACGAAAGATGAAAGGTTATTATCTGGCCGTTGTAAAGTTTGCTACACCATCACCCCCAAGGAGCATTAAATATGGTTAAACCTGTTCTTATTCATGTGGGACACTATAAGCTATAAAAAAAGAATGCAATACACAAAAGAGGGGGGCACCAGCATGTAAGTGCAGCCGGTCTTGCTCCAAGTTTTTTTTATTATTATTATTTTAACATTTCTCCCACTATGTTTTCATTCCCTTCAGAGACCACCGTTCTTCATGCAAATGACCTCTCATGAGAATCCTTCTCACCTAGAACAGCATGTTCTTCATATAGAAAGAGCAATTAAGATCTCGTAAGCCACATGACCAAAGGACCCAAGTGATCCTCTTAAAAGAATCCATCACAAGTACTTCATCTTTTCTTTCCAAGCTGGAGTCTGAAATTCTCTTTCTCACTCTTCAAAGAATACACACTTGGTTCAGTTTAAGAACTCGAGAATCTCATTCATTGTATTCTAATCATCTTTCATAAATCTATTCCAAAACTGGAGTATATTTCATTAGTTACTCTGATTTTGCACAAACTCAAGGGAACGCGGTATGCTTTAGTGTGACAATCATTTTACATATCTCCGTTTTCTTCCAGTACCTTCTAGTTCCTTCCACATTGATTCCATGAAAATTTTCCATAAAAATTGGCATTGAATCCATGTGCAAGGTTTAGTTACTACTATGTCTTATTTAACACTAAACATGAAGCTCAGAAGTATTGACAGGGCTTAACTGAATAATATGTTTGACAAGACAACGATATTTCATGACTGTACCATGATTATGCATCCAGCATTCAATATCTATCCTGTGATTATCATTACATCATATACTGAATTTTCGCTTTCACCAGTGGATGCCGATCTAGCCATGTTAAACTCTGAAGCTGTTTACTGTTCCTTATTTCCCATTTACAAAACATTACAAGGTTACCATAGAAGCATTTGCATCTGATATGTAACTAGAAAACAAAAGAATGTTTGGTAAAACATGCAAGTCTTCAACATCTATTGAACTATACCACTCTTATCTCCCTTTTGTCTGTCTGTTGAATTTGACATGACATGAACTCTCCCTAATATATAATAATCACCTTTACCACTCAGCGTTTCACATAACCGTAGATTCAGAACACAATTGAAAAATCACGCTATCATGTTGGAGAAGGATTGTCTCTCACCTGCATGAAGTGACATTTTGAAAGTAACAATTTTCAGTACGTATCGGTTTTATTTTTTCCTTTTTTATAAACTTAGTTACTAATAATATTCAAATTGCTGCTAAGGTGTTTAACTTTACCTCAACTTTTTTGTACGAGCATATTTTCCTTCCATACAAAAGAAAATCATAGGGAATGAAAAATATTACAAGCTTTTTTGGACAAAAGTCACTTATTTTTGCAGTAATTTTGTTTACATAATTAGTGATTATACTTTTACATAATTTTGTAAAACAATTCAATATTCCCCACCGTGTAGGTGAGAATACGAAAGGTTGTACGAGGGGTCGGGGGGAAAATGTTCGAAAAAACTAGCTCTAAGCTCGGGTAGGATTGGGTGTTAAAAAATATTTTTACTAACCTAACCAGAACATACCCAATGAAATTCAAGTCAGGTTAGCTTATTGGTTCCACATTTACATTTATATAAAAATTTAAAAACCAAAATAAAAATTTAAAAATAAAAAGGATGAAATTTCAAAGTAAAAAAATAAATAAATAACATTGTTCTAAAAAATCGAAATTTATTAAAAGAATAAAAATGAAAAAAAACGAGGGTGATGGTCGGGTTGAGTTCAATTTGCTTGACAGTACCTGATAAAGGTTGGGTTACACACTCTTGTAAACTGATTTAATCCAAATATGGAGACAAGTTTACAAAACTACCTAGACTCTTGATCACCCCACAGGTAGAAGAAACTTGCCACAAAACATTTACAAAAAAAGAACTACAATCATCAGAACTAACCTTTAGGAACTAATACTTGATGTCCCAAAGCAAAGAGGAGTTTTTGGTGTTAATCGCATACTTCAGTTCAGGTGACAATCTACCAGACATTCTATGTGATAACAACCTTGACCTCAAAACTGCCAGTAACACCTTATGACGTGATTCCTTTCTCTTTAGTACTTGTATGTAAGCATGAAACCCAAGCCATTCCACTTCTTTCTTCTCCAATTTAAGAATGGGCTGCACATCTGAATTAAGACGCATTGAATGCATCCTTTTCTTTATCAGCAGGTGCATATATCTGGCAGATGATCATGAAAGAAAACATAATTGACTAATGGTTATAATTCCTAGAATTGAAGTATTCAGAAAGAAAAGAATCATTTGATTGAGAACCTACAAATAGCATTGGTTTAATAAGAAAAGTCAATCAAATCAAAGGTGAGAAATGGCAGTCTTAATACCAATTCAACAGCAACATAATAATATCACATCCATACCTCAAAGATTCCAGAATAATATCTGCACAATATCTTTTGGGAAATTTGCAGATGAATGATAGATCCCGAATATAACAATGAAACTTCATCGCACATAACAAAAACACTTGATAAACATTTAATCTGACAACAGCTGCTGAATTTATATTTGAATCAAAGAATATAGGATGGCATTTAGGTCTTAGAAAGAGACGCAACTTCTCCTTCAGATGAATGCCTGGTTTACCTTGCCAGCAAACAGTGAGTGTTGAACTTAAATGGTTATTCAAGTACCTGTTAGGCATATGGAACTATTTATTTCAATAAAAGAACCAAATGATTCACATTATGAATAATTCTGAACCCAAAATAGCTTTCAGAGTCTCACAACATACATTAAATAAAGTGAAGTTCCAATAATGATTACAGGTAAACAATCTAACGAACATCCTGCATCTGAACAAGTAGGAGCAGAAATTTGTCTGAGACAATTTTATCTTAAAATCAAGAATGAACATTTCAACTACCAAACCATAGTCGCAGGATATGGGAGAGTCTGTATACTTCTCAAATTAATCCCATCCCAAAGTTGAATCTATTCAACCCCTACCCTGCCACCCCCCCCCCCCCCCAAGGTCCCCCATTCACAAAAAGAACAGATCAACAGAATATCAATGCAAAAGTCATAACCTGTGAAATTCTCAATAAAAAAATCACATAAAATACTCTCACATTATATTTGAACAGCCCTAACATAGTGGAGAGCTGTTTGTTTATGTTTCTTTCTTTTTTGATGATTTTACAGGAGGAATAGGATTGCCACTATAATTTAACATTGAATGGTTCTCTCCTTTTGTTACTTGATGTTATGAGGTATTCTCAGTTTCTCACACCCTTTTAGTGTGAGAATAATCTTCATTCACAGTACTGAGAAACATTGAATCACTAAGCCCCTGAACTTTAAACTGTTCACTTCAAGAAAACACTGTGATTACCAAAACAACAAAAGCAGGCTGAAAATTATCTGCTACATGTTTTCCATCTTCTGAAAAATGACTTTGTTATCAATTTGATACATTATTGTAATAGAATCAAGAAAATTTTATAAAACTTTGAAACTGCACACTTGAGTATCAATGATCAATGAACACAGCAAATGTATATCTATCAAACATGCTAATAACAAGAATACACATTACATGCCAATTAGATCAATCAATTTGAATGAAAATTTACTTCATGTAGTCAGCCTGAATTTCCATAGTGGAACAATTGATAAGAAGACCACTCCATCTAAGAAAGGAAGTAGCGTCATCTTCACCCACATAAACCCTGTTCAATGGGGATCCTGATATCTGTTCAACATCAAAGTTTGCACCAAACTTTTTCTCATTCATGTAGCAGTTGTAACCACGAAATCCTCTTTGTAGCCTGGAAAAAAAGCTAGCTGCCTGCTTCTTTGAGGTTGATATGAAAAGAAAATCATCAATGAATCGCATTAGCATGTAACAAGGAGATGAGACTTCATCATAGAAGTTGGTGTGCTCAGCATTATTATTCTCCTTGCAACTGCCAGATTTAAGTGTTTTTTCAAGAAATGGAAATATTGTGTCTGTCTCCAAGTGTCCATAATATATGGAGCAAAGCAAGGAAGACAAAACCCCTCCCTGGGGAATACCAACATCTTGCAAGTAAAATTTTCCATCAAATTGTAACACATTGTGCTTCAAATGCTCCATAAGATATGAAAACAGCACTTTCTTTTTCACCTGCTTCCACCGCCCCTGAACATTATATAAGGTTAAATTGAGCAAAATATAGGATACCTAACATTCCATAGTCCCAAAATAATCATGTACCATGAAGGTATTTGTACAATATTCCCCCCCCCCCCCCCCCCACCGGCGACTGACCTAATAGAACAGTGGATTTAACCCACTCCATCATTCATGTTGTTGTTAAAGATGGATGAGTTGTCATTAGAACAATAGGCTCTTAATTTACTTCTTTTATTTAAATAATTATACTTGTTACCATTAAGTCCACTTAATCATGAAGATAAATTTCAAAAATGTAAATCACATATCACATAAGAGAAAGAGAGAGATCATAACAGCAAGACACGTTTATACTTGAATATGTAAACTTATTATGACCCAAAGTGAAAAAGGAAAGATGATGACAGAATGTATATATATACACGCCCTGATGACTTTCTCCTATGAAAACTGATACCTGGTCAACAAAGACAGCATGTCGGGAATGAAAGGAAGCAAATGAATTGAATCGTGTACGGCCAATGTTGCTACTTCCATCCAGCATTCTAAATTGCTTTTGAACCCACAGAGATTTCTTTGTGCAAACAACTTGATCATACTGTTTAAGAATATATTCATCTTTCAGTATAACATTTTCCATTAAGCCAAGCAGCTTGTCCTGATCAACAGAATCAAATGCTTTCAACACATCGGATGTGACAACGAAAAAACCAGGCATAGATCCTGATCGCTTCTTTATGCCAACCAAAAATGCGCACAATTTTTTGTAAACATCATTGTAGTCAAACACGGAAGAACCTAGCTTCTCAGGCTCCTTGAACAGAATTCCTTTTAGAATAGTATGGGCATCACGAAGAACAGAATTCACAGACTGATAATGTTCCCCCTTGATTTTCTGGTGTTTCACTTCCCTATCAGTTTTGCAATATTGAACTCCTGTAGTGGACACACGTAATGGCATTCTAGAAGAACCTTTCAGATTTGCAACCATCCTAACTCCATTTTCTTTTGGTTGAAGTCTAAGCTTTGAAAACCCAAATGGTCTGCCTTTAAGAATATTATGTACAGCCACATCATCCAGGTAACTGTATCTCCAGTCTTTGAAGCAAGCAATGGTGCTATCGGCCAACTTCTCCCAAACTGGTTTTGGATAATAGTAAATATCTTGTTTCCCTTGATCACTTTCAGTTACATAGAAGTTTGCTTGTACCAAAGGTACAACCAGACAAGAGAAATACCAGAAGATCCACTTCTCCAAAAGCTTACGTTTGACACCATATACAGCATCATTCCAACTTCTGAATTCTTTATTTTGCCCTTCTATATACTTTAGAACACAAGCATTTTGACTATTCAAGAAATATTTATTTGTTAGGAAAGGAAACCTCGATGTTTTCAGTTCATGCATACATAGCCTTAAAGGGAATTTCTCAAATCGACGCAAATTTATGAACTTGGAAATATTTCTCCTCATTATTCTCCAATTAGAAGGAGTACCCAGTAATTCAGAAGGAAGTAAACTTCTAGATACAGCCCAAATGAAAGATACCACTTGACCTTTTGAGCAGTATGACTTAACTGCCTCACACTGTGAATCTATTGTTTCCACAGTATCTGCACAATGTCTAGTACCACATTCTTGAGATTTCTTGTGCACTTTTGTCTCTAATGCACTGTCCTGCAGTAAAAATGGGTTTTGATACGGACCAAATATTTGTTTGATGGAAAAATAATTGCATTATAATTATAAAGTAAAAGATAAGAAATGCTTTAAACTTTGTATGTGTCAAATCTAAATCATCATCATCAACCCAAAAATGTATCTATGCACGAAATAAAAAGACAAGGAATTCTAGTTGTTGAAGTCCCACATCAACTATAGATATAGCTAAATAAGAACTTATAAAGGTTAAAGAAATTCTCACTTTACAAGCAGCTTTTGAGGTTGAATTAGACTTAAAGCTCAAATTCAACATGATATCAAAGTCTATACTAAGTTTAGTATGGGCCACCCTTGACTGAAAAAAAAAATTGGCCCCACAAATTTTCTCAGTGAAATTAACCTAGTCCTGTGGATTTTCCAGTGCAACTTACCTGGTCCCGTGAAAGCCCAGTGCTACCTACCTAGTCCAGCCAGCTTATCCAATACCATATTTAAAATCCTACAATTTCCACACTCTAGATGTTTAATCACCTTATCAGCTTTTGGGGTTGAGTTAGACTTAAAGCCAAATTCAACACTAGGGATAGCTTTATGAAACCTCACCAACATGGGAACTTCTTGAACCAACCAATATAGTAAATATTTTAATATCCCAAAGGGAACAAGGAAGAAAAAACCTTAAGCCTGGAGCTAGATCTTCCAATCATATGTTGATCCAATGATGGAACAACACAATGCTTATACAAGAGCTCTGTATGCTGGCAACACCGTGTCCTACAAATGAGATGCTTAAACCACTTAACAAGAGAGTGATACCTGCAAAAGTATTAAAAACATTATAACTTACAACAAATACAAGCTTCATCATTGATTTTGAATACTAATGCCAATAGAAGGCTTATTATCTGTTTTAGAGAATTGAGCTTCGTCATTGAATTCAATTAGTAAGAATTTGAATGATTTTGAGATTGATTTTTTAATTCCTCCTCCTCTCCCTTCTACACCAAGTATATTTACACATTTCATTTTTATGTACAAGGAATCATACTAGGAATTAGAATCTTTAAGAGTTCTAAAGGGGCACAGTCATTCAATAAGCTTTCTCTATTTCATTTCTTCCCTGGCCTGAGTATCATTCAGGATTTACAGTTAGGCAGCAATCAAAGAACTTTCTAAAAGCCCATTTGGCTGAAACCGTGCCCTTTGAGCCAATGACAACTTCCAGGTTCCAGCCACTACTTTCCTGGTGAACTTATATAGTAAAAATATTGAAATCATAGCATCTTCTGAAACAATAGTAGGAAGTGTTTTAAATCATTCCAGCAGCATCATGAAGTTCAAGCTCCAAAATTGAAAGATAAATAGGATAGCAGATTTAAATGAACTTCAAATACATTATGAGCACAAAATACATGGTATGAACTTGGGACCTTGTCAATAACCAATAATTAACTTAAAAGTGTAACAACATTCACATTTAAGAATGCACTGTAATTAAAAGGGCCTTCTTGAACTTACAGGCATCCAAAGTTAATGAGACATGAACCACTTCTGTGCAAACAAGGCATTGGCTGGGCACTGGGATTTACGTCTGAGAAGCCAAAAATATTGCCAATGAGATACTTCGAAGAAGCCAAATTTGGCCTTAAGGAATATAAAATATCTGAAGATAATATGTGAAGGAAATGAATAATAAAGAACATAGAATGCAATAGTCCCTTATGGCATTATAATAACACTCAGGAAAAATAATGTCTCTCAGCAACTTCAAGCAAGTGATTCTGAAAGAACTCCTGAAACAAACTGTTTCGAGAGCTTGTACACATAGGAGTAATTCCATGTAAAGTATCAAAGGGAACCAAAAATCCCATTTCAAGAAGGGACATGTACAACATCTGTTTGAAAACTCATTGGTGGATACGTTTCTTTGGAAGAACTGAACATGAAGACTCCAGGTTATAAAAAATGGATAGCCTTCTGATATCAGTCCTCTTAGGAACAGTTGTAACTGATTGCAAGATTAAACAGCAAGAACATTGCCGCAACATCTGTAGCTAACCAACATATAAAGAAGACGTGAAAGTAAGACAAACAATTATATCTGCAAGATAATTTATTCCAACAAATCGAAATTGAAAAATTACAAATTATTGTTTATGAAGATTGAAATTAGTGCCCATTGTTGATAATGCCAACTTTTCAGCATTTATTGCATTGTTTATCATTTTGATTAGCAAGCTACTTTGAGAACCTGGGTTCAACCACAGTGCAAATTACTACATACACACCAACTTCTGGCTCTTGAGAATTACTATTTTATCCCAAACCTCACTTGTAAGTTATCATGCAAGTGATAATTGGAAGCAGACAATCTGAACTACCATGACATTTCATAACAATATCACATGATTCCATCAACACTGAAAACCAAATTTAAAAAGTAAAAATGGAAGTGGTCAAATATAGGGGAAATAGCTTAGATGGTATTTCCTACAATATAAAATTACAATCAGATGTTTCCAAAGGTTTAAATCACTCTATCTTTCCATCATATACCACTTTTCCATAATTTATGGTAAATACCATTCCACTATGCGCTAAATCTAAAAGAAAGTAAAATAGCTTACCAATTTCTTTAAGAATTATCTATAATTCAAAGGGTGTTACACCAAATCTTACCAGTTAAAAGTATTTATGATTGATGTTAGCTATAAATGTGTGGACATGATGACTACAAGTTTGATACATAAAAGAATCTAATAAAATTTTAGACAAAAGTTTGTGAGTTGCATTCTATGATATTTCATAGAAACAATTGATCACCTTTGCATCATAGCTTCTGGTGTTGTCACGCTGAAAACTAGCATGCAAGCAATCTGTATTAGTAGGAAGCATATTGCAATGTGTATTTAGACTGTTTTCTTCATAGGTTAATTGCTTCTGCTTTTTGTACCTTTGCCGCTGCCAACTAAATGGCCTAGAACGCTTTCCAAGCTTAGGTGTATTACAATTCGGGCCTTGTTTCCCTTCTGACTCCAACTTCCTTGTAACAGTTCCAGTTCTTGTTAACTTACAATCTTCAGAGATGCTAACATCATAATTCCTGCTCCCTTGGTGCCTGCTCAGTTGCATTGAAGACTGACAGATTAAGCCAAGACTACTTGAAAAGGCCAGAGGACTATTGTTACTGTGTGAAATATGGCACTTTTGTTTCTCTACAGGTAAGTCATCAACATCAGCTCTTTTTCTCTTTTGAGCTCCTGTTGCAAATAGAACCCATTATTGTGACATCTCACTGATAGCAAAGATGCAAAAGGATATTCTCAATATGTAACGTTCCTCTAACACAAGACACAAATAATTTGTCAGGAAAGAAGACACAGGAGAGTCACAATATGAGTCGGGAAAAACAACCAAGAGCAAAGAAGAGGAAGATCAAATAAAAAAGTAATTTGAGAGAAAACATAAGACTAATAATAAAAGGTTCGTTGTTTCATGTCCAATCACTGAAATACAGCACATATGGCAAGAGTTATCGATCTCTCAAATGTAGCAGCTTGCATTTAGATCTTCTAAGAATTTTAATGACTACCTTTAATTTTAAGATTATAGTATTGATCAACAGTCTGGCACTATATCAAATTGAACATAGGATTAGAAGTCTAAATGAATAACAAGACCTCAATTGCCTAAAGAAACAGGATGAATTTAATTTTAAACATGCATGTAAGTGCTTTAAGATGCATGTATTTTACAGCAATAACAGCAGCGAACTTCAGAGAGCCCATAATGTTACAGTAAATATGTTTACTAAGATTGTAGTATGATAATTGGACGCTTCTTATTACCACATTTATGAAGGGAAGAATGCTGATAGCCAAACTTTGGCAAACACTTCAACACATCAAAGCATAGGCGACTGATTGGAGGACCTCCCACCTGGTGGTGTTTTCCATGGGGAACTGGTAAGAATATTGATGTGTTCCTTAGTAGGTAAACCATAAAATCATCTCCAACCTGCATGGATGCAAATTTTGATAAGTAAAGTTATAAGAAAAAAGATATCATCACTAAAAGAAAAACAATAAAGAATAAAAAAGCTAGCTTCATATAAATAAATATATTAAAAGATTTTGATGTCATCGCATACCCTACTTAACAAAAGACACCACGATGAACAGGATAAAAGCTCCACAATGGGGCTGGAACATTTACTCTGCATAAGAACAAAATTGTCAAATGCAAGACATAAACTCATGATGCATACAAAAAGAAAATGCCCCAACATTAAGAATACCCTTATAATGAAAAATCAGCAATAGAATCAACTAGAAGAACAATGCCCCAATGAAAAAGGAAAAACCAAAGAAGAAAAGAAGAGAAGAAGCTTATTACCCTATCATATCCAGAGCACAACACATTGGAAAAGGCTGGTTGCCTTTGATGCAGCATTTGTTCAACGGTCCTCTTCACAATCTGAAAGGCAATATTAGCATTCTGTTAAGAACCTTAAGAGAATCCCACTACAAAAGTTAGTCACTGTAGTTGGAAAGTTTAAGACCTTATAAACTCCAGACTAGAATCTCGTACTTCCAATGTAGGACTCAAGTCTCACACCATACCACCACACTCCGCAGCCCTGACACCCATGCGAGCTAGCAGTACACTAGCCTCTTGACTAGTAACAGGTGAACACTATAATGTTGGTGTAACCACCTTTGATAGCAGCTGAGAGACATGGTGAAAGACTCTGATATCAAATGATAAAAACCTCGAAAAAACCAAAACCACAAAAGCTAACTATTGTAGTTGAAGTGTCCAAAGCCTAGTAAACCTCAAACTAGAATCTCATACTTCCAATATAGAACTCAAGTCTCGTAACTTTCAATTGGAATCCTAACACGTTCCTAAACCTTTATCTCAAGGATTCAACCTAAAACCCAAACTCCGGAACAAGAAAAGAAAAGAATAAACACCGACATTTTTGTCTGGACAAAAAGCAAATCAGCACCTGAGATTTAGGTCACGTGCTTGCTACTTAGTCCCTTTATATCCAATAGCTGCAATTCGATTGACAAGGTTTTCAATATGTCTAAAATAATTTTTCTGTTAATTTATTTCCAAAATAACCTTTTTAAAAAATGCAATTAGTACTCCTAAAGTTTGAACACCGCAATTCAGTTCTTGAATCACATGAGATTTCAAGAGATCAAGGACTAAATTGCACCTAATTTAAATTTCCAGGTGCTAACTAGCATTTTAGGGGTAATTTTTGAAATAAATTAACAGAAGAGTTAGTCAACATATGTTAAAAACCTTAGAAGACAAGATACATGATTTTAAAATTCAAAAGCTAAGATGCAGATGATCCAAACATTGGACTGTTAATTTGCATTTTTTTCTTTTGCAACAAGTAAACCCTCACTTGAGTCTCCAATATTGTATGCATTGATCATTTTAGTCCTGCCTTTACTAACACTTACCTTGATTTTCCAACTTAAACAAAGTTTTACTCTTTTTGCATCTACTTTAACGTAACAATTAAAAAATCTAAAACACTTCTTAAGCTATAAAACTTAGGTCTAAGGTAAGAAAAAAACAAAAAGAAAAAGCCTTTGCATTTCATGAAAAGACAAAAATATATAATTAAACAAAATGTTTATACAGCGGTAGGTTTGTATCAGTTTTTGAGGTAAAAAGTCATTTGAACCAATTGTAAAATAAACTTGCGGTTTGGTTTGGATCAGTTTAAAAATAATATAAAAATCAAATGAAACAAATCAATCTTTTGCAGTTTGAATTGGATCGATTATTTCAGTTTTCGGCTAATTTTTCTAAGCGATAATATTTAAATTTTTTCCTTGGCAACAAATAGAATTTAAATAACTAGAGTATAAATTAAGTCTTATACCGATGTATAATTTTTTTATTTAAGAGACAGCGGTTAGTAAAGAAAAAGCTAAACATATGATAAATATGAAAAAAAAAAATATATATATATATATATAAAGATCTTCTCATATTAATTTAAATCTAAAACTCTTGCTGCCTTTTATTTAACTTACGTGTAAATTAAATATAAGTAAATAAAATATCCAAATTGAATGTAAAAATTTGTTGAGAGCACTTATATATATATATATATATATATATATATATATATATATATATATATATATATATATATTAAATCTCATATTATAAATCATAACTTAGTCAAAACTACAAATCACAAGTCAAAATAAACTCAATTTTTTAACAAAATACAAATATACTCTAAGACAGTGTTTTTATAATAACAGAATAGAAGAATTAATGTGAATTAAGTATGTTTGCAGTTTGGTTCGGTTTTGAATATGGGAGAACCAAAC
Organism: Abrus pulchellus subsp. cantoniensis; assembly: GCA_024086825.1. Classification (NCBI taxonomy): domain Eukaryota; kingdom Viridiplantae; phylum Streptophyta; class Magnoliopsida; order Fabales; family Fabaceae; genus Abrus; species Abrus pulchellus. The sequence continues at coordinate 14,743,406 of CM044053.1, read as the reverse complement.
CGCATAAGAAAATATAAATTTTTTGGTTTTCAGTTGTTCGTGTTCAGTTTATTCGATTATTAATTTCTTCGGATCAGTTTAGTGGTTTAAAACGGTTTGGTTACACCCCTAGTATCTATTTGACTGTTTGTTAGTTTGTTTTCAAAAAACATTAACTAATTTTTTCCACTTCCTGACGAAAACTTTTCAAATAAAAAACCAACTGTCATGAAAAGAAGAAAATAGAAAACTATACCAATCATACATCTAATCAAATATCTGAAGCCTCTTTGCTCTCCTTCAAAATGCAAAACGTTTAATCCGATGAAGTGTTTAAAAAAGAAAAATGATGCGGCATAATTTTTAAACAATACCTGATCTTGGCGCCAGTCGAAGTGTGGGTTGAAGGACGTGATTGAAGGTGCGTTTTCGGAAACGACGATGTAGCATTTTGCAAGGAGTCTGCGGTAATCAGAGGGATCATCTGGTCGGAGGAGGAAGGTCCTGGCGTCGAGGCTGCAGCCAAGGCAACGGCGGCCGTGGCAGCGGCAAATCTCCGGCGACGGCGGCGGAGAAGGAAGCAAGGATATGATGGTGTCTAAGAGGGTTCGTGCTCGATGGTGGAACAGGCGCCACAGTACGCCTGGAACGAGAGCCTTGTTGCGTTTCCGCGGCATTTTCCCGGGAAAGTGAGGGGAAAATGGAAAAAGAAAGGATTTGAAAACTAGAAAATGGAGTGAGTGTCTTTAACTTGCTGTGGAGAAGCACGTTGAAGTTCATTCAGTAATTTCCTATCAATTGCTTTGATAACAGGGAAAACAGTTGTTAAGTTTAAAGTTTTAAATTAAATAATCATATTTTTTAACGTCCGTTTCAAAAATAAAAAATATAAATTATAAATTTTAATATTATTAATGCATTAAATTGTGTAATATCTTATTAATTTTAATAAAAAATTATGTTAAAAAATTTGTAAAGTAGAATATCACTAAAAACTCATTTTTAATTCATAATAAAATATATATTAAAAGGTTAATTTTAAAACATCTCTAAAGAATTTAGATTTCTTCGTGTTATTTAATTATTTTATCAAAATTTATATTTTAAATTACTTATTTGCATCATGTATCATTTACTTAATTTTATCAATATTTATTAAAATATATAGTATTAATAATCAAGAACATTTCAGAAAAAAGAAATCAAGAATATTATTTTTATTAATATAATGCGGTAAACTTAAATTTTAAAATTAAATTTAAATTACAATAATATTAGAATTCAAATATCTTTAATTTAATATAGCATGTTAAAATTTAAATTAAAAACAAATTTTAGAAATCATATGACTTAATAAAAATAAAAGTAACTCCTAAAAATATTTTTACTGAAAACAAAATTGACCAGGCCTTACAATATAGAAGTTAATAAGTTCAACTACGTTCACATTTAGGAACATAATTGATTTCAAGAAAAAGTGATCTTACCATAATTTTATTTATTTTTATTTTTACAGTGAGAGCTAGTTAAGTTATGTTCTTGTGAGAATATTAAACACTACCATGTAGTGTGGTAGAAACTTATTGTGTCACTATCACTTGAATTTTAAAATTATTCTGACAAATATTAAATTCTAATTAAATATATTTATGAATTTACTCGATAATGACATTAATGGTCAAAGTATATTGAGAATGTCATTCTTGAAAATATAAAACAAACCTTGAAATAAATGTCCCCAACTCCAATCCTCTCAATCTGCAAGAAATTGTCAACAAATTATTTTGACTCATTATTTTTTTCATTCGTCGTGCTCTTGTGTCATCTTTATTTATCTACATTTACAGGTGTTTATTATGATAGGTTTTCTCGACATAAGTGCATAGACGAGTTATCAAATTGACTTCTGGCATCCGAAAAAATGTGAGAGACAAAAATGAACGATTGAGTGACTCAAAGAAAGAAAGAAAGCAAGCAAAATCCGCTTTATGTGGTGGCATGAGTTTTTTTTTTTTTTAATGCAACATAACTATCTAATTAACTAGTAACTACTACATCCAGTCTTATTTATAAAAAATAAATACCCAATTCCTTCATACAAACGAAAAATAGTTATATATATTAAATTCATACTCTACTCTAGAAACGCTCATAATATTAAATGTAAAATTAGTTTGTTTTATATTAAATAATAAATATATCCACTTATTATAGATAAAGGATGATTACTTAATTAACATATCTTACAATAAATAAGAGTATAAAAATAACTTAAATAATTAATATATCTAAAAAAAATTATTTCTTGTATTTAAGACAAAAAAAAATTAATAGTTATTTCTTTTAAAGACTTTGTTAAGTTTAGTCCTTACATAATAAACTGTTAATAATAGTAAAATTTTATTGGAAAAGAAAAAAATTTATTGTATTTTTATAACTTTAATCCAATAGCTATATATTTTTTTCATAATTTTTTTTATTTATGAATATTTAAACTCAGCTCTAAAGTTCAATAAGGATAACAAAACCCTTCTTTTAAATAGGACAAGAGTTAATACAATAATTGATTTTCAATCAACTAGTTCCAAGATAGCTCCATTGGATTCGGATCCTCTGCAGTCTTGGCGGGAACTGCAGGGCGCAGTGCGTTTTTGCTTAAGCTAATTTTTTCGCTTAAGCGAAAATTTAGAAACTTAGAGAGCGGTTCATTAACAACCGCTCTCCAAGAAAGACCTTAGAGAGCGGTTCATTAACAACCGCTCTCCAAGAAAGACTTTAGAGAGCGGTTTAATAGAGAACCGCTCTTCTATTAAACTGCTCTCCAAGAAAGACTTTAGAGAGCGGTTAATAGAGAACCGCTCTCCAAGAAAGACTTTAGAATTCTCGCGTAGGAACTTTCGAATTCTCGACGAGCTTTATTCCACGATGCCCGATCCACAAATAACCTAAGGATGACAAAGGACTCGCCAAAGAAGTGGCAGATTTGGATGGCAATAAATAAAAAAAGATTCTGTATTCAATGCTCAAATTCCAGCTTCAAGCGTTCTGTGGGTAGCTGTTAGCTACCCTTCGTTTCAGTCGCTGCAACTTCGTTCCGCTCCGGTTCGACCCAAGCCCTAGCCGCTCGTCCCGGGAAACGAACGAAGTATGCTTTGGTGAGCGAGAAGCTGCCAGGTAGCGGTTCAAATATAACCGCTCTCCAAGTCTCTTCTGAGAGCGGTTATATTTGAACCGCTCTTAGAAGTTCAATGTGAATAGCGTTCCAAAAAGAACCGCTCTCAGACTACAAATGAACTTCTGAGAGCGGTTCAAATATAACCGCTCTCAGAAGTGACTTGGAGAGCGGTTATATTTGAACCGCTCTCCAAATTGTACTTCTAAGAGCGGTTCTCCATTAACCGCTCTCTAAAGTCTTTCTTGGAGAGCGGTTATTAATGAACCGCTCTCTAAGGTCCTAAATTTTCGCTTAAGCGAACAAATTAGCTTAAGCGAAAACGCACTGCGCCCTGCAGTTCCCGCCAAGACTGCAGAGGATCCGGATCCAGCTCCATTGTGGTAGGCAACACCCCGTAGAAGTTGGAATGTGGAGGATGGTGATTCCAAGGTGGGAGTGTAATTGATGAAAAGGTCCAACAAATTATTGCTTCGTTAGAATGTGAGTGAATTGAGAAGATTATGAGAAATACAACAAATGAATCACTCTATGTCGATATTTGCTTAAATGACTTGGTAGTCATGCTTTCTCTGTTTCATTTGTTCATGAAACACGGATTAGTTGCTATGTGAAGGGTTGCCTAGTTGTAGTTGTCATAATAAATACTTGCTAGAGACGAAGTCAATGAAATTTAATTCCTGTAAGACACAAGTTAGCCATTGTGCTTCACATGTGACTTATGCAAGTGCATGATACTTTGCTTCTAAAGAAGACCGCAATACCATAAATGCTTCTTACTGCACCAAAAGCTGAGGAGGTGCCAAAGCCAAAGAAGAAGAAATATCCAGTGATGTCCTGCTTAGTGTCAAGGCATTCTCTTCAATCCACTGTAAAACCCTTTGGGCTTGCACCTAAGGTTAAGGGGGAAAAAGAGACCACTTGGGGAGGCGTTGAGGTATCGTACAACTCTTAAGTGTAACACAATGACGAGAGTCAGTAGTGGCTAGGAGATATTGGTTTAAATGACTCTACAAAACATATATAAGGTTTTGTAATAGTGAGGAATAGAAGCTAGCCAGTTGTCATAAATAGGAAGATGGGTCATATAGATGCGATTCTGATAAGGAATACAACCTAGTTATAATGTATATTGGAAGTTATACAAAGGAATGGAAGGAGGTTATACAAAGTACAATGATAATCAGATTCCCTTACTATTGGTCACACAACAATGACTACCTCCAAAACCGAGGATGCAAGTCACCATCACTTTCAACCATTTTGGGGAGGAGCTCATGCAGAGGATGCCGTACCGCAGGAAATAAACAACAGGTATGAAATCCATATGGCAGGATAATCTTAGTTTAATATTTTTACTTTATTTCTTTGTCTCAAAGCAAAGACCGATATTAGTCTCTTAAGATAAACAACAGAAAAAGTAAATAAATAAAGAAAAGAGACCTCCAAATATGTTTTCCCTTAATCTGCTTTACTCAATAATTAGCAATGGACAAACATAAAGCAGCAAATCATTTAACAAGGCATAAAAGATTGGAGTAGATATTTAATAATTAATAACATTGATAAAGTTTATCTAATCACCATAAGACCATGCAAAAGATCAAATTAAGAGAGTAAATGAAAACTCCTCAAATACAGCCCTTGACACATTCCATGACATAACTCCCTCAAAACATGTCAAAGAAAATATCATTTTACCTCTTCCTCTTCTTATTTCCTGCAGCACCACCCTTACTGAATGCACTAAAATCATTGGTGGTGTAAGCAGTATTCTGCTTCTTCATTCCCTTCTTGCCTCCAAAACCAAATTTGGAATTCTTAAGATCTTTTTTCTTTTGTTTCTTTCCATTTCCACCGACTTGCTTTGCCTTCCCTCCTGATCGATCGCCTGGAGACACTCCTGGCCTTTTCTTCTTTGACCTCTCAAATGCTTTTCCATCCTCAAAGTTCAAACCCATGTCTGCATCATCAGCATTGCCAGCAAACCCACTTTGTTGCCTCTGCTTCCTCCACTTCTTAACAGATTCAATATCCTCCTTTTTCTGCTTAGCCCTTTCTTTTAATTTCTGAGCCTGAATCTCTTTGGCCAATCTCTTCGCCTCCCTTGCCTTTCTCCGCTCTTCAGCCTCTTCCATCTTTCGTTTCTCAGCTAATAACCGACCTTTCACCTTCTCCATGTGGTTATCTGTCTTCACCATTTCTGCATAATAGTCTGCAGGTCGCAGAAAAGGGAGACCCATTGACTGAAGTTTCTCAAAAATCTGCCTAGTTCCCTCCAATGCTTGCGTGTAAAACGCAAGCTCTCGTGCCAAGTCATCATTAACATCTACTTCTTGCTCTTGATCAATATCAATGGACAGTTTGTGTATCCATTCAACATTCTCTGGCCAACTAATGTCTCCAAGTTTATCTATTATAGCATCTCTGTTATATACTGCATTTTTAGATGGTTCGATCAATTTCACATCCTCTTCCGTTTCTGATTCAGATGGTGTCATTTCGCCACCCAAATCCTCAGTTTCATCATCAATGATTGTATCCTCAGTTATTGCCATTTAACCTATACAAATATTGAAAGAAATAAAAAGGTTCAATCTAGACCAAAATTACACAGACACGAAACGAAAAGCGCGAAACAGAGTATCCAAAAACTAAGGCCATCCATGAATACCTGCTGGCAAACAACGGTAACACAGAGAGCACGAACACACTCCAACTGGGGTCGACGACGGCACGAACACAGCACCACGGCGACGGCGAGACTACACCGGCAGTGGCGTGAGCAGCACCGGAGTTCCCAGAGAAGAAGAGTTTGTAATTTAAGGACTACTGAACTAGGGTTTAAAAGCAGTTACGCATTTCTCCTTTCTTTCCTTTCTATATAAGAATTTATAAAATATTAAATAATTTATTTTTGGATTATTAGTTATTTAAAATATATTAAAGGATTATTTATTCTAAATTACTTAATAATAATAGAATATTATTTATTGTGTTTTAAAAAATTTGTAATGTTAATTTAAGCATTACAAAATTATGATATTAAATAAGTTTCTCAAATAATATTAAAATGATCATTAAATTAAGTTATATCTTTCAAATATTTAAAGGAAATAATATCATAAGCATTTAGAATATTAAATTAATGTATAATCTAAATTTTTTAAGTACTACCAAAAAGTTAAAGTAATATCTTTCAATATTTAAAGGAAATAATAGTACTATAAGTATTTAGAATATTAAATTAATATATGATTTAAATTTATGAAAGATTATTAAAAAGTTAAAGTATTAAAATTTATTTTTTTGTTTAAATTTAACTTAAAATAATTCTTATTAGCTGATTCACATGTTTCGTGATGTTAAAATTTAATTATATTTTTTTTACTTTCATATTATAGTAATCAATATAAATATAAATATATTAATTTAATGATAAAATAATAAAATTTAATAATTTTAATTAATAATTAAATAATAAATTTTAATGTTTTTAAATAATTATATATAATGAAATTATTTGAAATAATGACTTTAAAATTAATGTAGTTCGACTTTATAATTATAAATAATATATATCAAAATGATAAAAATAATAATAAAATTATAATAATTTTAAAAAAAATTGTATAGGATAAAAAATCAAATAATTAATAATATATATTAAGAAAGATAAATTTTAAAGTTAAGACTCTTAAAATTAAAATTGAAATTTTTTAAAAATAGAAAAAAAATTTAAGACATATATTTAAATACAATAAAATATACATGTAAATTTGTTTGAGAAAAAACTATGAATGCGTATTTAAGAACAACAAAAATAAAAATAATGAATAAAAATAATGGGCTTTACAATTTTTTGCAAAGAAAAAATATTTTTTGCAACTAAAATTAAGTAACTGCTGAAATTTAAAAAAAAAGTCAAATATAAAAACCAAAATTATAATTTAACATAAAACAAAGTCAATTTACCTACCCTTGTAAATAAATTAATTCATAATATATCTTCCAAATTCATATTGTTCTCTAGTAAAAAGATTGTCATATTTAATAATCTAGTTTATAATCCCAGTCTCGTATAAAGAAAATGAAAACAGTTTAAAGGGAATTTTGTTTTTATTTTACTCTCTTCTATTTGTAAGTTTTAAAATTTAATTAAGAATATATATTTACAATAAGTTTCCTTTTGCTCCCTAATTACTATTACCGCATAAACACTTTATTTTTTAAGTTGAAATAGTTAAGAATTGCCAGTTCATATAATTATCATTTCATTATTAAAATATAAAAAATTAAATTAAATACATTTTCTTTTGAAATTAATTTTTAAAACTTACAAGTATAATTTTATATTGGAGTGAAAAATATTTAATGACTACTATTTTATTATATTTTTCTATTCAATATATAAATAATAAGAATTTTATTTATTAAAAATATTTTTCTAATATTTTTTAAATAACAACTAAATATAATAATATATAAAAATTTAAAAAATCAAGAAACATATAGGCGAAATAAATGAAAAATATACGAAGTAATAACTTTTAAAAATTTAAAATATAAAAGTTAAAAGATATATATATATATATATATATATATATATATATATATATATCATGTGACACTTCTATAATGTAAGAGCTTAAAGGAAAAGGCAACATGAAACTCTTATAAGAAAAAGTCTAAGGTCCATTTTGTGAACAAAAGAAGAGAAAAAATTGATAAAATATGATAGTTTAATAAAATATAATAGAATAAAAGTAGAATAAATTTTATCTTATTTTTATATTTGTTGAGTACTAAAATAACAAATTAATCACATTATTTTATCATTTTCATGTATATTTCTAACTCAAATTCCTAATAGAAAAAAGTTCACACTATAGAATTATATAGGATAAACATATTAGATTTAGTCATCTCTGTTGCATGCAGTTTAACAAACATTATAAAAAAGTTATTGTACTTTTTTCTCTCTCGTAATTTATCCATCAAATAAAATTTCAGTACGTATATAAAAATGCCAAGATAATCTCTTACAAAATAACTTTCTTTTAATAGATTTTAAAATTAATTGAGGAGTGTAAATTCTTCTTTTATTTAAATTTATCTTAGAAAAGGATAATGATACACATTATTCTGATATTGTTTTGTTTTATTTTTATTAATTTTGAAAAGATAACTTATAATGTAAAATTACACTTCCCAATATTTCATTACCAGCACGTAACTACCAAAATAATGAATAAAATATATTATATAAACAATCAAATATTTTTTTAAAATTTTATTATTTCTTTTATAAAATATTAAGTATGGTTTTTTGTGTCTAAAAATAGACAATAACTAATTAATAAATAATATTTTTTTATTAAAAATATAATATTTAATATTATAAATCTATTGAATTTAATGATATTACATAATTTCTAATAAAAAATTATAATATACAAGTTCTTATTATGTGCTATGAAACATGGAACACACGTTAAAAAAAACTCATATTGACTATAAATATTAGCATGTAAAAGATTATAACATGACTAATGTATGTTTTTAATTTCTTAATTTTGCTACTTGAATTTAGTCCATTTTGTAATTGTGACATTCAATTTTCTTTACCAGTTTTTATCAATTTCAAACATTTAAATTCTTTTTTTATTTAAACAATGTTGCATTTATGTTAAATTTAGAAATGAAAATTATTTACAAGGTTCATATTCTAAAATTTTGAAAAAAAAATTGAAGGATTTTTCAGAAAATGAGTATATAATTTCCATGGAAAAATTTTAGATTTGAGTAATAAATTTTAACTAAAAATTTTTAAATGTTTTATTTGATTTAGTTTTAAATGATATTTGAGAGAACATCGACATGTCCATTCATGTAACTGTGGCAATGTTCAATCATCTTCAAACTGAGTATGTGATGATTTTGTTAATAGGGCTCATTGGCTTTTTCTCCCAAATAAGAGGACAAATCCTCCTCATGGAACCAATTAATAAAGTTTTCTTCCTGGTTTTGCAAGAAAAAAGGAGCATGAAATAGGAAGTTCTGTCGTTGCAGAGCACCAACTTACCTATGCATGAGAAACATCTTATTGGTTGAAAGTCAAAACTACAAAGGACAATCCTCTTTGTGCTTACTACGGAATTTGCTGAGTGGAGACAAATAATGGATGAAGAAATTTAAGCACTAGAGGCAAATATACATGATCTATCCTCTATCTTCCTCAAGGAAAACAAACCATTGGTTATAGGTGGTCATACAAAGTTACTATAAAGCTCGATTGGTAACTACAGACTACACTTAATAAGTAGGGTTTGGCTTTATCAACACTTTCTTACCTGTGGCAAAATTAACCATTGTGAAATCCTTTTAATAGTTTCAGCACAGAAGAATTGGTCTATCATTCAACTTAATATATGTTGATGATGTTGAAAAGTCAAGAACGGTGTGCAATTTTTTATTCGATTGAATGTAAAGTCAAGAACGGTGTGCAATTTTCGGTACCTAACATTCGATTGAATGTTAGCGTTTTCGGTGCCTAACTTTGGTTGAAAAATTAGCAAATTGTGATGCTTTGTTGCCTATAAATACGAAACTCTTCGATCCATTCTTTGTATCCCATTTCTGAGAGAAAAATAGAGAGCAAATAAGAGAAAGAAAAAGAGAGAAAATAGTTTAGCTTTTGAATACAATTGGGTTACGGGTTGTGAATGATTGTGAGTCATTTTCGAGTGTTTTGTAAACACTGAGTGTATTCTCTTTTTCAGTAATATATCTGCAGCAGTCCGGAGACGTAGGCATTATTGGCCGAACTCTGTTATCAATTTTGTGTGTGCAATATTCCACATTTATTTTTCACTTCCACAAATCTGACATTACAAGAAAATTCGGCGTAATTTTCTCAACAACTGATATCAGAGCTGGTTGTTAATTCTGCAATTTTTTGTAGTGTTACTATTTATATGAATAGTAACATACTATTCCGTGAATAGTAACATACTATTCCGTGAATAGTAACATACTATTCCGTGAATAGTGAAAAACGTGAATAGTGAAAAACGTGAATAGTGCAAATTTTGTCGGCGCTACAAATTTGTCTACAGACGTGTTCTGAAACACGGTAGTTCACAGAAATTGTCAGAAACGATCCAGCGGAGAAGTCAGATCAGAGTTGAAGTGATGGCTACAGATGAAGGAAAGGTGAAAATCGAGAAGTTTGATGGTGTAGACTTCGGCTTTTGGAAGATGCAAATAGAGGACTATTTGTATCAGAAAGGCATGCATGAACCTCTTACAGGCAAGAAACCAGAGTCTATGAAGGAAGAAGACTGGAAACTTCTGGACAGAAAAGCTCTTGGAGTCATCCGATTAACATTATCCCGTAATGTTGCTTTCAATATAGCATAAGAAAAGACTACGGCAGATCTTATGAAGGCTCTTGAAAGCATGTACGAAAAGCCGTCGGCCTCAAACAAAGTTCATTTGATGAGGCGGTTATTCAACTTACGGATGGCAGAAGGCGCCTCAACAGCACAACATCTAAACGAACTCAACACTGTCACAACCCAATTGAGTTCAGTTGGAATCGATTTCGATGATGAAGTACGGGCTTTAATTCTCTTATCTTCCTTGCCTGAGAGTTGGAATGCTACTGTCACAGCTGTGAGTAGCTCATCGGGAAGCAACAAGTTGAAATTTGATGATGTTCGTGATTTGGTTCTCAGTGAAGAGATCCGGCGTAGAGAGTCGGGTGAATCATCAACCTCTTCAGTATTGCATACAGAGTCAAGAGGCAGAAGTTCAACCAGAGGAAGAGAACGCAGCAAATCAAAGAGCAGACGATCCAAGTCCAGAAATCATCATGGTTCCCAAAACTCGAAGTCGATCGAGTATTGGAATTGTGGGAAGACCGGGCACTACAAAAACTAGTGCAAGAGTGCACGGAAGAATCAAGAAGCAAATGACGAAGCAAATGTAGCCTCCACCTCAGGAAAAGACGAGGTGTTGATATGCTCTCTTAAAGAAAAAGAGGAGTCTTAGGTGTTAGACTCTGGAGCATCTTTTCATGCTACCTCACAGAAGGAACTATTCGACAATTATGTTCCCAGAAAACTTGGTAAGGTTTACCTTGGTAATGAGCAATCGTGTGAGATTGTAGGTAAAGGTGCAGTAAAGATTAAGTTGAATGGGTCTGTATGGGAATTAAAAAATGTCAGACATATTCCCGACCTGACAAAGAATTTAATCTCAGTGGGCCAGCTAGCTAGTGAAGGCTACACAACAATCTTCTACGGTGATGATTGGAAGATTTCAAAGGGTGCGATGACAATTGCTCGAGGCAAAAAGAGTGGTACTCTTTACAAGACAGCAGGAGCATGTCATTTGATTGCAGTTGCAGCAAATGAAAATCTCAATCTATGGCACCAAAGACTTGGGCATATGAGTGAGAAAGGGATGAAGATCATGCACTCAAAAGGAAAATTACCAGGTCTTCAGTCAGTAGAAATTGACATGTGTGAAGACTGCATACTTGGAAAGCAGAAAAGAGTCAGCTTTCAGACAAGTAGAAGAACTCCAAAGAAAGAGAAGCTTGAGCTCATCCACTCTGATGTTTGGGGTCCAACTACCGTCTCATCCATTGGTGGAAAGCAATACTTCGTGACTTTTATCGATGATCACTCCAGAAAGGTATGGGTTTACTTTCTGAAACACAAGTCAGAAGTATTTGAGGCTTTCAAGATTTGGAAAGCTATGGTAGAAAATGAAATAGGATTGAAGATTAAGAAGCTCAGATCCGACAATGGTGGTGAATATGTAGACACCAGATTCAAGAAGTTTTGCTATGAGCACGGGATCAGAATGGAGAGAACCGTGCCTGGTACGCCTCAACACAATGGTGTAGCTGAGCGTATGAATCGAACGTTGATCGAAAGAGCGAAGCTTGTGTGTGCGGTCGGGCTTACCAAAGCAGTTTTGGGCGAAGCAGTCAATACAGCAGCTTACTTGATAAACCGAAGTCCATCGGTACCATTGGAGCACAAGATACCGAAGAGGTATGGAGCGGAAAAGAAGTAAAACTCTCACATCTTAGAGTTTTCCGTGTAGCATATGTGCACATCGGTGATCAAGGAAGAAACACACTTGACCCAAAATCAAAGAAGTGTACTTTCCTTGGTTATGGTGAAGATGAGTTTGGCTACCGCATATGGGATGATGAAAACAAAAAGATGATCCGCAGCAGAGATGTAATCTTCAATGAAAGAATGATGTATAAGGACAGATATAATATAGGTGCCAGCAACTCGAAACGAGTGGGCCGGTTTATGCGAGAGGTGGAAGATATCCCCGAGATAGTCCTATGATAAGGAGTCCTCGGTCGAGGAATCAAATGAAGAAAGCGATGTGCAATCGAACCTCCTACTCCAACTCCCGTATTGAGAAGGTCCTCTCGGCCCCATGTGCCTAACAGGAGATACATGGACTACATGTTGTTGACTGATGGAGGGGAGCCTGAAGATTATATGGAAGCTTGTCAGACCACAGATGCTAGCAAGTGGGAGCTTGCCATGAAAGATGAGATGAAGTCTTTAATCTCCAATCAGACATGGGAACTAGTCAAGTTACCTATGGGAAAGAAAGCACTTCACAACAAATGGGTGTATCGAGTGAAGGAAGACCATAATGGTTCCAGGAGATATAAAGCCAGACTGGTTGTCAAAGGATTTCAGCAGAAAGAAGGAGTTGACTACACTGAGATCTTTGCTCCAGTTGTAAAGCTCAATACTATCAGGACTGTGTTAAGTATTGTGGCTAGTGAAGAGCTCTACCTAGAGCAATTAGACGTGAAGACTGCATTTCTTCATGGAGACCTAGATGAGGAGATCTACATGCACCAACCTGAAGGTTTTTCAGAAGAAAAGAAGGATATGGTGTGTAAATTGAAAAAGAGCTTGTACGGCCTGAAACAAGCTCCTAGACAGTGGTATAGGAAGTTCGAAAGCTTTATGCACAAGGAAGGTTTCCAGAAGTGCAATGCTGATCACTGTTGTTTCTTCAAGAGGTATAAGTCCAGCTATATCATATTGCTACTTTATGTTGATGACATGTTAGTAGCAGGATCAGATATGAAAGACATCAGAAATTTAAAGATGCAGTTGTCAAAAGAATTTGACATGAAGGACTTAGGCCCAGCAAAGAAGATTCTTGGAATGCAAATCACAAGAGATAAGCAAAAAGGAGTTTTGCAGTTATCTCAGGCGGAGTACATCAACCGTGTTTTGCACAGATTCAACATGGATAAGGCCAAGCCAGTCAGTACACCTTTGGCCAGTCATTTTCGTCTATCCAAGGATCAGTCTTCTCAAACAAAGGAAGAAGAAGAGTTTATGGCTAAGATTCCTTATGCTTCAGCCATTGGAAGTTTGATGTACGCAATGGTCTGTACGAGGCCAGACATTGGCCATGCAGTGGGAGTTGTAAGCAGATTTATGTCAAATCCAGGAAAAGCTCATTGGGAAGCGATCAAATGGATTTTAAGGTATCTACGGGGAACAACAAAAAAATGTCTGTATTTTAGAAAAGGAGATCTAAAGTTACAGGGCTACGTAGATGCAGACTTTGGAGGTGAAGTTGATCACCGAAGAAGCACCACCGGTTATGTTTTCACTGTCGGAACTACAGCTGTTAGTTGGATGTCGCGGATACAAAAAATTGTTGCTTTATCCACTACAGAGGCTGAGTATGTAGCAGTGACAGAAGCCAGTAAAGAATTGATATGGCTTCAAAAATTGTTAGCAGATTTGGGTTTCACTCAAGAAAGGAGTGTTTTGCACAGTGATAGTCAGAGTGCAATACATCTGGCAAAGAATTCAGCATATCACTCTAGAACTAAGCACATTGATATACGTTATCATTTCATCAGATCTCTGCTTGAGGATGAAGTGTTGACATTGAAGAAGATTGTAGGAAGTAAGAACCTAGCAGACATGCTAACAAAGGTGGTGACCATTGACAAACTGAAGTTGTGTTCAACTTCAGTTGGCCTGCTAGAATAACAGACTAGAAAAGACTGCTGCATTGATTGAGGTGTGAAAACAGATTGAAATCAGTCTTCAAGTGGGAGATTGTTGAAAAGTCAAGAACGGTGTGCAATTTTTTATTCGATTGAATGTAAAGTCAAGAATGGTGTGCAATTTTCGGTACCTAACATTCGATTGAATGTTGGCATTTTCGGTGCCTAACTTTGGTTGAAAAATTAGCAAATTGTGATGCTTTGTTGCCTATAAATACGAAACTCTTCGATCCATTCTTTGTATCCCATTTCTGAGAGAAAAATAGAGAGCAAATAAGAGAAAGAAAAAGAGAGAAAATAGTTTAGCTTTTGAATACAATTGGGTTACGGGTTGTGAATGATTGTGAGTCATTTTCGAGTGTTTTGTAAACACTGAGTGTATTCTCTTTTTCAGTAATATATCTGCAGCAGTCCGGAGACGTAGGCATTATTGGCCGAACTCCGTTATCAATTTTGTGTGTGCAATATTCCACATTTATTTTTCACTTCCACAAATTTGACATTACAAGAAAATTCGGCGTAATTTTCTCAACAGATGATATACTCTTGACAGATTCAAATATTAAAAAGCTAAAAGATACTAACTAAATTATTGTTGCAGTATTCACGTTGAAGGTCATAATATTGGGACAAATATACATTACAATTGTTGGAAGACACTAGCTTCCTTGGTTCCAAGACACTCTCACCATCCATGGATCAAATTTTATTACTTAATAACAGAGACAATGATCCTCTAAATGCTGCTTCTAAATTCTAATTATTAAAGACTTATTGGTACGTTGATGTATCTTACTATTTCAAGACCAAACACAACCTTTCCGATTAAGAAACCAAGTCAATTTATGTTTAAGCTACACACTCTTCATCTCAACATTGTACATCGTGGACCTTCGGTACTTAAAATCTTAATAAGGACAAGGCCTATCTTTATACGATAATTTTATTCTTTTTCATTTTTTTTGTTAAATAAGATCATATCAAATCTCATTTAGAATGCTTGTATCTTAGTAAGAGATTAAATATGTACATCATAATTGACTAAGTGATAAAAAATAACAAATAACAAATTATTTTTATATAAAATAATAATAATATTGATTTAAATATCCGATAACATGCTATTAATTCCTTATATAACATTACTATATATTACAAATAATTTCAGTACGGATCGATATGAATTCAAAATGAAGATTATTAAATGGTTAATAAATAAATAAATAAATAAATTAAAGAAACAAAATGAAATTAAAGAATTAAACAAAATATAACCATAAAATGTCGTTTCACACGTTTTCAATAAAATCCAACAAGTAAATTCACATGTGATTGTTTCTAACATTACTTTTAGAAATTGAAAAAGAGAAAGTCATATTATAATTAGTGATGAAGCTGAGTTAAATTTAAATAATTAATAATAGTAAATTTTTATAAAAAAATATTTATTATATTTTTATACCATATTTTTTAGAAAAATATATATATTATTTTTAAATACTTAAATACAACTTTAAATATTGAGATTAAAAAAAACTTATTTGATCGTTAAATTACTTGTTATCGTTAAATTTTTTTACTTTAAATAGTTAAATATTATCTGTAAGTAATTCATCATTTTATGTTCTTTTCTATGCATTTGCGGTAGGGACCTTAGCTGTGATGATGGTATATATATATATTCTCTTCACTTCGGATTTAGGTGTTTGTGCAGTTTACTTTCCAGAACTTGTTTCATCTTTATTTCTCTCTCTCCTTTATTTGATATACTTATCTCACTCCTCTTTCTGCTTCCTCGTCCTTGAGTTCAAAGTTAGTGAACCTTTTACATCTCAGATAAAGCAACTTCACCCAAATCATCCAAATACCCTTTTTTTCTATCTGGATTTAAAGTTTTCAACTTTCAAGGCTTTGTTTGGTGGGTGTGGGAAAATTTCAGGGAAAGGGAAAATATGTTGCATCTGTTCTTCTCAGTGGCTTTCACTGCTGTTCCTTTGATCCTCTATGTTCCACCAATCAGAAACTTAAACCTCTTTGTAGAAACCATTGAAGATTTTGCAAGAGAGTCAAGAGTCTACACCAGCAGGGTGTACCCTCGCCTCCGTGTAGCTTGGTGTAGGATCATGAATTGTATGCTATGCAACACACGGTAGACTAATTGAAGAGTGTTCTTGAATCGGATCTTATTGTAAATATTTTATTTATCTGTTTTCAATCTCCTTGCTCTTTGATTTACTTTGGATTCTCATTATAGAGTTGTTTTGGACTTGGCAGTGATTGCTTAAATTGCGTGACCATGTTGAGTTGAATTATCATAATAGTTTATTGATGTGTTCCATTTTTTGATTCCTCTTTGATGGTGTGTAACCTTTTAGAATAAATTTCTGACGTTTTCTAGATTGTTGAAGAAATGGAATTTTTGAAGATCAATGAAACATGGGTTCCCTTTTTATTTGGTGATTTGAGGTTTGATCATTAATTATTATTTTTCTTAAGTATTAGATTTGGGTCAGTAAAGGTAGCACCACGTGGTTGTACATCACACGCCAGAGTATACAGAGTTGATGATGAGTTCAAATAAAAACAAAGCAATTTGTTTACTGTGTTGTAGCAAATATCTTTTTGGTATTCTGAAGATTGCAAAAAATTAAAGTCCCAAAAGGGTGCGTACCTAATTCCCTGAATCTTTTTCACTCTAGAATTGAGGAGAAGCCAACTGTGGATGCTCAATAAGATGTTCATTTTCAGATACTTCTGTTTTCTTTCCTCTTATATACTTTGATAATTTTGTATTGTTTGTTTTTGTTTTTATTTTATTAAACTGAAAAAAATTAATGGTTTGCTTTTAATTTTGTTCGTGGTAATAATATCTTTTGGTAAAAAAAATATATTCTAAATAAGTAAAATAATTAATGTAATAAATAAAGGGTGTAATAAGAAATTAAAAACAATAATGTTTTATGAAATTTGAAATTTTCTCAATTAGTTGTACAAAGATAAAGAAATAGTAAATAATCAGTTTTAATAGTAAAAGAAACGTTTTTGTTCCTTTTTATAAGATAATATTTTATGAAATTTGAATTTTTTTCAATTTGTATTATTAAAAAATATATTCTTTTGTCCTTTTCTAAGATCATTTAACTAAAATATATAAATAAATAAATAATAAAATTAGTTGATTTTATTGATGTTTTAAAAATATTGTCACATTGAATTTTTAACTTCATCTAATATATTGAACCTAACATTATTAATAGTATTTTACCTTTTTTTAGTTTTAATTTAAGTTTTTACAAATTTATTGTTAATAATAAATGTTCCATAAAAGTTATAAAATGTCTTATAATAAGGGTTGTTAAAATCTTCTAAAAAAGTTACCTTAGAAAAAGAAATATGAATAATATAATGTCATTAATGTATTAAATTTTATAATATTAAGTTATTTTAATGAACATTTATTATGTATAAATTCTTATTCTGTATCTGATACACTACTTTTAAAAAATTAAATTATAAATATTAATTGTTTTCTTAATTCTTGTACAAAATTTTAAACATGAAAAATAAAATGGAGAAAGGTATAATTTTTGGAATGACAATAGGTTTTATGCCTATTAGTTTTTTGCAAAAATAAAATAAAATAAAATTCACAATGGATTGAGTAATTATTTATTTAATGAGTTTAGATCAAAGTATGGATAAATACCTACAGAATTTTATGGGAATAAGTAATATAGAATCCATTTATCTACAGTAATATATAAAAAAAGAATATATATAAATACACACACATATATATAAAATTAAAACAATAATTTCAAATAATATTTGTTATAATTTTATGCATATATTATATTGTAATTTGATAATTTATTGATTTTATTTACTATAGATTAATATGAGTTATTTATAATTTTATATTTTATTTAGTGTATTTTTTAAAAAATATATTTTATTAGTACCAAAAAATTATGCTAAGAAAAATTATATTTTATTTAGTAATGGTTTGATAAGGATTTTGTTTTAAACGTAACATGCAATATTGACTATTGTTTTAAAATGCTTAAAAATAAAGTCTTTGCAAATAATTGTTTTAACTATTTCATGTAATGTTCTATTTTTTTTTTCTGTTTCATAACTCTATTTTGTTAAAGAGTTCTCAAAGAATAAAAATAACGAGATATAATATTTTTGTTACAAAATATGTCAATTTTTTTTTATTTTAAAATTCTCTTTCATAACTACTTCATAAAGTAGTTATACAAATATCATTTTTATTTTGAACTCTTTTACAAAATATCTTGAAGACATAAAAAAGACATATCCTTATATCTCAATTATAACTAATCTATATTTTTTGTAACTTATACTTTTGAGTCTTAGTAGGGTTAAATAAATCCATACAAAGAAGCTTAAGTGATTGATTTAGTTGTAGAGATGATGTTTTACTTTTAAAAGAGTTTTCGTCTATTTGCTCTATGGTTAGGCTTTACATAGTCTGTTACTTTTAAATAATATTTCAGAAAGTATGTGTCTTAAACTTATGCGAACAAATTATTTTTGGTACTAAATCCACTTTTAATCATTAAAAAAATATTAATTTTATTTATTTAGCCCTTCTATGTCTAATTTGTATAAGTTGTAGTTAATAGACAATGATCTAGTCAATCTTTGTTTCTTTTTTTGTGCTAACATTGGTGTGTATTATGTCCAAACTTTTCATGGAACAAATAAGATGAAAATTTACTTTATCAAATAAACTTTAAGTGTGATGTTTTTAGCCGTATGAGTAGAATCCAACACCTAACGTATCTAAGAGAAAACAACTTTTTTCGATGTTTCGATTTTATAGTTTTTAAAACAGTTTTAAAGACCAGTACAAAAATAATAGTCATGTAACTCATATTATGCAGCAACTAAGAATTTTAAAAAGGGAATAAATAATGTAATAACTAGAGGCTTGTTTGTGTTTTTGTTTTTAATTTTTAAATTTTTTTAAAAAATATTTTTAAAATAAAATAAAAATAAATTTTATATTAACAAATAAATTTTATTTTATTTTTTACTTTTAAAAAGAAAAAAAAAACTGGTTTTTAAAATTTTAAAACTAGAAAGTACAACTATATTAAGTCGAATAAAAGCTCTTAAAACATCACCCTTAGTAACAAATATGTTAAGCTAGAAGGTAACTCGTAATTTATTTTATTTTATTTTTTGTTGGTCTCAAGTAACTCGTAATTCTTAACCAAGGCTCGCGACTACATTGGTGAATACATCTTTATTAAATAATTTATAGAAAAAGAAGATGAAAATTCCTCATGTAAGTCATATACAAGAAAAAAGATAAAAGTTTGTTAAATAATTTTTGTTTCAGTACAGGTGTGTCGAATCGTCCGCTTCAGAATCCTATATCAATGATACAAACAAGAATATGGGAGAACATATGACAAATCAATAAATAAAGAATGACCATTTAGACCTAAGTAAAACGTTGTTGGTTTTATGACTAATATTGAGAACAAATGAAAGAATCTCTCCCCAGGTTCAATAAATCAACCTGACAGAGTACAAGGTTTCAGGAACCAAAACATGTCCAAGGCTTTTGTTTCTCTTCCATCTATTGTAATGCTTCTGCTTTTCTCTGCAGGAGACTCCTTCACGATTTCCTTGTTTGGTTCAATTTCTTCAAGTATTCCTCTCTCCTGCACAAATTAAAAAGAAAGGCCAAGTTATATCAGATTCCGGTAACATTCAAAATTTTACTTTTCTCAAAAGCCTGAAAATGTAGTCCTGTGTCACTTAACTGAACAGAATGTAATGATTTGTAGGGAAATAAAGAAATCATCAATGTCATTTAAACATGGAAAACACTGTGCCTGAATTGGTACATTTTCATGATCTTTTCATGTATCATTTACATGCTAGATCTTGCTCTCTTCATTTGGAGCTATCTATTTATATTAAGATACAGGTGTGACAATAAGTATGAACTACAATCTATTTATATTTATGTATGCATCTTGAACATTTATGATAACCTTAATCAAATCTGAGTTAAATAACAACTATAAAAAAAGTGTCTTAAAATAAAGGAAATATTCAAAAAAATTTATAAAATAGAAAAATTATCACTAGTAATTAAATAGCAGCAGATACACCTAGAATACCGATGCAAGCATATTTATATTTAAGTATGCATATTGAACATACCATTAGCCGGGATTTGGAAGGCTTTGAAGGGGTAGTTTTATTGAGTCCACGTGTAGCAGAAAAGCACTGGGGAGAGGGAGGATTCGTTCGAATTTGTTGTAAGCTCTCCTCCCTTCTGTGTTTAACATTCTCCATGTCAAGAGTTATAGGCATGTTCTCTGCCTCTTCAGGTCTTCTGCAGAATATTGTAATACACAATTGAGCAACTCAGGAAATGATAGAATGAGGTGGTAAATTGCAGTTTTTGTCCTTCATATTAGAAAACATTACATGTAACTGAACAGCAAATAATGTAAGATTGTTCAATAATTCCGATTTCTTATACGAATGATACAACTACCTATAATAATTATGCTACTAATGAACCATATGTCCAGTCTATGTCGTGGCTCTTAATCATTACACTTCTTGGCAATGTAGATTAAGCATTACTAGGTATAACGCTGCGATATCAATTGGCATTGTTTATCACAATTCTAAAGTATGCTAATCATTTTAGAAAGAAAGAATATGCTTATTATTAGAAAGAACTTGGATTGTTAAGTGACATAGTTTCCAAGGGAGAATATGCTTACATTTTTCTCCGTTGCTTCCCTTTAACACATGAACCCTCCAATCTTTCTGCCTTACTCACCTCAAGCAAAGGCTTCCTTTCTTTCTCTTTTATCTCTGACTCTGCCAAGGCTTGAAGAACAGAACATGGGGTCCTCTCAACAACCTCTTCACTCACTGCAGGACTCAAATTTTCAGCATTTTCTCTCTCCCTGGCTCTTATTGCCAATTTCTTCAACTCATTGCAGAATTCTGTGATTTGATTCAGAATAGGCCTCCCCGCAAACAGATTCTTCGCGGAGAGAGTTGATCTTAACGAAGGAACCACTTTGTGGTCCTGGAATGTGTCATCAACAAGCTTCTTCTTTTCCTCACTTGACTTAATAGTTGCCTTCATGGGCTTCAAGGGGTTAATTGTAGGAGTAAAGAGATTCGGGTTTTGGTTTTCACTGTCTTGGTTGAATCTGAATTTATCACCTTGGGGTGAAGCTGATGATAGGGCGGGCACCCTTCTCTTGATTCTCACATCTCTGTACCAATATTCAATCAACGTGTATACAAATTGGTCAATTTCAACCCTTTAGCAGAAACCCAAATTGCATGGTAAAAGAAATGGTGCTATTTATAATTACCTTCTATTTTGGTCACCAACTGGAAGATTTTCTGAAACATAAGCTGGGCTTTTAGTCTTCTACAAAAGATTAAAGAACCTCAGCACAAGATCTTTTATAAGAAAGAGATAACAATATATTATTAATAAAGACAATAATTAGATAGATTAAAAAGAACAAAGGAGTTAACGAGACCATAACTAGAACTACAGATTAAGACAAACATAAATCTAACAAGAAAACCAGCTCAAGTTGAGTTTTTATCTAATTGGGAGACACCCAAGATCGAGAATCTCATGATTCTCACCCTTACAAAAATGGGCAGAAGAGGAGAAAGGAAAAAAACCTTAGAAGGAGTTATTGATCTGAGAAAATCCTCTGCTGTTTTGGGATGTTTGCAATCTACAACAACAACAAACATCAAAATTAGCAATGACCCATTGAGAAAAAGAAGCCAATTTTGCAAGCCAAGTTGAGAATTATCGTGAAACAAAGAAAGAAAGTAACAAGAAGGTTGCCACTTACCTCGTTTGCAGAACCAAGCTTCATCATCATGATCATGGAGGGAGTGATCAAGGGAGGAAAAGTCAACCCACTTGGGTGCGTTGATGTGCTCGTAGAGTTCGTCTTCCACAAAGTTCCATTCTAGTCTCTTCCAATCGATTTTCGCGGGTTCCATTGATCACACACTCACTCACACGAGAGAGAGAGGAATGAGTTCAAAGCCAGAAAAGAAAGAGAAAAAGAAAGCGTGGAGTTAGAGTGGGTGAGCGTGATAGTGAAAGGTGCAAAAGTGACCGTTATGGGTCAGAGGGAATGGAGGAGTGAACGTTAGGAACTGACGTTGGATTGCTCTTCGCTTGTTCTTTTGACCGTTGGAGATCTTATTCATTAATTCATCTTCAGTGGTCTATGTTTTCTTTATAAGTGGTCATAATTAATTAATGATGTTGATGATTTGACGATGAAGATATAATAATATGATTATATCTTTGGTTTATCTAAATATGCAATTTTAGTTTTTTAGAGAAAAATTAGTAAATTAATTTTTTTAATTTTTAATTTTTTTTTGTTTTGGTCTTTTAATTTTTTAAATAAGTTATTTTTTATTTTGTTAAAATTATTGTTAATTTTTTTTCTCTTTATGAACTTTGCTGAACATATGGGATAAAATAATTTAAATATAAAAAATAAAAATTATAAAAATATTTTTTTCTTTTGTAAAATTACTTGAATATAAAGTAAAAAAAATGTCATTTGACAATTTTTAAAATTCTTTAAAGAAATCGAATCTGAATTTTTATTGTAGCACAACATGCTATTCAGGAATCTTTGGATGCTTTAAAAATCATCAATTGCCATTGGCAATTGTTGGGTTAAGAATCTATATCATTTTCACTATTAAAGGCATACAAGGGACATTATTGAAGGTAAAAATTGATATTAATAACCTTTCATGCTATAAATAGGGACTTTAAGTACAATGAGAAGTCATGCATCTGAAAGAAGAGAGAGAAGTTTGAAGCAAAAAAAGAAGGATTTAAGATAGAAGAAGAATGGCTACGACAGAGTTCAGAGGTAGAATAAGGGTGAAAAAAATTAGAAAAAACAATCTAAAAAAAATCTTGAGTGAAAAAATATTAATTTTAAATTAGAATAAAAAATTAGATTAAAAAATTGTTAAGGATTTGAGAAAGTGAAAATATTCATAATTTAAATGTAAGTATTATAATATTTTTGTTAATTTGTAAATATTATTTATAATTTAATTCTGATAAAAAAATAAATTACATTTATTCATATTCTTGAGTAATTTGCAAAAAATCCACATTTATCCAAATATTTATAATGTCTGGTTTAACATTAATTGAAAAAGTTTAATATAGTTAAGAAATTGAAAAAAAAAAGAACATGTTATTTAATATGAGTAGATATTTTTATTATTATAATTTTTTTAATTAATTAAATTTGTTAAAATTTTTAATTAGTTTTTTTTTTTTACATTTATTAACATATTCTTAAAATTTTACAACTTCAAAAATAACATAAATGTATTTATTTTGGTATAATTAGTTAATAAATAGAATAAATTATAATATATTTGTGTTAATGTAATAATTTATGTAATATTTGTATTATTATTTATGGAATTGATAAATATTTTTGTGAAATAATTTTTTGTCATCATTAATATTAATTTTTTATAATAGAAAATGAGACAATTATGCTCTCATCACTTATCTATAATGTCAACTATGGAAGAAATAAATGACATATTATACAATATTAGCTTTGATCGAGTTTCTAAAATTTGTCAAATACAAATAAACGGTCTTTTTATTAATGCACTTGTGGAACGATAGAGGCCTGAGATATACACATTTAATTTACTCTGTAAAGAATGGACAATTATATTTGAAGATGTTTCTATATTCCTTAAACTTCTAATTAATGGTCTACTAGTAATTGATTTTACTAATCCTTATTTTACAGTAGTTTAAAATATGTGTGATGAGTTATTAGTCAGGTGACTGACAACAAATGATATTGAAGGATTAGAAATTATATTAAAGTAGCTAACACAACACTTTAGTTGGTTTTATGTAAATTCTGACATTAGAAGAGCCCAATATGTATAAAGATAACATTTTCTTTGTTGAGACATATTCTAATGTCGAATAAAAACAATTAAGTGGTACATGCAAAATTATTGTTGTTATTGGCATATGTGAATGAAATTGGAAATTATAGTTGGAGTTCGACATGTCTTTCCTTTCTTTATAGAGACTTAGATCATGGTTTATGACATGATGCAAGAGAAATTTATAAGTGCATAATATTGTTGCAAGTATAAGCATGACACTGACTCTCGTGGTTGGCTTTAATTCCTGGAGAACTAATTGTATTTCCACTTGTTCTCAGATGGAGACAAATGCAATAACTAACGAACACTCCATTTATGAATGTTGGGAGTATTAGTATTAGATTATATTGTTAAATATGTTAGATTTATGTCTACAAAGCATTTGATTTCTGTTTATAATAGTAATATTTGGTTATTTCATGCAGTTTTTGTGGTGACAATATAAGGGTGATGATATTGATGCTTTAATTCCAGATGACATGAGAAGAGAACAATTTGTATAGCCAACTGTTAGCCCTTTGATTTGTTTTAAAGTTATATAGTGGCACATAGTTGATCATGTCTAGATATGCACAACCTACACAAGTGGTTGGTATTGTCTAAATGTTCTAATACAAGGACCAAAACTCTAGAACATTCAACGTGATATTTTGAACATTGGAACTTAGCTCATCATCACAGTAGGCTCAATAGCATTCAACTGGACAATAGATTCTTGAACAATGTCACACATTGCTATACACGATTGCAGCAAAACTTCAAACAAGACTTCCCACTAATTAAAATATTTTTCAATTACTTTTTACTTTCACATTTATGTTTTCTGATATGTTGTCGTATATTCACACTAAGATTGAATATCACCAATTACGATTTTTATCTTAAAGGAAGGGTTAGACTCTATCGTTAGCTGGATACATTCTGCAATTGTATCTGAAAGTAGTTCTCATCTCCTAAATATACTAGTTCTTTTTGAAAGTAGCACAAAAAAAGTCATCAATAATCTATTCCATACCTCATGCATTTACAATAAAACATATTTGGTTCTAACTTGAGTACTTTGCAGTCCACTGCATTTGATATACTGTAATGCTTAATTGTTCGTATAACAGTTTCTCTATTATTGATCCAACATACAATTCTCTATCTACATTATAATGACCTATTAAATGCACACACAAACATAAACTAATTAAAAAACTAAAATTTAATTCATCAACAACAAAATTAAAAACAATACAAACCCAAGTTTGCATACTTTAGAAACTTAGATGCATGCATAGCATCAAGATCTAACAAAGGCATGAAGGGTGGCTCCCTAAATGGATGTTGCCCAACTACTGTGTTTAACAAATGGGCATTGTCATCAATCACCATCATCATCCTTATCTACATCCTTATCTTTACTATCCTCACTGCTTCTTTATTCTCCATTAAACTTGTTCTCATCATTTCACTAGTGTTCTATTCCCATTCTACCTTTGTTTGGTACTATTTGCATATGTTTCCTCACCATCTTCTTGAATAGTACTAATTGCAACTTTTTTGAAAATAATGTATAACTCAATGGAAGAAGTTAGGAGATGATGTTGTTGATGTATTTGAAATATTTGTTGAACATTATCATTGTTTGTTATTGAAAGTGTAAGATATTGCATGAAATCCCCAAATAGGGATATTTGACACTTATACACAATATTTTCTATTGTTTTTAGAAACTAAACTTCAGTATATTAAGTAAACCAATACTTTAGTTCTTCAAATGATACATTATCTCTTATATACATACATGTTGGTTTTTCACCAATATGTGTGTATATTAATATTAACACACTCATATTTTTCTCAATGAATCAACTCAGCTTGCATCTAAAAATCTTTCTTTTCCTTCATTTGCAATTTACTAAGAATGAAGAACTAAGTATTTATGGATACATAAATAAAAAAATCTCCAATGACAACTTTTTGATATTTTTTTTATTTATTTTTAGGATTAAAAAGTCGCCAATGACAAATTTTTAGAGATTTTTTAATTATTTTTTTAGCATGAAAAGTTACCAATGGTGATTTTAGTTGGCAAAAAATATTTTTTATTTTAAATCTTCCCAATTTTTCATACAAAAAAGTTATTTTTTTAAATCTTTTCATTAGCGGGTAAAGTGCAATTAAAATTTTGACAAATAAAAATGTCATTGGTGACTTATATAAAAAAAATTATATTAATGTAATTTTACCAAAAATTCTATATTTTTATAATTTTAAAATTAAAAAAACTATATGATAAAAAAGAGCCAACATATCATATATTTTAGTAATATTTTAGTTTTTTTTTTCTTTATTTTCTTATTCTCATTTATGCCCTTGAAACCTATCCCCTTTCTCTTTAGCTTCTTCTTCTTCCTTATTTTCCTCCACTTCCCATATGAAGTGCACATAGGATTTGTGCTATGCATAAATAAAAAAAATAATCATAATTATTTTATTATTATTGTTATATTATTACTTATTTTTTATTTGCTTGTGGAGAAAACATAAAATTAAGATAAGTAAATACTTATATTCAGGTGCGATATGAAATACTTCATCAAAGTAAGATTTGACTGTCTTCATCTTGCTTTATTTCTTATGTTAGTTCTCGATACAACAAAAGCAATTTGTCAATGTTAAAGTTTGCTATAATTGTTCTTATGCAATATTCCTTAGCTCTTGCAATATCTTTCTCTGCTTGTATTCATTAAAATTTAAATTAATGACTTTTTTGTTGTTGAAAGATTCATTGAATGACTGTGATCTGTGAAAAGAGTTGATATACCTCATAAAGAATTTGGCATCATGCCACCACCTTA
The DNA here is from genome assembly GCA_024086825.1 of Abrus pulchellus subsp. cantoniensis. Lineage (NCBI taxonomy): Eukaryota > Viridiplantae > Streptophyta > Magnoliopsida > Fabales > Fabaceae > Abrus > Abrus pulchellus. Next base: position 14,716,306 of record CM044053.1, on the reverse strand, counting down.
CAATAGTGTGGAAATGAGTTGGGGTCCTATGGATCAATAAAATAATTGTTAACGTTTTTTACAAAAAAAAAAGACTTGTATAAAATACTTTTGCAAGGTAAGCAATTAAATAAAAATAGAAATAAAAAAATGTTAAGGGATTAAATCAAAATAAAAAAAAAGAATTAAGAGACTAATATACTAAATATGTTTTTTAAGTCATAATATATATATATATATATATATATGTAAATTTAGTTTCTATCCATCTAATCCAAGAAAATATTAACTAAGGAGCTCATCTCATCATGACTCATGCATAATATGATCGCAAGCATTAAGAATGACTATTTAGTAATAATTTCATATGTTGTCATGATACATTTAACAATTTTATAAATGACAAAAAAGCCTTACCTTAGTTTGTTTTGTATTTTTGTAAACATGTCTAAAAAGTTTTAGATTTTGCTTAATTACTTGTAACAAAAACGTGCTAACTTTTAATAAAATTTAATAACAATAACAAGTATTGACATGTATCATCACGTGGGTAAACTGGCATTAGAATGTCAAGATAAGTGGGTACAACACTTGAAAATCTAGTTCATGCCCAAAGTTGTATCAATTATGCTAGGCCACTACAGTTTGCAATTGCATACACTTTCAACAGAAAAATTTGCAATGCAATTATTCTTTGGTGATATTCTCCATACTCATTTAGATCTCTACCAACAAAGGAAGATACCTCAACAATACTCAGATACTAAAATGGTTATTGGAGATGACACCTTATTACATAAACATTTTAAAAAAAGAAAACTTACAAATTAGTCCCTCAAATAGTAATGATCATACATATTAGTCCCTTACTTATTTAAATTATTCTGTGAGTCTCTCACATAGTAAGTCGTCAAACAGACAAGTCCCTCACATTAAGTAACAGTCGAAAAACATTAATTTTTGCTATTAAATTATGTGTAAATGCTAAAATAATGTTGTTTCACATAAAGTCAGGGATTAATCTAACCAATTTAGTATCATTGTTGCTACACCCATCTTTGATGTTCCCTTTACCTAACAACGACATTCCTAATTGCCCACACCACCTCCTGTTCCCATTCCTCCATCTCCTATACCACCATCCTATAACATCCTCATTTTTATTATTATATATTTATTTTATTTGTTATTTTATTATGATTTTTTTAAATAGAATTGGAATTATGAAAACTTCAGGATGTCTTACTCAAGCAAGACTAGTCATTTTGGAAATGTAGGCACTCTCACTTAGGCGAGACTGGATATTATCGTCCCAACTGTCCTATCGTTCAGTCGAGAAGGTATCTCGCTCAGGCAAGAAGTCACAGAAAAAAGTAGAAGCTTTCCGGACCAATTTTCCCTTAGACAAGGAGACATCTCACTCAAGCAAGATTATAAAAAAAATTAGGTAAACTTTTGTCTAGTGTTCTTGCCCAAGTGAGAGGGGTCTCGCACAGGAGAGAATGCATTTTGCTCAAGTGAGAACTTGTTCGTTCAAGTGAGAACGTGTGAGTTGAGAGCAGTATTTAAGGAACTTTCATTCTAAAAACTTGCATAAGAAGCCAAGTAACATTTTCTGTTATTTTTCTCAGTTGTCTGACCTTTCCTTTTCAAAGAAACCTTCCTTAAACCTTAAATCTCTCTTGAATTTGGACTTGAACGTTCATTCTGATCGAATCCAAAACCTCCAAGTAAGTTTCTTGAAGCTTAGTTCTCCAATCTCTTTTTTTTCTCTTCTAGTTTTTGTTTATTTTTCTCTCTTCTCAAAAGTTCTTTAGTTTAAATATATAGGAAAATTTTGACCTTCGAATGATATCTTCCATTGAAACGTTGCACTTTTTTTTGGATCTTAAGGATGACTCGATCGTAGAGATATTGTCTTTCATCTCTTTGGTTTTGAAAAACCTATTTCCAGACAAGGGGAGTTAATTCTAAACCCTAAGTCTTATGTATGTGTTTTAGTTTGAAAAACTGAAAATACCCCATTAGAAATGGTAGATATATACATTTTTTTTTAAAATTATAATGTTAAAAAATGGATTCTTTAGGTATAAAAAAACTTATGGTTAGGTTAAGATTCACCTAAAATAAAATTTTATAGAAAAGGCTATAGTAAACCGATGTTTTCATGATTTATGTTATTGATTATAATAGATGTGAACTATTAGTTTTGCATAACGTATGTTTTGGAAAATAAAAATAGGAAATGTTAAACTATAGGATAGAAAATTTTATTAAGACTGAGAGAGTATGATCTCTAGTAATGTATTTCTAAATTGTATGATTAGTTTGAGTCTGAAGATGTCCAACTTTTAACACATTATATTGATTTGTATGATGTGAAATTGATTGATGATTTATATGTATTTGAATGATATGTTATAGTGATTGTGGATCTTTGTTTAAAAGTTGATGCATGTTGAAATTGATGAATTCATGTAATAACGAGAGAAAATTATAGAATGAGAATTAATGTAATGGTTGTGAATGAGGATTTAAATTTGTTTATGTTTCCAAAGTGGAAAGAGAATTACTATAAAAATGTGTGTAATGAAAAAGTGATGAAAATGTGTATAGATAGTTATAGAGATACACTAAGGATATAGAGTTTGGAGACAATTTAAAAAATCTTGGAGAAATGAGGATAGGGAATGCTGTTCGTAGTAGGTGCACATGATTTGCTGAAGTGAAAACATCACAGGTCTCACACTCATTTCCTAACTAAAATCCTAACTATACATTTGTTAAAAGGGATCGTGTGTGCACATGTTGTATCCATGTTGTTTTCGCTAACCTAGTGACTATTTATACTTATGGAAGACCTCAAGGGATCCCAAGGCAATGAATGTGGAAATGGTGATATTTTTGTTATGACATAGTGGTCTTATGATTATAATGTGTGTGTTGTAATAGATTAATTGATGTGATTAAAATATAGATATTGCAATATATTAACGAGTGTGATTATAATGCATGTATTGTAATGCACTGAATAATATGATTAGAATGCACATATTATGATGTATGGATTGATGTAAGAATATATGAAATGACATGGTCTTAGTGTCAATTTTTGTTTTAGAAATCTAAAAGGTTGATACAGTTTACTGATGAGCAATATTTTGATCCATGCTTTAAGCTTTTTCTTTGAGTCAATAGGCTTTTAATTGTACTTAATTGATTGATTCTAGTTATTTTAATCCAAACTTCATTAATTGAGCTTTATTAGAAAAATCTCCTTAATTTCATTACTTTGACTATTTTGACCTTTGTTTATTAATTCTGTAATATCTATTTTTGAGGTCAAACTTTGGAGAAGATTTCTATTTCAATAGATTGTTGATTCATAGAGCTTTAATTTGATATATCATTTGTGAATTTTGGATTTCAGGCTTAGAAGTTATGAGCATTTAAAGTTGATGCTGAATTGTTATTAGAAAGTGCTCACTTTTGGTGCAGAAAGGAAACATTCTAGAGCCTATTTTGAAGAGTTCAGTTGCACGTTGACACTATCTGTGCTGGTAGTGAGTGTTCCAGAGCACATTTCATAAAGCAAGGATGTGTGTTGACATTATCTATGCTGATAGTTAGTGTTTCAAAGGCTCTTAGAAGGAATATAGCTGTGCGTGGTCACTTTCAGGATAGAAAGTAGGTGTTCCAGAGGCTTTATTGAAGAAATGTCATGTGCGTTGACACTTTCGAGGGCAGAAAGTGGTAACATGCAAGCTGTTTTGTGCTGAAGACCCTATGCGTAACTCCTTTCTGTGTAGAAAGTGATAAGGCAGAGCGTTGTCAGGAAAAATGGCTTGCACTGGCTATAACAATGAGACCGAGACCCAAAAATCCTACTTCTTTAACATAAATTGATGTGTAATGTACACAGATTGCTGTTAAAAGTCTCGGATCAAATAGGATTTTTTTTTAACATAAGTGCATAGTATTATTCAACCTGGTTTATGGATACCACTATCATTTTTTAGTACTAAGAAACTTGCTTTTAATATATTTTATAGTGACATGCGAACACGACATGGATCTTGATTATTCATGTACTTGATAAGCAACAATTTATAAAGATTCATGTCATACTTATTACTAATAATTACTTATGAGATTTTGTTTTCTTCATTTACTCATCGTTAGAACCCTTAGAGAATCATAATATTATTAAGTACCACTTGAATAATATAATCATACTATGTATTGACTAAACTATGTAAGTGCACTCCAATCTTTTTCACCTGCTCATGAGCCAAGTACTAATAATATGATATACAATATGTGGTTTATCACTTCAACTAGAACTCTCTTAGGGGATGAACCTACAGAGTTCACATTCATTACTTGCATGTATTGAAGAACCAATTTCTTGCCTATTTAATTCCATTCAAATAAAAATCAGAAGATAACTGATAACATAAACATGGTCATATAAATAATCCCATAATTATCCAAAGTAACCATAAATTATCCAAGAATCTTAAAACACAATCTACAACAATCAGAGTACCAAAACAAAGTACATTACACCCAAGCTACGAAAGTAAAATATAAAGTATCGAATTCTCCACCATATAACAAGTAGAGTCTTCTAGCAGTGGACAACAAAGAAATAACTAAACAGCGGTCAGGACTTCTTGGAAGAGTCCTCTTCTATCTCCTTGGCATTTAAAGGATCCTTCTCAAATTGAGCTCAACGTGGAGAATAAGACAGAGAAATGTTATCTTCAAGATCTGTGAATACTAAAAGAAAATGTTCAATACCACAACATATTTCAACAAAGAAAAGAAGGAGTGAGATATATTTTCAAGTAAATATCCTTCAGAAAAAAATAACAAAGTACGAGCATACATCATATTAATACAATTGTAACATTTACAATTTAACAAAATGCAAGTCTAATTACATGATGTATGATTAATACAAATAATAACTCTTGGTTTGGCAAAATCTCATTTTTATGCTTATGCGACTCTGGATCCATAACAATCCTATTGTTCGAAAGTTATTGGGAGTTTCACTAGTCAGCCTACATGTCACATGTATGGTGGAGACTCGAATCTCTACCGACTGATCTAGCTCGACCAACAAGATAAGCCTTAGGAGAAGGTCAAGATAAAGGAGCATCGCGTGGACACTCTTAGCCAATGTTCCTGCGCCTAGGACACTCAGAGTGCTATTGGTAAGTCACATAACTCCATTAAATCTCCTAGACGTTGAGGTCCTCCCTATCTTGCATCAATAGTAGTTATAAAATAACCTCGTGATTTCTTTCACAAGGGAATGAGATTTTGTACACATTTGCCTTCTAAATAGTCATGCACACTTTTGGAGTTTCACTCCCTTAATCACGCACATAGGTGCTGGCCAAATTTAAGATTTCACATTATTTCATCAACTATTCAGAACCATATATATATATATAAAGAATTGACAATTACTTATACTCGCGCCTCAATGCAATTTCTCTAAGTGTTTCAAGCTCACTAGATTCATCTCTTTCCTTGAGTTCCAATTATTACCCGGCTAGCGTTATACTACTCATTTACTTTAGAAAAGAAAGAAAACAAGGTTTTCACAAAAGTTTACTTTTAGTCATTAGATTCAATTATTAAACTCAAGGTTGAAGCTAAAACCATGGCTAAACACCTTAGAGCACATATACATACATACTAATTTACTCTCAGCATATCATCATGCATTTCTCACCCTCAAAGGCTCAAATTCACAAATGGTGGCTACTCAGCCTGCATATGCCTATATGCATACTTTTAGTGCTTTACATAATCAACACATGTGCCAAACCATATATTTTCAAAGAGCATAACATATAAGATAACTTGTTCAAATACACCGGGTATACATACTCATATTGGACATTTCAATAAAACATTTCATTAAATCGACTTTTGGTTTTCAACAAACTTTTGAGTAAATAGTTCACTTCATAAAATTAACAGTCATCCCATTTAAACAAACATTCACAATTTTATTTTAAATGTAGAATTTCTCAAGCAAAGGCTCAAGAATACCAACATGTAATTTAAAAACCCTCTTTGATTTATTTCTTTTCTTATTATTTACTTGAAATACCTTCTCCCCCTTACCTTGGTGAGTGAGGTAGTCCGCAGGTTCTTTTTCTTGAATTTTCCGGTGTCAAAATTCAAGATTTCTTAGTTCGCTAAAACCAGAAAACTTCATTTGCACAACATTTATAAAATTAAGGTTAACGGATTCAAACGAAGTCCAAATCACGATTTGCAAATTTTGTTAGAAAGCTAAGATCCTAAGGATCAAAATCAGCTTTTAAAAATTAAGTTTTGATACACAGGAAAGTGGAGAAAAATCAAACTTCACTACTGTTCATGCAGGTTTTTTAGCTTTGCACCATATTTGTAATTCATTTCGTAAGGTATTCAAACAAAGTCCAAAATTAACATAAAAATATGCGTTGGAAAGCTATTTTCATGTAGTTTATGAAAATCAAATTTTTGGGTTGAAACAAATTTGTACAGAGGGTATAAAATTTATTTTATTATACTATTTCTGCAGAAAACGTAAAAATGAAGGTGCTCATGTATTATTCTATATGATACAGGGGGCAAACGATGTCAGATTTGAGCTTAAACTTAATACACTGTTGAAAATATAATTTTGCAAAGAACACATAGGGATGTTGCATGTTAGGTTTGAAGACTACAAAAATGAGAAAAATAGTCTACAATCTTAGTTCAAAGGAGGTTGCAGTGGAAGGGAGAAAAGAAAAAAAGAATTTGGATGAGGTTTTGCCACCTACATTGCATGTCCCTAAGAAAGAACATGGAATTGCTACCTATGTTAAATTTGACTTAGTGAAAATTGAACCCAAGTTCTCCAAGTCCAAAGTAAAGGACCAACCTTTACACCACTACACCACCTTTGTTGGTGTGTATAAAATTTAGAAATCAAATATGTAACACCTTACTTAATTTAGTTTATGCTTAAGTCATAATTACTAAATACAGTAGTTGCATTACGGTAATAAAAATTTTGTTTATTCTGCTCATTCATTTCGTATTGATTTAGTAGTAATTATCAGATGTATAAAAGAGCGACACATTATAATAACAAAAATAAAAGAAAATTGAATATGCAATAACCTAGATAAACATAGTAATTAACTTAACTCATACATTTTACAGAAAGATAACTATACATATTTTTATATATAGGACACCATGTTATTTACATATAATCACGAATACATATAAAGACCAGTACATACAAAAAGATCAGTGGCTCAATATCATCAAAGTGCAGTCCTAACAAGTTCTCACCGGACAATTTAGAACCAAGGTTAGTGTCCTACAACTACTATCGTGGCCCACTGCACATCCAAGAACTCAATGTAGATCATTGTTGTTGCGTTCATCATGCAGATTTGAGAATGAAATGGAAACTAAGTAGGATGAGAATTTTGAAAATTCTCAGTAGGGCTGTGTATTTCTATGTGACATTGCTTTCATTCTCACTGGCTTCGATTTTTATTTAAATAAAAGGTTGTTAAACCAATAAGAAAATCTTTCAATTATGATTATTGAAAACATGGCTCGAAGCAAAGTAAATTTTATGTCTAACAGTTGTAATACACAAGATCATAATGATTATGATACACATATACAAGAAATTAAATAAATAATTAAAAGACTCAATATGAATCATACATGTGACATAACAATACTTAAAGTTATAATTGAAAGCAACATTGAATTGAATTAATATCAATTAAAATACTTTCAATCACATAATAATGTACTTAATTCTCATATATGTCCCTATCCTTGGTCCCCTAGGAGTTCTTAACCATAAGACTTCTCGATAATAGTCTGCTTATCAGGATCAAGCTCGTTCCTATACAGGATTTGTCAGGTTTACTTTTCTCAATGCTCCCACTGACTTATTCCCCTTAACTTTTTATCCGGGACTCGCCCAAGTGATATAAGACTTTCTTATAACTTTCAATCATCTTAAACTTTTATAACTTTCATATGGTATCTCATATATCTCTTTGAAATTTTACAATTTATCCATAATTCTTACAAAATTTGTGTAGCATAAAGGATCATACTTGATTTCCAATGAATAGTATAAGCTAATAAACAATCATTCACATATCATAGCAAATAAATAAATAAATAAACAAAACCTTTAAATTCATAATTCTTTCCTTAAAGCGATAAATTTTGCCTTGTTTTATTTTTATTATGTTTATTGCTATATGACTTTAATAGATCTGAATTTTTTATATGTTGAAGACCTATTTGTCTATTTTCTAACCTAATTGGTCCCATTCAGTTTTGACAAATACAACTCAAGATTTTTGCTTTCTACTATAACCTGTCCTGTGATTAGCTTGAACATCACTCAAAAATGTTAAAATCGACCAAAATTCGAATTCTAAGAATTTCATTTTAAAGTTAAGAAATCAAATTTTAATATCCAAAAAGTTTCATTTCATTTGGTTAAATAGAATTCAAGTTATAAGGTTCTAAAGTTGGTTATTATAGATTGCTCTGTTTCTGACTCAATAGCACTAGGGGTAACTTCGAAAAAATTTTGGGAACTGCTCAAAACGAATTGGACTGTGAAATTTTTATGGTATAAACTATTATATCTTAGATTTTTTTAAAAAAAATTTCACCTCAATCCAAGTTATGTAGAATGAGTTATGTGTTACGCAAGCTTACCTGCCCAAAATCAAAATCTGAAACTTAACCTAAACTTGAAAATTTCATAAGTAATTCTATACTAATCCAATTTTTTAATAATTTATATGTATAGAAAGCTCTAGATGATAGTTTAATTTAAAAATATTTTAATAATATTTAAACCGTAAATAATTGGTCTACATAGTGTATTTGTACGGAAACCCTAGAAAATTCTATTTTCAGACTTGCTGTTTTCTTTCTCCTCTTTTTTTTTTTTCTACTTGATCTACCTTCAAACTAACCCAAATCACCATTAATCAAACTATACATCATAAAAAAACACCACATATATCATGTATTATAAAATATTTAAAACATGAAATAGATAGGCACATACATCCATATAAGCATATCGACATAGATAGAACCCTACCTCCTTTGAGCACCAATTTGATTCCAAAGATGTTTCTAAGTTGCAAGTGTAGGTGAGCTTGAGAGAAAAGCTTATGGAGGTAAGAAAAGGAGAAAGATGGAGAAGAGAATGAGGGAGAGAAGTGATCAATTTTATAAAGAGATGAGGAAAAATAAAATATCCAAGTGACTGTGATGAATGAAGTTACTTGGCAAATTTTGATTGGTTCATAAATTTTGTGGTCTCAAATGAGCCACAAGGTGGATTATGAACCATTAGATCAAGGTGTGGTGGATGGCTTCCCCATAGTTGGATCTAGGACAAATAATCTTATTTTATTCTGCTAATTTAAATTACTGAAACTATATCGGTCTCTCTCCTAAGAGGAAATTCTACTATAAATTTTTTCATTCTAGTCTACCTAATTAACATAGATTTGAATTCTAATAAATATTCAATTAATCTCTTATTAACCTTATTTATGTAAATTAATTGAGAAAATCAATTAATAGCATAAAACAAACATTTAAAATTTTGAACGTTACAAAATATAGTTAAGGCATTTTTTATTAATTCAAATATATGTTTAGAGACTAATTATTTTAACAAAATAAAAATAAATATTTTTATCTCAACTTATTTAATCAAAATATTAAAATTTTGCAAAATGCGTTGAAACCCTTAAAAAAAATTAAATCACACTAACACACATCAAGATGGAAGGAGTAAAAATCATGATGTTATGCTAGTTAAATTTTGTGTTGATAATAACAACGCCAAAAGTGCAGAAATGTTATAAATAGCTAGAAAATCAAAATTTTTGGAATCTTTTCTCATTTTTCCTTTTTTAGACTCTTAGACGAATATAGAGAGAGAGAAAGCTTTGGGAGCAATTTCCATGGCTCAATCTTAGGATTTCCTATTCTTTTAATCTTTCTTCTCTTTTCTTCTGAATTTGAATTGTATTTTTCTTTGTAATTTTAGATTCTACCTTTATGGAAGGCTAAGGATCAAAGATTGGTTCCTAGTGTAGTTTACATTTGTTCTTGAAATTTGGGATACATTATTAATTTGAATTTTCTCTTTGCCCAGGTTCTATTTTTCCTAATTTCTTGAAATCTGAAGTTTGAATCTGAATAAGGATTGTTTGCTTAATTCAATTCATATTCTCTTCTTAACAAATAATTCTAAGAATTAGAGATTAGGATTCATGTAATTTACTTAATCTTGCATGTGGTATTAAGAGTTAATTGATGCTTGATTTCATTAATTCAAATTTGTGAGGGAATTAGGAATTATTTCTTGAATCACTAATGATTGAATCAACTGTGGATGAACCAGAAATTCATCTAATTTGTTGAATCATTTTTCTAATTTTAGATTTCTGTTTTTGAATGATTAAGAGTCTTAAAATCCAACCAATCCCCCTGTTTCTGAATATAATGCACCCCATCTGTTTGATATTGAATCAATCAATCAATGACTTCTACGAGTACAACCTAAGTTGATTTCACCTAGTATTACATTTTATTTCTTCATATTTTGATTGATTACGATAGTTTATCATTTACTATAATTAATGATTTGATGTATACTTGTAATATTTAGAAGTCAATTCTTTCCATCCTACTTTTTACTTTAATGTTCAATTTAAATTGCAAAAATACATTTCTCTGTTATGATGAGACTTATATGTAAAGTTTTAAGATTTTGATAACTTCGATTATTTTAAGTTTAATTCAACTTAAAATTTTTCTAATTCATCTAAAATGTTACCTGTTTTAATTAAGTTTTATTAAAATTTATGTATAAAAAAATAGTATGAATAAGAATTGAAATAATGAACTATAGATAGTATGAATAAATGTATGTATGTATTTATTGTTGTATTGATGAGTCCATTACAATGAAGAAGAATGTTGCTATGCAACAAAATAACTAAAAAGACACTAGAGATGACAAATAGAATGCAACAATACTCATACCCTTCTCTCTTCTTTTATACTAAATAAAAAATTACAATTACTTGACACATGTCCATTCTCTCTAGTAGAATTATTCTCCTCCACATTCATTTTTGAATTACCCTTGTGCTATTTCCACTTGTGACATGGGAACTTTTTTCCCTTCTTCAATGGTAATTCATGGGTTCACATATAAGGAAGAAGGAGACTTACTATGATTCATGACTAGTTTGTGTGTGTTCCATTCATGGTGAGTGTGAATGAGTATGTGTATTCAATATGTGGCGGAGGGGTTGAAGAGGATGATAGAACAATGACTATAAAAGTTACAGTGATGTGGCTCTAAGAAGAGAAGTAGAGAGAGAGAGTTTTGGGGGAGTATTAACCATTGTGAACGATGTGACTCTGAGGAGAAGGGAAGAGAAAAAAAAATATTGAGGTGATGGAGGCTTTAGAGGCGTCAACCATCATAAGTGGTGTGACTCCAAGCTGAGAAGAAGAGAGAAAGAGACGTGGATGGGACTTTGGAAGCACTAACCATCGTGACCAACATGAATCCAAAGAGAAGGGAAGAAAGAGAGAGTAAAGAAGGTGTAAAACAATATTATTATATACATGCCACTTAATAACAAAAGTTAATATTCACTTGCTAGTTAACATGAAGAACTTAATTACTTAACGACTTACTCTATTTACTATATAAGGGATTAATAAGACAATTTAAATAAATAGAGAAAAAATGAATGATTGCTACTATCTAAATGAGTAATTTATAAATTTATTTTTTTAAATTAATATCTCATTCATTTTAAGTCCAATAATATACATTTATTCACGTAGAAGCAATACTCCAAATAATTATTGTTCATGTGATAGTACATTCTTCAAATAATACATGAAAAGTATATCTATAATCTCCCATCTCTTTATTAAAGTTAATATCAAATCATAATTCATTTAAAAGAAAAATAATTGAGTAACAATTAAAAAAACTAATTTGCTTCAAGTGAGGAACAATTTAATGTGACAAACCACACAAATCTACATTAAATTAGTATCAACTTAAAAATATAAGTATATTTTACTCTTTTAAAAAAATATTGAATTAGACCTAATATTACATGACAATCATGTTATAAGCCACATTTAAGTAAAAAAAAATAAAAATTATTATACAAAATTAAATAAATATGATCAATTTAATTAAAATTTAATTTACTAGTATAACAATTTTTAACATATTTTTAAATACATATTGCTTATTAAAAATAATTTAACCACGGTTACTTTCACAATGGTATATAGAAAAATATATATTTTCTTTACATAAATAATTACCAAATTGATCAACACTATTAATAAATATAAATATTTTTTTTCCAAAATGAATAATATTAACAATCTTTTATCATTAAAGTATTATTTTTGAACAAATATTTAAATAGTTTTATTTTGCAGTATTTAAGAAAAATTCTCGTTTTTAATTAAACAGTTTAACAGCACATACTTTTAGAATAAAATTAACAACACTATTGATATAATGAATACATACAAAAAAATGAAAACATAATAGATAAAAATAATGAAATAGATTTTATTCAGTAAAATATAAGAGATTAAATTCTAATTTTGTTTACTAGTATTATAATTTTTCTTCATATTTTTGTGATAAAAATCTTATTCTTTTCAAATAATTTAACTTTTATTACGTTGCCAGTTTTGCATAATAAATTTCACTACTTTAACTATATTATAAAATACATTTATCCAAAATTAAATTTTTTCAAATTTTAAATAACTTTTGTCTCAACAAAATTGTTATTATACTCGTATTATTTTCACAATTTATATTTAAAATTAATAGTTTACAGTCACTAAATAAGCAACAAATTTATCAACAATATTAATAAATATAGATAACATTTTTTTCAAATAATATTAGTACTAATACTTTAATAATCTTAAACATTTACAACACTATTTACCAAATAATATATAAATAAAAATTTCCCACAATATTTAAAGAATAATTCTCGCATTTTAATAAAATAATGTAACATATACTTATTAAATAAAAATAACAAGCATATATATATATATATTATGTATATGCAGAAAAGAAATTTAAATAGAATAAATCAAAACAATGAAATAGATTATGTTTGCTAAATTATAATAAATTAAAGTCTAGTTCTATTTAATAATATTATATTTTTAATATTTTTTTACAAATATGTTATTTATTTAAAATAAATTAACTACTAATATTGGGAAATTTTTGTACTGTAATTTGATTACTTTAACCAGCTTATATAATTTAAACCGTAAAGAACTGTAAAAGCACTTCTGATTAAGTAGAATTATATTTGAAAATAATGCATATGCAAAATTGGATCGACCTTGGAATTGGTGAAGACATTGATTTTAGTGTGGTTGAATTGGGTTTGAATAGATAATAATATATAAATATATTTTTAATATTATGTAACATATTAAGGAATAAACTAATAAAAGTATTAAGGAAATACGTTAACTGAAATTTTAAATTAACACAAAATATCATGTTACATGTTTTACACGATAATAAAATCATAATAAATGGTTAAACAATAATTTATAATATTATGTGGATTTCTATTTATTTACAAAATATCTTAGAATAAAAAATTTCAAAAAACCTAACAATTTTTCTACAAAGTGACCGATTTAAACTGATTTTATACAATTGTTGGTTTATCTGGTCTATCAATTTACTTGGATTACCAGATCGATTTTCAGTTGAATTAGTTAAATTGGACAGATATTTTATTTTAAAATAAGTACGTATATAATTTAACAATTTAAAATAAAAAAATTTATATGTGTAAATAGATACATAAGTATAATGAGTAAAAATCTAAATTTAATAACTTTATAAATATGTATAATATGTTTATGCATGTAAAAAATTCTTATATCAAATTTAAAGCATATGAAAAGAATATAATATATTTGAATCCAAAAAGATAATTTAAAAATATTATGATAATAAGATTCTTAAAATTAATTTTGAATTGAAATTAAAAAATTGTGTCCCTTAAAAAATGCGTCACACTTATCGTATATGTTAATTATTTAAAAAAAAAAATTGAGACTTAAAGGTGAGTGAATTTATTCTTTTGAAGACTGTAAAATTTTAAAATATACATAGACCAACAAAATTAACAATTAGCTAATGCTCATGTCATTACTTAACAAAGTCATGCATTTATCTTTTACTTAGCTGACAATGTTTGGTATAATAGGCTAAAGAATTTTTTATCCCTAAACATATGTATTAATCAAATGTAGTTTATTTTATTTTTTATTTTTTGATAAGTCCATATTTTAACTTGTTTTTATAGGTAATATATTTATATTTGACCTTTATTTTATTTAAATTTTTCATTGATTTATATGTTAATTTTACAATTTAGCATAAGAAAGCCACAATTGGGTTTATGACATATTTTGGGCCCAAATTGGTTGCAAGATAGAGCTTTGTAGCAATTAGCACGCCCACACTTAGAAGTAAGCACAAGAGTGCTTTCAGTTCATGCACGATCGTGCTTATGACCTTGCACGATCTTGCTCTTCTGCAGGAAGTCTAATTATGAAGAGTTTTTAAAATTTTTAAAGCCTATTAAAGAGACATCCCAAGCATCGAATTATATACCCTTTTCTGTCTTTGGATATACTTTTCATCTCGTTTTTCTTACATGGGATCCTTTGGCATATTTTTTGTGGGACTTGAAACTTTGAAGAACCGTACTTGAAGACCAGAAACTCATCTCTTTCTAGTTTACTTTTTTTTATGGCTTTATTTATGATTATTATAGTTCTTTTTTTTAGCGTGAGTAACTAAATTCATAAATAGAGTTATAGAAATTTTTGTCATTGAATTTATAATATTTTGATGTTTGAATCTAAGTTTGGTTTCCGTTGATAATTAGTTTTTATTCTATTGCACATAATTGTATAATCTTAATTAATTATATCTTCAGAGGATTATACTTCGATTAATTAATGAATCTATATGATAAAATGAAATAAAAGATTAAGTGGACCAAATAAATTTTTCTCTTCCAATCGTTATTAAATTAACAAGTTTATAGGTTCTTTATACTTTCTTAAATTAATATCTTACATAATCATTGTGAATGTTAGTTTAGAGAAAAAATATTAATATTCCATGATCATTAGGTATTGATAGTAATTGTATGAATGCTTAGTAATCATAAAGAAATCGAACTTAGAATTAAACGGAAAAATAACAAAGAATTGAATAAGAAAACCTATAAGCCCTAAGTTCTTCTCCTATAAGTTCAACTAAATTATGTGCTGTGTTATTTACTTTTATTCATAATTGATTTTATAAATAATTCTTATTCTTACATAATTTTACATCCTTTATGATCAAACAATTAAATTAAAAAAATTTTAATAATTGAAAAACAATCCTTGTAGGACGATAATTCGAAAACTTAATTTAAGAATCCTTTATTACTTCTCGACAAGTATACTTTAAGATTTAGGGTAAAATATACTTTAGGGTATACTTTACCCACCAAACATTCTTCTATGACGATATCGAAGTTAGAAAGCACAAATCACGAAGATGCACAAAATGGCACTACATTAACAAGAAGAAGCTACTACTGATTGTTTCTAGGAACACAACATGTATTATGTGACATGAAGCGATACAGGTCCTTCTAGTACACCTATGTACGTGCAAGAAATTAAAATTAGAAAAAGGGAAGGAGGAAACAAGGGAAAATATTAATGCAGCAAGGAAAACTTCATTTGATGTGATTTTTTTCCATGTTGAAGCTAATTAGTTGATTCCTCACCAAAAACCTCAATGTTACAGACAGGACATTTCTGAAAAAAGACAAGGACAAATGAGATGGAGAGCAAGAGACAAATAAAACGTGTTGGCATGTAGTTCAGAACACATTGACTGACCTTGCTAATGCTAAGCCATTTTGTAATGCATTCGCCATGGTAAACATGGCTGCATGGCAATTTTATTTGCTGGTCACCTCTTCTATATGACATTTGACAAATCACACATCTGTTTTTCCATGCATTTTGATCAAGAGCAAATTTTGAACACATTAGAATGGGAGAATAAACGCACATCCAGAAAAGCATGGAAGTTTGAATATCTTGCGGCGGTTTGAAATAAATGTACAGCCTGATGCATCTCAGCTAGACTATCAAAAGATTTTGTAGTTTGTACCCTCAACCATATTGTCTTCCCATATTTAAAGGGAACAATGGGAGATGAAAATATAAAGATATGAAAATGACAAAGTAGAAGTAATTTTCCTCTTTTTTTGTTGTAAATGGTAATGCAAATATGGTCATTGCAACAATAATGTCTAATTTATAAAGTTAGCCCATGCCCTAATTTTTTCGTCATTTTTCCATATTATTTTTCAATAGATGGATTTGACAAGATTATTGAGCTAAATATTCTAATTTTCATTACCCACCCATATTCCCCATAGTCTGCTAAACAGTGTAATATCCTAATTGATCTTCTCAATACTTCTTACTGCTAACCGATTCAAACAAAAAAGAAAGAGCATGAACCAGAATGTTACCTCTTCCCAGAATTTTTTCTTTTGAATAAGCTTCCAAATTTGTACTTCGAGGTTGGAAGCATATCAATAAGTTCTTGGGAAAGACCCCGGTTTTTAGTTCCCATTGCCTCACCCAGGTCCAGTAGTTCCTGTCACATTTTAAACAGTAATTTTGGCCATTGATACTTATGGTTTCTAATTCTTCCGGTACTAATATTCAACGTTACATCATAATCGTTACAACTTATAAATAGCTGATTATGGAAACATGCCTTACTTTAAAGGCCAAACTTTGAAAATATTTAAGTATACCCCTGAATTTGTATAACGGAAAACAG
Organism: Abrus pulchellus subsp. cantoniensis; assembly: GCA_024086825.1. NCBI lineage: Eukaryota > Viridiplantae > Streptophyta > Magnoliopsida > Fabales > Fabaceae > Abrus > Abrus pulchellus. Next base: position 14,699,277 of record CM044053.1, on the reverse strand, counting down.
ATGGAAAGAACACAAAATATTTGACCATGCGGCAGATACATGTCAACTTTGTCACCCTATGATCTGATGAATTTGATGTTTTCTAGCAATAAAGAAATTGCAGCTAATGCTTCGTAAGATCTTTTTGAACATCACGAGTATGTAGTAGATAGATTTAAAAGCGTACCACACCTCATATGTCATATTATCTGGATCAATGTTGTCTTGCCATATGATCTGCATCAGTGCAAACGATGGATTAAAAACTGGATTCATTTTAGGCTATCTAATTCCAGTCTTTATTAGGCAATAAACACACATATAAACGCACTGTTTTCCTTGGTATCACATAAAATCAGTTCAGAGAATTCAAGGATCATCTTCATGAATAATAATTTTGAACCTGGAAAAGTGAGTTTTAGTTGAACAGAAAAACAACATTGATCCAAGAGTACCCTGCTATTTGTATAGTCTATGTAGTAGAAATTGGAGGATCCTAGAAGTTATGGCTAGTCTATATTTATGTATGTCATTTATTCCTATAACTCAGTTCAGTTTATTGGCTAACTGCTATTACCGCAACTATTTTCTGGACAAAGCCTAGTCTGAAACCAAACAAATGTAAACAACTTTGTAATAACGATAGTATAATAGTGATCTAGCAAAAACTATAAACACTTTTATTAGTAAATATCATCTATCGAATAACTCCCAAGACATGGAAGGTGATATAGGGGTCAAGAAAAGGAAAAGAATGTGCAGCAAACTTAAAGTGTAAAATTCTGAATTATAGGGAATTAAAAATTGAAAATAAGTCATATATTATTCGATTTGTATATGACAACAGTAACGGATATAAATGAAATGCCAGTCTAGGCATTATTAGGCTATAATTCTGATGTTCCACATGCATTGGAAATAAACACCTCAATCTACCCTAATAAATTAAAACAGAGTTCTATACCTAATCACTAATACAGTATAGAATAAATGTCATTATTCAGTTTCAGTTTTATGAGGTTGGGATTAATTAAACTGTTAACAATAAATACTGCAGTAAAAAAATGTGAGGAGGCTCAATTTGTGTTGAAAGTATGCTATGTGCAGCCTACCACAATTTCAATGATTTCTTCCAAATTTCAAGCATACGGAACCAGTTTTGCTACCAGAGACTAATGATTTAATGTTAAACCAAAAACCAAAGTTAAGGTCTCAAATTTAGACCTTAATAACAAAGCTTCCTACCTCGCTACTACTGGATTCTTGATGATTTAGACTGCCTGCAAAGCAAATGCAAAACAATTATGATGTTATTGTATGAAATTCAAATTTACTAAATGTTAAACACTATTTCAACACTTTGAATCAAAAGAGAGGGAGGAAACAAAAGACACGAGCTTCACATAAAAAGAAATGCATGATTTGGACTGCCTGCAATGATATCCACGAAAATAAAAATGCTCGTTTGATTTATTATTTTCCAACCCCTCTCCACAAACAATAATTTGATGTTAGCACAGCACTAGAAAATAGCTTAAAATGTAGATTCAGCCTCAACAACTAAAAACTGTAAATTATGTACAAGACCATAGGCTGCAAAAGAAAATACAGTTTCAACTAACATTCTTCAGTGATGGTCTGCATGCTTGTGATTCCATCTCTTCCGGATGAAGAGTCAGTTGTAGCAGGTTCATCCATAGTCATTGTTGAAGGGTATTCCCACTCTCCCCTACTGGTTGCCTCCGTTCTTGGAATATGATCATTTACCTCGTAAGAACCATAATAAGATGTACTCCCAGGGCCAGACAGTCCAAACTTATACGGGTTCAAATTCATTAACCAGTAGACACTTTCCTGGACAGAACACATGAAAAAACATTGTTATTATCATGTTTCTAAGTTTACTTGAGGGAAAGTATAACAGAATTATGCAAACAGGGGAAATAAGACAATTTAGGACTTTAATTACTCATCTATATACGTTTTGTTTGAAGGGCTGTCAGTTCAAATTGGTGAAGTTCAATACACTTATAAATCAGACCAATTTTATATTGAAGATATAAATAGGCTAAGTAAGGCAATCCTGTGACACAGATCCACTTTCAACGCAGGATTGCTCATCAACCTCAGTTCAACTCAAAGTAAAGTAATTCTCACTGTAATATTACTTTTCCTACTTGACCTTTGTATTCCCATTAGGAAAAGCTGTAAAGCAACAGGGATCTGCCTAGACCCTGCATGGCTGCACCAAACATTCTGAGTCTCCTAGTCCTTAACTGTTAAGATAATAATGAAAGAATGGAATTTCTGCCTTAGTTCCAAATTTTGGAGGCCAACATTACTCATAATTTCATAAATACAAAAATTCAATTTGGGGCAACAAAAATGAATAAATTATTGCAACAACAAACGCTGACAATTCATGGGATAGCATGGATCTAAAAACCTCTTTGCCAGATCAAAACTAATAACAATCAGCATCACCAATCCAGCACTATGTTCCATCCAGAACCAATTGAGACCATAATATCATAGTTTTAGAGGTCTCCACAATCATATCATGACCGTAAATGTTGTCATATTGCCCTCAATTTTTCGCAATTCAAAAAACCCTTGATTACCACCATAAGTAATTTTACAAAGGAAAATGCAGTGCAAGCAAAACCTGATCAAGTACTGAGCCAGCGTGGGCATAATTAACGGGCACATGTGTTGTGAGGCCTTCGAAGAAATCCATGAAACTTTCAGCCATTGTATATGGAAACCCAGTATCTATGTAATGCACCTCCATTTGTCTACCATCATCATTCATTTTGAAGATTGAAACACCACCTCACTTCACCAACAACAACAACTTCATAAAACGACCTCTTACTACAAATTCACAAAGCAAGAACAATAAAAAACATTTCCGTCACATCGTATAACAACACAATATAGTCTTATACTGTTAAGTGAAGTCCGTTAAATGAATCATATTATGATTGTCAAAAAACTCCGTTTGGTTAGTGGAAAATAAGAAGGTTCACATTTTCCAAGATTCAGTATTCAATCTTCTCTCACTTTCTTTTGGCAGACTTATTTTGTTGGTAATAAGTATTGAAAATTTTAAAAAGAAAAATAAAACACTTCCACAAACGTAACCCGTGAGAAAAGCTTAGACAGGAAGCACGAGATTCTCACTTTTTTTTTTCTTTTCCTTTATATTTTATATATTATATATTAAAATATTTTCGTTGGGTCAGAAACACGGCGCAAAAGCCGTACCCACAAACAATTTGCGAGCTGTAATTGCACAAAAATTATAATTTAAAATCCAGTGCCAAGATGATGATGATGATGATTATTATTATGATTATTATTATTATTATTATATTAAAAAATAATTTTATAACGGGAATCTAAAATTTTTTATTAAAAAACTGTATTTAATATATTCATCCTATTAAATATAATAATTTTTAATAAAAATATTTATTATATATTTTTAGAAACGTGTTAAAAAAATTGATTGTAAAAGAAAGCAAGAGAAGAAAGGGCAATGCTGATCGCTAGCATTGTTTGAGGAGCAGGACTAACCTTTGTTGACGTTGGAAGGGAATAAGAAGCGCAGAAACTGAAATGGGTGAAGTGTGAATCATGAGGTGCAGTGAATTGTATTGGACCAAAAGTTCAGGGAGAGAATGTGTGAGTGAGGGTGAAACTGAAAGAGGGAGAGAGGAGTGGGAATTTTTTTATTGCTTGCAGTCGCACATTCCTTAATTTGCCTTTTTTTTTTTAATAAGCGTTTATTATATTTATTGTCATTCTTATTTAAAAAATCTTTGCTTATTAGAGAAAAAATTAGTTAAAATAAAAACAATAGATGTTTCTTTCCTCTTATCTATCTTACAAGATTGAGAATTTCTGTCGATAATTTTATGTGAAGGAATTCAGAGACAGGCCAGAGACAGGAACTAACAATGGTTTAACATGTAGTTAGCTTTACTACTCCGACTATCCATAATATTTTTTGTTTACCTTTTTAGATAAATAATTTAAAATTTTATATTTACATTTTTGTCGGAAGCTATTATTTTAGTCTTTAATATTGTATTTGTATTAGGGATGTTAGAAAAATAAGATTGGATGAATTTCGATAAAAAAAAAAAAGTTTTGACCTGTTATTTTTTATTTATAATTTGCTTTGATTATGATTTTTTTTATTTATATGTTTTGGAATAGATATTTTATTATCTTATTTCTTGATATTTTAGATGTATAATTTTTTTTCACATTTATACATTTTTAGGATCTATTATAAAGATTGTAAATATAATTTTTCTATATTTTTATTCTCATGCATATAGACTTTCTTTTCATTTTATCCTTTGCTTGAAAATGTAAAAGTTTGAATGTGAAAAATTTGATGAATCATATTTTAATTACACTTATTAAACTGTAATGTGACTTAATTACGTAATACTAATGTTTAATCACTTTGAATTGACTTCTTTTATTGAGAAGATTTTAATTGGATTTGAATCATTAAAATATTTTAATTTCATATTTTTAGCATCTTTGACCTATATTTACTATGTTGACTATATAGAGTTATAGGTTGCATTTCGTATAGTTTTTGTTTCATTGAAAAATTATTTTTTAAAGCTTCAATTTGATGAGTAATTTTGAAATAAATAAATAAATAAATCCTAAGTGATATTGCAAGTTGAACCACTATTGTTGCACGTAAAAATCATTAGAATAAAAATCTTATGGATTCGATTTGCGGAGGAATTGGACCTCCAATTAGCAGAAAAGCTAAATTTTTGCAAAGTTGACTGTGGAAAGGCTAAGACTGGGGTGCAAGTCTAGGGGCTTTACTCTTGACCTTATCAGGAGTCGAAGTAGGAGAAGTAGTGGGTGGAGATGAAAGAGGTAGGGGTGAGTGTAGGCAGAGGAATTGCGAAAGGAGAAGTTGCAAGGGAAAAGAAAATGGAGGAGAAGCAAGTTTCAGAGGCATGGCTAACGATGGTGGAGAGATGTAGTGTGTGAGTGCGAGTGGAGGAACTTGCTGGAGGAGAGAGAAATGGAGGAGGTGTAGGAGTGAGTACAGAAGGAGAAGTAGTGGGAGGGGACATGTGTAGTGGGGAGCTCACTAGTGAGGGTGCGGCTATCGGCGATAGAAAGGACTGAACGGGTGCAGGTGTGGTGGGGGGTAAGGGAAGATTGTTAAAATTGAGTGGGTAGAAGAAGAGGAGAGTGCTAAGACTGAGCAAGTGAGGGGTGACTGCTAAGCAATTTTATAAATATTTGATTTTTTTGCTTAAGTAAAAATAACTAGAGTTTAAGTTCCCATGCAAATTGGAAAGGATCTAGATTCCAATCTTATTGAGCCTAATTTAAAATATTAGGGGTCTATTACATTTTATATTTGTATTAATTAAATGAGACTTAATTAAGATTACTCTCAATAATTTCGTGTTTCCCTTTCCTTTAGAATGTTTTGATTTACCTTTGAATTTCTTTGGTTATTTTTAGAATTAGGATTTGCATTTAAGGACTTAAACATGGAAGGGTTTACTTGACGACCAATTCTCCAATTCTCAATTATGTTCTTAAGTTTTGAATGGATTTTGAATGAGCATACTTCATAATATTCAAATTTCATTCTTGCACTTAATTCATAATTAAAAAATTAACAAGAACTTCTAATGTGAGTAACGCTTAATTTTGTATATTAAAATTACGATTAAGAATTATATTTATGTTGTTTTAACCTCTTGTATGATTTAAATGAAGTTTGGTTAATGATAATTGAATTAAGATTATAGAAAAATTAATTAACTAACATGAATTTAGTAAATATTTTTTATGGTAAGAACTTTTTCTAATATGATTTGTGCTTAATTGATCATCTTAGATCAAACTAAAAGTAAAAATAAAATTCAAATTTAATAATTAGTAACTTATGATAACTTTGTTATTGAATCAAATAAAGATTTGATCTATTAGTTGTCACTATTAATTCATTTATTTTGTTGAGTTTTTAATTTATAATAATCAATCAAATTTGTATCCCTTTTTTTAATTATTGTTAATTTAAATTTAGTATGTTGTGATATTTAACTTAATGATCATTATCTTTAGGAGCATGAGCTAGGTTAATTTACTTAGCTACATTAATTTTTCATAATATGTTGACCAAAAGCAGCAATAGTCACTCCACCTCTCCACTCCCCCATCCATCAAGCAAGCATGCTTGGTACCTTTGGTTACTATATGTTCAGGGATAAGATATAAAAACTTACATATGTTATCTATATTAGTACAGATATGAAAGGAAGAAGTAGGCTAAAATTTTATTTGTTATTGACTAAATTTTTTTAAAAACTATAAAAGTATAAGAGATAATTATTAAATTAAGAGTGTGAATCAATAAATTAAGAGTAAAATATATATGCTTTTGTAATTTTTAATAAATTTTAATTAATAATACTACGTTATTAAATAATATAACGATTTACTATGATTTTAAAAAATAATTAATACGTAATTGCTCTTCAAGATGACTTTAGAGAATAATTAGTATGTAACTTTTCTCTTACTTTTAGAGTTTGATGACTTATTAATTGCTCTCTAAAGTCACATTTGGAGAACGATCATGTGTCAACTACTCTTACAAATTAAAATTTTAAGAAATTCTAGTAACTTTTAACTTATAAACACACTTATGGATGAACAATTGCTAACTCACAGCACGCTATGAATCTCTTCTTCTTCGTCTTCTTTATCCTAATAAAGTTAGTTTTTTTTACAACCATATGTATCTTTCTCACACTTCTCTCTCACTTCTTTTTTTTTCCTCTTTATTAATTATGAAGCCTCATATTACTTTGATCTCTTTTTTTATTCACTAGTATTTCATTCATTTCATTGTGAATTATTCATTCAGTTAACATGATATACACACTTTAGTTTCAATAAAATAAAGAATCAGTTTTGGTTTGTGATAAAAAAAACTCACAAATGAAGAAATTTTTAATTTTAGGCATGCAAACTTGAGTTTAAATATAACAATAAATTAATTTTAGTTTGTAATAAAAAAATTCATGAAAGAAAAAAGTTCATATTTTAGATTTATAGTTCATAATTTGAAGAGCAGTTATGAACCATTCTCTTAATGCATCTACCTTGCATAACAATATTTGTTAAAGCAATTTGAACTGCTTTCTAGAATGATGCAAGTCTTTAATATTTTTTTGTTGTTGTAGTGTATAACTATAAGTGTATTAGAAAAAATTTTGCTAGCATTTTTCATAATAAAAATAATAGAAACAACAACAATAAATTTAAGCTTTCTACTATGATATTTTTCATGATAAAAAAATTTATTTTTTCAAATATTTTTATATTATTAAATATTAATTATCATAAAGGTCATTTAAAAAAACCTATCCTTCTACTTCTTTTCCATTTTATAAAAATGTTTGATTAGATAAATTTTATTTTACTTTTATTTTTATTGTTATTTAAATAAATAATTTAATTTATTTTAAAATTCTTTCCTTTTTATTTTTTTCTATAAACTATCATATTCAATTATAATATTAAAAGGAACTTAAAATATAATTTATATATAGTTAAATGTCTTTACTATTCAATTTTATTATGATTATGACAAGGTTGGTAGACATGATTGTAAATTAATATTTGCTTGAATTATTTTCATGTTAAAGAGTAGAAAGCATATATATTTTTATACTTGTATAATTTAATTTCAAATTTTTTAAATAAGTTTTTAAGTGATGTAAAAATATTTCTTTTCTCTCTAAATATTCAGCATGTAAACCGATGAGAAAATTAAAAGGAGTTTTATCTTTCTAAAATAGTTGTGTTTGAAAATAAATAATTAAATTAAAAAAGTCTATTTAATAAAAACATCATTAATTAAAAAGGTATCTAAAATAGGTACTAAATAACATTTTTTTTAACTCTACTTATATTAGTATTTTTTATTTTCAGCTGCTTATTAAAAGTAATTTTGTCATATTTGTTTTTATTATTTTCAAGTAATTACTTCTTTAGTCATTTAGTTTTTAAACAAGAAATGCTAGCAATATACCTTCTAACACACTCTTTACTATTTTCTAAAATTTATTAAAAGCTAAAATAGTATGAGAGAAAAATATTAATTTAAGAGTGAGAAAGAGTGTCGTCTACGTGACTTTTATAGTTCTCAATAAATTTTAACTAATAGTAAGAGAGGTGTTACAAAAAGTGTGTTAGAGAATGTGTTATTAACATTCAAGCTTTCAACCATACTACTTTTTTTCTTTATTATTCTAATATTGTTTATTTTAATGATTGCATTGATTATTTAAATCTTTAGTAAAATTTTTCTTTATCTTTATAACACAAAAAATTAAATTACAGTTGAGCCCAAAAATAGTAAGTTATCCCAATATCTATAATGAACTTAAAATTATTTTTAATTTATTGAATTTCATGTCTTAACTAAGAGAAGTCAGTAAATAAACATCAAAATCTCAATTAATTTTTTTTTCAATCCTGCAACAATTGTGCAACATTTTCTTATGTGTCATTATTGATCAACAAATAGGAAGAATTTTCAAACAAAATGAGAAGTTGTAACACTCCAAAATTTCTCTCACTTTATAATGGATTACGCTAATCTTATTGAATTTGAGGTAAGTAGTACATAAAGACTTAGAAATAGGATTTTCTTTAGCAAAATTTATTGAAATGAGTTTGATCGGTAAATAATCAGGTAATATAAAAAAGAAATAAAAATCCAAACTTTTTATTTAACAATTTTAGACTATATAGAATAGTTGTATATGAATTATAAGTGTAACACCCTAATATTTATTTATATAATTTCCTCATATGAAAATAGAAATACTAACATGATTTGCAAAAGATAGATGAATGTAGAAAATATTCCCAAGTATACAGATTCTAAATAAGTAAAAATGTGTAAAATTTAAAGTATCATATCTATATTTCAAAATTCTCAATTAACAATTTAAAGAAAAATAAACTGTTATATTGATTAGTTTTCACATTAAGTTTATCCAAGTGCTTTAACTCAAAATTGGAACCTTTCAGCAATATAATTACATAGGGTAAATAACTTTGAATAGAAACTTAATCAACAATATTATTACAATCCTCCCAAATAAACTACATTTTTATAAAGCAGATCGCTTCCTACCATTCCTCGCGAGTATGACCCTAGAACGGATCGACCTTTTTTACTTGAAAAATAATTGTAAGGGTGAATATACCTTGCCTACTAAATCTTAATTTATAAAATAATGGAATCAAGGCAAAAAGTATTTTCAAAAGCCATATATAATAAGTTAGGAACATTTTATCTCTAACAAATTCATTCACCATTTGATTAGTTAATATCTATTCCTCCTTGTCTAATAAAACAATTCAATTATTCAATTCATTTCAACTTATCATATTGATTCCAAAATATTTATCAATTTATATTCAAAGTACATGTAGTCCTTGTAACGCCTCTAATTTTGTAATAATATTTTAATGTATTAATATAAATATATATATGTTGATTTTCATATGTTTGATATATGTGTGTGATAATGTGGACTTGTATGAGTGTGTGAATACGAGTATAAGCATATGTGTTGGTTTATGGTTGAACTAAAATTGTTGAATATGATTAGACTAGATTGAAAAAAACAGGCTAAGTGTGTGTTGCAGGGTGTTCTCGCTGTAGCGAGAAGGCCTTGGGCGAAAAGCAATGAGAAGGCACTAGGAGAAAAGAAATGAAATTGTCGCGTTCTCGCTGTAGCGAGAGGGCAACAGTGGAGGGAGCATTTCTGGGTGCAGTCTCGCTATAGCGAGATTCTGCATAAACTAGAGTGCAGTTTTCTCTAAGATTTTCGCTGTAGCAAGAGAGAATGTCACTGCAGAGAGGTCTCCTCGCTACAGCGAAAGTGTCGCGATCAGAAGGAGATTTAAGGAGTTTAGGTTTGAAAAACTCATTTTTCCTTTCCTCCCTTCAAAATCTCTTTGATTCTCTCAACCTAAAACCTTATTTCACCGATTAAATTGCCTTCAAAACCATTTGGGAGCTAGATCAAAGGTTGAATTTGTGTTAGGAATGCTTGGAGGTAAGTTTTAATGGTTAGGGTTTCAGTTTCTTGTCCTCATTCTCTATTTTTTCAATTTTCCTTGGTTCTCATGGGATTTTTCCTTGTAATTAGGACAAAGTTCATGTGGGGAGTCTTTTTCATCGTTGATTTGTGTGCGGGTCTTCAATTTGAGGTAAGGGGAGACTCTACCCTATCTCATTATGTTTGAATGTCATGTAAATTGCTATGCAATGTCATGTAGATAGTTTGAAATGTGTGTGATTGGTAAAATTGATTGTGATGAGATTGTGGTGGAAAGATTGAATAGAGTACAGTGTGTATGATGGAATAAATTGATGAATATGAATTATATTGAAATATTGTGTGTATGGATTAGCTATGCGTTAAATGTAACGCGAATAAACATAGGCATCTATGTATGTACGAATATGAATATCGTATGTAATTGAAATGTGTGTGAATGGGGCATGTTAAATGCAGTTTTAATTATGCTATGAATGGTTCAGTGATACACTGGAAGTGTAGAAGATGGGGATGGTAGAAATACCTTAGGAAAGATAGAATGGTAGTGACACCAACAGTGAGCGTGGGTGCACCACAGGCCACACACTCTCTTCTTGACTAGCCTTTGACCAATACTTTTGTCGAGTGACTCGTGACTGTCCAAGTAGTATCCGTGAGGCGGGAGTAACCGACAACCATCCATGGTGTGAAACTGTAATCACAGTGCCACAATGAGTGTGGCTACATGCAGTGAGTGCACGTGTATGTGAAATGTTGTTGGTACAGTGAGCGCATCGGAATGTATGATGAGTGATGGATAATACTTGAGTAGAATATGTAAAATACATGTGAGTGTGCAAGGTGAGTCTCTATGTTGTTTGTGTAATGGATAGTGTAGAATACTCATTCTTATATTTATTTTTCAGGTGACCAAGACGATCAGTACCAGACTTAATGAAGGAATGGATAAAACTGCTATAGGGCTTAGATTTTATTTTGAAAAACTTTAATGGAACTCTGTATGGGGAAATTGTATTTATATGAAATTTTAATTATTCCTAATTTGCAAAATTTATTATTTTGAAATTAAATTATGGTGTTACAATCCTACTTCTTCTATTATACACCTATAACATAACTTTATTATTTATTAAAAGATACTTAATCCATTCACATCAATTTTTCCTCTAGACTTAACTTATCAATTAAACATACAATGATAACAAATGAAAGCACATCACTTTACTCTTAGCCAAATATAGTTATCCAATCCATAATTTCGTGCCACTTTATCCATCTCAAATCGAAATATTTCATCAATTCAATGGTACTCTAGCTACTCTCGGGCCCCTATATCGCTGCCAACGTACTCTCTCTAGTTATGAAGGACTTATGCAGCATAAATAGCTGTTGGTGAGCTAAACCACACACGGATACAACGTGTACGTTTACAGCCTTCCAAACAAAGGTATAGTTAGGAGTTCAGTCAAGAAATGAGCGTGAGGCCTATAAATGCTTCTCACTTTTAGATCGTGTATACATCAGTGAACTGCATTTATCACTCTTATTTTTTTTTCAGATTTTCACAATCAACTCTAAACTCTATATCCTAGTGTATCCCTAAACTATCCATACCATATCTTAACCGTGACACATCACTTTATATTTTTCTAATACATGTATTGCAAACACATTAATCGATGTATTACAACATATGTGTTATAATCTTACCCGTCGATGTATTACAAAACATATATCCTAATCGCATCAATCAGTGTATTTGTAACACATGTATTAGTATTCCTTTTTTTTCCTTCACACATATCATCACTTTTTCATATCACATGATTTCTCATAAGTCATACTCATATGTTCTTATTCACTGTCATATTTTCTATTCATTTTTCTCATCATTTGATTCATCAAGATATATTCAGTAATTCGCATATCTCAACTAATCTTGATTCACATATTAATACATCTATTCTTCCTAGTATCAACCAAACTTCATCAAATTCATCCAATCATCATATTCTATTATTTCAACACATATTCTCAATAATAACACATTATCATATAATTCATCACAATCATCATGCTTTATCATTCCAGCAAACATTTTTAAAGCAGTAACACACTAGCATATAATATGTCGGGGGTCAGCCCAAATCTTACAGGTTCATATATATACAATTTATCAAAGATCATATTCCAAAGGTCTCAATAAAGTCTTTTAACCTAAAGTTCAGTAGTCTCTACCTTTTCTCAACTCAACTTATATACATCTCAAATAGCTTTGTCATAAAACTTCTTAATGATGTTCTAGCCAATGAATTTTTACTAAGAATTTGATTCTATTGATTTCAAATGAACCCCAAACTTTTCTTTATTCCAAAAATTCACTTTTACCATATGGCTTCATAAAAAATTTGTAGAGTACTACTAAAATAGGTTATTCAGATTCTTATGGAGTCATTACATATAGAGATAAAATTAAGGCTTGAGAATACTCCCCTTACTTGGAAATAGGTCTGAGAACTAAGTTCTTTGTGAGCTCTAGGGAGAAACTCAACGTATCAATCGATTAAACTTCCTAAGAACTATATAGTTCTTTCTAACGTCACAGAAGATATTACTATTAGAAGGAGAAAGAGTAGAGAAATAGAAACTAGATTTAAAGATTGGGTCCTAGAAACATACTTAGATTCGAGAAGAACAAACGTTAAGCTCAAATCCAACAAAGATTTGGAGGTATCAGAGACCTTCTCTAGGATGGGAGAGGGAGAGAACAAAGGGATCATAGAAGAAGAAGTGGTTTTGGTGAGAACTAAAATTTCTCAATGCAAAAGTCCTTAAATACCCACTCACGCGATCTCGCCTGAGCGAGTGGGCTCTTGCTTGAACGAGCACATTCTTGCTTGAGCGAGCCAACTAAACAATGGTTTTTCTGATATCCTTGTCTGAGCGAGAGGTATTTTCGCCTGAGCGAGGATAGGTCCAGAGAGTTCCAGAATTTTTTGCGATACCTCGCCTAGGCGAGCTCTACCTCACCTGAGCAAGAGGACAGTTGAGACAATTCTATCCCTTCTCGCTTGAGCGAGACCTACCTCGTTTAAGCGAGAATGATCCAAATGCTTAGTCTAGAAAATATCTGTCTTGCTTGAGCGAGATACATCTTAAGTGAGAAGTCCTACACCAAAACTCTTATTTTACCCAACAGTAAGGGAATAAAATGAAGGTGTTACAATAAGAGGTCTAGAAAGATCTAAAAATAGAGAATAAATAAAATTACAAAATTTGACCAAAATATCCCTATAAACACCTAGAATAAAGGCCCATTTTGAACAAGCAAATAAAGGAGATAAATTCTGAAATTTTTATAGTGGATAACCCATATGTAGAGGTTTTGGACGTACAAGTATGGAGTCCAAAGAGCAAGTATAGAAATTACCCAAAAAGAGGCCCAAAAATCAAGTGTAAATAAAGGAAAGTGGTTAGGAATAGTAGTAAGGAGTCATGTGATCCATTAGAGTCCATGTGAGACTAATCATGATAAAGGATAAGTTTAATTATAATTTAATCCCATCTAGATGAGTATATTCTACAAGAGCCAATGAGGTCAATCCAAGTCAACAAGGTAATCATTAAGGAGATAAGGCTAATGATGAGTAATTTGTGTTAATGATTGGATCAATTCCCATCCAATGGATCTAATTGAACCATGAACATGGCCAGTGGATTTAAACTAAATAGGTTTTAAAAAGTAATTAGAATGATTATAATGGAATTAGGAATGTTAAAATCCAACTAAAAGTACAAAAGCCATCATGAAAGGGCAATTTGTACTTTTGCAATTGTTTACATGTGTAGGCTTGTAGAATAAGTCAAAAAGAGACCAAAATCAAATCTCAATACTTGTGAGCGAAGGGGATCAGCCTTGAGGTTCTTTTGGGAAGGGCCAAAATAAAGACAAATTGCTATTTATAAATGCAAAAGGGAAGAACTTTCACTCATTTTTCATGCAAGCCTAAGTAATTCTTCATTCTTCTTCATATTAATTCTCTCTATATACATCCAAGTTTATCCCAAACACTTCACTTGAATCCCACAATGTTAGATCATCTAATATCCCACCATTAAAGTCTTGAATCAAGCCTTTAAACTTCACAAAAACCACCAAGATACCCCACAAATTCACAAAGTTTTAACTTTTCTTCTTGAAAATCATTGTCAAATGAGCAAGGAGGAGACCAAGGGAGAAGGGAACTCATTTTCAAGAGGAGAAAGAAAGCAAAAAGGGAAGAGGAGAAGGATTATTCAAAGATCAAGACAAATTCAACCCAAAAACACCAAGTGTACTTTTCATAATAAAGGGGAATACTTTGTTAAAATGGTTTTGAGTCAAAGGGGATCCTTAACCCTTTTGGTTGTGCTAAATTTGTGTGTGTTGATGACTCTATGATTAAAAGTTTGATTGAAACAAGTGAATGCATGAAAATCACTAAAAACCACAAAGTGTGTTGTATTTGATGATGACTTTGCTTGTTATGTGGTTGGCTACACGAAAATGTTGCATGTTTCATATAGATATATGATTTTGTGACTTATTTTTATGGTGTCTAAGTTGTATTCATGATTTTCTCTTGGATTGAAATTATTTTGGAGTCAAAATGAATTTCTAAAGTATTTTTGAAGATTTATCAAAGAAACTTCTAAAAGGAAATGGATTAAAAATAGGAAGTGACTATGATGAAGACCCTTGGATTTTTGGACATATTTGGACCTATGGACTATATTGACAAATGATGAGAACAAACTTTAAAAATTAAATTTGAAAGATTGAACCTAAAAATGGAAAAATACCATGGACTTGAACCAAAAATACCTTGAAAATGTAAGCACTTGACCACATGTGTGGTAGGACAATGAAAATGATTTGGAGCATATTTGAACATGAATTAATGACCTTGATCACATAAGAGATATACTAGACAATTTGAGACTTACCAAATTTGGAGACAAGGATCTTTTTGCAATTAATATATAATATATCGATTAAAGTGAAAACAACATAAAATATGAAAAAATCTTTGAAAATATTTTTAGTATTTTCAGAATTTTGCCATTGTTTTTACTTTATTTAGATTTATGTTTAATTAGTTATGATTTTTCTAATTTTCTGTTGCATGAAAATAGTATTATGGGAGCAATATACTTTGATTTATTTTTGTCTTACTATTTGTTGGTAGCATTATTTTATTGATATTTTATTATGAAAATAGACTTTTTAATGGAACTATGCTATTTGATTTCACTTAATTTGAAATTGAAATAAAATAGTTATGAATTTTTGAATATTCTGTTATATGTAAATGTTTTCTTAAGAACAACGTACTTTAAATTATTTTTATCTTAAAATTCAAGTATGATTTTATTTTATTTATATTTGTGTATGAAATTAGACTTCATAAGGAAAATATTCTCACAGTGTTCGATCATTTTGGAGTTAAAATAAATTATTTGTGATTTTTTCAATATGTTGCATGAAAGTAACATAAACTTATTTTCGTTTTGAAAGGTATAAGTGGCGTTATTTTATTAGTATTTTTGCATGAAAATAGAGACGATAAGAAACATATGCTGACTAGTTTGCTGAGTAACAGAGAATGTTTAGGACTTATTCTAGAATCTGAAAGTTATAAATTTTTACTTATATTTTTATTTGAAAGTTGATAAACAAAGTGAAATAATATCATTGATTTCATGAGTTTGGGTGATGAATAATGGTTTATGATTTTTTCAATATGTTGTTGTTAATTTGTGTTATTCTATAACATGTACGGAGATATTAAAGCACGAATTAATGTCTGTGAATAGTTTAATTTTAAAAGTATTTTTACATAAAATTAGACATGTTAAAGAGAATAGCTTCACTAATTTTATATGTTTTGGATGAGAAATGAATTTATTACAAATTTTCTAATGTGCTAGTTGTTTAGTGAATTAATATGAGAGCAGTAGAAATGAATTGAGGTTTAATGAATTCTCTAGAAATGTTTGAGTTTTTATTGTAATTTTATATTACATTAGACATTTAAAGGAAGAAAACCTTGTTGATTTCATGATATTTGGACTTGTATTGAATTAGTTATGAATTTTACAATTTATTTTATGAAATTTGAAAAAATTCTAGTTGTTAGCCATGTTCATGTGATTGATTGTTCTCTTGAAATAAAGATGTTATGATGTATCTGTTAGATAACTAATGGCTATGAAATTGTTGTATTTGTGATTGTAAAAGAGGTTGAATACGCCACAGTATAGGCAAGGAGCAAATAGTATTGGTTTGACCATAGGAGATAGAAGGGTGCTTAAGACTTACAGGAGGCCAAACCTAGCTAACTTATGTCATAAGTAGTGGAAACTTTGTAATCCTATCCTAATAGGTACTATAGCATACCAAGATTGGTTTGAATGTGGGCTGCTAGTAGTGATAATAAAATGAGAATTGTGCACTTATCTTCTATCTCTAGTAAAAGGAAAAGATGTAACACTCTCAATTTTGGTGCCCTTGTATAGAAAAAATAGAAATTTTGGTGTAGAGTTTCTTGCTCAAGTGAGTTAGGTCTCACTTGAGTGAGATAGAGCTTTCTAAAAAAGGGCATTATGGAGTTTTCTTGCTCAAGCGAGATAGGATAAGGTAGACCCAACTGTCCTCTTGCGCAGGTGAGAAAGGGTCTTGCTTAAGCGAGAAACAACTCGCTCAGGCAAGATTGTTTCTCGCTCAAGCGAGAATAATAGGAAAAAAGAGTAGTCTCACTATTCGGTCGTCTCGCTCAGACAAGAAAGGCTTGGCCAGGCAAGGGTAGAGCCCGCTCAAGTGAAAATCTGCACACTCAATGAGAATGCGCGGGTTTAGAGGGGTATTTAAGGAACCCCAGTCCTAAAAACATTTATTTTTCACCAGACAACTTTCTCTCTTTATTTTTTCTTTGTTCTCCCTCCATCCCTTCTCAAGAGAAACTCTCTCGAACTCTGAATCTCTTCCAGATCCAAGCTTAAACATCTATTCCATTTAGAACCAAGTAAGTTCCTCGAAGCTTAAATCTTCAGCTTTATCCCTTTTCTTCTATTTTCTCTTTCTCAATAGGTGTTTACCTTGAAATATTTAGGGAGGTCTTTATATTGCGGATAAAAACCTTTTATAGGAAGTGTTGTACCTCTCCTTCGGACCTCTAGAAGGATTTGATCTTAGAGACTCATTTCCAGGTAAGGGGAGTATATCTCGAACCCTAACTCTTAATATTTTTGTGCTAAATAGTAAAGCCTTCATAAACTAGAATATTTGGAGCATGAAAGCATGATGATTTATTTTTTTAAAACACCTAGCTAGGATTTTGTAACAGAAATTATGAGCAAAAAAAAGTTTTTAAGAAAGTTTGTAATCTTGTTGTTAATATGCACGTATAATTTTTGTTGGATTATGATTTTGAATAATAGAGAATAGAAAATGTTGAACCCAAGACAGACGATTTTATAAAAAGACTGAGAGAGCGTAATCTCTAACAGTTTTCTTTGTGGTTTAGTTTAATATATGTTAAATTGTGCGACTGGTTTGAGCCCGAGGGTGACCAACCTTCATCATACTTTATTGATTTGTATGATATGAAATAGGTGGATGAATTGTCAATATTGGAATTATGTAGTATGTTGAGTTTATGTTTGACAATTGATGAATGTTGAAATTAATGAATTCATATTATTATGAAAAATATTTGGTTATCTTGAATGGTGATGTTTTATTATTGAGAATTTATGAATAAAGGGTTGATGTGAATAAGTGTGCGTGTCAAATTAAGGTTTGTTTATGTTGTCAAAGTAAAAAGAGAAAATAAGGATAAATTGTGTGAGAAATGTGTCATATAGAAATATTAAAGTGTTGATAAAATGAATTGGAATGAAAATTTGCTGAGAAATTGAATGTTATAAGAAATACTGTGAAAGTAAGTGTCATGAGAACTGTTAAAACATAGTATAGATAGTTACAAAAATATACTAGGAGTATAGAGTCTGGAGAAGATTTGCAAAATATTAGAAAAATGAGGATGGTGAATGCTAATTATAAGAGAGTGCATAATGATTTATTGAAAGGAAAAGCATTCACAGGCCACACACTTATCTCCTGACAAAACTCTTGATTGTACCTTTGCTAAAAGGGGCAGGGGAAGACACGTTGTATCTGTATTGTTGTGGCTAACCAATAGCTATCTATACATATGTAACACCTTAAGAGATCTCAGAGGCAATGGATGTACACTAGTGATATGTGTGTTTGTAATAGATGAATTATAATGAATTGATTAGGATAATTATAATACAGGTATTGTAATACATTGACGAGTGTAATTATAATGCATTAATTAATATGGTGGTAATGCACTTATTATGACATACTGCTCGGTGTGAACCTAGGATATGTTTAAAGTAATGATTATCTGATCGATAATCTGTTGAGCTATTGTAACATCTGTGAATATAATGTATGATTTAAAGTATAAATAATATGATTGTTGCTGCTATGATTTTATTAATTTAGTGTTAAAACTAATATCATTTATTATATTGAGATAAATTTATGTCTCATATGTTATTTTAGATTATTATTAAATAAATGAATTTTGGGGGCGGGAGTACTCACCTTTACAGTCACTTTTTCATGAATTTAAGTGATGGATAGTCCGTTCTTGGATTATATTCTCAATGACATTACAAGGAAGAATCTACTCTGTAGGCTTAAAATTGTATTAAGGTTATAAATTTTTTTATTAAGTCCTAATTAGAAATTAATTTTTGAAATGTAAATACTGTAACGTTAGATTTAGACATTTAAAAAGTTTGATAAAATTATATAGTAAATAATGATTTGATTATATTTGCAATACTCTGCAGTCGGTTCCATCAAATAATATTTTTATGCTGAATTTAGATTATGAAAAATGTATTTCTAATATTTTTACAAAGTATCATGAAAGAATTCATTTACAAGAAAGTTTCAATGTCATTACATTTTCATACTACTCATTTTATGAAAAATTGATTTTATTTTTTAAAATATTTATGATTTATTATGTAAATGGAATAATGGAAAATAGGGATGTTACAATGTACCTATGACACTAGCCGGATTGTAGACATAAAACTCTCAATCTCAACCTGAAAATAAATTGTTGGATAATTAATTAATTACTCCATGAAGAACTCACAAACAAAAGACATTGAATGATTGTTGTTTGATGCTTGAATGTTGTTTTTGTTCATTTAAACATAAGTATTGTTTGATGCTTGAATGTTGTTTCATTCATTTAAGCATATGTATTGTTGAAGCTTGGTATTACTTGATACTTGAATGTTGTTTTGTTCATTTAAGTGCAAGTATTATTTGATGCTTGAATGTTGTTTCATTCATTTAAGTATATGTATTGTTGATGCTTGGTATCATTGAAGCCTGAATGATGTTTTATTCATTTAAACATGAGTATTGCCTATTTGATTGTTTATGAATACTTGTACTCACTTCTATGTTTTTATATGATGTATTCAATGTATATGGATGCAAAATGAGTGCAAGTGCACTAATCACCCCTACACGTACTTTGACCTTTAGTATGGGAGTTGGAAAGTGGAGTTCCAATAACTCTAACCAGACCATCATTTTTTAGGGTTTTATTATATTAATTGTGATTATTGTTAATAAACCTTATGCTAATCCTACTATTATAGAGGGAGAAAGTAGAGTGAAAGTTCCTTTTCCTCTCTGCCAGTAGCTACATACCTTGGCATTGATCTTGATCCTCTTACAGATGGATTGGATGATTGAGGAAGGAGTTAGGAGGAGAAGAGAAGTCTATCTTATTTATGTATTTTGTGTTGTATGCTTCCCTAACTATTATCTTTTCCTGTAATGTTTAATAGTTAAATAATTTGAGAACAATTTAGATGGTATGTAATATTATGTTATACACTTTGAACCTTGTGCCTTATAAAACAAGGTTCTCAGTAATAAAACAAATTATTACTCAGTTATGCATTTTAAGATGAAAATAGGGTTCTCAGTAATATGCTAAAAAATATTACACTCATACAAAAGCATCTTGAAAAAATAATAAGTAATTCATTTTAACTCAAAATTGATCAAACTTAGCGAGCAAATTTTTCTTATAAATTTTAATTTAATAAAAAAAATATAAATACAATACAATCATACTTGAATTCTAAAACGAAAATAGTATAAAGTACGTTATTCTCATGAAAACATTTACACGTAACATAATATTAAAAAATTTATACCTATTTTATTTCAATTCCAAATCAAGTGAAACCAGTAAGCATAGCTCCATTAAGAAGTCTATTTTTATAAAAATAATATCAATAAAATAAAGCTACAAACATATAGTAAAATGAAAATAAATGAAAGTATACTACTTCCACAATACCATTTTCATGCAAAAGAAACTTAAAAAAAATCATAACTAATTAAATATAAATCCAAATAAAGTTAACCTAGTGGGAAAAATATTAGAATTTAATTATATTCATGAATAAAATACTAAAAAAATATTTTTAAATATTTTCTCATATTTTACATTATTTTCACTTTAATCCTTATAATTTATATTAATTGTAAGAAGGTCATTGTCTCTGAATTTGGTAAATCTCAAATTGACCAGTATGTCTCTCATGTGTTCAAGCTCATTAATTTATCTCCAAATATGGTCCAAATCATTTTCATGTTTCTACCACACATGTGGTCATGTTTCTTGCATTTTCAAGATATTTTTGGTCTAAGTTCATGGTATTTTCCAATTTTAGGCTCAATCTTTTAAATTTATTTTTCAGAATTTGTTCTCATCATTTGTCCATGTAGTCAATAGGTTCAAATATGTCCAAAAGTTCAAGAGTCTTCATCTTGTTCTCTTTCCATTTTTAATCTATTTCTTTTTAGAAGTTTTTTAGATAAATCTTCAAAAATAGTTTAGAAATTCATTTTGACTTCAAAATAATTTCAATCCAAAAGAAGATCATGAATCCAACTTAGATTCCATAGAAATAAGTCACCAAATCATAGATTAACATGAAACATGCAAGATTTTCATGCAACCAACCACATAACAAGCAAAGTCATAATCAAATACAACACACTTTGTGGTCTTAGTGATTTTCATGCATTTACTTGTTTCAATCAAACTTTGAATCATGGATTCATCAACACATACATATTTAACACAAACAAAAATGGTTGGCGCTCTCCTTTGACTCAAAACCATTTAAACAAAGTATTTTCCTTAATTATGAAAAGTACCTTCCCCCTTACACTTAGTGTTTTTGTGTTGATCTTGCCTTATCTTTGGGTGGCCATTTTCCTCATCCATTTTTTCTTCCTTTCTCCTCTTGGAAATGAGTTTCCTTCTCCCTTGGTCTCCTCCTTGCTCACTTGATAATAATCTCCAAGAAAAAAAGTTGGAAACTTTGTGGATTTTGGGGTAGCTTGGTGTTTGAGGTGGGGTTTAAAGGCTTGATTCAAGACTTTAATGGTGGGGTATTAGATGATTTAACCTTGTGGAATTCAAGTGAAGTGTTTGAGATGAACTTGGATGTGTTTATAGAGAATTATGATGAAGAAGAATGGACAATTACTTAGGCTTGCATGAAAAATAAGTGAAAGTTCTTCCCTTTTGCATGCATGCCTTTAAATAGCAATTTTGGTTTGTTGTTGGCCCTCCCCCAAGGCATCACACAGCTACACTCTCTCTCACAAGTGTTGACATTCAATTTTGGTCACTTTTTAGCTTATTCAACAAGCCTATACGTGCACATTTGCAAGTCTAAATTGTCTTTTCATGATGACTTTTATACTTCTAGTTGAATTTTAACCTTCCTAGTTCCATTCTAATAATTCTAATTAATTTTTGAAACCTATTTAGTTCAAATCCAATGGCCATGATCATGGATCAATTAGATCCACTGGATGGGAATTAATCCAATCATTAACTCAAATTACTCATCATTAGCCTTTTTCTCCTTAATGATTACTTTGTTGATTTGGCTTGACTTCATTGACTCTTGTAGAATATAATCATCCAACTGGGATTAAGTCATAATTAACTTTATCCCTTAATCATGATTAGTCTCACATGAGCTCTAATGGTTCACATGACTCCTTACTACTATTTCTAGCTCAATTTCCTTTATTTACACATGATTTTTGGGTCTCTTTTTGGATAATTTTAGGTAATTTCTACACTTGCTCTTTAGAATCCATACTTGCATGTCCAAAACCTCTACATATGATCTATCAACCATAAAAATTTTAGAATTTATCTCCTTCATTTGCTTGTCCAAAATAGGCCTCCATTCTAGATAATTCTAGGAATATTTTGGTCATTTTGGTCAAATTTTGCAATTTTATTTATTCTCTATTTTAATCTTTCTAGACTTCTTATAATTCATATAAAACTATTTTATATAGTCTAAAATTGTTAAATAAAATTTTTGAGTTTTTATTCCTTTTTATATTATTTGATTATTTACCGATCGGACCCATTTCGGTAAATTTTGCTAAAGGAAATTCTACTTCTCAAGTCCCTATTTACTACTTACTTCTAATTTAGTAAGGTTAACTTAATCTAATAATCATTTATAAAGTGATAAAAAATTTGGGGTGTTATATAATATACGTAAATACAATTTAATACATCAAAATGCTCAGCAAAATAATGCAATCCTTATATTCATTCCATGCTCAGCAAAACAATTGAGTCTTTATACTCATTCCATGCTCAGCAAAAAAAATATAGTCCTTATACTCATTCCATACTCAGCAAAACATTATAGTCTTTATGCTTATTCCCAGCCCATCTAATGCACAATCTAGTTCCAACTAGTTTCACAACCTAAGTAATCCAGAAGAAACCTGAAATTTTTCTAGTTTGGGAGCGAGCCATCCCGGTATCTAGATCCAGATAGAGCACAACCCAGTCTTCCTATTGTTACATGTCTAACTACCTAAACATGTAATTTGGCTCCTATCGTTACATGTCTAACCACCTAAACATATAACTCAACTATAGAATGATGCAAGTCTACATAATGCAACACAACCATATTTATAACTTCCTTCAGTCTCATCAGTAGATTCATATATCAAACTTTTTCAGTGCATTATACTATAACATACCACATCACAACATTTCAAAGATTTCCAAATACCTTTCTCAGACATAAACATTTTTGTACCATTCACAGAACAACAGAGAACCCCATCACACATATTCTGTATTCTACCCTAAGGTTTGCCCATACATCAACATCTTCTTAGCTAAAACAAAATTTATATACAACTATCATAATATCTGAGTGAATAACAAAGCCATTCAGAGTAAGCTCCTTTACCTGAAATGAGTTTCTAAGATCACAATCCTCATGAGTCCCAAAGAGATATATAACGCCTAAGAAACTTAGATCCCCTTATTATTGCGAAAGGGAAAGCTCTTGAGAAAAGATATCAAGAACCAAGGAGTGAAGGCGGAGAGCTGAGCGCCAGAAACTCACCTAAACCTAGATGGAATAAATATCCATAGTTAGATCGGGAAGAAGTTTAGCTTCAAGGTTTTCTTTGAGGGGAACAGGTGAGAGAAGAGAGAGAAAATGAGAGGAGAAGGTTAGTTGGTGAGAAATAAATATTTTCTGCGCTGAGGTCCCTTAAATACCTCTTTAGGTCCATGCGCTCTCGCTTGAGAGAGCCAACTCTCGCCTGAACGAGAAAACTAGATAATGGAATTACTCAGTTTTCTATTATTCTCACTTGGGTGAGAATGGGTCTAAAGAGTTCTCCATTTTTTTTGTAACTTCTCACTTGAGCGAGCTCATCTCACTTTTACAAGGTCACTTCTCGCCTGGGCGAAAGGATAGTTAGGGTAGTCTTATCTTATCTCACTTAAGCGAAACTAGTCTCGCTTGAGCGAGATCGCTCTAGAATGCTCAAATCAGCACGAATCAATCTTGCTTGAGTGAGGCACACCTCGCTTAAGTGAGAAACCTTGCATCCAAAATTCCTATCTCTCCCAGAATGAAGGCAAAACAATGAGAGTTTTTACGCTAAAAATGGTTTTGTCATACTCTTACATTAAAACACACATAAAACACTTAATACCCAATCAAAAACCCCTCTCAGTACTAGTCGTATCAAACAAGGCAATCACACTGCATTGCAACATAATTTTTATCTAGCATTTTCTCAACTCTCATAATAATACTCCAATGCATGAAAATTCATGTGATTCTAGCACTTACAAAACAATTTAAAAGGAAAAACATATAAGATACATATATACACATATACGAAAACACAGGTCTAACAAGCATAACTTTATCTATTTATATATATTAAGTATGTTATTGTGTATTTATTTCGGATATAGTAGTTGATAGATAATTTAATTTATCCCTTACTTACCATAAGAAACAAAATGACATTAAGAAATACTTATTGAAAGTTGGGACATCTTAGAAGTAGTTAACCAATATATAGGAGAGACATTAGTCCATTGAAATCATTGATGATATTTAAGGAAACTAAAGGAGCATGAGTCATATATTTTGCAAAAAATATTTTATCAAAAATGATGAACTAAATTTTATTTACTTAAATTTAATTTATATTTTTGTTAAAAAGAACATAAACATGTCATATATAAAAAAAATAAATGTCAAAATATTTATTATTTTAAAAATAATAATTCATGGAGGTCTTGAGAAGGATTTAAACAAAGTCATTAAATCTTATTTACTATAATACAATATATATATATATATATAAATAAGAGTAAAATAGAAATCTTATCTTCCTAATTTGAAAATGATAATTGATTTTAAATAAATTAAAATATAAAAATTATAATTTTTTAAAGTTATTACTACATTTCATATTCGTTTACTTATTTATGATGCTTCACTACTAAAAAATTTGTAAATATAGACGGATTTACATACAGATCTTTTTATCATTATAGACAAATTTATAGACGGTTATAGTCCGTCGGTAAATAATTACAGATGAATTTGAAAATCTATCTGTAATTTACAGATGAAAAAATTTGTTTGTAATTACAGATGAAAAAATTTGTTTGTAATTCATTTATGAAATTTTTTTAAAATTATTTCTTTTGTTTATAAACATAATTATTTCTCCTTGTTCCTAATTATCACAATTTATAAAGATAATAAAAGCTAAAAATATTATATATTTAAATCAAAAATTATTTATAAAATGTAAAATTAAAATGTCATTACAAATAAAGAAGTAAACATCTAAAAAAAATAATACCAAAAATAAAATAACATTGTATATCACTATTAATCAGTGTAATCATTTTCCAAAAAAGGATCGTCATTAGTAGAGGAGGAGTCAGAAGAGGAATGACACATGGAGCTGAAGATTGGTGGTGTTGGAGCTAGTGTGGAGGTAGAAGTAGGAGAAGTGGGTGAAGGAGTGTTGTCACAATTAGAACGCTGAGCAATACTTTTTTTACCTTTACCTGTCATATCTGAATCAAATATAATACATGTTTAGAGATCAAATATACAAATACACAATATTGTATCAACCTTTTATTACACATTACACAAATTTCTAATGTAAATTTTGATAGAATCTTCCCTAATATATGAATATTTTCTTATATTTATTTACACTTAATACAACAAATTTCTAATATAAATTTTGGTAAAATCTTCTGTAATATATGAATATTTTCTTATATTTGTTTACACTTAATACAACAAAATTCTAATGTAAATT
This sequence comes from Abrus pulchellus subsp. cantoniensis, assembly GCA_024086825.1. Classification (NCBI taxonomy): domain Eukaryota; kingdom Viridiplantae; phylum Streptophyta; class Magnoliopsida; order Fabales; family Fabaceae; genus Abrus; species Abrus pulchellus. The sequence continues at coordinate 14,673,309 of CM044053.1, read as the reverse complement.
TTGGCAAAATATCTCTTAATATATGAATATTTCCTTACATTTGTTTATACGTACTTAATATAAAAATCTAAATTTTCTTTACACATAATCTATGTATTATGTAACAATCTATTAATCAATGCATCAAAAACATACATATTACAATCCTAAACTATTCTAGAGCACATCCCCTTATAACTCCACAAGATGCATATTCTATAAACTCCGCAAACATAAAGAATCCCACAACACACAATAATCAGGTTCAGAGAAGGACTTCTATGCCCTTCTTCCCAGTCGTACAATCTCCAATCCTACAACTTTATCTTAGAAATTTTAAGTCTCTAAAATACATTAGAAAAAAAACTAAACCGATTAAAAGTGAGTATCATACCAGGAACACAATGATGCAAATTATCTTTCAAAAGGATGCTCCAATCACTCGCAAAGGCAAAAAAACTGAGCTACTGGAGAGAGAGACAGAGTGAGGCGAGAGAGAAAGAGAGATTTATGAAAAATGAAGAAGGGGAAGGGGGAAGCGCAGTTTTATGGGTTTCAGACATTACATACAGAAAAATTCATCTATAAATGGTTTAATGAAACGGTGCGTTATAAAAGTCCATTTATAGACAAATTTTTCCATCTATAAATTCATCAAGTTCATGAAAGGTCGCTTAAAAGGGGTAATATTTACAGACGGAAAAATGTGTCTACAACTCCCGCTCCCAATTTCCCTCCAATTCTTGTCTATATAGTTTCACGCCAAATGGCAGGCAAACTACAGACGGATTTACAGACAATTTTTTTAGAAATTAAAAAAAAACTACAAATCCGTCTGTAAATTTGTCTGTATTACAGATGGATAAAAATTCATCTGTAATATCCGTCTGTAAATAGCGCTTTTCTAGTAGTACTTTTATTTATCATTTACATTTATCAACCATTTTAATAATTGTCAAACAAACTCAAAATAGATGTCATAACTAAAATTCTAACAATATTTTTGTTGAATTATTTTGAGAGAAAACTAAAAAGATAAAGCTTTGAGGATAATATTATCTTTTAAATTCAACAAATTAATAATATCTCGTTCATTCATACTCACTAAAATAGCTTTGATTTTATAATTAAATAAATATATGTAATTAATTTTATAAATATGCCTGATTTCACAAGAAAGAAGCTAGCAAGCTTATGATAACAAAATTGATCTCATAAGTTGACTTGTTCTTTAAATTGAGAAACTAAGTTATGCACTAATAATATGGATGAAGTAGTTAAAAGTTAAAGAAAAGAGCAAAAGATTAAAAAAAAAAAAAAGGAGTAAGACAAACAAGTTAGTAGACAATCACAGGAGAAAGAAATGATTCTTGATAAGATATGATTTCTCAACAATTAAGATAACCTTGAATTATGTAGCTTGAATATTTATTATTCACTGTTACATATTGAATATTCATGTCCTCTGTGACATCTAGGTGCTAGGCGAGGGTGGAGAGTGATCGTCAGTGTATTGTTGCGCGGACAAGGAGCGACTCCTGGCAGGCTTCTAATGGTAAGGGACACATGAATCAAATTTACACTGGAATGAGAGAGATCCAAAGATTGTGTATACAGTTGAGGATTTCTTAAAGGAATTGATTAGGAATACCTATACCAACAAAATACATTTACTTTTCGGTTGCTTATCACTTAAAAACTCCAAAGCTAAATTATAGGATGGGTGTCTTTCTGGGAAGTTCCCAGGAAGTGTATGAGTTAGGACAAAGCACGCTAAAAAGTCTTGTGTTAGTTTATGGGGACAGTCATCATTTTCGAATAAGTTGTCGGGCTGTTACAATAATGATATTAAAGCAGGCCTCTCTTTAGGTATGGTGTGGTTCGAGGACGAACCAAGTGGAAGTTGGTGGACATGTGACATCCAAACCCTAGGTGTGAGGGTAGGGAGTGATCGCCAGTGCATTATAGCACAGACAAGGAGCAGCTCTTGGCAAGCTTCCAATGGTAAGGGACACATGAATGAATTGAACTTACATCAAAATAAGAGGGATCTAGAGACTGTGTATATAGTTGAGGATTGCTTAAAAGAATTGATTAGGACTACCTATACCAACAAAATGCCTTCTGGGGAGGATTGCTTAAAGGAATTGATTAAGACTACCTATACTAACAAAATGCCTTCTAGGAAGTTTCCGGGAAGTGTGTATAAGAAAACTAAGCACTGCTATGTTGGGTAACAATTCACTCATAATTTATTTCATAAGGCATATACACGATACTAATGAATATAAAAATAGTAAATAAAACTAATATCAACAAATAAAAGTTTTCCCATATCTTTCCCTTAGTTATCTTTTCTCCATGAACCAATTAATTATTCATTTTTTTTATTTTATAATTGGATGATTGATAGTTTTGTACTTGTAATCTAGATAGCGTCATAAGGTACATTATTCCCCACTCGGACCACATTTTATAGAACATGATTTATCTCAACAATAATGGTCACTTCAACTAATCATAAGATGCTCGAGTGCTAGTTAGGATAGTTTACCATTATTTCCCTCCCAGCAACACAAGTTAGCTAGACCTTATTTCATATCAAAAATTTGGTACTATACTATCTTCATTAGTAATAACTTAACCAATCACTTTTTGCTCTATTCTTATACCTAAATTATTCAACCACTTTGTACTATAACTAGTTCATAATCATTCCACCATATTAATAACACATTCTAATCACAATCCATAAATCAAATTACAAGGGACACATTCACTCAATGCATAATCTTCTCATAATCAAATTTCAGCTCACGTCACACATTGAAAAATTTATAACTTATTCATTTTCAGTTTAAAAATTATGAAATAAGTGAAATTAATTTACAAGCATAAAATTATTTCTAGTTTAAAAATTCATAATTTATTAATTTACAAGCATAAATTAATCACCCATAAACTATAATACAAATTCTAGTTTTTAACAATTAAGTCACAAAATACCATTTTCTAACTTGTTTAGTAAATAATTCACATTTAATTTATTTTAAATTCAAATTCACTGAAACTAATTAGAATTACTACTAAAATAATCCATACAACTTACAAAATTTATTGTCCCTTAAACTTTATTACTTTACAAAAATGCTCTCCGTTTTAACAATTTATTAATTTTAGCTATGTTTTGCATTTTCTTCAATAATCTTATGACACTCACCTGTACATATAACTTACAAAAAAATATAGTTACTTGGTCTTACTATTCTTTTAGTTAGATTTTTATACTTTTAGAATTTATTTTAAAAGTAAAAGTGTAGTATTTTCTTATTATTTGATCCATACTTTCAATTTTTGCTTATTTTTCCACAAATTTTCTTATGTCTTAATTATGTTCATATAGCATGAATAAAGTTTCAAAAATTAATTTAAATGATTTATTTGATTTTAGTTATTTTTATTCAATGACTTGTTTAATAAATTCCAAAAATTTACTTACTTATACAATTTATTTCTAAAAATCACTTTTCAAGTCAAGAACTGAAATACAAAATTTTCATATCCTAGGCATAATTTTGTGATTTAAAGGAAAATCTTAGAGATAAAAAAATAACATTAAAATGTCTTTATTTTTTAAAAACTGCAAAGTTTAAATATATATATATATATATATATATATATATATATATATATATGAAAACTTGATTAAGTGTATGAATTAAAAATATATAAATTTAAAAAAATAAAATCCATATTATTATAACCATGTACATGTTATATTTAGTATAAAACAAATTTTTATGCTATAACTTTGAATATTGTCATACTTATCAAGGCAAAAACAATAAACATAATTAAATCTAAGTACAAAGTAACACCAAAAATTGTAAAAAATCTCTATTTATTAGTATAAAGGATTCTAAAGCATAGATTCACATATAATATCAAAATATTATAAATATGTCATGTAACATAGTAACTTTACAAAGAAATTCATTCAAATCATCCATTTACAATTTTATGAAGGTTTTACTACAAAATTTTTGTTTTTACTATTTTAGATTATTTTTTAATTTTTTTAATGAATCATTTATCTTGTATAGGACTTGACTATAGAATTTATCATTAAAATAAAAGGTTAAAGACTTCCTTTGACACAAAATAGTATTAATATCTCCTTAGATTATGAACAAATACTTTCCTTCCTTATCTATTTCTTTTGAGTCAGTTCTTGAATATCAACTTAGACGATTTGTTTCCTTTTTTTCATGTGTCTACCTTTCTTCTTTGAAAGCTTTCTCACGCTTCCTTTAACCCATTAACTCTACATGCACAATATCTCCTTGAGATGTAGGTAGTTGCCTCTTAATTTAGGTGGAGTATCTTATGCTTACTTAAGCAATTAAGTGCGGTCTAAGGTGTCTGATAGGACAAGCGTTGACCTTGTGGAGTTCATATTAAGTATGTGAAACATGAATTTGTGAGAAAAAGAAGTAATGGTTCAATTATTTTTGACAAACAATAGAACTTGTTCCCTCTGGACTCTTAAATTCACATTGATTTTGGCTCTGTGTATTTTATTTTTTCCTTACTTAGCTCTTGGGTGACTTTGCTTGATTTCTATATGACTAAGTAGTACTATGTTATGCCAAATATTGTTGCTTCAATTGGTGGTCCATTTAGTGTATATCCAAAATTTGATCGCGAGTGTCACGCTCGGACAAATTAATAAAAACTAAATTGCATAAAAATTATGTAGTAAGAGGTGCAATCTGAGTCATCTCCCAATGATGATAATGTTATACGATTATAAATTTAGATGAGGTTTAATTTATAAAATAATGCTGATTAGAATAAAAAATTAACAAGAATTTAAAACTCTAATCTAAGAATTTAGAAGAACTACGACCACTCTATTACCGAATTCCAAGAAGATGCATCAACCAATAAATTAGTGATTAACATTAAATTCTAATGAAACCTCAATTCAAATTAACCATTCACACAAGAACCTTCATGCATTCGATTAACACACAATTCGCTCAAAGTTCAAAAACCTCTAGAATCTAATCAATTTGTGTTAATTTAATTCACCAATGCCATTAATCTTAGATCTCAAACCTGAAAATCTAATTCATACTCCTTCAAGAATTAATTACATACATCAATCGAATAATATATAATCAAACAACTGTACAATTATCAATCCAAACGAAGAACTTCAATTCAAAATCATAATTAGCAAAAGAAGAAAGAAGAAAGAGATAAAACTGAATTTGTTGTTGAATAAATTGCGAAACCAATTCTCAAGAGTGTCTCAATCCTTTTTCAATCCTTGGACTAGATGAAAGTCTAAGCCTCCATTAATGGAGGAAAACGAAAAGTAAAAACAGAAGAGAAAAAAAAAACAAGAGAGAGAAGAGAAGAGCCAAAAAAATTAAATTTCAAATTCAAAATTCAAAATTTCATTCGTGACTTTATTCCATTTTTTTAGGCTATGAAAACGGCCTCCTTTTGATTTGTTTCCTGAAAGACAATTGTATCCTTGGATGTCAGCTTCAAAATGCCATTGGAATGGGCTTAATCGGATGTCTATGGACTGAGATATGGCCCAAATACTGTACCTTACTCAGGATCCGCGACTGCAGCATTCTGACTTTTTTCAGGCCCAGTTTCAGCTTCTTATAATTAGAATTGATTTCTGACCTCTCATAGGAATTGTGCACCTTTCTCTTAGCTTTCCTAAAAATCAAGAATCACAATGAAAGGAGTTCTACAACTCAAGATATGATCCAGAAACTAAAACAATATCAAAATTTGCCAAATACTAAAAAAATTAAATAAAGCCCAAATAAAACTCAAACATCATAAAATGATTCAATTCAACCAATTAGGCACAAAAGAGGATTAATGAGATAGGAATGAAAGGAAATAATGTTATAAAAATCTAATTGATCAATATCTTGCATGGTTCCTTTGGCCACAAAATTCTAAACTTTTGATGTTTTCATTTAATGCTAATAATACTTGATTTCTCATACAATTGGGTCTTAACTTCATAGATCTCATTCTAATTCTCTTTTCCTTATTTAGTTGCACTTAAAAGTCCATTTTTAGGGGTATCACTCATGGTTCCACTCTTCCTTTGGACAAGAAACTAGACCTTGAGTATAGTCAAAATGCTTTTCATCATTTCATGTGGAATTTTGGATGACTAGCACTCTTACCTTATTACTCCTTAATTTCGTCTATGCTTTCTTCATAAATCATAGTTCTTTGACTTATCTTTCCACTCCATTTAGTTATATACTTGGATCCAAGACTTGGTCTTTTAATTGATGCAAAATTTTCCTCCTTCTTAGGCAAATTTCACATGAAAAGTAAGCCTCTAAGTCAAGACTTTCGTGTAATTTTTGGGGTTTTGGGGCCTCCTTTTGCATATCCCACATGGTTTCATACTTGTCAATATGTTAAAAATTCTATGCTTCCAAGACATCATCATCTTATAAAACAAATAGCTAACTTTTTAAGGCTTATTTGAATTGAATCCTTGACCATTTTGGCTAGTTTTATAAGGCTTATTTGAATTGAATCCTTGACCATTTTGTCTAGTTTTATAACTTATTGAAAAATTCCTATTTTTATCTTCTAATAACTAAATATAGTTCTTATGTATATTTCTTTCAATGTATAAGAATTAAACCAAATTTATTTAAAAAAAAACATGTCCCATCCATTACTAGAATACACCTTAATCTCATTTCACAATTTCATATTAAGTAAGCCTAATTTTTTTTTTTATCTTTTTATTGTTTGTCTATCAAATCCTAAATCCTATTCATTCTCAATTTCAATTCCTCAATTCAAAATAATATAATTACTATTTAATAAGAATATAATGAAAAATAAAAATGTTACATCACTTGTAATAAAGTGAGATAATAAAGTTGAAAAGTTAGACATAGAATAAATCATGTAGAGAAATGAGTGATCTAGATGAAATTTATCCTTCTTAAGTAATATGAGTAATATTTATAAAGTCTCTTCATAGAGTCAAGTTATAAAATATATAGCTATGCTTGGTAAAATAAATGTGAAAAAAATTGCTTGAGTATCAAGAAACAAAATTAGACTCTACACAAAACGTGTTCCATGCATTGTATTCAATTAAGTATATGAACAAAGAAACTAAGCATATAGTGTATATATATTATCATATAAATAGGTTATAACACTTTAATGACATTTTTAAAATTTGAAAAGTATGATGCATCACTAGATGTTATTTACTATTTATGATGTTAAATATAAATAGTTTATATTTACCATCAGAGACTAAATACTAAAAAAACTAATAAAGTTTCACACAAAGAATAAATCCATTAGAGAAGTCAAATTCTAATTGTATTAAAATTGTTACCTAATTGGTCTAGACTCATAAGACATGCTCTTAAGAATTCAAATATGTTTATTAAAGTTTTTTCTTTTATAAAATAGCATAAAATATGTAACCCTAATTGCATGTAATTTCATTCTTATTCTTGTGACTACTACATATTGACAGCAAATAAACTCTTCGAGTATTTGTGTGGATACCTAGAGAAATACAACCATAACTGTCGTGTTCCCTGTAACAAGATAACTCTAAAACAACTAAATTGTATAAATATGTATGTTTTAAAATGTGAATCTCACATAAGCTTTTAGTGGTCATTATGTTTCTTTGCCATTACAATGGATACAATCCCAACAATTGAATGTTTGTAAACCATTTGTTAAAATAAATTATATGAGAATGAAGTAAAAAAATTTATAAAATTTACAATTAAACATGCAAAAGATTAAGGTAAAAGTCATATATGTCATTATTTATAATATTATGCATGCCAAATTCATGATACTCAATTAGACTATAATTTATTTTATAACATAATTTATCAAAGTTACATTTATTGGACAATTCATAATGAAATAAGAGTTTCATGTTCTTGTAACTTAAGAGGTATTGTTAGATCAACACTTGTACATCTGAAAATGATTGATTAGATAACATAATTAATTAGGTTGAATAAGATTTTCAAGATTATTATAAAATATTTGAGAAGTTAAAAAGTGATGCAAATAGAAACTTTTGTGAGGATTGGAATTGATGTTATCCAAGAATTCTATGTTCTAAGATAATTGTACATACAAAATTGAATTCTAAATAGCTAAAAAGGTAATGAGAAGTTAAAAAGTGATGCAGATAGACACTTTTGTACATGTTGAAATTGATATTGCTATCCAAAAATTCTATGCTCTAAGAATACACATACAAAATTCAATTCAAGATAACTTAAAAAAATAATGCAAAAATTGGCAAAAAAAGAAAAAGAAAAAACAAAAGGTTGCAAATAAAATTATGTAAAATAATCACCTTTTTAAGTAAATATCATAACAAATTAAAAGTAAAGTTTTCAAGTAAAAGTAATAAAAAAAAAAACAAAAGCAATATAGCTGAGAAACTAAAGAGAATAATTGAACACCTTCTCATATAAACCAAATAATAATAATAATAATAATAATAAACTAACTCTAGTGCAAATTTTTTTCTATTATAATCTTATACGCTAAAGATTTTCTTGATTTTTTCTTGTTTAGAAAAAATAAAAGAAAAATAAAGTATAAAAGTATAGTTAATAATTAAAACTTTAAATATTGATATTTATACAATGCACATTTTTTTATACATATACATGTTAAGTTACAATTTTTATTATTAACTTTTATCAATATTTCTTTTTTATTTCAGAAAACAGAAATCATTTAATGATGAAATTTTTTAATAAAAATATTCAATTATTTTTAATAGGTTAATATTATTTATTAAATATTAATTTTTTATAAAATATATTATTGACCTTTATTTAATTTTTTTTGCTTCTCTATTTTTAGAAAGCACTTCAAATAGATAATTTTTTATTAAAAATATTAAATTCTATTTTTTTTTCTACCACATGTATTGTTTTTTTTTTCTTCAAACATGTGATTTCTACTTTTTCTATTACTAATTTTTCCTCTTCATTTTTTTTCTCGTCAGTCTTGTTTCTATCTTTTTTTTTTTTTCAAAACCTTGCACAAAGAGGAAAATGAAGAAAAAAAAAAGAATAAGAAGACAAAGATGAAACAGAAGAAGAAAATCAGGAGGAAAAAATGAAAGAGAAAACATAAATTGCATATTTAAAGAAGATAAACAATACACGTCACAGAAAAAAATAATAGAGTTAATATTTTTAATAAAAATTTAATATATTTGAAGTACTTTTAAAAATTAAAAATAAAAATATATCAAGATAAAAATACTAAATTTATCTAAATAAAATTATTATTTTAGAAATTTAAAGTAAAAGTTTTAGTTACTTACCCTCTCACACCAATCTAATGAGAGAAGTTAAAAAAATTATTTATTATTAAAATAATATTATCCTTTTATTTATGTGAAATTTTGAATTTATTTTTAATTTTTGTTTTTTTTTTAATTTCAGAGTTTTAATTTTTATTAATGATGCAATCCAACAAAAAATTGACACATCTCACTCTATAAAGGAAAATCACTTTGCAATAGGTAGATGATAGTGTGCAATTTTTTTTTCATTGTATTTTTCATAACATTTTTGCCTAGGTACAAAACTTACTCTGTGTTTGCCATGTGGTAGCATCAAGTGGTCATTTATTTAATTAGCTTAATTATACTTTTAGTGGTTTTAGGTATGATATTTTTCTTTAAGGTTTTTAAATTATTGAAATTTAATCTCATGTAATTTTTTCTTACTAAAAATTCTTAACTTTTTATTCATTTTTTTGTGTTTAAAAGTAAGAAAATTATTAAACAATTGATAAAATTTTAAAAATTTTGTATTTTGTGAGATTTGAATAAGAAATGCTTAACATTTTTTATTTTTATTAAATTTTATATTTTATTTGATTAATGTTGAACAAAGAACAATTTGATCAATTCAATATTTAAATATTTAAAAAATAAATAAAATTTAATAATTATCTAAATTTTCACAACTTTAAAAATAAAATAAAGACTCATTTAACTCAAAAATAAAAATTAAGAGACTATTTAATGAAAATATATAGAACGAATAATTTATTCGGAAAAAAATAAAATATAGAATAAATAAAATTTACAATTTTTGAGTGAATAAAAATTTAAGAAAACTGTATGTAACAAGAAAAACTTTACACGAAAAATACAAAAGGAAACTGACCAATTAAACTGACCAACTAAATGGCTAAGTAAATGAGTGATTAAAGTATTTCCACGTCATTCATACAACTTTTGTACTTAAAAAGGTCGTAATATTAAACATTTCTCAAAATTTAATCATTTCTTTGTTTTCTTTTTCCAGATAAACAGGACAAACGTAAATGATTAAATTTACGCTAGAATCTAACCAAAAAAAATTTGATCATAATTATTAGTTATGTCTCACTTAAAAGTTACATTTGACAAACGTGATTTACCACGTAGAAGCCTATCATTAGACGAATGTTCAATTGTTGCCACCTTCAATTAGACCAGAGGCCATTTGTTTGTTAGTTTCCTCGTGATGCTGTGTGAAACAGACAAAAGGAATAATTAAACAATAGTCATATATAGATTTTGATTAATTGCTAGTAAGGGGCAACCACAGGAAAAAATAATTAAAAAATAAAAAATGTCAATTATAAAATTTATACGTACATAAGATAATGAAAACCGTTAATTTTAAATTAATAGATAATGAAGTCAGAGATTTAATTTAAAAATATTAATACTTTTTTATTTTTAAAATATTAAAGAAATTGATCAAATTTATTAATTTAAAAAATATATAAAACATTCTCTTACGTATGTGACAACAACAATCACCTTATGTTTGTCAGACCAAATCAAGTGGATTGGCAAAGCTGCAGTTTTGCCCCCAACACCTTTTTTATCTCAATCAATGTGTGCGCCACAAATGCGTGAAACCAGAAGACAGTAGGCAACTAGATATAATGGTTGGAAACTGGCACTATCATAAAGTTTTGCAATAGAACCCAATCAATTGAAACAGTTCTCAATTCTATAATTGACTAGGAATCCCACAAGAATGCCATGACACTACAAACTTTATATGACTTTGGCAATTTGGGTGAATGCTTCTTTTCGTTCTCTCTTCTCCTTTAAAACTACATGGGTTATAAGTAATATAAATGGACAGTGAAGCTTTGGGACCACCAAAATGTCCAAAATAATGAAAATGAGTTGGTAGTGAAAGAAAGCTTGTCATGTTGTTCTATTAGCCTGAAATTTTTAATCTTTTTAATGAAGGATGGGGTGTTTTGGAGTTATCATACTCATAGAAAACGTTTTCATATGCCATGAAAAGTTTTGACGAAACGATGGACAGAAGTATCCCCTTCCAACGCTCAGGTGTGGAATAAAACCATTACTATCAATGCCAGCAACATATTCTCAACATAATTTTTAATATATTTTTACATCAACATTAACAATAATTGCTTTAAAAAATAAAAGCATAAATAAAGTTTTAGTACCCGTAAATTTCTAATTTAATCTCATGTTTTTTAATTCTTTTCAAATAAGTTTTTTTAATTTTTTTCATATGATCTTTCTATTAGTAATTTATTACTTTTAACATCTAACTTGACTCTTATAATTTATGATGCATCATTAGAGTTAATATGGATAATGATGCATCATTTATATTTTCACTCCTTTTAAATTTTCAAATCTCAATTTAAAAAGTCTTAACTTTATAAGCTAAAATTTCATTAAAAAAATAGAAAAGATATAGTATTATTAATGACATATTTGATTTATGTTATGTATCAGTCAAATATATAAGTCATGTAAATAAATAATAAAATAAGTTAACAAATTATCAATAAAGGAATCAGATAAAAATGAAAAATAATTTTTATGAGATTAAATTAAAATATATAGAAAGAAGAAATCAAATATAAAAATTACGAATTTTTAGGAGTCTAAAATCTTATGCAAGCCAAAAATAAAATTTTATTTTACAAAATAATATTTAGTTTGAAAAATCTAATATTTTTTATTTTACAAAATAATATTTACTTTTGTGAAAAAATACGATGAAAATAAAATAAAATGACAGTTTTTTTTTTTTGTAAAGTCATATAGACTAGTTAATAAGTGGATTTTAAAATATTATAAGTCATAATTTCAAAAACTAATTGCTTGTATACTTGTTTATAACTTTCAATAATATTCCATTTATTGTTTATATGGTTTATAAATAATTATTATCAATTATTCTTTTAAGATTTTTAATTTTTATTTTCATTCGTATGTGTTGCAAACAAGAATTGGGCAGTAGTTCTTGTTTACGTGTTTTGTCTATTTTGCCGGTGATTAATTTAAAATTCTTAGAAATCTGTGCTGTTCTTTGCTATATATAGACTAATCTTTTTGGTAAATGGGTAAAGTTATATATATATAGAGAGAGAGAGAGCTTTTAAAAGTAATTATTCAGTCTCATAAGTTTTCATTTCAATTTATTTTAAGGAGTTTTTTATATAATTTAAAAAATATTTTTAACTTATAAAATTTAATTTTATGATTAAATTTATACTATACACCCTTTATGAAATAAGAGTTTATTAAATAAATACTCAATTAAGCTACTTAGATGCACTCTAAAAACATCAAAATTAAATTCTTATTTTAATTCAATGAGAATCGAAGTAATTGCCAGACCCGATGACCCATGGACCACGGAAGACCTTGTTCGCAAGGAAGGAATTGATTTAGCTTTTATTGATGAAATGGTGCTTTGGACAAAGGAACACTCGGAAACTGCGATATGCGGAGATCATGAAAAGCTTAGTCAAAATTAAGCGAAAGCAGAATTTGTGGATCATTCGAGAGTGGCAGTTATATAAATAAAGCATTAGTTTATTATTTTGTAGACTGGGTCATGCTCATTTCAGTTGTTGTTTGGGATAAAATAAATTTAAGTTAAAAATTATGTTAAAAGAAATTATATTTTGGTAAAATATTGAGAATCTAGAAAGAACCCAAAAAATAGATTTAAACTTGAGAAGTATTGGAAAGTTATGTAAAATTTTTTTATTTCATATAAAAAAGAATACATTTCGAGCTATTTTAGATATTTTTGTCACCTCATTAATTTTTCTCTAAAACTGTTTGAAAAATAGGATTGATAAGAAAATATTTTAAGTCTACGAAACTGAAAGCTTTTATCGAGAAGTTTTGAGGAGTTTTCAACTCACTGATACTCAAAACTACTTGAAAAAATAGAACTGACAAGAAAATATTATAAGTCCACAAAATTGATTGCCTCTTCGAGTAGTTTTGAGGAGTTTCCAAGTATCTGACATCCAAAGTTGTTCAAAAAATAGGAAGTGGTCAGAAAATATTCTAAGTTCATAAGATCAAGACAAGCTTTCAAAACTCCAGAATTGTTCGAAAAATAGAAATGAGCAAAGAAAATATTCTAAGTCCACAAGATCGAGATAGACTCTCAAAACTCCAGAATTGGTCGAAAAGAGAAGTCAAGAAAAAATTATTCTAAGGCCATAACACTAAATGAGCCTCTTAGATTTCTCCCAGAAACACTCGAAAGATAGAAAAACAAAAGTCTTGATAGGTCAAGTCATTGCAAAATCCAAAAGCGATTACCAGCAGTCATCAACATTTACCACTATGCAAAGGAGATCGTGGCGATAACGGTTACGAAAGAAGCTCCAATCAAATAGCACGATCACAAGCAATCGTGGATAATGAGTATCAACAGTTGAAAGTAGTTACTAAGAAGTGCCCTCAAAAGGAGGAAAACAGTGATGGTCTTCCTGCTTATAAATATTTCAAAGTATCATTTTACAAGGGACGACTTTTTACACCCTGACACTGCACCTAAATTCTCTGAAACGCTGAAACCCTACATCGCGCCAGACACCAGCTATCAAGAGACTCATGGTGGCCGTTGTTCGCTGTTGTGAGGAGTTGTTTACATTCCTGCATATTTATATTCCTGCACATTTACCTTTCTGCATTTTAATTTATGTTCCTTTAACTTATTTCCCTGTACGCAGTTTAGTTCCTATTTCTGCAATTTGTTTCCTATTTAGCACATTTTTGTAAAAATATCTACTTCTGATTAAATTCTGTTAACTATTAGTTGCTATTTTCGTTTAATCCTTTATTTTATAATGCCAATTCTACTGTACATTAATAACACACTTAAAAAATTCAAAAAGGACCTAATCCAGTCCCCAAATTACTCTTGGATTATTTGTTATGAAATTGTCATTTTTTTCCATAAATAGTTGTACCGTGATTATTTTATCAACATGTTTTGTGTACATTTTAAAAAAAACATCTTTTAGTATTCTCGTGAGAATTATATTTACGATGTGTATAAAAAATAAAGATGATAAAAATATTATGCTAATTTTTAAATATTCAAAAATAAATTAAAAGCACTTTCAGAATTCCTAGGCACCCCGTGAAAATACATCCACCCAATAAGCAATGAAACTCATTTTGCGATATAACAAAATGTGTCTGTCAATAAGAAATAGACTGATAAATATTGTTGAACATAAATTAATTATCTCATAAATGATTGCGTTTAATTTGAAATCAACTGCATGGAATTTACCAAACAGGTGAGCCATAAGATTAATAACAGCATCATATGAAATTAATATATTTTCAATAAGTTTTTAAATTAATAACTAAAATTATATGAATAGTCTATTTTAAGTTTTTTATTTGTTCCTAACTTAACAAATTGATATTTACTTTAGTTGTAATGCAAAATGATAGTATAAAATGCAGAGTAAAAAATTTAAAATATCATTTTTTTATAAAAAATTATAATTTAACAAATGTAAGATAGATTTTAAGCATTTAAGTTTTATTTTAAGTTTGTACAGTTCTATTAGTTTCTTATATTAGGCTAGTTTTTCTTTATATATATTACTCTCCTACTTTCTAGTCATTTAATTATATTTAGTATTCTTTCACAATTTTTTTCATTTTTATTTTATCTCCCTTTTCTTTGTTTCTCTGATCCCTTTATGATATCAGAGCTCACGATCCATCAATGGCTATTATGACTCAATCTAATGTCATGTTTTTAATATTATTAACTATAATTAAATAGATATACAATAAAAAAATAATAAATAATCAAATTACTTTTCAACGTGATCCTTGTAAAAATTTCTCTTCAATCCAGCTTTAGTTATTACAATGAATAAAATCACTAAAAACGTCATGTATATATATTTTGCAAAAGTATTGATTACTATGTTCATTCGATTTTACTTTTAATAAAAAATGAAGTTATATATATATATATATATATATATGAAACCAAAATCAAGCCAAAGTCAAGCAAACAATGAATTCAACTACTATAATCTCAAATTGCTGGACAAAATAATAAAAACTACACATAACCCCAAAATCACATTTCACAGCACATCTTCAAATTGGAAGACTTAGCGTTCACAGACGATTCATCTTTTCTTGGATGAGTAATTTTAGCTTTTCTACGATACCGCTCCCTCTCCACCCCCGTTGTTTAAGAAAACATCAGAGCATACTCATTTGTTTTACAAATATTTCCAAGAATCAGGTAGGCGCGGGCCACAACGCATTTAGAACAAATGTAACAAAGCAAAGAACGAACGAACATTAAACAATTAATAATTTAATAAAAAAGAAATACAGTAAAAGCTTAACATATGCCGTCGTAATTGAAAATTCTAGTAATTAGTAATCCGGCTATTTGCCTAATAATATAAAGTAATAGATGAGCGGAAAGAAAAATCCCGGTAACCTACATATTTGGTAATACAAGAATAAAATAAAATAATATCATGGGTTACGGGCATTTTATTTCAGAAACAAGACAATCTAGAACAGTATATTAATCATTAATAAAAAGATAAACAATGGAATCCCAATTCCCAAAGTGACGGTTGTTTATCCTGTCACTCAAATAAATCATGCTTTCAATGTTGAATTTCCATCCGAAATTTAAAAATGGTTTTGGGATAATATCCCATCGAGTAAATTTATTAAACAAAATTTGCTGAAGCAATTAGTCTAAACTCTCGGAACTTAAAAAGGATTTTCATCGCCATCTAAAACAAAATAAAATTACTCAGCCGCTGAAAAAAAATTATGCGCCACCAGATCCATACTTCTTGCCGAACACAAGCACCTGCAGCTTGTCATAACCAGCAAGCACACCAGCACCAGCAACAGCACGAAGGATGTTGGCACCAGCACCCTTAAACAAGGACTTGGCACCTTCATTCTTCAAGATTTGTGCGAACGCATCCATAGAACTCTTGTACTTCACGGCTTCACCAGAGGTCATCATCATTCTTCTTCTAACAGTGTCAATTGGGTATGATGCTAGACCTGCACCGTTGGTGATGAGCCATCCTAGAGCAAAACTGGCAAAAAAGCTATCCTGCAATCATCAAATAAAATTGTATTAGCTTACAATAAATTGTTACAAAACTTAAGAAGCCTTTCCGTTTTATGATTTAAAAACACTGTATTAACATAATTAAATGGATATAAAGTTTAGTTTAATTTATTTGTTCAATTTTGGTCTTTCAATTTCTTTGTTTAGTTTAGTTTTCGCAAGTTTCAAAACTTTTTAGAATATTCCTTATAACTGCCTCCGATTCTTTTTATAAAAAACAAAAAAAAATAAATCATCAAAACAATTAAGTCAAGTCAGATATATTTTTCATAAATATAAATTTTATTTTAAAAATACCCATAATATTAAATGGTATAATTAGTAGTTTATATATTTAATAATACTAATAAAAGAAAGATATAAAAAAAATTTAGTAATTAATACATCTTTAATCTATAATTTGTTTCTTATAAAAAAGATCAAGAAAATGTTCAATTTTGTTTCTTATAAAAAAACTAAAAAACTGAGAGTATTAAGTAACCACTATAACTATTATATTACATGTAACTTCAAAATGATTACTAACATGAAATGATTAAATGCATGACATATTACCACTACCACTAAGCAGCGGCAGCATTGTAACAAGAATTAGTTTTAAGAAACCAAGTATGCAACAATCATAACTAAGACAAATATTTAAAAGGACTAAAACAAAAAACTGAGATTTCATAGAGAAACTTCTTAAGGAAAGTTTAAAAAATAAGTGATTGTTTTCTTAAAATAAGTGGTACCAAATAAAAATACTAAGACACTAAATAAAAATTTGAAGCTTCTTAGTCATTTGAAGAAGCTTCTTAGTCTTATGATCTAAAACTAGAAATTAACATAATAAAAACACTGAACAGTTATAAGAATTGGATTTAATAAAATATAAGGGAAAAAACTAACCTGCAATTTTCCTGTCAGAACCACTGGTTTAAGGGAATCATACATTCCAAAGTATAGTCCACGATACACAATGATTCCAACACATGAGATGTTGAAACCACGGTAAAGACCAGCAACACCATCAGACGCCAATGTCTTCCTGTAGACATCAACGAGACCATTGAATTGTCTTTCACCACCTTTCTTTGCAGCCTTTGCATCATTTGCGAGACGGGTACGGGCATAGTCAAGAGAGTAAACAAACAACAGAGATGATGCACCAGCAGCACCTCCAGAGGCCAAGTTGCCAGCAAACCATTTCCAATAACCATCCCTATCCTTCTTAAAATTGAAAAGCCTCTTGAAGTAGTCCTTGAATGCAAAGTTCAATGCCTGATAGGATTCAAACAGCAAAATCAATATCCCATACAATATTAACTATTAACACATTTGGAAGATACTGAAAAATGACTACAACATCACTTACCTGGGTGGGGAAATAACGGATGACATTTGCAGTGTTGCCTCTCCACAGTGAAACAACACCCTCATCCTGCATTGTTCTCTTAAAACAATCACCAATACCCTTGTAGGGCTCAGAAAGCCTTCCAGTTTTGATCATTTCATCCTGGTTCTGAATCAACAGCTTAACCCGTTCAATGGGGGCAGCAGCAGTTTTGGAGACAGCAGCTGAAACACCACCCATGAGAAAGTCTATCATGAAATTTCCTTTCTCTGCTGGAGCTGCAACAAAAACAGGAGAGGCGGGTGTTGCTGCAGTAGCAGACACATCAATGGTAGTTTTGCAACCAGGCATCACTGGATACTGCAATGCAGCATTTGAGTAATTCCCAAATGTGGGTCTTTGATAGAGTGCAGGATGACGGACGGCTCCATCATAACTCTTGATACTAGATGAAAGACTAGAACGGAGATAGAGCTGACCAGCAACCTTGTCCAAGATTGTGGGGTGTTGGACCTGATCAACCATGGTAGCTTCCTGACAAAAAATAACCAATGTCAAAGAAGGTTCATAAATTTATCAAATGGGATCACAATAGCATTCAGCAAAGGCATTCACCAAAATCATGATTGGGTATCGACCACTAGAAAGAAAAAAGAAAGCACAATCTGCAAAAACCCTTTTGTTACTGATAAAACCAACATACAGTTTTCAAGATGTTGATGTGTTTCTGGTCAACACAATATGATATACATAGAACTTGGAACAGAATACAAATATATAACCCTGACATGCAATAATACTATTAGAAAAAAAAAAAAAAAACAGGACAACTTCAATCCATCTACCTTCCACAGTACAAGAATATTATCAAAATTAGAAGACAGTCAACCATGTTGATAATCAGAACCAGCAACACGGAAAAATTGCAAGTTAAAGTGTAGAGTACACAGCAAAATTCATCCATTTATTTTCACAAATGATAAACTGTGAGAAATATTGTGCGACACAAAACCTTTTGCTGTAAAAATCCATAAGTGAAACAGTCCAATTAATTTGGAATACAAATATTCAATTACATAGTATAGTTTATAACTTCTAAAAAGAATCAATTGATCAACAAAGAATGAGGCAGTTATGTCAATCAAAACACGGAGCAGCAAGTAAAAAGCAAAATATTTACTCATCCTTTATTCATTTTTCTTATATAAATAACCAAATAATTAACAACAAAAATCGCACTTGAAGAAGTACAAAAGGATCAGAAACACAAGCGCTGTAAAGCTTTGAAAACAGAATCACAATGATAGACTGATGAATATTGAAGCTCTCAAAACAATTGATCAGACTAAACATATGGAAAACAGAAGATATCAAAAGCCAAGTAAGATCTGTGAAGAAAAAAACTCAGATTTGCGTCTAACCAAAATATAATGGCCATTAAAGCCTAAAATCCTAGATTCTAGTTAAACATAAACATAAAAATAAAAATAAAAATAAAAAGATCCATCACCTTAAAGCAAAAAATATGACCTTTATACTAGGAACCCAGTCAAAGACAGATTCTGCATACAGATCAAGCCATTCTGGATCGAATCACACAAGAACAAACAACACAGATCTACCATCGATCTACCATCGGATTTAACAATAAAACAGTAACGCCACAAGCACAAACAAACTCGAAACGAATGGAATCGACCAGTAAACAACAGCGCACACCAAAACTATGCGTCAAGCAGAATCAAAAACCAACAAACAAAACGGAGAAAATTCGAAACTGAATAGAAGACATAATCATACAGCAGTAGATCTGAAGAGCGAATCGAGAAAAGAGAAAGAGAGAATCACAACTTTTTTCAGATCTGGGAAAGATTGTGAAACGAAGCTAAGATTCGTGAACTTACCTTTCACAAATCAAAAGGGTTTTGAGAATGCGAAAGGAGAAGGATAGAGAAAATTAAGGCTATGCGTGAGAAAGCGTGCTTTGAACGAGCAGAACTGTAGAAATGGATCCCATTTTATATGCGATGTTCGATCATAGGGATGCGTGTGAGTGGGTCCCAACGTATACGTGTCATTTTTTCATTAGTCCACGTCATATTTATGCCATGTTTTTGGGTGCTCTGTTCACCGTTCATATGGTCACCGGCCTTGGGAAGTTTCCAAAGTCTAAAAAGTAATAATAATAAAAAAAAAGTCCATCGTGGTTCGCGGATACGACTAAAAATGAACATATCAATATACAGTTGTTAGTATGTATGTGTATTGTATATTATAAAATTTTATAGATACATATGATATAAAAGCATTAATATAAAAAATTAATTTTATTAATTAATTATTATCTTAATAATGATTTATTATTATTTTACTATATGAAATATTAATAAAAATTTAAGTATTGATTAAATAATTAATTAATAAAAGACTATTTGATTGCATAATTAGTGACAAAAATTTAATTTAATTTAATAGAAAATTCATAAAATTTATGTTACAAAATCAAAACAAAATGTCATAACTGTAGAGATAGATTCAAATTTTCTTTTTTGTTATAGAGGCACTATAAACATTTTTTAAATATTTTACAAGCTATCTCCAACTTATAATTAGAGATATTTTTTGAAGAATAAAAATTATTAAAATTTTGTTCTTTCAATAAAATGAATATATATATATATAGTAAATGTACCTATTAGGGTACCCGGTACCGAGTACCTCTTAGGTATTCGGTACCGAGTACCCTCTAAACCAGATTTTCCTTAAAGGTTCTCAGGTCTCGGTACCGAATAGTCACCATTTACCACGTGCATTAAATAATTAATATGCACTAATCTGAAGTAATAACGAGGATTATACTTAATCAAGGGGATAATCAATAAGGCCTAAGTTATCCAGGCCCATCAGCCCAAAACAGTGGCTATAAAAAGGGAAGTAAACAGTACATTATGCATTCTGATGTCATTCTTACTAAATATAGTAATCTCGCTTACGTAATACCGAACACTTACTTTACCATCGGAGTGCCTTTGCAGGTACCCTCCTCACCCTTGATTGATCACACCTCGGACAGACCGAACACTTCCAAGACGAAAGACCGAAGACTGCTTTTATACCGTAATCTGAAGATCGAAGACTAAGGAGTGTTCTCATCTCCAGGAACATTTTGGCGCCCATGGGGCTCGATTCAACCAACAGTAAAGATATTATGGTGCTTACAAGAAGTCAACAAGAAGGACCTATCAGGACGAGAGAAATGTTGTATGACGGTGATACTACCCCCAACCAACAACCCGAAGTGGTAGTAGAAAGGATGAGCCAGGAAGATCTCTCTTCTGTCATGAGGCAAATGAAAGCCGAAATAACTGAGCTGCAGAAACAAAGAGAGAGAGATGCACTGGAGTTATCAGCATTGAAGAAAGAAAATGCTAATCTGAGAAGTGAGATCAGATCGTACATACCAACTCATACGACTAGATTTCTCAAGAACAAGGGGATTCCTCTCGCTCTGCAAGCTACAAAAACAAAAGCCCCACCCCGATGTCGACTCAGCATGTGTCCGGCCGAAATCCCTTCATCGGCTCTATCATGGAGGCAAGATCGCCCGAGGCCCGGAAAGGTCTAGTGTTAGAGAAGTACGATGGCACGACTGATCCCGAAGAACATGTAGACATTTTTTCGACGCAAGTTGGTCTCTACACTGACGAGGATGCACTCATGTGTAGACTATTCCCGACATCTCTCAGGGGACCAGCACTAAGTTGGTTCACCCGACTTCCCCCCTCTTCGGTTGACTCATTCACAACTCTTGTCACACGCTTTAAGCTTCAATTTGCTACAAGTCGGCCACATCAGTTGACCTCTATAGCATTGGTGAATATTCGTCAAGAAAGAGGAGAAACTCTTAGGGCATTCATGGATAGATTTGGTAAAGTTGCCCTCTCCATCCGAAACCTTGAGCCAGCTGTGGCTATGCATCACCTCTCCACAGCCCTTAGGCCAGGACCCTTCGTTAATAGTATCTGCAAAAAGCCTCCGTCGGACTTAGATGAACTCAGGGTCCGGGCAACCAAATACATGCAGATGGAGGAACTAGCCGAATACCGAAGCCAGATGAGAACTGATCAAGGCTCCTGCCGAAGAGAAAGTGAAAGAAACAACCTAAAAAATAAAGAAAAAGAAAAAGGACTTGTTATTGACAGGGTCAACAGAGGACCTCGGTATACAAGTTACACTCCCTTAAATACTAACAGGGCAAAAGTGCTAGACCAAGCACTTAATACAGAAATAATGACCATGCCAAGAAGAGCAAATACCCCTCCCAGAGCTGACAAGACGAAAGTATGTAAATATCACCGAAACAGGGGTCATAATTTGAAGAATGTGCAAAGACTCAAAGATCGGATTGAGGATTTAATTAAAGCCGGTCATCTTCATAATTTCGTGGCCCATCCCCCTTCCCAAGGAGATAATCATCGAGGTCCCAGACATGAAAGACAAAGAAGTAGGTCTAGAGAACCTCAAAGGCGGCCATACGAACCAGAGAACCAACCTCGCCGAATTATTAACACAATAGCCGGTGGCTTTGCAGGTGGAGGTGCCACCAACTCGGCTAGAAGACGACATCTAAGAAATGTGAGATCAGTAAATCACATCTCTTTAGGTAGTCGAGTCCGCATCCCCCCAATCACATTTACAGACCAGGATTTTCAAGGAGTAGATCCCGTACAAGATGATCCTATGGTCATAAGTGTAGATATTAATAATTGTACAGTCAAGAAAACATTGATAGACCAAGGTAGTTCTGCCGACATTTTGTATTGGAAAACTTTCCAACAAATGGGCATACCAGAGGAAGAACTAAGAGAATACCACGAACCTCTGGTCGGGTTTGCAGGGGAGAGAGTCGAAACACGAGGATGCATTGACTTATATACTTTGTTCGGGTCTGAACGAGAAGGGAAATGCATCAAAATAACTTACCTGGTGGTGAAAGCCAACACTTCCTACAACATACTCCTCGGACGCCCTTCTCTCAACAAATTAAAGGCTATAGTTTCAACTCCACATTTGGCTATGAAGTTTCCATCAGATCAAGGTCGGATTGTAACTATTCATGACGATCAAAAAACCGCCCGAGAATGTTACTTTGCAAGTCTTCGGGTCAGACCGACACCTCGGGGGGATGTGAATATAGTATCCCCTGAACTCAACAATGATATGAAAGATATAGAGCTTGATCCTAGGATCGATGAAGGCCTCCGAGTAGAACCGAATGAAGAAAAAAAATCAATACAGCTAGGCGTCCTTCAAGGACAGAACACATACCTCGGCATTGGTTTAACTGATCCAGAACAAGATATCATTCAAGAAGTTTTGTGGAAAAATAAAGAACTCTTTGCATGGACCGCTGCCGACATGCCTGGCATTAATCCAAGTTTTATGTGCCATCACCTATCTGTATACAAAAATTCTCGCCCGATAGCACAAAAGAAGAGAAAAGTCAGAGGAGAAAGAGCCAAGGCAATTAAAGAGGAGACCAGCAAATTATTGAAAGTAAATTTTATCCGAGAAGTGACGTACTCTACCTGGCTAGCGAATGTAGTCATGGTAAAGAAAGCAAATGGAAAATGGCGGATGTGCACGAACTTCACGGATTTAAATAAAGCTTGCCCAAAATATGCCTATCCTTTACCAAACATTGACAAATTGGTTGACGGAGCAGCAGGAAATAAATTCTTGAGCTTTCTGGACCCGTACTCCGGATATAATCAAATTCGGATGTATTGACCAGATGAAGAAAAAACAGCCTTCATTACGGAATCAGCAAATTACTGCTATAAAGTGATGCCGTTCGGTTTGAAGAACGCTGGAGCTACATACCAACGCTTAATGGATAAAATATTCAGTAAACAGATTGGCAGATGTATGGAAGTTTATGTTGATGACATGGTGATAAAATCCGCCACCATACAAGAACACCAAGCACACCTTGCCGAGGTATTTGCCGAAGCGCGCAGGTATAACCTCAGGCTTAACCCAGAAAAATGTGTTTTCGGCGTTTCAGGGGGAAAGTTCCTTGGCTTTATGTTATCAGAAAGAGGAATCCAGGCCAATCCGGACAAGTGTCAGGCCGTAATAAGTATGAAAAGCCCGAGCTCCACCAAAGAAGTCCAAAGATTAGTAGGACGAATGGCAGCCCTATCTCGGTTTCTACCTAAATTAGGCCGAAATAGCTCGTCCATTCACCGCATTACTGAAAAGGGCACAGAAATTTCAATGGACCGACGAATGCGAGAAGGCTTTCCAACATTTCAAGTCCATACTAGCAACACCGCCAATCCTATCTAAACCAATTAGTCAAGAAGATATCATTGTTTATCTTGCAGTATCACCAATGGCCATCAGCTCGGTATTAATGCAAGAAACCCCTGACCCCATCCTCCTATATTTTACCAGTCGTACACTACTCGGTGCAGAGACCAGGTATCAAATAATTGAGAAAGCAGTCTTGGCCTTGGTACATACAGCTCGGCGTCTTCGACATTACTTTCAAGGATACCGAATTGTCGTCAGAACCGATTGCCCAATCGGTAAAATGCTGAGAAAACCTGAGCTGGCAGGAAGAATGATGGCATGGGCGGTTGAATTATCCCAATTTGACATACGTTTTGAAGCAAGGGGCGCTATCAAAAATCAAAATTTGGTCGAATTCATTAATGAGTTACATCCGGACCAAAAGACGAGTACTGATCAATGGACTTTATACGTAGATGGATCATCAAACCAACATGGAAGTGGAGCCGGAATCGTCCTAAAAGGACCAAATGGGGTCACCTTGGAACAATTGCTACGTTTCGGCTTCAAGACCTCCAACAATCAAGCTGAATATGAAGCACTGCTGGCCGGACTTCGTTTGGCTCAAGAAATAGGGATTAAGAGAATAACCTGCCTCAGTGACTCTCAGGTGATAACTTCCCAAATTTCAGGGAATTATTAAATCAAGGATAATACACTGCTATGTTACTTCCAAGAATACCAGAAATTGCGCGTAACCTTTGATGAAATAGCAGTCCAGCACACACCGAGATCCTCTAATGAAGAGGCCGATCGACTAGCTAAGCTAGCAAGCACTCGTCGGCCTGGACAACTTCAGAGTATCATCCAGCAGGAAATAGCTGAGCCAAGTATATTGAAGAAAGAATGTTTTTTCATAGATAATCCGGCCGATTGGAGAAAAGATATAATCCAATATCTCAGCGCTAATGAGCTTCCTACAGACCCGGATAAGGCAAAAAAGATAAAAACTCAATCTGCAAAGTACACCATGATCGGCCAAGAGCTATATAAAAGGGGAATCTCCACCCCTTTACTCAAATGTCTCGGCAAGGATCAGGCCGAATATGTATTAAAAGAAATACATGAAGGAATCTGTAGTACACATTCCGGCGGACGAACAACAGCTCTGAAGATTATTAGGGCCGGATATTATTGGCCGACACTTCTCCAAGATGCAGATCAATTTGTGAAGAAATGCATACCCTGCCAACAACATGGTCCCCTGATTCATCAACCAGCTGAAAACCTCCATTCGGTTATCACACCTTGGCCCTTTGCCATTTGGGGGATGGACCTGCTCGGACCCTTCCCCATAGCAAAGGGACAATGTAAGTTCTTAATCGTTGCCATTGATTACTTCACTAAATGGATCGAAGCCGAGCCCCTTGCAACTATAACGGCCAATAATGTTCAGAAGTTCACATGGAAAAATATCATCACCCGTTTCGGCATCCCCCATGCCATAGTCACCGATAATGGCCTCCAATTTACGGATCGACGCTTTAACGAGTTCCTAGAAGGGTTACATATCAAGCATCGACTAGCGTCAGTCGAACATCCCTAAGCTAACGGCCAAGCCGAAGCCGCTAACAAGGTTATTCTCAGGGAACTAAGACGACGTCTAGGCTCAGCAAAAGGTGAATGGGCCGAAAAGCTCCCTGAGATCCTTTGGGGATATTGGTGTACCCCTCAATCCTCAACTAAGGAAACACCATTTCGGCTAACATACGGTGCCGAGGCCATGGTACCTGTCGAAATCGGCGAGCTATCCCTTAGAAGGCAGCAATTTAATGAAGAAAATAATTCGGAAGCTTTGACAATCAGCCTTGATACCATCGAAGAAATCCGGGAACATGCAGCCATAATGAACGAAGCAAGCAGACGAATAATGACAAAGAAATTTAACTCGGGCATTCGGCCTAGGCATTTCATTCAAGGCGACCTCGTTTGGCGAGCAACTGGAGAAGCCAGACGAGATAAGAGACATGGTAAATTCTCTGCCAACTGGGACGGACCCTTCAGAATAAGGGAAAACTTGAAAAATGGATCATACCGCTTGGAAACATTGGAAGGAGATCCAATTCCGAGAACATGGAACATTTCTCATCTCAAACGTTACTACAGTTGATTGTATGAATGTAAATGTAAATTCAAGTGCACTCTTTTCCTCACTTGGGTTTTCTCCCCTTATAAAAACGTGAAAAGGGGTTTTCCCAAGAAGGTTTTTAATGAGGCACTACTTTAATGAAATTCGTCTGTTCAAGGCAACTATTTATTCGGTCTGTTAAATTTATTCCCTCCCGAGTCATATCTCGGCCAAGGTTGAAATCAATTTATCCAAACTATTCCCTCCCGAGTTACATCTCGGTTAAGGACGAATTATTAATATTATTAAGGCAATTCCCTCCCGAGTCACATCTCGGCCAAGGTTGAATTCAATTTATTAAAGCAATTCCCTCCCGAGTCACATCTCGGCCAAGGTTGAATTCAATTTATTTAAGCGATTCCCTCCCGAGTCACATCTCGGCCAAGGTTGAATTCAATTTATTTAAGCGATTCCCTCCCGAGTCACATCTCAGCCAAGGTTATATTCAATTTATTTAAGCGATTCCCTCCCGAGTCACATCTCGGCCAAGGTTGAATTCAATTTATTTAAGCGATTCCCTCCCGAGTTGCATCTCGGCCAAGGTTGAATTTAATGTATCCAAGTTACTCCCTCCCGAGTCACATCTCGGCCAAGGTTGAATTCAACTTATTTAAGCGATTCCCTCCCGAGTTACATCTCGGCCAAGGTTGAATTTAATTTATCCAAGTTATTCCCTCCCGAGTCACATCTCGATTAAGGTCGAATTAATATTATTAACGCAATTCCCTCTAGAGTCACATCTCGGCCAAGGTTGAATTCAATTTATTTAAGCGATTCTTTCCCGAGTTACATCTCGGCCAAGGTTGAATGTAATTTATCCAAGTTATTAAAATTTATCTCACTATTCGGTTAGTCACTTCAAATCTTATTACCTTTTCAGTCAGTCTATAAGGTATTTCGGTCGACTACAGAAAATTAAAGGTCAAACACAGAGTTCCCATGAATACTTCATCATTTATTGATATTAAAATACAACAAAAGAAGAGCAAAATACATTTATTAATCAACAATATTAAGGGACTCTTCGGGGGCGTCGGCGGGAGGAGAAGTTTCAGGAGCACCAGTGTCCTCGGCTTCACCCGATTCCACTTGGCGAGGAGCGAGGAGATCCGGCTCAAGGTCGTCGGCTACCTCATCATAACGAAGGAATTTTCCTTGGAAAAAATCCCTCGCTGTATCAAACTGAAAACTTGAAGGAATTTCCCCGAATTGTCTAGCCTGCCGGACAGCATGGTAGAAACCTGCTTCATGCTCGGCATAGATCAGTTCGTTACTTTTGACTTCCAAGGCCTTCATTTCGGCCTCACACCGCTCCTTAGTCCTCCTCTCCCGTGCCAAGGCATCAGCTAACTCCAGACCTTTAGCCTTCCTGTCGGCCTCAGCAGTTTTCAGCTTTTTCTCCATATCCTCAACACGTGTATCTCGGATACGAAGATGTTCTTTAAGCTGACCCACTTCGGTTTCCAGTGCTTTGTTGGTCTTGGAGAGGTTCAGCTGTACCTCTTGGCACTTAGCCAATTCTTCTTTCACCTTCTCAAGCTCAAGCATAGGCTCAAGCGCCAAAGATCGAGCCATGATCCCGGCTCGGGAGAAGAACTCGCAGAACCAATCCCACCTCGCCCCCTTATCTTGTTCATTTACTATCTTCTTCCCTGATTCTGAAAGAAGACGAGGGGGGAGTAGGCGAGAAGGATTCACCCCTTCGGCGAAGAACTTCTCGGACATAACCTCGGGAGGAATGGTTACCCCCCGAGAAGTCTCTCCCGGTCCGGCAGCAGGTTGGGCACGTGCCTGCTTTTTCTTTGGCCTCGATTCAGCTTCCTTTGCCTTGCCCTTGCTTTTTCTTTTTCGAAGGTCCCCTTCAGCTTGACTGTGATATCGGGGAGGAGATCGAGCAGTGGCCCTCTCGGCCAAGCGATCCACCTCGGGATGACGATGTTGATCAACCGTCATCCCCTCCGGCATTCTCTGCTTTAGAGCCTGACGGTATCCCATTCCGGAGCCGAGATGTGCCATAAGAGCTGCATCAAAAAAGAAAAGTCAAATCAATTCAAGATATCTTAGAAAAATATACTTAGGAAAATTACCTACCATTCAAGTCCATCCGAGGATTTGGGGACTTGAGCAGCAAAATCAGTACTCGGGCAGGAATTTCTCGAGGAAGGGTCTTTATATATTGAAGAGCTGACAGCTCCTCATTGTCAGCATATCCTCGGACACCACGTCATATCGGCGAGGTACCCGAGTCCAGTGAAAAGGGAACAGAGGAGTCCCTTCTCGGTCGTAAAAATAATTTCTCCCCCCCTCAGGATGAATAAAGACCTTAAAAAACCCGGTCTTAAAACCTTTGAAGGAGGAAGTGTAAGGTTTAAAAATAGGAAAATCGGGCTGGCGGAACAAGGAAATCCACCAAGCTTTATCCGAAGGATGTGTACTAAAAAAATGAAGAAAAAGGTTTGTGGTCGGCTCTATATAATGGAATTTACAAAGAATCCTAAAGGCTTGCATTGCTGCCCACCCATTCGGATGAAGTTGAGTAGGGGCTACGTTTAAAACACGTAAAACCCCCATTTGGAAGTCATCTAGAGGAAAAACTACTCCTAACTCTTTAAAAATGCAATCATAAACGTAAAAACCCCTTTCCAAGCCGAACTCGGCGCCTAGGCATACTAGGTCAGGATTCGGCATGCCATCCCCTCGGCAGCATTCGACTTCCATGGGTAAGGATCCTCGTTTTCAAATAAGCAAATCCTATTCAGCCTTAAGAACCGCTTCAGGTCGCTATTCCTCTGGTAATTAGAGAAGTATGATACCACCTCTCCGTGCACCCATTCATATCCAGGAATTGTACATGGTGGACACTTCGGCCTCTCCCTAATTGGACTGACAATGGGTACCATTCCTTCGGCGGAGGCAGAAGATTCAGCAGGTTCATTAGATTCACCTACAGTCCTAATGGGCTCCTCGGCCTCGTTCACTACAATTCTAACAGACTCAGCCCTATCCCGGTCATCGGCCCTATCTGACAGTGAATCTTCCCATTCTATTGAATTCACTATCTCGGCTAAAAAGAATTATACCTTGAGAAAAAGTTTACTTTGAGAAGAACTCGGTTTCAAAGACAGAAAGCTTGACGCACAAGAAAATTATAACACTTCGGTACAGAGCAAAAGGTAGAAACAAACAGGGACCACACTCCCCTTTTATAGAGCAAAGGGTTTCGGGTAAATGAAGAGTCGCGCCCAACTTCAGCCGTTAAGATCATCAATAGATCAACGGTTATCAAAAGAGTAACTTGTCAGATCTTGATGAACAGTAAATGCAAAACCCTAAAAGCATCCCCAACTTCCCGCCAAAATCATCTTTCCCGCTCAATGCACCGAGACCGAGTTCTGGATAATAAGCCTCTTCAAAATTTCTACAATTTTTGAGGCTTCGAGGGCTAGTGTACCTATTAGGGTACCCGGTACCGAGTACCTCTTAGGTATTCGGTACCGAGTACCCTCCAAACCAGATTTTCCTTAAAGGTTCTCGTGTCTCGATGCGAATAGTCACCATTTACCACGTGCATTAAATAATTAATATGCACTAATCTGAAGTAATAACGAGGATTATACTTAATCAAGGGGATAATCAATAAGGCCTAAGTTATCCAGGCCCATCAGCCCAAAATAGTGGCTATAAAAAGGGAAGTAAACAGTACATTATGCATTCTGATGTCATTCTTACTAAATATAGTAATCTCGCTTACGTAATACCGAACACTTACTTTACCATCGGAGTGCCTTTGCAGGTACCCTCCTCACCCTTGATTGATCACACCTCAGACAGACCGAACACTTCCAAGACGAAAGACCGAAGACTGCTTTTATACCGTAATCCGAAGACCGAAGACTAAGGAGTGTTCTCATCTTCAGGAACAGTAAAAATTTTAATTATTTATCAATTGTAATAAACTTTATATAGATAATTGAATGGGTTGAATTTACCAAGATTAAAATAAAATAAAATTTTTAAATCGAGAACAATTGACAGAGTGATTTAACTTTACTGTAGCAATTGAAAAAGATAAATATATATAACAATTAAAAAAGTTAAATGTCTATAAAGATTTCGAAATTTAATATCTCAAGCAGTTTAAATGATTAACAACGCAATATGTTTAGTCCCAAATTTCAATAAAGTGATATTTTGATTTTTGAAAAAGAGTTTCGGTTCCAATTTAATAAATACAAAATCTTTGTAATAAATACACATCCTTGTTAACAATATTTATTTATTCAATCTGATTTATATTTTAAATTAGAAAATAATATTTTTAAGATTGTTGAATATTTTAGTGTACTCACCCGTAAAAATAGGCATATGTTATTTTTTAATTCATAATTTTTAATTAATTTATGATTGATCATATATATTTTTTTATACTTTTATATTTAACAAAATATATTTTAAATACATAGACATTGTTATTTAAAGAATTAATATATCAATAAAAATTATATACTTTTAATAATTAATATAAAAATTATATTTACAAAATATTTTAATTTATTAAAAATGTAAATATTTTACGTTTAGAATGCACCAAAATTAAAAAATATTTAATAAATGTCTATATATTTTATTAAATGAATTATGAAAGCTAATGTTATTATTATTTTAATATTTTACTTGAATTAAACAAAGACTTGTTAAAATATGTCTTAGAAAGCATATATATATATATATATATATATATATATATATATATTAATTAGTCCCAATGAATCTACCGTAATCATTAAATCAGTACTTTTAAAAGTTTTCGTTTTGGAAACTTATTGCAATGATTTTATAATGACCAAATATATTAGTACAACAATGAAAATATATTTGAATTTATGCAACATAATTTTATAAATATTATCGTATTCAAATCAAGCACACAATATTATATAATTAAATATAATAAAATAATAGGGAGGATGTATTTAGTAAAATTAACAAATAAACTAACCGAAGATAAAAGCTAAAAGTTAAAATATAAAAGCTGAAAGACTACTAACTTTAAAATTTGTTTGTTTTACTTTATATTTTGAAAAATAACCTTTTAAAAAAATAATTACTTCTCAATTCTTTTAGATGTTCAATTGAGATTATAAAAAAATAAGTTAAAAATAATATGATTCTAGAATTGATTTTGAATAGCTTCCTAAAAATAATAAACATTATAATTACTGTTAACATATATCATTTTTTTATATTTTTAAACTCATTAAAAATTAAATAGATCTTTAAATTATTTTAATAAATTTAACACTCTTAATTTATTTATGAAATAAATTATAGTGAATAAGAAAAATAAAGTGAATTTTTTTATGCTTGTAATGTGGAAATTTGATAAAAAAAAATTTTAAAAATTATTTTTATTACTCAATTTATGAAAAAATACATGTATTTAAAATGATAAAAAATAAATATTTATTATTACATTATAACTTGCTAATTAAATAAATAATCTATCTCAATATAAACAATTTGAAAGATTTGATTCTAATTATCATCTTCAAGCCGATTCTTTATTTTTTTTTTACTTTTCTAATGTTAGTGTTCATCATAGAAATCTTTAGTATCTATAAAGACTTTTATATCACTAATTTACTCTTGGATAAAAGTTGTCGACCTTCCCATAAGATCGTAGTTATGGAAAGTATAAACAAAATTTAAAGCATTTAATGTCTGAATTGTTCTCTATATATGTACAAGTTGAGGGTGTAATGTATTATACTACTAGTAGGATTGTTAAAAGAACATTGTACTCTATTGTCATCTCAAAGGTAAAAACATCTCCAATTCTATTTTTATTATCTATTACAAATTTATAGTGACAGACTCGTTGTTATTCTTTAAATACATAATTTAATCTACTTTCTAGAGTCCACTTAGTTAGCTTAATGGGTCTTTGAGAGGTGATCCATCCTTTTTTACTAAAAACATAATTAACATAATAATTTGAATATTCACAGTATCAAATACAATAACAGTAAACATATTAGTAATATCATAATTAATGTATATAAACATACATTATAGTACATTATTTTTTCATATACGCACTTTTTTGTAGACTGTGATCATAGTCAAACATTGCCTTATACAAAAATTGGAGCATAGTCTAGAGAACTCTTCATTTTTTCTGTGTCTTTTTACTTGAACGAAAGGATAATTGGGACAATATTATCCATTTTTACCTAAAGAGACTCATCTTGTTTAAGTAAAAATGTCATAAATTGTTTGGTTCAAAAAAACTAATCTTGTTTGAATGAGATTTTTCATAATTTTTAAAATTTAAAAATTCTCTATTTAAAAATAAAATAATAAAAATAAGAGTATTATGAATATTATAAATGAATAAATTTAAAATAATATAATTCTAGTTTTTTCTAGAAGTTATTTTGAATAGCTTCCGAAAAAACATTATAGTTACTCTCTTCATACATCATTTTTTGATATCTTAAACTCATTAAAAAAGTAAATGTATCCTTAAAATGTTTGATAAATTTAGTTTATTTGTTAAACTGATTTATAAATATAAAATGATTGATAAAACATTAATTTTGAAAAGCTTCCAAAAAAATAAAGTTATATAGATACTATATTAAAACACATCATTTTTTTATATTCTTAGACTCATTCAAAAAAATGAAATAAACGAGTCTTTAATTGAAAATGTTTGATAAAATTAGTTTAATTATTAAGCTAATTGATAAATATGAAATGATAGATAAATTAATTTTTTGTCCAAACTTGAAAAGTTAGTAAATATTATTGTACGTTTTAATAATTTATAACTCTTAATTTTACTCTTATTTAAAATATGTTATAAAAAATAAAAATAAATATTTTTTCTATATTTTATAAAAATTTAATGATAAAATTAATTTAAAAATATTAAAGATAAAAAAATTCAAGATTGTAGAGTTTTAAATGTTGAAGAAGTAAAATAATAAATTATTAGAATTTAAAAAAAATCATTTTCTGCTAAGAACGAAATAAACAGCATTTTTTTAATGATTAAAGTAGCATTTTAACAAAAATTAATGACAATACATTTTAATTATCTTATCAAACAGAACTATTTTTTTTCAAACAATCATTTTAATAAGCAAAATAAATTTTCTACTAAATTAAAATACCATACTCAATACACTATTAATCATGTTTCGCAAGCGTTCCTGAAAATTGCCATATTACAATTAATTATTGAATTTAAAAATATTCATCTCACATAATTTTAATGTTTAACAATTTATTGAATACTGTTGTTGACTAATTAAAAACTAAATATACGAAATATAAATCAATCAATCTACACTATTAGAATAATTATCACGTGCACCTAAAAAATTTGTACAGTGAGATTTGGATTCCGAAGATTATTGGTAGGTATATTTGGTTGGTGGTGTGATTCAAACGGTGGCCGAAGACCATTCCATTTGCATAGGAAATTTTCAAATTTCAACCACTATAGTACAACTTAGAAATATGCACATGTCATTTACGCAAGGAGCATGCCTTATCTCTCTTACATCCATACTCCCAAGTTTTCTAAGAGTAAAAATAATAATTATTCCTTAGCCTGAATTAATTGTAACGTATTATTAATCAATATTTTCTTATCATAATAATGAAGTTTAAAGAATTATTTCTTATATTAAAACTAAATTACTAAAATAAAATAATTTAACAGTAAAAAACTATTAAGCAAAATTAATAGACGCATAATGTTAGAAATTATCAAGTATTACATTCTAATCTATTTGCTCTATTAACGTTACTTAACAAGTTAACATTGATACGTAATGTCCACTGTTTAATATTTTGTTTATTAAAAATTGATCAATTAAGTATTCAAAATTTTACAAAAAACTTTGATAATTTTTTGTTCAGTATTCAAATTTTGCAAACACTTACTATACACTAATATAAATTAATTTTACACTATCTTAACAAGTTATTCAAAATTCTATGAAAATTTTAACGTAGCTTCTCCATTTTTTTCAACTTTTCTAAACTTGTAAATACTTGCTAAACATTTTATACTTTAATTTTACAAAATTTCAACTAGCGCCTTAAAAACATTATAATGAATTGAAATTTCATAAGAAGTATATATAATATTTAAATATGACTATTAAGTAAGAGAAGGAATATTTTCCTTTGCAAATTATTTCTATTTCGACATTTAACATTCAACTCAATGAATGATTTATTATGAAAATGTAGATTTACATTTGATCATAGTAAATGATTTAATTAATTAAAATTCAATAGATCGTGTTATATGTTCAATATTAAAAGGTTAATTTTTTTATTTATTCACTCGGTAGAGAAATATTATTTTACTTCACACTTTTTACTGATATAAGTAGAATTATCGTTATATATATATAAAAAATATTTGAGAGCGATTATATATTTTATTAAAGAACGGTTCAAAGTGTTATAATAAGAATTGGAATAAAAAGTTGGATATATATATAAAAAAAATGATTTAAAGTGCTCTACCAAATATCACTGTGCAAGTGTTAAGTATGAAACAGAGAACGTTTCTAATAAGTTTTTTCTTGTAAACAAAAATTAATTTTTTATCATATCTGAACAAAGAGCGCTAAGCAAATAGTCTTTAAATGAAACAATATCAATATCTTTTTAATATTAATCTATTAATGTTATTTACCAATTAATAGAAGCATAATATTAGAAACTTTCAAGTATTACATTCTAATCTATATATCTATTAACGTTATTTATTATTGATATGTAATGTCCACCAAATTTATTTAATATATTATTTATTAAAAAATTAATAAATATATATTAATTTTATATAATTTTAATTAGGTATTCAAAATTTACAAAAATTTTGACGAAAAATTTTCTATTTTTTCAGTATTCAATTTTTGCAAACATCTGTTAAACACCAATATAGATAAATTTTACACTATGTTAAGTAGTTATTTAAAAATCTATAAATATTTTGATTGAGCTTCTTCTATATTTTCAACTTTCCCAAATGGGCAAATACTTCCTATTATTTTATACATTAATTTTACGAAATTTCAACTAGCTCTTTGACCAAATTATAATGAACTGAAATTTCATAACAGATATATAATATTTATATGTAACTATTAATTTAAGAGAATATGTAAATTATCCCAATTACAATTCATTGAATTGAAAGGTTCATTTCTTTGAGTGATTCACTTTAATTCTAATAGTAGAAAAATATCACTTTATTTCACACTTTTTATAATTACAAGTAGACTATTACTACAATAATAAAAAAATATTAGAGAACAATTGTCTCATAAAATAGTTTAAAGTGTTTTAATAAATATTTTTATGCAAAGTTGAATATACTTGAAAAATGCTCTAATAAATATCGTTATAAAGTGTCACTTAAAGAACAATTTTTATAACCACCTTTTAAGTATTTCTTACTAACTACAAATTTAAAATGTAAAACTTTTTTCATAAGTTTTTTTTTTTTTTTTACAAATAAAATTTGATTATTTATGGCATTAAACAAAAGGTGTTAACCAAACAGTTATTGAATGAAACAATGTCATGAAATAGTAAATAAAAAGAGAGGTCCAAGAAACATGAAATTTCACTACAGAGAGAAAGAGAAAGAATAGAGAGAAGTAAAAAAGGCATATAAAATTGTAGGACATAACTTTGTTGGTGCAGAGAAGGATGAGATGATCATCTTTGTAATGGTGATTTGAATAGCCTAGCATATGAAAGAGAGGTGAAGGTGATGAGAGAGAAGATGAAGAAGAAGAAAAGATTCATAACATTGTTATGAGTTTAGATTTCAACTTTGCATGCATTTATAAGTTAGAAATTTTTAGAATATTTTAAAATTTCATTTGTGAGAGTGAGTGATGTATAATTACTCCCTAAAGATGACTTTAAAGAATAATTATATTGCAATTGTACTCTAAAATAAATATTAGATAGTGATTGTATTGCAACTAATTTCTAAAATGACTTTCGAGAGAAATTATACGAAAAATCACTATGCAAATAAAGAATAAAGAACAATTATATTATTCCATTCATTAAGTGATTGCTACACTCTAAAATAGTGTAATATATTATTAATAAACCATTGACTATTGATAGTTTTGGCAAAGTAAACAATAACTAATTTTTATTTCTTTAGCCATATGCTAAAGTTTTTTGGTGTGTAATTCAACAATAACAATGGAACCAAATAATATTAGTAGTGAACTCAAAGATTATATGATTGTTTCAATAGATAAGTAATACCATATATGAACTATCATCAATTATAATTCTTTAGCCACATGCTAACACTTTGTTGTGACTAATTCTGTGTTGCAACAACTATTTGTATATTGTTAAATGTTTCTATGTTGAAGATATTAACTTATTAGATGATGATGATCCATATTATAATTTTTCATGGACATAAAAAAATAATGTTGATGAGGATGATAATAATGTTAATTGAAATGAAATTTCTAATAGTAGTTAAAATAACATTGATGTTGATTGTGATTTTGACTTAATTTTTCAACCATATTTAAGACAATGAATCTGAATTCTTTTATCTTTCTTATTGAGTCCTCAATTCCAGTTCACTATTTATTGATGTTATGCTTAGTTTGAACTAGCAAACATAACAAATGAATCAATAGTTTTAAAAGATTATAGAATGTATTGTTCCTACGAGGCTAGTTACTAAGCTAAACAAATGTGGCAAATGTATCTATCATTTTAAAAAAAATATAGAATGTACTATTCTCATGAGGGTAATTATTAAGCTTAGTAAAAAAAAACTATTCAAAATGTCTTTAAGTTTTATGTCATATTTAGATTGAAAAAAAAAGTAATAAAAAAAATAAAATGAAAAATCAAATCACTAGAGGAATGAGAAAATACAAGAAAATATATTTAAGAGTGAATGAAATTTTAAAAGCAATGTAAATGGAGTAAGATATTGTAGAAAAATGCAGAATTTTTATGGATAATAGGTAAAATATGTAATGTAAGACAAAAAAATAAAATTATACATAGTAATGAACACAATTTAGATAAAAATCCTTATAGCAAAGGAAGTAAAGATTTATAGTTCATCTCTTACTCATGTAGTAAATACAAATTCTAAATCTCATAGTACTTTTGTATGATCTAACTCTAATACCTTGGTTGTTACACTAATTCTTAGCTAGAAAATCATAATGTCTTAGGTAGATTTAGCTATAAACAACATTTGTGAACAATAATTAATGACAATCAGATTAACCTTCAACTATTATGTCTAGGTAACTGAAAATCATAGGAGCTTACTTCATATATGAATATGTCAACCAATGTATCCATTGAGAAAAAAATTCCAAATTCATACAATTGAATAAACAATTCAATTAAAGCACTAATAACATAAGTAAAATTATACAATTCATCAAAGTTTCTAAATTAAATTAAAAAAGAAGAAGAGATTACATGAGCTTGAATCCAAATTACATCCTATCCTAACTTAGGAATTCAACAAAACATAGTGAAAAATACAAAAAAACTAAGTAAAGAAGAAATATATAGGAATATATCTTCTATTGAAGTTTAATCTTTGTGTTTAAAGTATTTCACTTCAATCTCACAAATTGAGAGTAGAGAGAACTTGAAAAATGAAAATTAAAGAAGGAAAAATGCTAAAATTTAGAAAAATATAGATAAAACACAAAATGAAATAGAAAGAAAATTATAATAACAAAATCCTCTAACACAACTTTAACTATTTATAGAGCTTTCTAAACTTAAAGATAGGTCACTGGAAAGTCGGTGTCTTATTTTTGTTCCACATTCTAGAAGATTTTAGAAAATTACAAGAGGATTAGCTTTAAACACCTTGTCTCGCAAGTTGTTGTTTGCTTTTTATATATGAAATGTGAGGATGTTAAGTTCTAAATGTTCAAACTCATGCTTTGAATTATATGTTTTGTTGGAATGTAAGGATATTGGAAACTACATATCCTAACATATTCCATTGTTGTTAACTTTTAATTTAGAATATAAGAACATTGAAATTTGAATGTCCTGTTTTTGTTCTAAACTTCACTTAAAGTTTATAAATCCTTATAATTTCTTCTGTCTAAATTCTAAACCTAGAATTACACAAAAATTGATAAATCCAAACAAGGAATTTGCAATCAAGTGCAAATTTTCTTTCCTCTAATAAATTATGTAGATTTAACCATTATTTTTTATTTTAAATGCATTTTGTTCGTTTCCTTTTACATTTCTGCATGATTAGTTCAATAAATCTATTAAAAAAAAAGTAGATTTATTACAACTCCAAATTTATAAATTTGTTTGTCCTCAAACAATT
Organism: Abrus pulchellus subsp. cantoniensis; assembly: GCA_024086825.1. Taxonomy (NCBI): domain Eukaryota; kingdom Viridiplantae; phylum Streptophyta; class Magnoliopsida; order Fabales; family Fabaceae; genus Abrus; species Abrus pulchellus. The sequence continues at coordinate 14,634,568 of CM044053.1, read as the reverse complement.
TATTATGTCAATATGAATTCATCATGATATTTCAAAGAAGTTATAAATTTTAATGGGATTCCAAGTATTCTGTTTCCTTTATATTTGCCAAAATTTTTAGAATTTTTCTTTATATCTATTCAAGACAAAAATCATTATTTATTAGTACTCAAAAAGTATTTTCCATGAAAAAAACTTAAAAAATGTTGTAGAATAAAATGCTTTAATCAATAATTATAACTCAAATCATTTCCTTACAACTAAATGATTAACTTTACTCTCAAGTACTTATCAAGATTTTGTTTCTACTCAATTTTGATTTACTAAGAAGGTCATTATCACAAGATTGATTGTATTCTCAAAATGACTATTTCTATGCATTTATAAAACATATCATAAAAGCTATTCAATATGTAAGTTAAGGACATGGTTTTAAAGAAATGTAGGCTATTTCACACAAAAAAAAAAAAAATAGATGAGATTTCAGCATAATGAGATCTTAATTAAGAATGTAAGTTTAGAGAATTTGATCATAAATCAATATTCTGCATCTGCCTTGCTTATTTAGTTATCCTTTTTCATTTTTCACATTCAATTTTTCATTTTTTGCATTTTTTTTACTTATATGCAATTTGATTTATTCTTTCTTCTCTTTGAATACTTTTTGAATATTTTTTATTTCTTTTTTTAACCTATCGTTTAATTTCAAGAAGAAGTTTTTTAACATTTTTTACATAATTATGTAGTATGTTGGTTGCTTTTTGTAACATCCTACTTTCATTTAAATAATTTCTTCTACATAAATATGAAAATATCATCAATTAGTTGAATAAAATAGGTAAAAGATATATAAATGTAAAAAATATTTCTTAGTATGTAGATTTTAATTCAGTGAAAATGTATAAAATTTGATATCTCATTGATATATTTTTTAGAAGTTTCAATTAACAATTTTAAAAAAAAAACTAAACTATTATATTGATCATCCTTCACAGCAAATTTATCAAGACACTTGAACTTCAAATTAAAAACTTTCATCAATATAATTACACAAGTAAATGAATTTGAATAGAAAACATTCACTAATATCTTTACAATTTTCTCTTAAATAAATTAAAACTCTGCAGAAAAGTTCCTTTCCTATCACCCCTTACGAGTATCACTCTAGCACGAATCGATCTTCTTTACCAGAAAAATAGTTGTAAGGGTGAGCATCCAAAATATTAATTCAATCATTTGATTCATTTGAACTTTATCGTATTAATTCCAAAATATTTATCAATTTATATCCAAGTACATGCATTCTTTACTTCTTCTAGTATACACATGTAACATAACTTCTTTTATTATTTAAAGATAATTAATCCATTCACATCAATTCCTTTCAAACTTAACTTCTCAATTAAACATACAATAATGAAACATGAAAACACATCACTTTACACTCAGCCAAATATTATCATCCAATCCATCATTTTTGTGCCACTTTATCTCTTTCAAATCGGACTATTCCATTAATTCAACGGTACTCTCGGGCTCCTAAATTACTGTCAACGTACTCTCTCTAGTTAAGGACTTATGCAGCATAGATAGTCGTTGGTAAGCTAAACCACACACGAATACAATGTGTGCGTTCATAGCCTTCCAAACAAACGTACACATTGTTGTTTACAATTCTTAACTCTAGGAAGTGAACTAGGAATTGCAGCAAGTAATGAGTAAATTTAAGATCCAAGTATCATCTCCATAGGGAATTAGGAATTCAATTACCATTTCACAGAGCAAAAACTAGTTGAGTCATACAAATTTGGAATGAGAGTTGTAACATAATAGCAGTAAACCAGACAATTTAAAAGTAAAGAACTTGCAGAAAAACAGAGTATAAGATTTGTGATGAAATGAAATAGGAATGAAGAATAGTTAGGAATTTACTTCACAAGAATGTCAATATTAATTCAATTATGCCTCTGAACATTCAAGAACTTGGTTAATGGACAATCAGTTTCGCATATTAATAGCCAAAGGTTAATCCCTTAACTCATTGATCCTAACAAGCAACTAAACCACCCTAATCCCTTAGGTGAAGTTCAATTTCATGTTGCATTAAGACTTAGAACATTAGGATTGCATAATTAAGTGTACTTATCCCTAAGAAACCCCTAATTTTGGTTGCTAATTTAGATAAGAGAATCAAGTCCAATTCTCATTGGCAAATGTTTCTCTAAGGTTAATCAAATGAATTTTCATTCAAAGATTATGTAAAGTGCAGAATTAACAACTCAATTAATCCAAATACTCGAATTTCAGAACCAAGAATCAGATCAACACATCAATTCAAGTTCCATAAACTCCTAACTACAAAGAATTACGTAGACATTGTGGCAGAGAAAGAGAAAGAAGGAGAAGAAGAAGAAGAACTTAGAAAAGCCATAACCACGAGCTCCAATCCAATCCCTCTTCTTGAAGCTTTGAGGTTCGACCCCACTCCTCTCTCTCACTCTCTCTCAACGAGAATCTAACAGAAAAAATAGAAAATGAATGAAAGACCCCAAGATCTGAGCTTAAAATATGTATTTATAGAAATCCCGATTCTTGGCATTATCACTCTTGCTGATAAGAGTGGCCACACAGAAGATTGCGATGTTGTGCGTAATCACTTTTATGAGTAAAAGTGGTCACGCACAACTTGCCAAGTTGAGGACTTTCTGGAACATCCACTTTCAATGATAAAAGTGGTTACGTAGAATACTCTGAAATTTTGCCTTCTCTGGAACACTCACTTTTGCTGATAAAAGTGGTTACGCAAGGCCTGCTGAGTCTGAAGCTTCTCTGGAACACTCACTTTTGTTGATAAAAGTGGTTACGCCTAGACTTCACTTCTTCCTTGAGCTCTGAAGTGATCACTTTCATTAACAATAGTGATCACGCCCAGCTTGCATTCTATTATTCTTGTGTTTTGAAGTCCATAACTGCTATTCTTCCTCTTCCTTTCTATTGATATTCCATTTCCATGACTTTTGCTCAGATTATTCCTACAAAAACAAGCATAAATTTCACAAATGTTAAGCTAACTACATAATAAAAGAAAACCTTCAATCATTCTATTTTTTTAGTTTTTCTGCTGTTTCTTACATGTTTTCTTTATCAAATGAGTTAGAATTACACTAAAATATGAGTCAAAATATGGATTCATCACACATCAATGAATTGACATCCTCGAACTCAGCCCAAATCGTGCAGTTTCATAATAATTCACTAGAGGTCATATTTTTCCAGTCTCAACAGAGTCTTCTAACCTAGAGTTTAGTATTCTCTTTATTTTATCACTTAACTCATATACATCCCAAGTAACTTAATCCTAACACTTCTTAATGTTGTTTTAGCACATAAATTTTTCTAAGAATTTGATTTCAGTGATTTCAAATAAACCCAAAACCCTTTCTTATACCAAAAGTCCACCTCTCACCACATGTTTTCATAGGTTATTACTAAAATAAATTACTCTATTCTCATGGAGTTACTACTTATAAAAATAAACTAAGGCTCAAGAATACTCCCCTTACATGGAAATGAGTTTGAGAACTAAGTTCTTCGTGAGTTCTAGGAAGAAACTCCACGTCTCAACCAGTAAAACTTCCCAAGAACTAGAGTTTTTTTAGATATGAGAAGTACAAACATTGAAGCTCAGATCCAACAGAGATTCAAAAGTATTGAGGGCTTTCTCTAGGATGGGAGAGGGAGAGAAGAGAGAGATCAGAGAAAAAAAAGTGGTTTTTGGTGAAAAATGAAAATTTTCAATGCAGAAGTCCTTATACCTTCAAACCTGCGCAACGAGCACATTCTCGCTTGAGCGAGCTCTTTCTCGCTTGAGTGAGCTAATCAGACAATGGTTTTTCTGATATCCTTGCTTGAGCGAGAGGTATTCTTGCCTGAATGAGGATGGGTCCAGAGAGTTCTAGATTTCTCTGCAACATCTCGCCTAAGTGAGCCCTATCTCACTTGGGTAAGCTGCTTCCCACCTGGGTGAGCCCCTTTCTCACCTGAGCGAGCGGACAATTGAGGTAAATCTATCCTTTCTCGCTTGAGCGAAACACATCTCACTTGAGTGAGAAGTCCTACACCACAACTCCTATTTTCCTTAGTAACAAGGGAATAAAAATGAGGATGTTACACTTTTAGCTTTAACCTTCCATTCTAAAGTTAAAATAATTGTTTGTCTTTAAGTATATGTGACTCAACCTTGAACTTAATTTCAAATCCTTTTATGTACCGATAAAAAAAGAGAAACTATTTTTAATGATTAAGTGATTAATTTGGTTTTACACGTTTGGCTTGTAATGAGGTTGTCTATAAAAAAAATAGAATTTTCAACTTAAAGAGGAAAGATTTAATAAAGGGTAAGATATTTGGCTAAAGTAGTTGAAAACACAAAATAAGGCCTCAATCATTTGTACATAAACATGAAATGCAATTTTGATCAATAAATAAACTAAGTTTTGAAGTAGGATTAAAAAGTGATGCATAAACACTTAGAAAAAGAGTTATGCATGAAGGCTCTAATCATCACAGATTGGCAACAATTATAAATTGGGTGAATTAAATTTATTTTACACATAATCGATATCAATAATAAAATCCAAATATTTCATTCAATTCACAAAATATGACACTTTGAAATGAGTGGCAAGTGCATGAATAAGAGTTTGTACTTTTCAAAAAAAATTTGGAATTTATTCAAATATTTGAGATATGATATATTAAAGCTAAACATAAGGAATCTTGATAAGTTAATATTTTTGATATGTTTTATGACTCATATTTATACACTTGAAGCTTATTTTATAGTTATTTTACACTAATTTTATTATTAATTGTTGCTATTGAGCTTGAGTTACCAATACATTATGGAAATATCCTAAACAAAAATTAGATAAATTTAGCTGAATCCACAAACAAGCACAATCATGCTCATGACATGCATGGCCGTGCTTTACAGCTTAAAGCACGGTCGTGCTAGAGGATATGCACGACCGTTCTACTTGATTCTAAGTTAAAAATTTAAAATTGAATTTTTAAAATTTAGGAGTTTTAATTTATATTGAAATATGAAAATTCAAAGAGGTTTTAACCAATAATATAATTAATCATGGTTATGTTATAAGTGATCAATTCATAACATACAATTATGTGCAATAGGATAACTATTAATCACAGACAAAAATCAAACTTAGATTCAAATATTAAAATCGCATAAATTCATGAAAAAAAATTTTATAGCCCTAACTATGGACTTAGTTACTCATGCTAAAGAAAAAAACTAAAACAATTATAAACAAAGTCATAGCTGAAAAGGAAATAACAAACTAGAATATCTCCAAGGATTAACGATGAGATGAGTTCTCAGCCTTTAAGTACAATCACTCCAAGTTCCTCCAAGAACATGATGAAAGAGATGACTCAGAGATGTGGAAGGGATAAGGTGGAAACAAAGTTAAAACAATATGTTAACAAGATGATATCAGGTTGTCAACAGGATGCTTGATTGCTGCATTCTGAGGTTCCTTTTAAAAAGGTTTAAAAATCCTAAAATTGCTTCATAGTTTGACTTCTCGCAGGTGAACGTTGTCGTGCAAGGCCATAATCACATTCGTGCATGTGTATCGCAGTACCTTTATGCTTGCTGCTAGGGTCTAGAGGTGCTAACTGTTGTGAAACTATTTTTCAACCAATTTGGGCCCAAAATGCCCAAAAACCTCAATTGTGGCATTTTTATGCTAAAATACATAATATAAAAATCAGTGTAAAACTCAATTAAAATAATGGTCATACATAACTAAATAGGATATAAAAGCATGTCAGAATACATGCTTATAAAAAATAGTAACTTAAAAAATGTGTGTACGAGCATGTGTGCATGCATATGTGTGTAGCTGAACTCGTGTATACATGCAAGTGTGCGCGTGTATATATGTGTGTGTGCATGTGTGTTGCCGAACTCAATCCTTCAAATTAATTTTTCTTAACCCTTCAAATGAAAAAATTTGATAAAAGATGATTTCAAAACAAACTTCAACATTATCAAAAGCAACATCAATATAAAAAATGTACAAACCATATTAGTACAACATTAAATCATTAAGACAATCAAATTTTAAGAGTTTTCGCCATCCATGAAAACCCAGATATTTATCTCAAATATACATAATCGAAAAACACACACATATAAGGTGAAAGATACCTTATAACAATTCCAACCAATTGTAAAATGGAACAATCTCTTACCCCTTATTTGTGTGGTTCGATTTTGCAAAAATGAGGGTGGTAAAAAAGGTTCCTTTTTCCTTCAAAATATTGGGTGTAGGCCTTTTAACTAATCAAGGGAAAAAGTTCTTTAAGGATTAGGAATATACCTTAGTATCTCCATATCAAGTTAACATGATTCTGTTTTGCACAAAAAATCTTAAGAAGATAAAACTAGTACAATAAATTCACTTACAAAAACCAATTAGTTCGACCTTTTTTTGAAAATAAAAGGGGATTGAATATATTCTTAAAATTTTGTGTTAAGGGAAACCTTGAACCTTTTTATTTGATGAAAAATTTTGTAACCCTAGTAGTTTTGTGAAAATAAAATTGATTGAAAAAAGAGAAACTAAGAAAATCATTAAAAGCAGCGAAAACTAAAATTTCTGTACAAAAAATGTAACAAATTGTAAATAGGTATTTTAATGATGTCTTAACTTGCTATATGTTATATTCATGTTATTTTAATGAATATACGATGTTCAAAGTCTTAGAATTGGTTGATAATTTTTTTGGAAATTTTTTTTTGTCTTGAAATAAGTGTTGTTCTCTATAAATATTTTGTTTAGTGCATGAACTAAGATTTAAATCTTTGCTTAGTACTAGTATGGCATGTTTTAAGTTATTTTTGGTTTAAATATTTTCTAAAATCATGAAAACTATTCTAATGGGTCTGGAGTTGCTTAAATTATTTTTAATTTAAAGGATTTTAGGAAAAAGAGATTTTGGAAAAAGATTTTAATAGAAAATGAACCAAAAATTGAAAGTGACCATGAAATGAACTATTAGAAGCTTGGTGATGAATGCAGATTTTATTAGGTTTTTAAGTAGTTTTCTAGGTTATTTTTTTTATAGAAAATGTAATTTGAAAAGCGAAAACTACACAAAAATATATAAATGTTCAATGAAGTAAATTGTTGTCTTTAATAATTCAAATTATGTGAATATAATAAAATTTTGATGTAATTTTGTTAGTTTTGTAGGAAACTCTGAGCTGAGATCATAAGGTTGAAGGATCAAGAGAGAATGTAGAAGAAAGTAGCAATTTTAGAGACAAAGAATAAGGATTAATGAAGCTAGTTGTTAGGCGTGATCACTATTTTTAAGAAAAGTGATCATTCCAGAGTCTAAGTTCATGGACTAACTTGTTCGTTACTACTTTTTCCAATAATAGTAACCACACTCATGAAGAAGAGATCCTGCATTATCACTATATCTAATAATAGTGATTGTTCCAGAGATAGGGTAAGAAGAACAACTTGTGCATGGTCACTATTTTTAAAAAAATTGAACACGCGCAAGTCTGATTTGAGGTAATAAGCCACGCGTGATCACTATTTTTGAGTAAAGTGATCATGCACATGATCCAAAGGCAAAACTAGCTGTGCGTTATTACTATTTTAAAAAATAGTGATTGTTCCAAAGAGCTTTTCAACAGAACTAGCTGCGTATTATCACTATTTCAAAAAATAGTGATTGTTCTAGAGAGCACTTCAATAGAACAAGCTGCACGTGGCTCCTATTGTGAACAAAGTGAACACGCGCATGACCAAAGGGCAAAACAAGTCCGCGTTGCTATTATTATAAACAAAAGTGATTGTTCCAGTCATGAAGGTTACCAGAAAGGCTTTTGTGTGGTTACTTTATTGAAAAATAATGATCACACCAGAAGGCGATAAATTCTATAAATAAGATATTAGCCCAAAAACTTAGGATCTTTTCTTAATTTTTTCATTTTCGCACCTTAGGAGAGTTAGAGAGGGAGATTGGGGGTGACTTCCAAGCTCTAGACCTTGTGAAATCAGGCTGGGAATTAGATTTATGAAGAAATTCTGCAGATTCTCTTCTTCTACTCTTTCTCTCTCTTTTTCTTTTAGAAACATGTTTTGATTTCTTTTTGTTATGGATTGATGGATCCAATTTTGTATTATAAATTGGCTGTGGATCTAGATTTTAAGATCTTGATTGTATTGAACATTTAATTCTTTCCTTAATGTAATTATTGAATTAGCTATTCAATTGAATTGAACCTAGAGGATTTTCATAAATAGAAGTTGAGTTAATTTCTCATATCTGAATTGAATGTCAAGGTTATAGATATCTTAGGGATAAGAATTCATGATCTTATGATCTCTTAATTTCTAATGCCTAATGCAATGTTTGACTGAATTACATATAAGGAATTAGGGTAGTTTAGTTAGATATTAGTATTAATGAGGCAAGGGATTGTCCTTTGATTAAAGAAGTGAAATTGATCATCAATAAATTAAGGAACTTAGAATTTAGATCTACTTCTATTTTATAATTGATAAAGAGGTGAAATCAGTCCTAACTTCATTCACATATAATTTCATTACTAAAATTCGTAGCTCTATTTTGTTGTAATTTTCTTATTTCTACACTTTATTCCTTTTGTTTGCAAATGCTTAAAACACTCCAAAATTCATTTGACTCAACTAGTTATTGATTTATGAAATGGTAATTGATAGAACTAATCCCTGAGGACGATACTTGGGACTCAAATGAATTCCAAAATTTATTACTTGCAACAACTACCTAGTACACTTGCTAATTAGTGTTCTCTCAGATTTGTGACACTTGGATAACTTTGCATAACTTGAATTGTGAGGAAAACATAAAATTTCAAGGAGAAGTGGAGTAAATTTGAAAGATTGAACCTTTACATGTGAAGATACCAAGACTTTTACACTAAAATTTACTTTAAAATTTCAAAATTTTTGTTCATATGAGTGGTAGGGCCAAAGAACTATTTTTGACTATGTTGAGACTTGAAAAATGCTTAGAAAGTTGTAAAAAACGTGCAATACCTACTAAAAACAACCCAATTTTGGAAAAAGGACTTTTTTGCATATATAAACAATATTTAGGGGTTAAACTGCAATTTTTGAAAATAAGAGGGATTGTTTTGAAATAGATTGCAAAATCATTTTATTTATATAAAGAAATGTATTTAGAAAGAACTATTATTGTGGAAAATAATAAGGACGTCTCATTAAATATACAAAAGAATAGACCTATCTTACCTAAAATACAATAGTGTCACTGTGTAGTTAGTATTTGTCTTACTATAGTCCCTAGAGTCCAAAACGGTTGCCTTCAGATACTCTAAAGGATCTTTCTTAGAGTTGGAGTGTTGAGGACAACAACTAGGTATATATGATGGCCTAACTGCACAGTCAGTTATCACTTGATCAACTTCCTCAAAAATCTTCACCAATGTGCACGAATGTCAAGACTTGAAGGTAGAGGTAGCAGAGTGAGAATTCCTATCACATCTCTAATTTTTCTGATAGACAAATCTAACAATCACTCAAAATAGAACTAGAATGCTCATCATTGTCAGATGTCATCACCATTACAACATATAGGTTTCTAATGTGAAGCCTGTATTGTAAATACACACACACACATACATATATACATATTTTCTTTTAAAGATGATGTTGTATGTTGATAATGTTATAAAATGACTTGGATTTATATATATGTAAGCTGTATAGATGTTGAGTATAGAGCTTATGCAAGTTCTTTGGATTGAATAGGTTTAGTTAGTGTAAAACTGGAGGATATCTCACTATAGCGAGAATAAGTCATCAAGAACGAGACTCTCTGGAGCTCTCTCGCTAAAGCGAGAGTCTTACTGTAGCAAGAAGATAAGATTAACCTAACTACTCTCTCGCTATAGTGAGAGATGCTCGCTATAGCGAAAAGATCACGAGTTTGGAGGGATATTAAAGGGGTCGTAAGTTGAAAATCTTCATTTTTCACACAAAACCATCTTTCTCTCGTGATTTTCTCTATTCTCCCAACCTTTTCCTTTCTGAGAAAAACCTTCTCAAAGCCAAACCTCTTCTCGAATCCAAGTAGGAACATCTATTGAGTACGGATATAGATTTGAGCCTCTGAGCAATGTTTCTATCTCACGAGGAGTGAGATATAAGAAAGCATATTCCTAATAAAGGGAGCTTATCTTAGATGACCTTTTCTGTTCTTTAGCTGTTAAAGTACCATATGTGAATCTTATTCTAGTTGAGAATAACTTTGTGTATGAACAAACCTTAGGATATAGCCCAGAGTAAGCATGGCTGAGTGGATTGACTGTTGTTTGGTGGATGTAATAAGCTTGATGTATGTGATGAGGTTCTCTGCTCTCTTGCAAAGTTTCTTATGTTTGAAATGTTGTAATATAACGTGTTAAAATTAGTTGGTAAATGCTGATATTTTATGCTAGTTATTGGTGTGATAAAAATTTGAAGGGCTGATATTGCCCGAGTAAACACATAAAGCTGTGCTGCTGAGACTAAATGAAAATATATAACTGTATTGCTAAGACTGAGTGTATATATATATATATATACATACATATATACATATACATACATATATATATATATATATATATATATATATATATATAAATTGATGTGCTGTATCATGCTGATTTTTATTATTCTAGAGTTGAGTTACATGTTTAGGTGGTTAGACATGTAACAATAGAAAATACTGAGTTATGCTGTGTTTGGATCCAGATATAAGGATAGGTCGCTCCTAGACTGGAAATAGTTCCTTTGAAATACTTGAGCTGTGAAACCAGTTGGAACTTAATTATTGCATTTGCATTAGTTGGGCTGGGAATGGGCTGAACATGCTACATCAATTGTCTAAGATTGTTATGTTTGTTGCTGATAACTATAAAACCTGTATAAATATCTATGATATTTTCATACTTTATAGTTATGACTGTTAATTATATAAGCTCACCCTTGCAATTTTTTTGTGTTGTGTGTGTACTGCAATGACTATTGTCAGGCTTATGTTATATGTATGCTTATTTACTTTTAAACTTGATGATTGTAATCATTTAACTATAGTGTCCTTATGCTTTGAATGTGATGTTGTGTGCTAGTTATGGTATAAAATGACTTGAATCATGTATGTATGAGTTGTATAGTTGCTGAGTAAGAAATGGTACATGTTATGTGAGTTTTGGATAGTTGGTTAATGTAGAACTGTAAGATATCTTGCTGTAGCAAGAATGGTTCATCCAAAACAAGGCCTTCTAGAGCTTTCTCGCTGTAGCGAGAAATGGATAAGGTTGACCCAAATAACACTCTAGTTGAAGCGAAGAATTCTCGCTTGAGTGAGGAGATTCTCGCTGTAGCAAAAATGATAGATAGCAAAAAGGTTTCACTATCTGGTATATCTCTCTATAGGGAGAGAGTCTCGCTGTGGCGAGAAGATTGCAAGCTGAGGGGTATTTAAGGGGATTTTAAGCTGAAAGCTATCATTTTTCACCAAACCACCGACCCCTCTCTCATTCTCTCTGTTCTCTCACCTTCTTCCTTCCGAGAAAACCTTCTCAAGGATAATCTTCTTCCCGATCCAAGTGAGAGCATCTAGTTAGTGCGTATCTAGGTGAGTTCCTGGGACTTGGTTTCCCTTATTCTACCTTTTCTCCCTTGGTTTCTTTTCTCAAGGGTCTCTATTTCATGATAATAGGGAGATCTGAGGACCTTGAGCTTTATTCTTTCTTTAGCACTCACGAAAGCTTCAATATAAGGAATCTCATTCTAGGTAAGGGGAGTTTGCCTAAGCTAGCCTTGAGTGAGATCTCCTGCACCAAAACTCCTCTAAAATCCTCCCTACTCACATCTAAATACACTCTAATACTACTCAACATTAAATAACACATAATTATCGAAAAATGAGAAGATGGTGTTACACATTCGTACTCATAGATTGTGTATACACAAGCGAATGTCATTCACCACCTTACATTTATCCCAGACTTCTACCATCAGTTTCATATTCTATACTCCCAATGTATCTTTGTAACTATCCATACACATTTTACTCATTTTTTCATGACACATTTTTTCAATCCGAAGTAAGTTCCTTGAAACTCAATCCTTCAATCTCATTTTATATTTATCAGTTTTTCTTCTCTCAAAGTGCTCTACCTAGTAATATATAGGAAGAACTTGGTCTTTAGATGATCCTTTCTGCAAAACCCTTTACAAAATCATCTCATTAAGGTAAGGAGATCTTGTCACTATCTCATAGAGCACTAACTAACAAGTGTACTAGTGTAATTGTAGCAAGTTATAAGAGAAATTTAGAATTCATTTGAGTCCCAAGTACTGTCCTCAGGGATTAATTCTTTTAATTACCACTTCATAAATTAATAACCATTTAAGCTAAACGAATATTGGAAAGGCTTTGAATCATTTAATAGAAAAAGTAAAAAGTGTAGTAAAATGCAAAGGTCTAACAAAATAGAGCTAGAATTTAGGATTGCAAAGGTATATGAAATGGAGTTAGGGATTACTTCACCAAATTATCAATTGTAACTTCATCATGTTTAAAACTCTTAATTATTCTGATTGGTTAATAATCAATTTCACTTATTTAACAAAAGATCAGTTCTTTGACTCAATCATCCTATTGTTCAACTTAACTAACCTAATTCCTTATTTAACAAAAGATGAATGCTTAATCCTAAGATATCAATAAACTTGGCAAGTAATTTATATTTAAGAAACTAACTTAACTTCCATTGATGAAAATTCCTCTAAGTTCAATTCAATTGAATAGTTTATCCAACAATTGCATTAAGAACAAAATTAATTGCTCAATCCAAACAAAAACTCAAGGTTCAAATCCAAAATCAAATCACAATATCAAATTCGGATCCATAAATTTGTAACAAAAGAAACTTAGAACAACATTACAAATGGAAGAGAGAAAGAAAGAGAAGAAGGAGAAGAGTAGAAGAAAATCATCATGATTCTTGCCACAATCTGACTCCTCAAGATATAGAGCTAAAAAGTCACCCTTAATATCTCTCTCTCTCTCTCTCTCTCTCTCTCTCTCTAACTATCCTAAAGTGTAAAAATGGAAAAATGACAAAAGCTCCCAAAAATTATGAGTTTTTGACTATTTATAATATTCCCGTGCTTCTGGCGTTGTCACTTTTTGCACAAAAGGAGCTATATATATGTCATTTGTAACATCCTAAATCTTTAAATTTTAAAAGCTGCTTATCCTATTTATACAACTCAGTATACTGTATAAATATTTCATATATGGAAAATATTGTAAGTATAAATAGATAAAATACCTATTTGTAATTAAGATTGTTTACAAGGTTTACCAATACATAAATTATTAAATAAATAGCAGTAAACATAAATCATAATTACCCGCAATAAATTTTTACAATATTGGTATAAAACCTGCAGTAATACATGTTTCATATAATAATTTACAAACTGTTTAGTAAAACAAGTGAGACTCAAAATAATATATACATGACCAAAAATAATTACATCTCAAAGGCAATTTAAGTCCCAGAGCAGCCCCAAAATATATTTCAACATTGACAATGTTACACCTTAAATTTAATTTCATTGAATATCAAATTTCAGAAATTGGAAGAAAATAAAATTTCATTCAAAATAGTTTTCCCCATACATGGTTCATTAAAATATTTCAAAATAAGGTTGGTTACAATCTGCATCAAATCGTTGCTACAGGACTTAATGAGTACATCAAATTTCTCAAAATAAATTTCTAAGTCTTATAGCAGTTCCATCTATCCTTCACTGAGTCCGGTGCTGATCGTCTTGGTCACTTGAAAAATAAATGTAAGGGTGAGTACTCTATACTACCCAACACACACAAACATAGAGACTCACCTCAGTCACCCTTCACATAGTTTCTAACACAGTCATACAAGTAAAATCAGTCACAAGCAACATTTTAAAGCATTTCATTGCAATTCATCACCAATGCACTCATGGCACCAAAACCATTTTACACACACGTGCGCTCACTGCACATAGCCATGCTCATTGTGACACTATGATCACAGTTTCACACCATGGATGGTAGCTGATTACCCCCGCCTCACGGATACCACGTGGGTAGTCACGAGTTGCTCGACAGAGGTAGTGGATAGAGGTATAGTCAGGAAGAGAGTGTGTGGCCCATGGTGCACTCACACTCACTGTTGGTGTCACCACCACTTTCTCTTTTCCCAAAGTATTTCTACTGTTCTCATCTTCCACACCTCTAGTGTATCGCTGAACCATTCATAGCATCATTACAACAGCGTTTAACACGCCCATTCACATACATTTCATTCACAGCACACAGCACAAGGCCCGTAGTCATTCACAACAATTGGCACATATGCCCTCATTCCATTACACGACATTTACAACATATCACATTCATCAATGACAGGTACACTCACTCATTCATCCATATTTGGCTCAATTATTCCACTCATCATATTCAACATTAATTCCTCATCAAAATATACTCATAATAGGTTTCAACATTGTCAACATCATACCTAATAATGCACTATCTATTGAAATACGTCAGTCCACACATCCTATCTCAATCACATTACGAAGACATAACAATCAAACGGATCCTCAAGCAAATAAGATAGGGTAGAATCTTCCTTACCTTAATTCGAAGACCCACAACATGAATCAACACTAGAATTGTGTCCCACACAGGTTCTATCCTAAATACATGAAGAATTTTCATGAGAACTCAAAGAGAACCCAAAAAATAGAGAAGAGAGACAAAAATCAAAACTCTAACCATTTAAAACTCACCTCTAAGCGCCTCTAACATAAATTCAACCTTCAATCTAGCTCACGAATGGCTTTGGAGGAAATTTAATAACTGGAATAGGGTTTTGGATCGAGAGAATTGAAGAGATTTTGAAGAGAGAAGATGGGGAATGAATTATCCCAACCCTAACCCCTTCAAATACCCCCTATATTCGCGATACTCTCGCTACAGTGAGGCATCTCTCGCTACAACAAAAATATCAAAGAAAACTGGCCCTGGTTTCTGCAGATTCTCATTACAGCGAGACCCTCTCGCTACAACAAGACTGCACCCAAAAATGCACCCAGAAATGCATCCCCAAAATATTGCTTTGTTGTTACAGCGAGGGACCTCTCACTACAATGACAAGGCGACAGTTTCATGCCTTCTTCCTAGGGCCCTCTCGCTACAGTGAGACATCTCTCGTTGGCAGTGAGAACACCTTGCACCAAACACTTAGCCAAATTTTTAGTCTAATTCTAACCATCCACACGCTCATCCAAGACTACATCACCACATATATATATATATATATATATATATATATATATCCTTATTACAACATATATATATATATATATAATAAATACACAACACATGAAAGTCCACTTAAACACTTATATTAATAATTAAACTATATTACAAAATTTGAGGCATTACAGAGAACTTAGTACTAGTCGATTCTATGGCAATTTTCTATCTCCGTCATAATATATTCCTAGGCTCATCATTAACATTTACAACAATCCTAAAGTAGCATAATTTTTTATATTCATTAAATACATAGTTGAGTCTATTATATACAAAACTATATACCAGCCTAATTCTTTCCTGATGCTTTGTCATCTTTTTTCCCTGAAAATGTTAGTAAGGATGACCTTCTATTTTATCATTTAAACATAATACTAATTTAAAGACCAACATCATAGTGTAATCACAATCATGGAACACAAGGCAAGGAATCATAATAACATGAATCTCAAAACAATATATATCACATATACATATATTCCATCACAACTCATTACATTCCTCTCTTTCGGATACGCACTCCCAATACTGTGATCACAAATATTCGATGTTTTTAGCAGTTCTTAAGGTCTTATACAACTAGGTAAATAGTCGCCGCTTAGCCCATACATACGGATACAACGTATACAATAACGAGCCCTTTAGCAAAGGTATAGTCAAGAGTTTAGTCAGGAAACAAGTGTGAGGCCATGTGTGCATTCGCTCTCAGAAAGAATGTGTACACATGTGCAAATGTCGCTCACCACCATATGTTTCCCCTAGATTTCCTATCATTTCCAGACTCTATACCCCAATATATCTCTGTAACTATTCACACTAGATCCATTCAACTTTTTACACTTATCCCATACTCCCTTTTGTACTAAAGTCATCACGCAACTAAAAGATCGTGCTTAGTAAAGCACTTCTAAACGAAGTTCCAAATAAGTATAATACTTGAACATGACATTAACATCAATCAACCAAACATATCCTTCATAACAATCCAACGTCAATCAATCATAAGAATCATACAAAAACACATACATAAAGTACTCTTATGGTTACAAAATATTTATTATGCTTAAAATCACAAAATAGAGCTCTCCTTACCTTGAAATGAGGTTTTGAAAGAGGGTTTGTGAAGGATTTTGGTGAAAAAATCAAGATCTTCCTACATATCACAAAAGAGAATATTTTGAGAAGGGAAAAATTTAGAAAACAACCAAAAAGAGAAAACAAAGCTCCAAGAACTTACTTGGAGTTGATTGATGTAGTTCTCAAACTTAGATTCAAAAGAAAGTTGAGGTTTTAGGGAGATTTTTTAAGAAGGGAGGTTTAGAGGTCAAGAGAACAGAGGAAGAGCTCGAAACTTGAATTATAATTCAAGTTTTCTACCTTGAATTATAATTCAAGTTTTCTAACTTGAAAACTCTTAAATATCCCTTGACTTGCAATATTTTCGCTACAGCGAGAGATTTTCGCTATAGCGAGCCCTTCTCTCGCTACAGCAAAAAAATAGACAAAATTACACTTTGCTGTCTGTCATTCTAGCTACAGTGAAAAGATCCTCACTATAGCGAGAGAGCATCAGAATGCCTAATTTTTAGGCGCTTTTTCTCGCCACAACGAGATATCCTGCAACTTCCATTTTTAAATTCTCTAAAATTCAAATAACTT
Organism: Abrus pulchellus subsp. cantoniensis; assembly: GCA_024086825.1. Classification (NCBI taxonomy): domain Eukaryota; kingdom Viridiplantae; phylum Streptophyta; class Magnoliopsida; order Fabales; family Fabaceae; genus Abrus; species Abrus pulchellus. The sequence continues at coordinate 14,617,444 of CM044053.1, read as the reverse complement.
CACAAATACAATCAACATTTAATGCTATAATAATAAATATAAAAACAAGGATTTTACATCATTTCTTTAATAAAGCCTCTGAAATATTCACTTTTTTCATAAAATGTGACCACGTGTATAGCCTTTTCTTCATAAAAGATTTAGAACATCCATGTTTTGCCTAAAAAGTGACCATGCACATGATGATTCTGCATAATAAGCTTATGGAGTGACCACTTTTGCTCTCAAAAGTCTCTACGCACGTGACCTTTCTCTCTAAATAGCCTTCAAAGTAACTACTTTTGCCTCTAAAAGTGGCTACACCCAGTTCTCAATTGAATTCTAGACCTTTAAAGTGTTTATTTTTTGTGCCAAAAGCGACAATACTAAGCCACCTCTTAATGCCTCTAACTCATGTGTTTTTTGCTTAAAATATCCTGCAAAACTAATTCAACAACAAAATTACATCATAATTCAAAACAATTTGAGTTACTAACGACAAAAATTGACTTTATTGAACAATTACATATTTTTGTGCAATTTTCACCTTCCAAATTACCTCTTTTATTTTATAAAAAATAACATGGAAAAGTAATTAAAAACCTAGTTAAAATTGGATTTATCACTACCCCAAACTTGAATTTTTGCTTGTCTTCAAGCAAATCAGAACACACTAAAATGGGTCAATCCATCATCAAAACACACAAAGTGATAACACAGATTTATTTTCAGATTGTTTATAATTCCTTAATTTCACTTCATGCTTTTGCAAATATTCCTTTCAACAAATTTATTCATGCATTCAATCACAATGAAGCCACACTCAAGAAAATCATTTTATATAGAATCTTACTAATATGAGCTAATGAATCAGCAAAGCTTTATGTAAAACAATAATGAAAGATATCATTACAACTTACAAGATAGTGTATCCCTCTCACTCATAAGTGTTTAAGATGAGTGTTTACCCTCAAGATTATCAAATTTTACTTCATCCTACCATATGCTTGTCCATATTCTCAATATCCTCTACTTAAATACAGTCAATCATACATCAAGAGGACTTTTTCAGGTTATAATGGGGTTGAGGTTAAGGTAGGTGTTAAACAAACTGAGAAACAATGTAGAAAATTCCAAAAAGAAAGAGATATTTTGAGTGAATGAACTTAAAACTAGCATGGAACTGCATTATTTATCTCAATCATCCTTTCCATTTTGCACTATTCCAATAATTCTTTTCTTTTGCTTTCATTCACTATTCTCTTTTCATTCCTTTCATTAATGTTCTTTTTCTAACAACACTTTGCTACATATTTTTCTTTTGAACTCATAACTTTGCTGTTCATTTATTTCCTTTTGAAACCATAATTCATGTAACATCCCAATTCTCAATACCCCTAATTTGGGTGAATTTTCACAAAACCTTTGTCCAAATTTTAAAAATTAAACTATTAGGAATTAGTAAAAGTGATTTTAGAGTTTTATACTTATTAGATAATTTGTGATTTTTTGAATTTTTTTTGAAATTTTTAGAAAAATACCCAAAATTGGCCTATTTTGTGAGCACCCTGGCGAAAAAAATAAATTAAATTTGACTTTAGAAGTCATTAGGAGAGAGAGAGAATGTTAAAAAAAAAACCATCTTCTTCTCCAACAAGTTTTTCGTAGGTGTCTTTTTCTATTTTTCTCCCAAAATCATCTCATTTTCAAGCCTCTATTTGAGGGTTAAACTTTATTTTTCTTGAGGAACTCCAAGAGGTAAGATTATTCCTCTCATCCTCTTCTACACTTGTACTGTTTTACTTTTTGAAACGGTGCATTTTCATTTTTTTTCCCTTACTTGGCTACACTTGAATAGGAATGGGAAGAGTGTTATCATGATTTTGTTGTTGTGGTTTTACATTGAGAACACTAGAATCATGCTTGAAGTGGATAATTAAAAAATGGTTGATTTAAAAAAAAAATCCTTATTCGTATATCTCTATCCACTAAATTCTAGGACTTATGTGGATTGAATTGGGAGTTTATGTCTTCATGAAAGTTGTAGTTCCTTTAAATTCTCAAAATTTAGCAACTGGTTTCACATCAAACAGATACTTGTAGCTCTGGTTAAGCCCATTTTACTATCAGGTGTCCTAGCTGTCACCTTAAGAAATTGCCCTATTCCAATAGCCACGGATTTTAAATTACTGGGATTAATACATGTAAAATTAGGACTTGACTTCTGCATAAAAATTGTAGGGAATTGAAGGACTGAAATTTAAAAATTGGTTTCATATCAATAGCTTATGTGTAGCATGACATATAGTCAAATTACTAAGGTATGTTCAGAGTGTTGGTGTAGTTGAGCCCTGTTGGAAATAGTCATTGTAAATTGCAAACTGCCATTATTCTATAGGGCATTTGAACTTAATTTCTTCATAAGAGTTGTAGAAAAATGAGTCCTTGAAATTTAGAAACTGGTCCCATGTTAAAATATTAAGCATATTTTGAGTTATGACAAAAACATTGAACCATGTACAACCTGCTCGAAAATTTTCCTGTCATAACTTTGACCAACTTTATTGCATAATCTATCTTGAATTAGACTTTGACCTCTCATCAGTATTCTAGATAATTACATTATTGAAATTTAGACTCTGACCTCATGCCAAAACAATTTATGTAGCTCTAGAAAATTCCAAAACACTAAACCTTGTTCATGTTCATCATTAGGATTCTTTCTACTCTAAGCGCATACTAAATAGAATAATTTTCTAACTTAAGTGTAAGGTGAATGTGAGCTTAACATATTACCAGAAATGGATTAACAAAACAAAATGAGTTTAAATTCCCATGAGATAGAATTGGAGAATTATAATATTCTAACTAGCATTTCATTACATGTATAAATTTTGCTGGAAATCAACCTCAAGTTTTGGAAACAACAAATGTGGACGTAACATGTAAAGGGTGGGCTATATAGTAAGGATTACATCATAAATTTATTTAACCTTATTTGTTGAGATTATCTAAATTTTGTTATGATTGATAATTGTGGTTTCATTATATGCTTAAATTCGAAAATGATAATGATTTGCTTATGTGTTTGGCTATAAAAATACATGTTTGATACTTCATTAAGATATAAATTGTGTTATATGATATGAATTGTCTGTGAGTAAGCATTTATGTGTATGATGGTTTTTCATGGGAAAGTTTATTGAAATTAAATTGAAATGAATGGATAATGGGTTGTGAACCCTTATAAACTGTGTTGGGAAGTTTTTTTTATTGTAATAGGTATATGAAAAATTTTACGAATTCCGTATTATAGGGGAAACCTTGTCAAAATTTCAAAAAAGTTCAGACTTAGAAAATTTTTTTATATCATTTTTGAACAAATTTATGAATTTATGAATATGGAACTTTTCTAAGAAAAACCCCTTAAGAACTCATACATTACTCATCTGAAAATAGTATTTTGTGCAAACTGGAAAATCAGAGACTATAGACTTTGAGAATACACTTGGGGATAGGAAGGGTAGTGGTTGGAAGCCCCAAAAGACCCAGGCGCGCTACCTGTTGTCGAGGATCCCACTATACAAACTCTCATGTACCTGACTGTGTAACTCCCCGAGTTTTGTATTATTAATTAATCATATATATATATTTTTATTTTTATTTTGTCGTGTGTTGATTGATTTAATGGTGATATAGATGTAAGGATGTGTCTTAGTTTAATGGGAATGTGTGTGTGAATACAGATATATGCAAATGTATGTATATATATATGTGTATGTGTGTGTGTGTGTGTGTGTGATTGGGATTTGGATTGAAAAGAAATAGGTTAAGTCCTGGTGCAGGGCAATCTCGCTATAGCGAGAGGTCCCTGGGAGGAAGGCATGCAACTGTCGCCTTCTCTCTGTAGCGAGAGAGATCTCGCCGTAGAGACAGAGCGACAATTTAGGGTGCATTTTTGGGTGCAGTCTCACTGTAGCGAGAGGGTCTCACAGTAGTGAGATTCTGCAGAAACCAGAGTGCAATTTTCTCTTATTTTTCGCTGTAGCGAGCGTATCGCTACTAGAGGGGTATTTGAAAGGATAGGGCTTGAAGAGTGGGGCATTTTCATGATTTTTCCCTTCCCTCTTCGACGATTCTCTCCACCCAGCCTATTCCGACCTTTTGGGACCCCTCCAAGACCGATTGGAAGCTAGATTGGGGATTGGGGAAGTGTTTGGGGCTCTTGGAGGTAAGTACTATGGCTAGGGTTTTGGTTTTCGTTCCTCACTTTCATTTTCTGAGATTTTCCTTAAGTTTCCTTGGAATTTCGATGTGTTTTAGGGATGAAATTCGTGTGGGAAGCTGATTCTACTATTGTATCATGTTGGGTATTCGTTTTGAGGTAAGGAGAGTACTTTAATTTAGTTATCTTTGTTAGGAATGAGTTTATTTGAATTAATATAGTAATGTAATAGAAATAGGAGATGAGGTTATGTGCATTGATGAATTGTACAAATTAGATTGAGTCTGGAGGTGTCCGACCTCCGGCATATTGTGTGAAATTGAGTGATGTGCTTGTGTTGGTTGCCATTGGATGCAAGGAAATGATGCTGTATGATAGAAATGTGATTGTGAATAAGTTGAGCATGATGTATGACGATTGTGATGAAATGGTTGGTTGAAAATGAGTGTGGATGACATGTTGAATGAATGATGATGTGTTTGCGTGTTGGAACTATGAATGGTTCAGAGATACACTGAGGATGTGGAAGATGGGGGCGGTAGTAATACATTGGGAAAGAGAAGGTGGTGGTGACACCAACAGTGAGCGTGAGTGCACCATAGGCCACACACTCTCCTCCTGACTCGGCCTCTGACTAACACCTTTGCCTGGGGGGCTCAATATCACACATGTTGTATCTGTGGAGCGGGAGCTATTCGAACGATCATCCATAGCATAACTGAGTAAGTCCCTGAGGTTGAGAGCATCAGGAATCTGTGATCACAGTACCACAGTGGGCATGGCTACATGCAGTGAGCGTATGTGTGTTTGTGTAAATGCATGAATTTGTAATTAGTTGTCGGCGCAGTGAGCACACCTGCCTGTGATTGTTGTGTGTGCCTTGAGTGAGATAGTTCAGGTGAGTCTTACGCTTATTTGTGTGTTTATGCTAGAGTAGAGGACTCACCCTTACACTTATTTTTCAGGTAACCAAGATGATTAGCACCAGGCCCCTTGAAGGAAGGATGGATGATACTGCTATAATACTTAGAAGTTTATTTTGAAAATTTAATGTATATTTGAGTCCTGTAGCAGGCTATGAAACGAACTTGTAATCATTTCCTATTAAGAACCATTTTATGAAATTGAGTTTTTGAATTACTGTTTGAATGAAAACCTCTATTTTGTTAATATTTTATGAAATTCATTTTATTTAGAAATTATAATTATGAGGTGTTACAGACTGCACTCTTGTTGTATATCATGGTCAGTGAGCTACTAGGTTTATATTTGAGTGTGGGTCTCAATAATCCCGTGAGTGGATTTTCTATACCTAGTAGTGTCAACTCCTGGCTACCCCAACACTGATTTAAGAGATGATTTGGGCCGCATGCATGAACATTTTAGAAAAATAAATTAGGATTATGCACCATCATCATCATTCATTTAGAATGCAATTGATCTGTGAATGTTTATGATTTATGATTTTAACATGATATATGAACTGTGGCTCACTCTATCATTTCTCTGTTTTCTTTATTTTCTCTGTCGTTGGATTTGATCAGTCACTATCTGTAGCGAAGGGAGATGGCACAAATTCCACACCCAATGAATATGATGATTAGGCTCTTTAGCCCAGAGCCACACCGATGGCATCACGATTGAGATAAACATACCCACACGTTTATGGGCGTACTTACGGTATCACCGAGGAGAGCGACACCAGGACCTGAAGGTGGCAACGTACCTTTTACCATAAGGACTAGACTAACTCTTGACTTGGATAATAATAATCCTTTTCAGCCCATACCACCACCAATTTCCCATCCAACTGAGGAAGAGGAAATGGATATTAAGGTTCCAGATGACTATGATCCTCTAGACATTGATTAGTTTGATGATTCAAAGATGGGCTCAGATGAGGGAGATTCATCTCCTGAGAGTTAGTCGTAGGCATTCTTTTGTTATACATAGGCCTATATGGTAGGTAGTAGCCACTTATTTTATTTAGTTGTGCTGCTCTATAGGAAGTCATCCTCGGTGTTGCCCTCATTATTTTGAAGAATTGTAACTAATATTTTATCTGTATGTTAATTATGTTTCTAGGTAAAATGATGATTGAGTTCTCTGGTATATGGTGGTGTGTAAGTAGGGAAATTATTGACCATTTTGCCCTTTAGATTACTGTAAAAAAAAAAAAAAGAAGCTATATAAACACTCATGATGTTTACCTTGAATATTGTATGTAATGATAAAATTTAGAAATGTCATATTGAGGGTTGCATGTTAAAGTTTACTTTCATGATTAATGGCTTGATACATCGATATTACATATGAAGGAAAAATTATTGGTTTTATTAAAAAAAATCATTATTCTTCTAATTAAACGTTTCTGTAAAGTAGGATGTTATAATTCAGATAACTTTGTTATTCTCCATCCTAAACTTATAACTTTACTTGTCCTCAAGTAATTAAAATATGGATGCCACCCCAAACTTAGTTTTAAACTCATCATTGATTAGACTCAATATATCTCTTTTCCTTTGGATGGTTATAATGGTTTTTCATTAAGGCTTGTAATAAGAGAAAGTCAAGGAAGGGATATTAAGCTCAAAGGGGTGAACTAGGACATTCAAACACAAAGGAAGATTCATTTAGGCTAACTAGGCACAATCAAAGAAGGCCTTCATCATATATGTAAGAACTGTAAAATTACATATTTAACCAAGAAACAAAGCAAGTTCTAGAGGATGTAGCAAAGTTATGATCAATCACACATGAAAGAATAAAATTTACAAGGCTTAAATTCTTACTGTTGGAATAAAGGTGATAATATCAGTCAATCATATTCACAATTCACCTTACAAATCCTTATATGCACAAATTGGTAAAAATCTCCTTATTTTTAAAAATGAAGCATGACAATCATATGAAGAAATACACAAACAAAATATTTACACAGAAATTAGAAACAGAGAAATGGAAGAAGAAATCTGAATTATTCATCACAAAATGGAAAAAGGAACCTAATACACAAACAATTATGAACTAATATATATTTTTATGTTTTCTTAGTTTAGTTAAACAGGAAATATGATACAATTAAGCACATGAATCAAGAGGTAAAGAAAGAAATAACTCTGCCTTTCATGAAAAGTGTTCACAGTAAGTGTTCCAGCAAAACTCTCTTTTCAAAATTACTAAGTATAGCCTTTGCGTAACCACTTTTAACTCTGACAGTGGCAGTTCTAGCAAACTACAGTAAGCTACATCAGGAAACTCCTTTGTATGTTGATACCTTTACTCTTAAAAGTGATTACTTGAACCAAAAACTTAGATTATGTAGAAAAATGAAATAAAAAACTATAATTTGAAAAGAAATGAAAGGAAAAGAATGTGAGTTGTCTTTCATAAAGCACTTTTTTAACGTCATTAGCTTAATGCCTACTGATCTTTAGCTCTAGGAGATAAGTTTAATGGTAATGGCTCTAGCTCTATCTTAAAAAATTTCTCATTTTTCTGACCAACTTGTAGCTCTTCATTTAATTGAGAACTTGAAAGAAATAAAAGTGGAGGGACTTCCAGCTACTTGATATACTCAATAAGCTTCTCTTGCTTAGAACCCTGCACTCTTTGAGGGAATGGAAGCTTCTTGTATTTAGCTTCATCTATTGGCTTAAATGCATCTTTAAACAATTGATTTTTTATTTTTTTTTAGATTGTGTCTTGCTATTATCCTTTGGTTGCTTTCTCTTACTTTCTCTTCTTAAAAGAGTTAACTGCTCTTCCTTGCAAACCTCCTGTTGCTTATTTTGGTCACTGTTCTCTTTAAATTTATGTAATGATTTTTTTTGCTTATCAGCATTAGAACTTGAAATTTTCATCCCACTCCTTGTGATGACAACTTTGCTTTGCTCTATTGGGATCACAATGCTGTTGCTAGGCAATTTCTCATCATTTCTATTTAAAAATTGTTCTGAAAGTTGTCCTATTTGCATCTTCATCTTCTTCATGAATGCCTCTTGATTCTTTAAACTTGATTGAGTAACTTCTATGAATTGGAGCAAAGTTTCTTTAAGTTCATTCATTCTTTTTGGAAGAGTCGTTGAAGGTTGTTGTCCTCTTTGAGGTTGAGAATATGATGCTAAAAAATAAGGCCGTGAAAACTGAGGATTGGAGAATGGTGTTGTTACCTTATTAATATTTGTAGCAGGCATTTGTTGATTCCAATTATGATATGACTGACTCATGTTAGTTTGATAATAATATACAAGGGGAAACGTAGGTTAAGGTATTTGAAAATTTCCTCTATAATTGATTTGTTCCTGAAATTCTAGTGTAGCCATATCATATGTTCCATTCACATGGTTAATCACACACCAAGGGATTTGTTTGGGCAACTCCAGCTTGAAAACTATTAACTAAAACTTCAAAAGCATATGCTTCATAAGCTCCTGTTCTTGCAACTTGGCTTTGATAGAAATTATGATACATGCTAGTTGCCATCAAACAGTAGAGTAACTTTAATTTTGGTTTTTCCTTGTATACAAAAAGAAAGTAAACAAAATTCAAACCAAATTAATAACAAGGCAAAACAAAATCTGAAACTATACAAAAAATTACAAAACAGAACATACAAAAAACACAAAAAATTATGCATAATGAAATTTATAATTATGCAGAAAACTTCAAAATAGAAAAGTGCAGAAAAAATAGAAATATTATGTAGAACAATTGCATAAAAGAATGTCGAAAAAATATGCAAAAAAATTATAAAATAAAACATAAAAAAGTAAATGCTCAATCTTACTATCTCTCTATATTGAAAGTAAACAATCTCCAGTAACAGCAACAAAAACTTGTCACTAACTCAGAGTATTAACCAGTAAATGTACTAGTGTAACTGTAACAAGTTATAAAAAAAATTTAGAATTCATTTGAGTCCCAAGTATTTTCCTCAGGGATTAATTCTTTTAATACCACTTCACAAATCAATAATCATTTTAGCTAAATGAATATTGGAGAGATTTTGAATCATTTAACAACTAAAGTAGAAAGTGCAGTAAAATGCAAAGATTTAATAAAAAAGAGCTACGAATTTAGGATTGCAAAGGTATATAGAATAGAGTTATCAAATGCAACTTAATCATGTTCTGAACTCTTAAGTATTCTAATTAGTTGATAATTAGTTTCACTTATTTAACCAAAGATCAATTTATTGACTCAATGATCATAATGTTCAACTTAACTATTCTAATTCTTTTGGTATATTTCAGTTAAACATCGCATTAAGTGTTACAAATTATAGGATTACAAGATTATGAATGCTTAATCCTAAGATATCAATAACCTTGACAAATAATTCAGATCTAAGAAATTAACTCAACTTTCATTGATGAAAATTCCTTTACATTCAATTCAATTAAATAGTTCATCCAACAATTGTATTAAAAACAGAATTAATTGCTCAATCTAACCAAAACTCAAGGTTCAAATCCAAAATCAAATCATAATATCAAATTTAGATTCATAAATCCCTATCAAAAGAAACTTAGAACAAAATTACAAATGAAAAAGAGAAAGAAAGAAAAGAAGAAAATCTTCATGATTCAAGTTCTAATCTGATTCCTCAAGATCTAGAGCTAAGAAGTCGTCCCTAATCTCTCTCTCTAACTCTCTTAAAGTATAAAAATAAAAAATGATAAAAGATTTCAAAAATTATGAGTTTCTGGCTATTTATAACATTCCCGCACTTCTGGTGTTGTCACTTTTTGCATAAAAAGGAGCCACGCAAAGATCATCTATGCTGACAACATTTTGCATTATCATTTTTCGTGAGTTTTTATTATTTATAATACGAGACTATAAGGAGAGGAACTGTTCTGTTAATATTAATTATTTTGGGATGTAATCATATTAATTGAGTTTTCATTTAGGACTTATGATATTCTGATGAATCCTACTGTAAACTATGATTCAACTTTTATGTGTAAGATTTAATAATTAATTAAATAAATTTTACTTTATATCTAGTTTTAATTAAAAATTTAGCTTACTAAAAAATAGTTTGTTTGTACCACAAATTTGAAATATGTATATATATTGTGATTTTTTTATTTCATTTTATCCATAAATTTAAGTTATGAAATGTATTTTTATTTTATTATAAATAAAATTTTATGTAGAGAATTTTTTTTAAAAATTTTACTGATTTTATTATTTATATTTCCACGTTTATTTAAAGTTTCAAAACTATTCAAATTTTTTTTATAAATTCTATTAAATTTTATTCAAAATAATATATATAACTAAGAAAAATTATTAGAATTATATTAAGAAATAAAATCTAATAATAAATAGAAAGAATGTATAACTAAATAAATGGATTTTGTCTTTTATTTATATATAGAAGAAACAACCATAGGTATGATAATACACCCCTTAAAACCACACAGTAATACCAAATCAAGTTATATGAAATTCGAAAAGATTATTTTGTTATAGAATTTGTAAGGTATTATAAATTCTCCTACTAGAGTTCTTACCAGAATCCATGTATTTTGGACTTCGGTTTTTGTTGAATAAGAAATAAAGAACCCAATGTCCCTTTCTTTACTCTTCTCACCCTCTCAAGTTTGACAAATTAAGAAGATAAAAAAGCTATCTGAATTGGTCAACCAAATGTAAGAATGCTATGCTTGCTAGTATGTTATGTGCAGCAAAGGTGAAATAGGTGTTACATGGATATGTTGTAAAACGAGACAAGGGCAATTGAAGGCATTAATTAAGTGATTCAGCATGCTCTTAAAGATAAACTTCTTAATAAATATTTATGCAATAAAAAATAGAATAAATCAAAGAGGTAAAATGAACTAAATTTCTTCTTTAAATTAAAACATGAACATCTCAATCAATTTAGATGCTATCTCGTCTAACCTCTGCATAAATACTTATTAACTTAATAGAATATATTCTTTTTGCCTTAAAAAAGTCTTATTATTAGTATTTTATAATTGAGAAGTTCTCATAAATTAGAACGAATGGCAGAACGGAAGCCAATTTGGAGTGGGCTTTAATGTTATTGAGTTTTGGCCCATTAAGGGTAAGAGACAAATTGGACGAGAGATTTGTAGGGGGTTGTTTTTTTACTTCCTTCTTTTCTTTTTACACCACCATAATTATTTTATAATTTTTTATAAATATTTCCAACAAATTTAAATTATTAAATAAAAAATTTCTGAAATAAAATAATTTATAAATTTTTCTTTTTCTTTTTCAAATTTTAGAATAACTTTTAAAACTTTTTGTCTATATTACTTTATATTTTTTCTCTTTATTGTTATAAGTTTTATTATTTTTTCTATCACTAACTTTTTAGACTATATTCTAAGCATCATTACTCTTCGTATATGTCAATTGTATTGAATATATTATAAAAAAATTTAAAACAATATCTTTGTTAGCTTTGTCGAACTTGTCAATTTACACGTCGATAATTTATTTTTATAATTAGGTTTTCACACTTTTAGAAATTAATTTTTGAAATTAGTAATATTTTTTAAAATAATTTAAATTTTTAAATTAAATTAATTTTTAAATCTACGTTTCATATTATTAACTACATCCAGAAATACGTTTTTGTAATAAAGACTTTATGTTTTTGTAAATAATTTTTTTGGAATTAAGATTTTATATTTTCAAAAATTAATTTCTAGATTTATTAATTATTTTTAAAAATAATTTTTCAGAATTAATATTTTACATTTCTAGAAATTAGTTTGCAAAATTACTATAAAATACTTCTAGAAATAAATTTCTAGAATTATTAACTATTTTTGGAAATAAATTTCCACACTAAAATTGAAAATAATACAAAATGAAGAAACTTGTTTTATCATGGTGAATGATATTTTAGAGAAAAAGTTATAATTTTTTTTATAAGATGTAAAACAAATGCAAAAAGCAACTTGATTTGTAAATTACTTAGGCAGTTCTTACAGGATTGCAGAACTCTAAAAAAAACTTGTAAAGTATATTCAAAGTCTTCAGCATGTAGAAGGGACAGTAAACATTGAAGCTGTAGACTTCATTGGGAAATTATGACAAGTAGCACAGTTTTGAATCTACAATTGCAAGCTTAAATATTAAAGCTGAAGCCTCCTCAAGCCTTTGCTTCAAGTTTGATGGAGCAAGTTTCAAAATCTAATCAACACAGTTAAAATTTTCATCTGCTGATCATGCATTGATTTTCTTATCATTCAACACAATCATGTACCTTACCATGATCAAGCTTTAGGGATCTTGCACATTATATATAGTGTTGACCACAAATTCCGTGACAGAACCTCCTTGAGGAAAAATGATAGGTTGATTGCTCAAAAATCTTTTAATGCTATCCCTTCTGTATGGTTTAGACTTTGAACACTGAGACCACATAGAATACTATTTCTTGAATTATTATTTAAATTAAACAAAATGAATCAAAACCCTTTTAGTGAAGTAATATTCTAGTTGTCTTTCGTTTCTTTTCTTTTCATTATTAAATTAATGAATTATTTGATCTTGAATATAAATCAATTTTGCTTCTTCAAAATTTAGATCAATTAATCCCTCGTTACCTAAATTTCCCTGAATAAGGTCTTTTTCTGAAATACATTGAAATAAATCAAAATTTTAAGATTATGTGTCTTTCTGAATTTAAATTTGAAGAATGATACAAAGAATTTATGGTAATTACCGTTCAAGTTTGAATTAATGTAATTATCATCATTTGGAAAACAAAATATCAATTTATTCTTTTATAATTTTTTGTGATACTCTCCGTGAAGAAAATGTTCTTATTTTTATGTTTTATGGTAATTATCACACTTGCTACACAAATTTTCAGGTACTTCTTGTTCTAATTCTACTAGCGAACTCACACTTCCTTGAAATTTTAATTAGACAATAAAAATGCTCTCGAGTTAGATAAATTTGATAAACTCAATGCAACTCAATGTAAGAAAATGAACAGGTCAGTTTACATTTTTGAGTAAAATCATTTGAAAAAATATTAAACATGACCCAGTTGATATTGGATTTATCATATTATTATTATTATTATTATTATCATTATATACATATGCACTCACCTTATAAGTGTAAAGCTTGTTTGCAGTTATTTAAGTGCAGTTGATGTATTTTATTAATCAAAACTAGAATTTTAGCTCAATAATTTGTAATAACATTGAACATAAATATTTTATCAAAATTAAATTTTAAATTTAATTGATAAACAATACTAATTAACAACCTCTAAAAATAACATAAATTTTATTCATATGTTAACAAGTTTAGATAATTTTTCTCCCAAAAACTGGCCTAACCAAGTTGTAAACAATCCTATATGACAGTCCTGATCAATCAGGAAAATATTGAATCAAAATGTAACTTTCACTGTTTAAGGCTTTTACTTTATCGCCTATCAATCGATCTCCCCCACTTTTATCTTAGAAATTTGGGCTATTTGTGGGGAAAGTGGAATGGTTTCTATGCAACGAAAGGCCAAGTTGTGATACAAGAATTTGTCCAAGTGAAGCAACATTAAGAATATTCTCTGCTTTCATATAAATCAAAGAATAAGGACCCCTCCCATTGATATCGTGAAGAGGAAATGTATGGCCCATTGGCGCAGCACCACCCAATAGTAGTAATGCTTATTCTTCAAGCTTCTTAATTTCTTATAAAGGGTCAATTTTTCTCTGGATTTCCGGGATATGCCCATTTATCTTTGTGGGCATAAGAGTTATTTAGGTGTCGGTAAACTAAATTCTACAACTAGTGACTGAAAATGCATTCACATTTATCAGTACATTTTCATTTAACAATAAATGGGTAATGTCAAATATACATGTTATGCATGTACTGCAATATCCTTTTCCATTAAAAATTTTACTATAAAACAGATATTTTGTATTGCTAGAATTGAATGATTTTCGTGTTTTCATTTTCTTATTCTATGGTTTGAGTATAGTGTACTGTGATTCGTATCGTCGTCTTTGCTTTTTCATATCGTACATATAATTATGAGTTACTTCCTTCTCTGATCACCGTTATGTGCTGGCTCCACCTTGATAACGAAGTCATCAAAATGACCTTGAATTGAACGGAAATGTGTCTCTATCACTGTTTAACTGTTGCTTTTATTTCAAGGTCTGTTTTGTATCACACTTTCAAGAAAATTGCAATCTGCTTTCATACACAAAATAAATTTGGTTTTCCATACATCCCATATTTCCAAATAGTTCTCTTTCTTTGATGCTCTGCACCTATCTCATTTGATGAATTTGTTGGAGAGCCAATTCATACATGAAGCTATTTTATCAAGTAGATTAATGCATCATGATTAGGAAAAAGCTTGGATGCAGTATATGAGTGTTTTTATCACACTTTTTTTTTAATTGACATTGAAATTTTATTTCGATAATTTTTACATTAAAAATTGACACACATATTATTAAAAATACCATTTATCTAGAAAACTATAAGGATTAAATGGTTTTCCTAACTAGACTTTCTGTGGCAAATGCAAAAGTGTGGTTGCGTAATGGCATTCAGTATTAACTTCCGTTGGTTAACATGCTGTGAGAATTAGGATCCAATCAAAATAATCTTTTATTGACATGGCCCATTTAGTTATGAAATTAATTTTTTTCATTTTTAAATAAAAATAAGTAATTTAGATTAATTTTAGTAAATTAATTTTACTCAAATTTAAATCTAGAAAATATTTAAATATCTAAAGAAATTCAGTCACACGATTTTAAAAAAACAATGAAATATCTTGGATTTGATAGTTAACTAGATTGATTTACAACAAGTGATTAGAGTGAGGGGCCCAAGTTGAAGACTTATGTTACCTGATGAATTTGTCTAGGAGGGAAAGTCTCAAATATGGTGGTTTTGGCTTCATCTTTCGCTGTCTTTCTTTAGTGCTGAGCGCATCAAATCTCATCTATAAATCCCTTAAAGATCAAACATTGGCAAATTTAGACGACCGGCTTAGTTATAATCATTGTCAGGGTTATGGAAGCAGCTATTTTCAGAAAATCTAACTCATAATCTCTACAGTACACCTTATAGTTCCACACTACACATCAAGCACCACAAAAACATGCACATATCTAGCCTGAATCAGCATAAAACAAAACCTGGGAAAAACCAAATAAATGTTTTTATCAAATAAAATGTTCTAGTTAGTGACATTCAACTTAATTACCAAGTATCCATTTCACTAAACAAAATTGTTGTCTTCTCAGCGTATATGATTAGCACTAGGAAAAAGAAAGTACAATTAACAAAAGGAAAATAGCCGAAAGCAAAGAGTGGTTTTTTATTTTTATATGGTATTTAAATATAACATTTTTAAAAATTACAGAAATATGAAAACTCTTAGCAATTTTTTAAATTTTCTTATATTTTCATAATTTTAAAAAATTTCATATTTTAGTGTTTTAATTTTTTTCTCATAAAAAAAGAGCTTAAATGTGTGGCTATATTTTCTTAAATGATTACACATTTTTTTTGACATTTTAATTTTATAATTTTTTCCATCACATTACTCATATTATTGCATACTTTTATTTCTTCTCTTTATATATATATCTTTCTTGGTAAAAATAGAAAGAAAAAAAAAACATGTACAATTAGACTTTCTTATAAATATATTACAAGTGTTTTATTTTTATTTTTATTTTTTAAAAATACATGCTTACTTGAAGGACATTTTTTTTAAATCAAATAAAATTATCGTAAGTAGATTTATACATTAGATTATTTAATTAATTTAATTTTTTAATCAAATAATATGATGGTCAATGTAATTTATAACTTAACTCTCATAAAATTTAATTTATTGTAATGATTATTAATCAATAAAAGACAACTTAGTTGGGAGTTCCCAAAAATCTCTTCTTTCATTTTAAGAAAAAAGGACAAAGGAGGCATTGCTAGGGTTTCTTGCCCTAGCTATCCTGAGGGCTTCACGTGGTTACAGAGTTTTGGAGATGATATAAGACGCTTTAAAAGAGGAAACTCTTATCCTTACCCACTGTTTTAGTGGATTCTGAAGGGATGGAGTGTCATAAAGCTAAAAAGCGATCCACATAGGAGATAAACATGATGGATTGAAGCACCAAGAAGATAAACTCTTATCTTTATTTATTGCATAAAAAATCTCAATTTTTAGACATTTTAGAAGTGTTCATTAATGAGGTGAAAAGACAGTTAAATAAAAAAGTAAAATTAGTGAGATTTGATAAAGGTGGTGAATTTTATGGTAAATTTAATGAATGTGGACAATGTCCAAGTCCATTTGCAAAATTTCTTGAAAGTCAAGGTATTTATGCATAGTATACAATGCGTGGTACACCACAACAAAATGATATAGTTAAAAAGCGAAATGGTACTCTTATGGATATGGTTAGGAACATGTTAAATTATAATAATGTCTCGTTAACTTTGTAGATGAATGCACTAAAGACTGTTGCGTATCTAGTTAATAGGGTTCCTAATAAAGCAATTCCTTAAATTCCTAATGAACTATAGACAAGAAGAAAACCTAACTTAAGACATCTTAATATTTGAGGTTGCCCAACAAAGGTAAAGGTATATAATTCATATGAAAAGAAATTTAATGCAATGACCATTAGTTTTTATTTCATTTGTTATTTTGAACGGTCAACATGATATTGATTTTATTGTTCTAATCATAGTACAAGAATTGTTGAGTTTGGTAATGTTCAATTTATTGAAAATTATTAATTTAGTAGAATGAAGAATTACAAAAGGTGAATGTTTTAGAAACTTATGTAGAGACTCTTTCACTTAATGTTTCTCCTCAAATTTGTTCCTCTTGTTTTATCACATTTACATAATATGCCAAGACATCAAGTTAATATGCCACCTCACAAAATGAAAAAATAGCAAATAAATCAACTAACAATGTGCAAGTTGCAAATGAGCAAGTAATAGATGAACCACAAGAAATGACATTGAGAAGGTTTGTAAGACAAAAAGTATTAATTATTTCAAATGACTATGTGGTTTACTCTCTTAATCAAGAATGTAACTTAATTATTGGTGAAGATCCAATCTCATCCAAACAAGCCATAGAATATAGCAATTCTGAAAAAATGGTATAATGTTATGAAAGAAGAGTTCAAATCAATAGATGATAATAAAATATGGGATCTAGTTGAGTTGTCTAAAGATCCAAAATAAGTTGGTTGTAAATAAATTTTTAAGACTAAACGAGACTCAAAAGACAAAATTAAAAGGTTTAAGACTAAACTTGTCGTCAAAGATTTTACTTAAAAGGATGACATTAACTATAAAGAAATATTCTCTTCAGAGCAAGACTCTTTAAGAACTATTTTAGATTTGTTAGCTCATTATGACTTAGAGTTTCACCAAATGAAAATGAAAAATGGTTTTCTTAATAGTAACTTAAAAGAAGAAGTATATATGGACCAACCACAAGATTTCTTGACCATAAGAAAAGAAAATTTAATGTGTAAGTTAAAGAAATAAATATATAAACTTAAACAAACTTCCCGACAATGGTATCTAAAGTTTAATAATATCATTACATCATATGATTTTGTAGAAAAAATAATTGATTGGTGTATTTCCATGAAAGTTAGCTGGAGTAAGTTTATTATTTTGATCTTATATGTTGATGACATTATTCTCACTATTAATGAGGCTTGTTATATGATATAAAAAAAGTTTCTCTCTAAGAACTTTAAAATAAAAGATATTGGAGACACATCCTATGTGGTAGAAATAATAATATTTTATGATAGATCACAAGGAGTGTTAGGATTGTCTAAAAAAGGTTATATCAACAAAGTGTTGTAAAGATCTAGAATGAGAAAGTGTTTATAAAGAATAGCACTAATTCAAAAGGGAGATAAGTTCAATTAAGTGTAATGCCCTACGAATTATTTGGAATGAAAGGTAACGAAGAATATTCCTTATGCATTTGTGGTTGAGAATTTAATATATGCTCAAATATGCACTCGGCCAAATATAAGTTTTAATGTTAGAATGTTAAGTCAATATCAAAGTAATCCTGAAATTGATAACTAGAAAGCTGCACAAAAAAAAAATTCTTAAGTATTTATACAGCATCAAGGATGTGTAAACTCAAGAAAATTCACTTTTGATTATGTTTTCTCATTAGTCAAAGGAACAATTTTATAAAATTGTTGAAGAGAGTTTATCGTTACTACTTCTATTATGGAGGATGAATTTGTGACAGGCTTTATGACTACTATTTATGCATTGTGGTTGCAAAACTGAATCTCAGGACAAATAAGGTCATTAAAAATTGATTGTTATAATTTTGCAACTATTTTTTTCTCTAAGAATGAAAAGTACTCAAAATATGAAAAACACATGGAGTTGAAGAACTTATCGATCAAAGAAGAAAAGCAAAAACATGCAACTATTAGTATTGACTTAATGATAGCAGATTTGTTAACTAAAGGACTACCACCCAAAATAATTTCTAGTCATGTTAGTCAAATGGAGAATCTAGATAAGTCCCTTTTAGCATAATTGATATATATATATATATATATATATATATATATATATATATATATATATATATATAGAGAGAGAGAGAGAGAGAGAGAGAGAGTGAGGGAGGGAGGGAGAGAGATACAGAGAGAAAGGCATGAATTTTTTGTTTGTATTGTTGTGACACTTGTGAATCAAATTAAATTTATGTTTTTGTTTGTTTATACTTGTTATCCAAATTATATTATATACATGTATTGTTTCAGTGTGATATCAAGTTGTATCTTTAAAAGACATTAAAGTTAAAGATTATAATATAATTTAATTAAAGTTATGGATTTAATTAATTATGTGATAAATAGAAGAAATTATGTTATTAAATAACTTATGACCATTATGATATGATCATCAATTAAGAATGATGACTTGATAATTTCATTGCATGTCACATGTTTATAATTTAATTTATTATTGAATCTTCAAGTTATTGTATAGGTCAAATAAGAGATTATTAGATTATTTAATTAAATAATATAATGTAACTTATAAGCTAACTCTCATGAAAGTTGATTTAATGTGATGATTATTAATTAATAAGAAATAGTTAAATTATTGAAGATTTATTTAAATTTTAAAATCTCTCTTCTTTCTAGGGATGTAGCAATAGGTAAAACATTTGCTGGGCACCTGCAAAATTTACTCACAACGAGTAGGGTATTTACCCGCTACATGGGTACGAATATGGGTATAGGTAAATACTCACAAATTTTAATGGAGATGGGTGCGGGTATAAGTATCTAAGTGCCCACCCCTCCCCATACCCGCATATATATATATAAACTTTATTTTATAACTATATACTAAATTTTTGTATTATTATACTATTTATGTAAAGTTATATAAGATTAATATAAAAATATATTTAATAATAAAGTAAACTAAAAAAATTATTTTGTTTTATATTTTAATAGAATAATTTATTTACTACTTTATATTGTTTAATTAGCCTAATACAATTTAATTATTACAAAATTGATATGAGATTGACTTTTTAAAAAATATTATTTATATATGACACATATATAAAATATTTTTCACACAAATATTTTTGTTAATAAAATCATATTGATATTTAAATCATAAAGTGAGTGATAAATAATAAATATATTGTAAATATTTTATAAATTTACAATCACTTACTATTAATATAGGCTTATTATTTATTAATAATATTTAAATTATATTCTTTATATTTTAATTTAAAATAATATTTTCTTATACCACATGTGCACTGAATCTAAATAATATTATTCTTACTATTTAATTTACCCAATTTTTTTAAAAGATATAAAATATAAAAAAATATTATTAATTCTTATTTGATATTTTTTTCTTCCGATAAAAAAGTATATATTTTTTATATACATGTATATTTTTTTATTATAAAATTTTATTGTGACTACTTATCTTTTATTTATATTTTTTCTTTTAAAATTTATATACATTATAAATATTAAATTCATTAAAATAATATTTCAAAAATTTGTATTTTTAACACAATTATAGTACATGAGTTAAAAATAATTGTATTAATATATATATATATATATATATATATATATATTATTTTAATCAAATTTGTTATGTTTTACAATTTTAGCTTCAAAAGTTAAAAAAATATTTTATATATCCACTTTTTATTCTGATTTGGTACTTAAATTTCTCTGCCCTAATTCTACTCTCATTCTCAATGTCTGCCTTATTAAAACCTAGCAATTATGAAATATTATTCATCAGAGTTAGTTATCAATGTCGCCATAATAGGTCACCAAGTGATCACACATGAAGGGCCACTAATTGTGCAGATCTATCTCGTTGTCACTTTATTGTTGTCGTTTGATTGGATCTCACATAAGGTAGGATCATCGTCGATAAATAACTTGTGTGTTTAATTTTGCTTATTATTTTTAAGAATTTTAGTTTAAAAAATTGTTGTATTAAGATATATTTAGCATTTATGATCATTGAATATTTATTTTTTATCTATATTTGTATCTTGTTCGACAATTACTTATTGAATTTTGTATTAATATACTATTTATATGAAGTTAAATAAATATTTTTTTATAAATATTTTTTTTTCAAGTAAGCATAGGTAATGGGTACAAAATAGGTATATGGATACTTAGAAAATATAGGTACGAGAATTAATGTTCATATCCATGTGGGTATTGAGCTGGATATTATAGTACCTACTCATACCCTACCCATTTATAGATTGAGTTGGAATGGTTGATTAAAAAATAATTGGATTATTTTTACAAGTTGTTGAATCTTTTTTATTTTCATTCAATTCATTTATTATTTTAGTCTAATAAATAATAAAAAAATAAAGAATAAAAATTTGTAAAATTAACAATGAAGAGTTGTTTTTTTATTTTTTTTAAAAAATCCATCCCTACTTCTTTTCCTTCACAAAACTAACTAGTTGTTTACCACAATTATGAAGGAGAAAATTTAAAAGTAACCGTCTTCAACTAAGAGCTATCAAACATAGATACAAATAATATTTTTAACCCTTATTATGTAAGAATCATTAAATTTAATATCCTTATAGGTTTAGTAATTTTTTTAATTGAAAACTTAGAAGAAAATTACATCTAACATTTTATAGTTAATTTTTTAAATTTGAAAAAAAATTAGAATAGTTAAGATAAGATGAAAATTGAAACTGTGAACTAAATGACTATTTTCTAATAAAATTTTATTGCAACCAAAAGATGAAAATTATTTGCATTTGACGTCAAAATGTGTGATTAATTTTGTATTTTTGGTGTACAAATTATAAAAAGCTTAAGAAAGATGCAAGGTTCTAACATAATGATGTTGCAAAACAAGTTACATGATATTGTAAATTTGATCATTCATATATAGATGTCTTCACATTTGAGCTTTGTGAAACATTTTAAAAGATGTGGGTTGGGACATCAACTTTCAATCCCTACATCGGTTCTACCAAAACATAAATAAAAGTTGTGAACTCATTTTTTAATTTTTGTCATTTTTTTATTTTCTTAATTTAAGATATATATATATATATATATATATATATTTGTTTACCTTTCAAGTTTCTTTTTTGAATTAGAGTTTAAAATTATGTAGAAACACAAATTGAAATTCTAATAAATATTTCCTTCATTGATATTACCTGTTAATCTCTTCTTCTTTTGCTATGTTTCATTAATTTTTTTTTATACTAGGATGTGATTGAATCTTGATTTGAATGAATAATACAATCTTAATTAAGATTTTATGAATCCATTGCATTGCTTACTTCTTTGCTTAATGCTTCATAAATTAGTCATTTAAATGCATGATTTAAAGTTAATCACATTAAAAAATTGATGAAATTCTCAAAATTAAAGTAAATAAATCAATATTCTAATTACTTAAGGATAGAAGTTAAAAATTGTGTGATCATTGCTTATTTTTATACTTAATATTGTTCTTGATTAAATCTACCTAATGAATTAAAATTTTTCAATAAGAATTAGAACAGAGACTACCACTTATACTTTATTTTTTGGAATTAAAAATTTTAATTAAAATATAAAATCATAATTGAGCTATTATCTTTTACATAAAATAAAAATTAAGAGAATTAATTATAATTCTTAACCATTATATTTTTAAAAAAATATCAAATAACGTGTGCTTTATTGCATTCAACTTAGTAATTTGTAGTTATTGTTCCATAAATTATTTTAATTTCTAACCTTTTTTTTCTACCTAGTTATAAAAATTAATTTATTAGTTTGTTTCTATTAATAAATTTTTTATATTATTACTTGTTAATTTTTATTTTTTTATAAATAAATTAAAAGTATTAATTATTCCTTAAATGTCTTGAAAAAAAATTATGCAAATATCTTAAAATTACATGTAATAGAAGTTAATTTTAAAAACTTGCAACACAGAAGTCAACTTTCCCTTTGATTTTAAAAATTTTTACACATAATTTAATTTAAGTTGACTTTTATGTAAAAATTTTAAAATAAAAATAAAAATTAATTTAAATTAACTTCTATGTTATAAGTTTTTTAAATTTTAATAAAAGTTGATCAAATTAATTTTTATTATATGTATTTTCAAAATATTTGTGTAATTTTTTTCTTTTTGAGACATTTAAAGAATAATTGATATTTTTAAATTTATTTATGAAAAAAAAGCCTATTAATTTAAAAGAAAGTTTCCATATTTATTATAATCTATCTTATACGGTTAGAAATAGGAATTTAAAAAAGAATATTTAATTTAAAAATGTGTTTAAAATATATAATACCTATATAAATTTAAAAATAAAATTCAAAAAGTTACTTTTCTGATTTTATCAAAGATAGAAAGAATCACTTCTTGAAAATTTTAGAAGTTATATTTCTAAATTTAAAAGTCCGGACTCATAATTAAGATTATGATTACTCGTGACTGACATGCAAAAGTCTTTTATTAGCCTCTAAAAATTATAGATATTGGTCATGTCAGTCTTTAAACATTGAAAACATTAGTCCTAAGAAAAGTGTGACCGACATTATCATTTTTACAAATTAAATGGCATGAAATTTTTATATTCTTTAAGATCGATGCGTATCCGTTTTCAGAGACTTGGCGCTTTTATTCTTGCGAGAAAAATTCAGATTACAGAAAACTGAAAATGAAACAATCACGTTTTTATTCTGCAGACTCTCAGACTCTTCCCAGATGAGATTACCACTCCCTGCCCCCATCATCATAGTTAGACAGTATTACTATTAATGTAACAGTCGTTAGTTGATGTCGGCTGGCTTGTCTTTATATTTTCACAGTGTAAGCTACAGAAAAATTATCACTTACTAACTATTTAATATTAGATTAATTTTTTTAATAATTTTTTTTTCTAAATATCAACATTTTATTAAGAATAAATTTAAATTACAAGAAGTATTTTAACATGTTATAACTCTAAAGAGAATTAATAATATATATTAAAAAATAATTAATCTAATTCATATATACAATCAATTTTCTCAAAAATCTCAATGTAAGTTACTTTTAAAAATAATATTTAATAAAAATAAATATTTTACTAATATTTAACACATTATTATTAAAAAAAATATTATTTCACTAAAGTCAAATTATCTATATCACTATAAATTATATCATTACAACTTTTTTTTATTTTTTTGCATTGGATTTCACATATATAATCCATTTCTAATAAAAATTTAACCGTTAATATAAATATTTTGAATTTATACAAACCATAATATAATACACTATATTAACAGATAATTTTATAGAACAGAATATTAATATACACCGTCAAATATTGTAGATCTTTACTAAAATTTTTGGGAGATTGCATATTGGCTAAAATATTCAACTAAATATTATATTAGTTATATATAATTTTGTCAAATTTTCAAAATAATATAAAACTGAAATGTATTTTTTAATTAATATAACTTTGTGAGATTTTAATTTTAATCTTTCAATTCTTTATTTTGGTGTTACAGTCTATACTTTAAAAAAAAAATCAAAACTTTTAGTCTATTTCATATATGGCACAACAAAAAATGGGTACTTGGTAGGTCTCTTAATTAGTCGTATCATCACTAGTAACAAAGTATATCGAATTTCAAAAATTTGACACTACAACCAAATAAAAAATAATTTTAAAAGACTAAAATCAAAATCTCATAAACATATTAAGACCGAAATATACTTAAGCAATAATATAACATATAAAATAATAATGCAATAAATGTTCATTAATTAAGGTAGAATAATTAATATTGAGACTACCTAAGCTATGTTTGAGAGTTAAGTTTAGGAGGAAAGGGAAGAGATTAGAAGAAGTTTAATCTTGTTAGAGAGTTATTTAATTAGGAAGGAAGATTTTAGAAGTTTTTCTAAATCCTTCAAAAGCTTATTTTTTTGAGTTCCTTCATTTTAGAGATTTTCTCTCTCTCACTCTTTCATATTATTTCACAAATAAGATTTTTTTAACTTTTTTTAATATTAATTTTTCAAGTGATAATTTTTTTTTAAAAATTTAAAAAATAAAAATATTTTTAAAATTATTTATATAATTAAACTTCTTATTACTCTTCCGTCTCAATATTAAATATTCAAATAAGTAAAAGGTTTAACCTTCTTTTCCCTCCATTTTTTCCCTCCCCCTTCTTCCTTCTTCAAACCCTTCTCCTCCCTCTCCTTCTAAACTCCTAAACAAAGTCTAAGTAATAATTAGAGGAACAAAGCTCAACGTGCTCCAAAAAGTCTATTCTTACTGTTAGTATACAAATACTAGTATAATGCATTATTTGTTAATATAATTTTTCAAATATTTATTAATAATTTAATTTTTATCAAACAAAAAGTATTCTAATAAAAGTTATCCTAATAATATTCTGTTTCTCAGTAAATAATCAATGTGTTTGTAATGAAAAAAAAAGTAAAAGAGAGCATGAGATAAAATTTAAAGGGGAAATAATGATAAATAATACGATAAAATAAGATAAAACAGGTAAGAAAAGAAATTGTGGAATTAAGTGTGGAAACATAAAGTACTAAACCAAAATATGGATGTAGCATTTCAAATTAGGTCAGGCATATTTTACCTTAGTGTAATTAATAGTAATGAGGACAACTTGTTCGTTTGTTCTTTTGGTTCTTCATCCACGAATTGTATCTTTCAAGCAAGCTAGCACGAATTTTAATTTCCTTGAAGCTTCTGATGATGTTGAGAGTGGAAAGGGTAAAGACAATCCATTGAAAGGGAAATTAACTCATCCATCGTTCATTTCCTCACGCCACTACTCAAACAACACCCGCACAAGAAATATAACAATTTAACAATGTGACAAGAG
This sequence comes from Abrus pulchellus subsp. cantoniensis, assembly GCA_024086825.1. Classification (NCBI taxonomy): domain Eukaryota; kingdom Viridiplantae; phylum Streptophyta; class Magnoliopsida; order Fabales; family Fabaceae; genus Abrus; species Abrus pulchellus. The sequence goes on along the minus strand of CM044053.1, from coordinate 14,591,785 downwards.
AATTATGATGACGTTTTGTGAACAGTGATCTTCAATCATGGTTCCGTTGATACCCCCATGCAATGTTCTTCATCATATGTCAACGTCACAAGCACCCACTTTTAACCAAAGTCATAGTAATGATATACCCCACACACTCTTATGGCCAGTCTTTTATAGGAGTTTTCTGCAGTCTTTACTGCCATCCAATGTTCCATCGCTTTCTCTTCATATTAAGAGTACAGAGCAAACTAAAGCTAGAGACAATATATTTTTTTATCTTTTTGGTTCTCTTTGCCCTTCAAATATAAATATCGGTGACATTTTTTTTTGTTTTTTAAATAAAAATTTTGTATGCTTTCGTTCGAGCATCAAGGGTTTGTAATATTAACTTCCTAGAGTAACTTTGCAAGAAAAGAGAAACAGGGATTCTTGGTTTATATCTTCTAATAATAACCATGCAATTTTTTTTATAAGAAAAATTTCATTGAAAGTAAATTTATTAATCTAGTTATTGATTTATATGATGTTATTATAATATTTATTTTAAAAAAAATACACAATTAGATATTAATATAATAAATTTTGTCTATGATCTCATAACTTGTTCCAAATCTGTGTAAAAAACAAGAATTGCATGTGGCAGGCAGTTTCAGTTATCTTAAATAAATACGCAGATAAACAATAATCATTTATTTATATTTTAAATAACATATCATAAGTTAAAATAAAGAAAAATAAATAAAGTATCAGTTGATTTTTTTCAAATTAATATCTACTTTGAGAGAACTTCAAATAAATTAATAAAATTTATTTTTAATAAAATATTACTATGAATGTTATTTTATTAGGTTTTATATTTAATATTATATAATTTTGCATTTTTTATACGTAACTTTTTAATTAATTTTGTGGCAGATTATACAAGTTTGTGTTTTTAACATAAATTTTATAACCTTGTCTCCGTAACTTTTTTACCCCTTCATCACCTTTATTCTTCTCTTTTTGTCCCCTTCCTTTTTTTTGCTCTTTAGATCACCCACTAATCTTTCTCTTGTTCATCCACAATTCAAAATCTGTATCTCATATTACACACCAAAAAAGTTACTATATTTCTATTAGAAGTAAGAGAGTAACAGAGAAAACTATAAAATTAATTGGAAAGGTATAACCTCCCGAGAAAGTGATAAAGTTTCTGTTAAAAGTTTCGAAGTTAATTATTAAAAGAAACAGTTAAATATAATTCATACAAACTCCTGTTTGAGAAAGCTTTATTTATATATATTATTATTGAAGTACATAAAAATCTATTTTTCACGCTAAGCTAATGGTTGTGGTAGAAGCAAGTACACCAGCAATTCCTGAGAAACTTGAAGATATTGCAGCGGGAATATAGCATCTTGCATGCACAACCAACTTTTTCGGCTCAAAACGGTACTATGTCTATTCATGATGATGATGGCATCTGTTAGAACATGAAGAGTGGTTTCTGGGATTACTTAGAAAGTCTTAAATTTTATTTTGTCAGGGTGTGCATGTCCATCCAATTATCCTTATCCATATATGTCTGTCAAATATTATTATTTATTTGTTGACAATAAAAAATGTGTTATTTGATTGCTTGTGAATGTGGCTGTGTAACATAATTACATGCATTAACCTTGTCTCATCACTCACATAGAGAAGCAAAGGTATGATTATGATGTTAGATTATTTTAATAATATTATTATAGTAGTCTATATAACTTATAACATAACTCTAATTAATAATTTAATGTGATGGTAGTTAAATATAAAATATAGAATCATTGAGGGTATAATTATAAATATAATTATAAGGAAATCCTCTTCTCTCCCTTCATATAAATAAAAGAGCGGTTACCAAATAGGGTTACGACATTCTCTATTTTTCACTTTCATGGTCTCTGAGTGAGACCACGGTAAACACAAGAAATGAACTTTCTCTCAACCATATTCGAGAGGAGCTAAAAGAGGAAGGAAGAGTTGGGAAAAATACCGAAGGATCAACGACACCAAAGAGAGAGGTGACGTCAAGGAATAATATATTCAGGTTAGTGCTATCTAAACCCTTAATTGTATGAGAACCATATATTGTGTTGTGAGAGCAACGTAACTCAAGATCATAAAGGGAAAAGGTAATTTCATAATAGTCATTGCATAATGAAAATTATATAATGGATTAAAGAAAATTCTAACAGTTGATATCATAGTTAGGTTGTGAATTTCGTTGATCCTCCATAAGAGATTGGTTCTCCATTAAAGTTTTTCCCAAATTACATGAACCCTAGGTATTTTATATGATGGATTAGCATTATTTAGAAACATTGAATTTTGAATCTGTAATATGAGTAGGGCCATATATCAGTGAGCAGGGCCATGCATCATGGAGCAGGGCCACACATCAGGAACAAGCACGACCATGCTTCAATGAAGCACGACCTTACATAATGGAAGCACAACCTTGCATATTGTAAGCACGTCCATGCATCAATTATAAGCATGGCCATGCTTCGGGAAGCATGGGCATGCATCAGAAATGAGCATGGCCTTGCTTCATAGAAGCACGACTATGCATGAAGTAAAAGCATGACTGTGTATAATAATTTTACGACAGAATAAGGAAAATGATTCATAAAACGTATAGATAATTTTAGAATTACATCAAAGTGAATTTTACTCACCAAAGTGATTAAATTCTCAAGTAATTAATTCTAAATTACATTATCATAATGAGAACTTCATAATTTAGTGCTTAATTTTAAAGATAGCTTGTTAGTCACCAAAGTGGCTTGGCTTTAAAAGTTCTTTAAGCATTTACTTACGTGTTGTAAATTGTTCAAAATTGTTTGATGCTATATGGTAACATAAAGGGTGAACAATTTAGCTAATTAATTATAATGCTACGAGATCGCCCAAAGGTGGATCATTGTATATGATTATTGATATTAAGGAGACATGTAAGCACTTCATAATATGTTTGTATATCAAAAGATGACTTGCATATTGGTTTGAGTGACTGCTTGTCAATTAAAGTTGTTTATTAGCATCATTATAATTTGTGTATTTAGGCGTTACCTAAAGGTAAACTTAAATGCATAACTGCTGACAGTTGACTATCCGAATCCATTAAGTTTATTCAAAGCATAAATGTTTAAACATGTGTTAAATATTTCAGTATCTATGAATACGTATGACATGAGCAATGGCGTAGTCAAATTCAATAGGCTTAATTATGATGATTGGGCTGAACAAGTTCAATTCCAACTAGGTGTTATGCACTTAGACCTAGCAATCATTATAGAATAAGAGCCTGCAGCCATCACAGAGACCAGTACTAAAGAGGAAAGGACTCTTCGTGAGCCTTGGGAAAGGTTGAATAGGCTGAGGTTGAGCTTGCTGAAGATGACTATGGCTGAAAATGTGAAGCCATCAATGCCAAAAACTGAAAATGCTAGGGAATTTATGGCAAAGGTAAAAGAGTATGCACAATCAGACATTATTGACAAGTCCATTATAGGCACCCTGTTGACTGAGCTGACTACTAAGAAGTTTGATTGGTCATGGCCATTCACGACCATGTGACTGACATGATCAATCAAGCGACAAAGTTGAAATCAATGGGCATGGAGGTAAAGGAATTCTTTCTAGTACAGTTCATTTTGAACTCATTCCCTCCTGAGTTTGGTCAGTTCTAGGTAAATTACAACACTATTAAAGATAAATGGAACATACAGAAAATTAAAGTCATGCTGGTTCAGGAGAAAGGGAGGCTAAAGAAGGTGAAAGAACATTTCGTCCATCTCATATTTCATGAAGGGGCTAGTAGTAGTAAGGCTAAACCAGGTAAGAAGGACAACATGGACAAGAAGGATAAGGCCTTATTAATGGTTCGTGAAGGTCGAATCCAAAAGGGCCAGAGGTGCTTCTTTTACTAGAAGACTAATCACTTCAAGAAAGATTGTTCGAAGAGAAAGGTTTGATTCGAAAGGAAAGGTATATATTATGTTTCAGTATGCTTTGAATCAAATCTTATTGAGGTACCTAAAAATACCTGGTGGTTAGATTCTGGTGTAACTGATGAATCCACTTTTTATTATATTTTTACTTGCTTTTTTAGTGCTCCTTGATAGAAAAAATGGACTTAGATAGTGTAAATAATATAGAAATCACATTTTGAGTAAATATCATAGGTTTGTTAATTTTTGGTTAATTTGCATTTAATTACATAGATATAGATTGCAATTTTAATTATCTTGATAATCTTGTAGAGCTCCCAAGCTAATTTTGAGAAATCTTGGCCCTTGGATGAAAGTTGACCTCAAAGTAGCCACTTTCAGGAGCAAAAGTAGCAACTACAGCAAGTCTGAGCATTAAAGGTTCCAAAGTAACCACTTTCAACCTTCATAGTGGCAACTCCAGAAAGCTCCAAGGACGCCATTTGAGAAGCAATTTGCACGGGTCACTATTATTTTTCATAGTGGCTACGCGCATCCAAAGTAGTCACTTTCAACCTTCATAGTAGAAACTCCAGAAAGCTCCAGGAAGCCACTTTGGAAGCAATTTTCGCGTGGTCACTATTGCCTTTCATAGTGGCTACACGCATCCAAAGTAGCTACTTTCAACATGAAAAGTGGCAACTCCAAAGAATTTGCAAGCCAACGTAAATATGCATGTGGACACTCTCAAGAGCCAAAGTGGACACTTTCAAAGGCAAAAGTGGACACTTTGCTGACATGTCCTCCACTATAAATAGATTTTAGGAATTAGGGTACGGGGACTTGAACATTTTATTTTTTATTTCATTCTCTTTGCCAAATTAGGACATTTTCTTGACAGAGCTTTGGAGCCTTAGGTGACAGCCAGGGATCCATTATAGGTTTTAATTTCCAATTTCTCTTTGATTCCCATTAAGTTTACATTAATGTTGTTTACGTTTCTGCATTTCCTTCTTTCATTTGTGAAGCCCATCCATATGGAGGGCTAAATTCTCTTGTAATTCCTAGTCAACTCATATGGTTCTTGAATTCTTGGGTTTAATGGCAATATTACTCTTTCTTTCCTTGGATTTATTAACCCCAACCTCTAAATGAAATGAAATTTACATAAGGGGAACATTGCTTAATGAACCCTAAATTACTCAAACGAAATTCTAATCTAAAATTGCTTAATTTTAATTAATCTTTGAGATTGCTTAATCTTAGGGATAGAGATTGGAGCCTATTAAGATGCTTAATTTTAATTGGGATGCTAAAGTTAATTTTTGCTTGTTAGATTAACTTAATTCAAGGGAAGAAAAGGGGATTATTGAATCATTTAAAAGAATAGGGATAGAACTCCTTGATTGACTAGGGATTACTCTTCTTAATTGATTGAATTTCACTAGTTTACATTTTGCTCTTGATTAAAATCCGAAAATTGACAAACCTCCCCCCAATTTACTTGCTTTAAAATATATGTTTACACTTGTTCGATGTGTGTTCCCAACCAAAAATTCTTTGGAAACGACCTAGGACAACACCCTAGTACTGCATTCATTTCTTTGCATATTTGATGACGATTAACGACAATCTTTGTGCATAATGCTTAGCAAAAATTCGTTCCATCAAATTGGTGCCGTTGCCGGGGAGTTTTTGGTGCTGAACTTGTGTTGAACATGATTAATGCTTTGTTTTTGTGTTTTGCATGTTAGTGTGTTTGTTTCCTTTTTGAGTTTTTGTATTGTGTTGATAGCCATACAAATTTTGTGGTCTGTTTCAGCATTGCTATTGCAAGATTTTCTACATCATTTCCTTCATTTGAGTGCTGCAATTTTTCAATTACTCACTTTTAATTTTCTACACTTATTTTGTTGCATTATACTCTGTTTTTCTGCACTTTTATTGCATAATTCTGCAGAGAGATTTCAAATTGTTCTTGTTTTTTTCTTTTACTCAATTTGCTTTAAATTTAGTTAGTTGATATCTAGTGCATGACCCGATCAAACCCTGGAGACTCTAAACCGATCAAACCCAGGATATTGATAGGACTTTTCATAGAAACATTAGGACACATAGGGATCACTCTGAACACTCTAAACCATCATTATCTCCCACTGCATCGTTGCAATCTATGACACCAATTTCTGTTTACTCTTCTACATTTTCACTTGACTCTAGTTTTGGAGCAATGGTAGGTGATGAGAGGACTCTTAAGGAGCTAGCTGCACTGGATGTCACATACCAACATTGTGCATCCAATATCCAAATGTGGATGCCTCTTTTGTTTTGAAAACTGGATTAATTCACCTTCTACCTAAATTCCATGGTTTTTCAGGTGAAGACCCTCACAAACACTTGAAGGAGTTTCACATTGCATGTTCCACCACGAGACCTTAAGGTCACTACTAAAAAGTATGTTTATACAGACGAATTTACAGACGGATTTTTAGAGCATTACAGACGGTTTTTTCTATTATAGACGGATTTATAGACGGACATAAACCGTCTGTAATATCCTCATCGATAAAGAATTACAGACGGATTTGAAAATCTGTCTGTAAGTTACAGACGGATTTTTTCGTCTGTGAGATACAGACAGATTTTTCCTTCTGTGAGTTACAGACGGATTTTCCCGTCTGTGAGTTACAGACGGATTTTTTTCCGTCTGTAAGTTACAGACCGAAAAATCCATCTGTAATCCGTCGGTGATATATTTTACTATTATTGATATTTTTTTATTTATATAAATAGTTATTTCCTGCTGTTCTTGATTATCGCAATTTATAAACAAAATAGAAACTATAGATTCGACATCTAAACATTCCAAAATGATTTATAAAATTTAAATGTTATTACAAAGGAAGACAAAAAAGTATCTAAATAAATACATTTAAATATAAAATACAAGTTTTCATCAGGAATAATCTGTATGGTCATTATCCGAAGGAGCATCATCATCAGTAGAAAAGGAGTCAGTAGAGGAATGATGCAAGGAGGTGAAAACCGGTGGTGCTGGAGCTGGTGGAGGAGGAAGAGGTGTGGAGCTGCTTGCTCTCATGAGCTCAAAATAAGCATGCATCTGCTGCATTTGCATATGCTGTTGCGTCATCTGCTGCTAGACCTCCCTTTGCATTCTCGATGCCACCTTCTTTTCTATCTTCTTCTCTATTTTCTTTGCCCACTTCTTCTTCCATGCACTTTCTTTGCTCTTCCACATCTCCTCATTCTGCTTCTGGAGTTCTTCATTGAGGGCATGGACCTGAGTGCGGACCATGTCCTCTACATCCTCAGGTGCAGGAGTAGGGGCATCTCCAGTGACAGATGCAGGGGACATGGAGTCTGCAAAGCAGCCCTCCATGCCATAAATGCGACCTTTATAAAGGTCACCCACTGTTTGTGACCACATAGCATCCTCATCTACTGACTCTGGATTCTGAGAAGATGCTTCCTCAAGCCTTTGAATATAGTCATCCTACAATTCAGTTCAGATAATTAGATATTAGTTTGGAGAACTATTTAATAAGTCGCTAATAATAACATATATTATCAATAACTATGACTTACATATGTGGCCTGAGATCGTGTATCAACCCACAGGTTTTTGTCCTGCCTGCGAGTGTGTGTCTCCTTAAACAACTCTTCAGTAGTAGGTGGCCTCTTCAACGACTTCTCCTGCAATTAGAAATAAATCACAATCTCAAATATGAAATTATAGATAGAGTAAACTGAATTTTAAAATCACATACCAAGTTCGCCTTAGTGCCAGCCAAAGTCGTAGACCCACCAGTATGCAGTGACCCCCCTTTATTAGATGCCCTGTTTGTCTTGTTCTTTACAGAGAGATTTTTAAACTCATCTGTACCCCAATACTCCTGCAAGGCATGAAGAAAGTTGGGTTCTATCCAATCAGCAGTAGAAGGGTCCTGGCGAGCCTCAGTGTACATCTGTCTTAGTCGCTTTGCAGTGCGACTCTTCCAGGCCTTAAAAATCATCTTTTCGTCCTGGGGGGATGGAGAAGTTGCTCTACAGAAACACAATTTAATTAGAAGAGGAACAAACAGTCATATGTAATTACACTTACTTAAAATTAATACACTATTATTACCTTCCAATCTTTGAACCATTCCATCTTTGTATCATTTGGCACCTTTGCAAAACTTTTGTAAGGCGCATCAAACATCTTCTTAATCGTATCTGTGACCTGATGGAGACCTTTCTGTGGTGGTATCCAACTGATAACACAATAAAATAAAACATAACTACCAACATTCACATAAAATACGCAATGTTAGGCATATTTGATTGAATTACTTACCAAGTTGACCCATCCCATCTCAAAGTTTCTAACGATCTCGATGATGCCTGGGTTTGTGATGACTGCTGCCCGCTTACAGATGGGACAACAGTGGATCCATCTCCTGTGCCCTGTGTAGCAGGTGACTGTGTGGCCTGTGTAGTAGGGGGTGCAGAGTGTGAAACTCGCTGTACTGGAGGGGGAGGAGCAATATACCCAGGATTGGGCACCATGATAAATTGCTCTTGTCCCTTAACCTAGGAGGTCTGCACTATTGCTAGTGTGGACGTCGAAGTCGGAGCAGTAGGTGAAGATGTGTTGCCACGATCAGTTTGCTGAGTAATACCCTTCTTACCTTTACCTTTACCTGCCATATCTGAATCAAACCATATATATGTTTAGAGACAAATACTATAATTTGTTTAAAATATGAATAATATTGGTGATAATTCAAATTAAATAATCATGGCAACATAGTAAATTGACAAACCTACTTACTTTACCTCATTTACTCTGATAGTTCAAGACTACCTTCATCATCATTCGATGAAAGTTCATCCATAATTCCTTCATCCTTGTCTTCTATGATGTCATCCATTTCATTATATCTCATAACTTGGGTAGGAGGGTCAATTATTTCAATTTCATTCAAAGGAGAAGATAAAATTGGAGGGACAACAGTGTCTATTACTACACGTGAAGGAATTGAGTCATCAATTTGATATGCATCTTCATCATCTACTTCATCACTTTCAATTCGATCCTTTGGTTTAGTTTTAATTACAATTCTCCAACTTTTATTACATTTTCCAGGGTAAGATAAGAAATATACTTGTCTTGTATTTTGTGCAATGATGATATGGTTAATCTCAATTATATTGTAATAGTTATGTTTACGTGTACCTGTTGGGCGTGTTGGATCAAACCATTCACACTTGAATAAGACAATCCTTTTTATGGTTTCACCAGCATATTCAAGCTCAACAATTTCATGAAGTTTTCCATACCAATCACAGTCACCATCACTTGAATTTCCTCTTACACTAACTCCACTATTATCTGTTTTTCTCCCTTGACATGATTCAATAGTTTAAAATTTATATCCATTAACAAAGTAAATTGGCCAACAATATGCTTTATTTTTTGGACCTCCGGACAAGTTATATAGGTCAGGATTTGTGATACCATTACTAGGATCACGCACCTACACATACCATAAATCGATGTCAATTGATTGAATACAGAATAATATTAAAAAATCGATTAACTAACATGTTAGGGAAATGTCATGACTTACATAACTTTTGAACCATGATGGAAATTGATTAAGGGATTCGTGACCATATAATTGTTCAAAATATCTGTAAACATTGCAACATCATTAACTAGATTTGAATGACCGTGATCAGAAAAAATCATTAAAGCAATCATAAGTCACTTACGTTCTGAATGGTTGAACTTCATCACAATTTAATAAGATGTGCAAGTGGGCGGCCTCTGATTCATCACCTAAGATCCATTATTCTTCGTATTTTCCAGATACACGACCTGGTTGGTTGAATATAGATAGACTTGGCTCATTACTACTTTCTCCCCCATCATCATTTCGACCAACTCGAGTTCTCCTAGATTGAACATGAGGTTCAAAATAGTATGTGCAAAAATTTGATGTCTCCTTTGATACATATGTCTGGCATATAGATCCTTCCACTTGAGCTCTATTTTTCACAGTTCTTTTGAACCCTCCAATTTCTCTTTCAAACGGATACATCCACCTATATTGTACTGGTCCACATACACGTGCTTCATACGCTAAGTGTATAGGCAAGTGCTCCATGGAGTCAAAGAAATCAGGGGGAAGTATTCTCTCTAATTTGCACAAAATAACAAGAATATTTTTCTCCATAACTAATAGATCTTCAACCCTTAGAGTAGGTGAACACAGGTCCCTAATGTACTCACTTAACTCAGTCAATGGATTCCAAACATGGTCTGGTAGTTCCCTAAATGTAGCAGGTAGAAGACACTCCATGAATATGTGGCAATCATGACTTTTCATCCCAAAAAATCTTCCTTGTTCAACATTCACACAACGATTAAGGTTTGAAGCGTAACTGTCAGGCATTTTTAACTCCTTCACCCACTTACACACATCTTGTCTTTGTGGTAAAGTCAGAGTATAACTTGCCTTTGACTTTGACCATCGGCCATCTGCAAGTTGTTGTAACCTCAATTCATGACGCCTACAATATTCTTCTAAATCTTGCCTTGCCTTGACATTATCTTTAGTTCGATCAGTGTCCATTACCGTATTCATGATATTATCAAATTTTTTTTTTCCACATGCATCACATCTAAACAATGACGAACTAAGTTATCCTTCCAATATGGGAGCTCCCAGAATATACTTTATTTGGTCCAATTATGTGTCATCCCATAACCAGGAAACCTAATGGATTTTCCTACTTCTGTTATTTTTGGCAAGTGTTTAACTCTATCCCATACTTGATGACAATTTAAACGGGCGGGAGGGTCCTCATTCTCAACAGTTGCTTTCTTAAATTTGTACGCTTGACGCCTATAAGGATGTTCCATATCTAAAAATCTCCTATGGCAATCAAACCATGAATTTTTTCCTCCATGTTTTAAAGTAAATGCCTTTGTATCCTCCATACAAATTGGACATGCTAATTTCCCTTGATTCATCCATCCAGACAACATTCCATAAGCAAGAAAATCATTTATCGTTCACATCAGTGCTGCCTTCATGATAAAATTTTGCTTCCTTGATACGTCATAAGTTACTACACCCTCACATTATAATTCTTTCAACTCATCAATCAAAGGTTGAAGGTATACATCAATTTTAGCCTTTGGATTTTCTAGACCAGGAATTATTATAGTCAAGAATAAATATGGATTTTTCATGCTCTTTTCAGGAGGAAGATTAAAAGGTGTAACCACAATAGGCCAACAAGAATATGGTTTATTAAATTGATTGTTTGGAGCGAACCCATCAGCACATAACCCTAACCTTACATTTCTAGGATCGGATGCAAACTCAAGATACACTTGATCAAAATGTTGCCAAGCCTGACCATGAGATAGATGAGTCATTATCCCATCACTCCTTTTATTTTCAGCATGCTACGTCATGTAAGGAGCTGAACTCATAGACGCATACAACCTTTTTAGCCTAGGAATCAAAGACAAATAATGCATTCTACTTTGCGGTACATCTTTATGTTTACCACTTCTACCACCTCTTCTTGGTTTAAACCTAGGTTCTCCACAGAATTTGCAATTGGTCAAAACAGCATCATCTTTGTAATACAGCATGCAGCCTTTCAAACAACAATCAATTTTGACTTCTTTTAATCCAAGTTTGGAAACTAATTTTTTGGCTTGGTAAAAGTCCTTTGGGATGGAGTCAAGTTTGGGACTAAGCTCACTAATTAATGTAACCCATTGATCAAATGAACTCTGACTTTGATTGCCTTCTGACTTTATGCTTAACATTCTTATTGCTAAAGATAACTCTAAATGCATACACCCATCCCATAAAGGCTTGTTTGCTGCTTCTAAAACATTATAAAACTTTGCAGCCTCTCCATTAGGTTCTTCTTCAGCTTCAAAATCATGAAAAATTCAAAATTGAGGACCAACAGCATCATAAACCATTTCTTGATAACGACTATTAGTTTCTTCCCAACTTATATTACCTACATGACCACCTGATTGTAAAATATTTGAATTACCTACTTGATTTTCTAAATTAACTTCTTCCCCATGCTCAGTCCATATCCAATAATCATGTTTAAATCCAAACTTATACAAATCATATCTAATTGAATCAATATCCAAAAACTTTCTACACTTGCACTTAGAACATGGACACCTGACGACCTGATTGGTGATGAATTGCTGCGAATTACAACAGACGCGTATAAATTCCTCTACACCCTCAAAGAATTCAGGTTTTATTCCCCCTGACTTGGGTGCAACCTATCATACATCCACTGACGATTTCTGAGAAACATCTTCCTCAACAACTATATAAACCTAATACAAATATACAATGTGGTATCAACCTTCTAAAATACATTACAGAAAATTTTAATATAAATTTTGGCAGAATCTCTCCTAATACATGTTAATTTTCTTACATTTGTTTACCATTTTTTTACAACAATGAAAATTTCACCTAAAATTAACTAATAAATTATATAACAATAAATTATTCGATACATCAAACAAAAACACATCACAATCCTAAACCGTTCTAGAGCACATCCCCTTGTAACTCCACAACATGCATATTCTACAAACTCCACAAACACAAACAATCCCACAGCACATAATAATCAGGTTCGGAGAAGGACCTCTACGCCCTTCCTCCCAGTCATACAATCTCCAATCCTACAACTCTATCTTAGAAATTTTAAGTCTCTAAAAAACATAAAAAATTAAAAAACTAAACCGATTAAAAGTTAGAGTATCGTACCAAGAATACAATGATGCAAAAAAAGTTTCAAATGGTTGCTCCAATCATTCGCAATGGCCAAAACACTGAGCTCTTAGAGAGAGAGAGGGGGAGTGAGAGAGAGAGGGGGGGTTCTGATAATGGGGGAGGGGAAGAGGAGACGCGGTTTTTATGGGTTTCAGTCATTACAGACGGGAAAATTCGTCTGTAATGGGTTTAATGAAACGGTGCGTTTCAGTTGGCATATTACAGACGGATTTTTCCGTCTGTAAATGCATCAATCCCATTTACAGACAGAAAAATCCGTCTGTAATTTGTCACCTGAAAGGTCGGCTAAAACCGCCACATTTACAGACGGGAAAATCCGTCTGTAATTTTTTGCTATAATATTTCCTCCTATTTTCAAATTACAGACGGAAAAATCTGTCTGTAATTGCTGTCTATAATGTTTGGCGCCAAAAGGCGGGCTAAATACAGACGGATTTTACAGACAAATTTTAATCCGTCTGTAATACAGACGAATTTATAGACGGATGTTTCAGAAAATAAAAAAAAAATTATTCCACAAATTCGTCTGTAAATGCGTCTGTAATACAGACGGATTAAAATCCGTCTGTAAAATCTGTCTATATTAAGCACTTTTCTAGTAGTGAGGTGTTCTGGAGGAGCATGTCACATTAAAGGCTTTTCCTTTCTTATTAATGGCCACCGTGAAGGATTGGCTCTAATACCTTCCTCCCGGATCTATTACAAGTTGGGACAACCTCAAAAGACTCTTTCTAGAGAAGTTTTTTCCAGCCTCCCGAGCTGCATCCATAAGAAAGGAAATTTGTGGAATTAGATAGCTAGAAAGAGAGACTCTCTATGAATACTGGGAGAAGTTTAAAAGACTATGTGCCAGCTGCCCCCACCACCAAATCAACGATCAATTGCTGATTCAGTACTTCTATGAGGGATTACACCCAATGGATAGGAGTATGATCGATGCAGCGAGTGGAGGAGCCTTGGTAGACAAGACCCCTATGGCAGCCAGGAACTTGATAGAAAACATGGCTGCTAACTCTCAGCAATTTGCAACTAGACAAAATTCCTGTGTTACTAGAGGTGTGCATGAAATTCAAGCTGCAGAACCAAACAAATTGGAGCACAAGATTGATGAGCTTGCCTCCATGGTAAAGATTGATTGAGGAGCACAAAGTTCCTGCAATTTGGTTCTTGTTTAGCACATTTCTGTAAAAGTCTCTAGTTTAATTCAGTTTTGTGTAATTATCATTTGCTATTATTTCTGTTTAATCCTTCACTTTACAACACCAATTTGAGCATCACATTAATAACACACTTAAAAGAATCCAAGAAAACCTAAATCCAGTCCCTAGACTGCTCTTGGATTATATGTTTACAAACTGTCATTTTTCACCATAAATAAATGTAAATAAATGTCTTAGGCAATTAATTATAATTACTATTTACACCTTTTCTCTTAAAGTTTAACTCATAACTTTACCAATGACTAATTTTAAACACTATTTTTAGATAAAATTTCAAACAGTAGAAGAAATATTTAAAATTCACTTTTTTTTAAGGTCTTAAAAACTCAAATTTATTTTTAAGGTCTCAAAATTAATATTACAGTAACCAAAATTAAATGCTAATGACATTAACGTAGGAAAATGAGAATCTTGCTTATAACTATTCAATGTCACTTGGACTAAGTTTGCTAAAGGTAGTTTATAGTTTATTTAAGAACCTATAGTTTATTGACTTGATTAATAAACTTGTAGAGTTGTTTGGTATAACACCCTGATTTTTTATTGCATTTTTTTAAATAGAAGAGTTTTATTTTTAAAACTGCAAAATTTCTCACCCAGACAAGATATATCTCACTTAGGGAGATTCTGTAATCAGAATAGAAACACCTCTGAAGTAATCTCACTTAGGCAAGATAGTTCTCGCTCAGGTGAAAATGGGCGACATAATAGGAGCTCTCTTGAGTATCAGGTCGTGCTCAGCTGAACTTTCCTCGCTCAAGCAAAAATATCAACAGATGTGTAGAAATTTTATCTGATTTTCTCGCTCAAGCAAGAAATGGTTGTTGCTCAGAAGAGTTTTATCTCATCGATTAAAAAAAAACTATATCTATGTGATGTATATAAATTTTGTACACACTCTTTGCTTTTGTATGTGGTTATATAGTTTTTATTTTAGAAATCTAAATTTTAAAATGTATTCTTCGAGTGTTAAAACCTAGGATTTGACTCAAAGATCACTTGAATTGAAATTTTCTAAAGAAAGTTAAGAGAAAAATAAGATTTGGTTATTTGTTTGAGTTGATGACCTAGATAATACATGTTTAATTGTTTCTTGAATAGTTGGAATGTGATCTATTAAAAATATGCAATTTGAATTTATTCTGGAGGCGACCTTAGACATAACTTGATTAATATATGATGACAATGGCGAGAGTCTGCTACAAAGAGTCAAATGATGACGAATAAATGGTAGAAAATGTACTATCAACAAATATTATGGAGATTAGTGTAGATAGTTACAAAGATACACTAAGAGTATGGAAGAGAGAGACAATTTTGAAAACCTGTAGGAAGTACAGGGTAGTGACTACTATTCATCATGATTGTGCATAAATAATGAAAGCAAAAGTATCACATGGTCTCACACTTATTTTTTCACTAAACTCTTTATTGTAATTTTGGCTATAAGGGCTGAGTATTGCATACATTATATCCATGTGTAATGGCTAATCAGCGACTATCCATACATATGTAAGACCTCATGCAATGAAAGAGGCATGATTGGCAATATGACGCCCTTACTTATTATTTTAACTAATGTAGTAATTTATATTGAAGATAGAAAAATAATGTAAATTTCTTTACTCTTATAATATGAAAATTTACAAAAATTTAAACTTTCACTTTATTTATTCAAATTGTGAAAATACAAAGATACTCAAAATGAAATGAGATAAATATTTACTATTCATTAATAGACATATTTTTTTAGAATGAGTCCATTTATCATGTTTTACTATAACGACAACGAAAGATTTAGGTGTGAAAACTTTATACTCATTCTCCATAAGGGCAACATTAACACTAGAAAAGGGCAAGAAATAATTTAACAGAGTCAACTCAGTCCTCATAATTAGTCCTGTTCAAAGTTTTCATTGAAGTGGGCATAGACACTGATGTGAAAAACAACAAAATTTAATATGCACAATTAGTTCAAGTGTAACAATAATATGCCCATCACAAAATTTTTTACTTACTATGATCCCGCCTAAGGGTCTCAGATCACTATAAATAAGAAAGACGAATACGATGCACAAAGCTTCATGTCACAAGAATCCTAACACAAATAGGGTATCAGTACAAAATTGACATAAGCAAAACACAACTGCATGGTATTTTTAAATCACATTAATAACAACATATTAATAGGATATAGTTATTATTAATGCAATATATAATTATATAATTTACACAAGTCATGTGTAAATGGTCTCATGATAGGTGAGATGACATTTATATAGAATAATCATGCATTTATAATTAATTTAAATATGTATGTTATGCATGAAATCATAATTATATCAAATAATTTATATAAAATCAAAAAAAATTAAAATATATAACATTCAAAAGGAGAGTGAATAATATAAAAATGTCATAAATATCAAATAATAGTATAATCATGTGTATTTTAAAAGTTTGGACCATATTCCATCAATAAAGTAATTATTTAATTAATTTAGGCACATGTTAATTAATTAAAAATATCTACAGTGTCAAAAAAAATTTATGAAAATTGTCCAAAATATCAAAAATTTAATTTCAAAGGGATTAAAAAAAAATTTTGGGCCTAAATAGACTCCTAGAGCATCTCCACGCGCCACATTCTCCCAACCTCGCGAGTGGGCTTCGTGCACCTAGAAAAGAAAAAAAAATCATCAGCTACAAAATGGGTCCAACAAATCCAGAAACTTGACCTAGTTCAATCTTGCATTCTAGAGCACCAATTCATGTCGTTTTGAAGACAATCAGTCATATGAGTGTATTTTGAACAAAAAAAAAAAGAGAGTTTTGAGGGCTAAAACAAGCGCAGCTATGGA
The DNA here is from genome assembly GCA_024086825.1 of Abrus pulchellus subsp. cantoniensis. Taxonomy (NCBI): domain Eukaryota; kingdom Viridiplantae; phylum Streptophyta; class Magnoliopsida; order Fabales; family Fabaceae; genus Abrus; species Abrus pulchellus. Next base: position 14,574,902 of record CM044053.1, on the reverse strand, counting down.
GGATTCAAAGTGTAATTCGAGCAACCCAAGTAGTTTCTTTCAACGAGTAAAGGTCCACTACGTTCTTTGTGATGTGTACAACAAAGGCTCTATGACTATTTGTTGAAAAAGGTTTTTGTTTTAAGAAATTAAATCAAAACAAAAATAGGACAATGACGAACGCAAAGAAAGAAAGAACAAATTCTCAATCTAAATTGAATAAAATAATGAATTAATTATTAGGTTATGTTAATGTACAATTTATTAACAAAAGTCCTTAATCAATTTTTTTTAAAAAAATTTTGCCTTTTTGAGAGAATTTGAAAGAAAACAATTGTAGGGTTCATAGTTTCAAAAAATAGGAAACTGTGAAATTCTCTTAATATACTCAACAAAAATTAACAATATTTAGATATGATATTTATAAATATAAGAGGAACAAATGCCCTAAATTATTTTCCAAATCCATACATAAAATTATAGTATTTTGATTGCTCAAAGTTAGAAAATTATGATGTGTATTAAGTTGGCTCTGATATCAATTGCAAAATTTTATATATAAAATTAAAGATACCAATAATTATATATAACACACATCATAACATCTCAATATAATTCCAGCGATATATGATTAAATAATTACGTTAAATGCTTATCTAATGCAAATATGCGAGTCATAAGCAATCTTTCTTCTCAAGTGAGTTTGTACTACTCTTTTATCTGATTGCTATTTTTCCACACTAGTAACTGTCTGATAGGGCAACAATTATATATAAACCTAATCAGATGAGAGGAAGAACCTCTCACTAAGCACAAGGAATGGTCCAACCCATCATGGACCATTCACACTAAGAGTCTTATCACAAAATCTATATAATTAATAATAATTATACACATTTATTTTATTTCATAATTAATAACAATATAAATATAATAATTTAATAATACTAATTCACAAATTAATATAAATATTAATATTAATGTTAGAAAATATAATAAAAGGAAAAGATAAGAAAACTAAAAGGTTGGTTCAATGAAGACTGATTCATAGTAGAATCATATTTTTTTATTTTTGGTGTGAGAATGATATGTTATTAGGACTTTGCATTTTGATTTTATAATTATTTAATTTAAGTTTTAATGTATTTTGATTATGACTTGTAAATAATGAACTCATATATTTGAGGAATATCAAATATATTAATTATTTACTGCTCTTTAAATTTTATTTTATTTAGCGAATTATGTTGCAACGAGAAACATTTAATTATATTTTATATTTTATCATTTTAAGTATTATTAAACTTTTTATGGATTGAATGGTGAAAAGTGGAAGTTTTATTAAGATTTTGCTAAGTTTTCTTGTATCACAATTAAGAAAGACTTAATTAATAATTTAATTAAAATTTAAATCACTTATAAATTATGAAAATAATTTATAAATTAAAAGTGTTATATTTGTTAAATACAAAATGAAAAGAGTTTATAACTTTTGAAAGGTAATCGTTTAAAAGCTATTAATGTTAACCAACTAACTATCAATATTTTTATTATATTTTTACTCTTTATTTTTTTTATAGACAATTGAGTTGATGTACAGATAAAACTTCACATGTATAAATTAGTTTTGTTGCCTTTTGTTCTATTTATCTTTGCAACAATCACATTCCTCTTTCTTTTCTTTATTTTTTTAATCTATTTTCTTATTTTTTTTCTATCTAAATATCTTTTATATTAAAAATATATAATTTAAAATATTTCATGTTTAAGTATATATGAATAAAAATTTTATTTTTATATAATTATATAATTAATTTATCATAAATAAATAAAATAAATAATAATTAATTTTAATATTATATATTATTTTAAGTCATTTAATATAAATAAGCTAAATAATTAATTAATTTGTCAAAATATTTTAATTTTATAAATTACTTATGCAACTATAAACTTTCATGCACGAATTTATAGTTAAAAACTAGAAATTTACATTTTTTTACTCGTTTTATCGGTCATAGCCTAAAAGTTGAAGTTTGTTTACATTAAACCAGCAGCTTATTCATGGTGATATTTAAATTGCAATTTTTGTTACTGTTGCATTACAATTGCTATGACACTTATTGGTTTGGGTTTAGGTAACGACTGCAACACTCAGATGCTGTAGCACAATTTCAAATGCTACTTAAGTCGTTACATGTTACTTAAATCTTTTATTTCTTAATTAGGTTTAGATAGATAGTTGAATAACTTATAAAAATAGTTTATAATTATTATGTTTTTTTTAATTTGTTTTAACAAAATTTTTATTTAATATATCTTATTAAAGGAATCTGTTTTTAATTTATTTTAATAAATATTATAATTAAATTTAATGATATAAGTCATCATTAAAATATTACTTATTAAATAAATATTTAATTAAATCATATATATAAATGTTTTTATTCAGTAAATTTGACTATAAAAATTATAAAATAAATAAAAATAAATTTTATATAAGAAATTTTAAAAAATCATAAATTGTGCTAATTAAGTGACTTTAAACATATTTCAACACTTGTTTAATTTCTTACTAATTACTAGATCATAGCATAGTTTTAATTAATTTGTCAATCGCTGTCTATGCCTAAATCTTGTCATATGCTTCTCCCAGCCATTTTCTTCACGTTTGCATCTCAATTTCGTGCTTCGATTTTGTCCACAACGCATCAAACCACTTCCCTGCCAACTAACTCTATCTCCGAATATTGTGCCTGATATGTGCTCCACGTATCCAAAACGTGTTAATACTCGAAACTTCTCTTGAGGACTTATTGTAAAAGGAATAGAATTTACAGAGTTGCTCTCATAAATATGACCAGTGTTGAATTATAAGAATAAAACGACAACGTAGATGTCATTTTCCACAGGTTGTGTGTTTTCGTCACCCTTATCAGGAACATTCAGTACAATTCCAAGGAAATAACCAATTTACCAGTTCGGTACATGTAAGGTATTTATTAGTATGAGTTGCATATTAGGTATCAATTTTTCTGACTTTCGGAATATCGTATTATTGAAAAATTTTATATTCAATATATTATAATTATAATTATTATATATTATAATTTCTAATAAAGATTTATTATATATAAATTGTTAATTATGAATAATATTGCACAAGTTAAAAAATATATTATATATTTATTTTAGACATTAATCAACCCTTCAAATTGTCAAACTATAATTAGAATGCTTAGTTATATTTAGTACTTACACTTGTAAAACAAATATATATATATATATATATATATATATATATATATATATATATATATATATATATATATAAAATGGATCAAGTTCACCGACCACAAAACTCCTCGAGGCAAATGTACGATACAACTGTACATTTATCCTATTTAAGCTATGTTTGGAAAGTTATGTATATTTAACTTTTATGTGAGAGTTATTTAATTAAGAAGAGAATTAAAATTTTTTTTTAAATTCTTTCGACGTTAATTTTATGAGTTTTCAGTCTTAAAATTTTTCTTTTTTTTACTTTCTCGTACTATTTCATGAATTTTATTTTGTTTTTTTAAAATATGTTAGTTTTTAAAGTGAGATTTTTTAAAAAATTATAAAATATATTTTTTAAAATTATTAATTTTAGAATTATTAATTTTTAGAGAAAGAAAATATTTATTTTTATGTTTTTAAAAAATATAAAAAATATAAAAAATAATAATATTATTTACATTATTAAACTTTTTTACTCTTACTTTTTAATATTAAACATCTAAATAAGAGAGATGTTTAATTCTCTTTCTCTTCTCCTCTTTCCTCTTTTAAACCCTTCTCTCCCTTCCTCTTTCAAACTCTAAACAAAAAATCTTAACAAAAAAAAATTGCTATTAAAATCATATTACGCTCAAGTTTCGTTGATGTACATTTTCAACATTTGTGAAAGATTCACATTTACTACAAAGTTTAGTAGATGGATATTTTGTTTGGCTTATTTTAAAAATAGATACATTACAATTTATTCGGCTCAAGTTAACTTGAGTTAGCAAGTAAATATTGCATGAATGAGCCTTTTTAAATTGTTAGATTTATTTTTTAAAAATTAAACGGTTGAGATATTTGACATGTAATTTAATAATAGCAATTTTTATATATTTATGATTTAATTCTCTTTAAAAATTTGTAAAATTATTTGACCTTTAAAACTTGTTATTTTATCTCTTTATATGATTGTATTGTCATTTTTTTTTTATCTTTTCTAAGCAAACCTTATATGCATATGCATTTAGGTAGTGATTTTAAAAAAGTTTGCATTCATATGCATTGATGCAATTTCAATTTAAAATTACAAATAACTTTTGAACTAATAAAACATTGAATGTCATTTTAAATATTTAGGATTCTTTGCAAACTCCATGTATGAAATTTATGATTTTCATACACATCCACTCTCACAGTCTCAATTCATTATAAAAATAAGCTTTTGTATTGATAAATTATTCAATGTTATTTTAGATCTTCCTCATGCTTTTTTGGTATAGTGGTTGCATTTGCTTTGCATAATTTTCGTACATTTTGCTTAAACCATATTTTTATCACTTAAGTTAAAGTTACAAGAAAAAAATAGCTCACGAGATAAATATCGCTTAAGCGATCATTAATTTACTCAAGTCACACAAGATATTCTAATATTTACTTAAATAAATAAAGTTCAACTTAAGCGAAGATTGGATATCATATTTTTGCTTAAGCTAAATTATTATAGCTCAAACAAAATTGACTTATTTAAACTAAAAATAATGACTTAAATGAATATTGAAAAAATTTGTATTTTCACCAATGTATAAAATTAGCTCAAGCGAATATGGTATTACTTAAGTGAAAATTATAAAGAATAATTTTTTTACATTTTTTAAGCTTTTAATTACATTTCTTTAGTCATTATCCTTAATTTTGATTTAGCTAAATTGTTTGTTTTTAAAAAAATTATGATAAATATATTTTTATAAATTTAATTAATTCTATTTACAAAGATTACAATTCAAACATGACAATGCAAAGAGGTTGTTAGATTTAAGAAACATGTTTGCATTCTATTTGGGAAAAAAAATAAAAAGGAATTGAAGCAGGATAAAGAAGAATTAAACAAATTTTTTACGATACTATTCTAAATATAGATTACTTGATTTTATTTTATTACTTAAATTTTAACCACAATAATAAAATTTATCGAAATATTTATTAGAAACACTGAGAAAATATTTGAGCTAACTTCAAAAATAAAGATGAAATGAAATGAGTTTGAGATAATAGGATTGAATTTTATATAAATGAAAAAAGAAACTTACTTTTATAAATGTTATAATTATGTTTTTAAAAGGTATTTATTTTGGAAGAAAAATATTTTTAAAGGACTTGTTTAAAATATTTAATGTTTTTAAAATCTTTAATTTATAAAATTTATTAATAATTAAATTATAAATATTATAAATTTTAAAATTTGTTATAATAAATTATCTTATTAATTTGTTTATGAGTCATATAATATACTAATTCACGTTAGTTGTTATATTTTTTAAAAAATCTCTTAAAAAAATAAGATTATTTATATAAGATAAATCTGAACTAAAAATGTTATTACAAATACTTTTAAAATTATGCTAAATTATAAAAGTAATAATTAATACCTAGAAATTCAATATATAATATTACTTAAAAAAATTTTGATGAAATTTTAGTGCCTGTTTACATTCTTATTTAAATAGTGATAAAGTTACCTATATTTCAATGTTACTAATTTTATTTTTTATTTTAAAGCCATGTCTATCAGTAAATAAAAAAAATCATATTTGAAATTTATTAATTTAAGTAATTTAAAACATCTAAGAGATATATTTAATAATTCAATCAACAAATGTATTAATAGTAAGATTTCGTCAAATAAACAAAATTACAGAAAAGGGATAAGAAGTACCAAACCTGAATGGTAGCTGAAAGAGATCGATGGTAATGCTTGGAATAAACAAAAAAGAAATGCTAGAAGTGATTTAGAAATTATCAAACTAAACTCTGACTCCAAAATCAATAGTACATTTGATATTTTGCTGACTAATCAGACAAAAAGCCAGAACGTGAGAATGGTAGAATGAACAGTAAGTATAAGTATGCGTGCAAACGTAAGAAACACTAAACACGCTCACCCAAGCAAATGCTGGGCGAAGGCAAGTATATAAAATAAGATCTACCCGCTTAAAGAGGCAAGAGAAAAGGCGAAAAGTTAAAAATAACAGAATGTTCTCTCTCTTCTCTCTTGGGTGTGTTTATGTGTGGTGGCGCAACATCTCTATCTCTTGGGGAGACAACCTGCATATGTCTAATCAATTGCTCCATTTTTGGCTTTCCCTCAACCCTTTAACTTCTCTTATTGTTTTTGCAGAAGGTCATTTCTTGAATACCTTCCACCCACTTTTGCTCACTTCTTTTACAGTGAAATTTAACAATATGCCTCTTCATGATATCCCCTCTTTCTCACCATCAGAATGAACACTTGCATTTTACCATGTCTGATTAATTATTATATAAATAATTTGCTCAAATATATAATTTAGGTTTTATTCTTTTAGTACATATAAAAGGAAAATATTAACCAATTATAAATTATGATATCTTTTATTAAAAATATTATTAATATATCCTCATAATTTTTTATGTATTTATATGACTTTTAATATAAAAATTGTTTAAATTTAAATCTTTTTATCAATATTTTAGGACATTAATTAACAAAATATCATATAAAAAATTATTAAAAAAAATAAAAATGATTTTAATAACATTAATAATTTAAAAAATCATTCTCTTGTCGTCAATTAAAAAAACTTTACTGTTGAGCATGTGAATTAAGTTTCAAGGGTTGTTTTAATTTAACATATAATATTAAATTAAATTTAAATCTCAATAAATTTAATTATATTAAATATTTAAAAATTAAATTTTATTATTTATAACAGTTATATCCAACTTGAATAGTATTGTATTTAGCATAGCTTTTACGCACACCAAATAATCACTTGTGCATTTTTTATAACTTTTCTTTCACTCAACTAAAATATAACACTAAATAAAAAATAACAATTGAGAAAAATTATATTTTTAATTATAAAATAGTCTTTTAATCAATAGAAAAAGAATAAATACAAAACTATTAATTAGGAAAAATATTACTTAATTATACAATTTTTTAATTAAGATAACAAGAAATAAGACAAAAAGAAATTAGAAGAAATGATTTAAGTCCCTCTCCCTTTCTCTCTCTTCACATGCGCGCAATATATTTATATATCACTCTAATCTTACAACTGGCCAAAGATCCAAACGTTCTAAGGATTTCACTATGACAGATCCTCAGTCCAATTTATACAGTGGATGCTTCAACTTCATGCCCCTTCATTCTCACTACACTTCTTTCACTAATTCTCAATCCAACCTATTCTCTTCCTACCCTTTTCCATACTCAAACGACAACACCTTTTCCATTCAATCCGAAACTTCATCTTCGTTAGCTCCTCCTTCTTCCCCTCCTCTCAGAGAAGCCCTTCCTCTCATAAACAACATAAGCCTCACAAATCAGAAGGAAAATGAACCCTCAAACAGTACTAGCGCTGTTGAAGAGGAAGGGGAGAAGAAAAAGGACAAAGATGAGAGCCTTTTGATGACTAGTACTGAAGAGGTTGATGATGAAGCTGTGACAGTAGCACTAAGCATAGGGCTTCCTAGCATGGCTGCTTCTGATCTTCTGGGATCAAGGGAGATGTCAACTTGTGCACAAATGGGTGAAAAGGGGGAAGTGAATGTTATTTCTGGACGCCCTTTGGATAGATTAAACAAGGTTCAGTATTGGATTCCCTCCTCTTCTCAGATTCTTATTGGTCCTACTCAGTTCTCATGTTCTGTGTGCTCTAAGACTTTCAACAGATATAATAATCTTCAGGTATGGAAATATGTTATTTTTTTTAATTTCCTTGTAATCTTTATACATAAAAAAATGTAAAAAGAAAATCCTGGAAACTTTACATACAGTACTTTTGTATTTCTTGTGTGTGTGTGTGTGTTTTTTTTTTTTTTTTAATGTAAAGTAACCAATTTTCGAAAGCATTTTCACAATAATATTGGCACAGGTGAGGCCTGCGGTGTTTCCTCATTTGGTGTTCGTATCTATTCTTTTGCATGGTGTTTTGGATCTTTGTGTGTGTGAACGTGACTAGCTTTTTGGTATTAGACTCAGAACTTTGATTAAGGATTGCATTTGTTTTTTCAAAAGATATTCTGTGTTTGAATTAATGTTCCTTCTGTATTCATGTAGCCCAGAATTAATATTGTGTTGCGCTGTCTAAAATTATGAAATTATTAATCAAAGTGCTATTTTCAGGATTTGGATGTTATTTATCATAAGTGTGAGTTCACTATTGTTAAAAGCACAGTAAAAACGTCCAAAGCCAAGTCTAGGAGGAGAAGATTCATACATCGAATCACCTGAAATGTCTCGAGAATAACGAGCCACTCCTCTACCCCATGATTTAATTTTTGTAGAATTGAGAAAGCCTCGTTAATATTCGTGCCAGTAACTATTTTGTGCAAATTGTAAAAGCTTCCGGTTGCTGCGCTATACGCCATCTTGGTGTGGAAACTAGAAATATTATTATTTGATCCTTCTGTTTGGCATTTGTTTTGATTTTGCTAGTAATTAATATACTAGTATTTTACCCTGTGATTTCAAGGGCAGTTTGAAAGTTGAAGCTGATTAATGAAACATCCATGGCACTTTCATAAATTAATATACCACTCTTTCTCTTTCTCTTTCTCATTATCTTATTTACCTTTCTTGAGAACTTTTCTTTTGATGGTGGGAATGGGGAGCTAGTTTCAAATTTCTGGTTGTTTGATATCTGTTTGGCTGCAAATTATTTAAATCTCAAAACTGAGAATGTGCCTAGTCTGACGGTGAAAGAGCTCATAATTTGGTTCTCTCTTTTTGTACATTTATCAATGAATTTCATTATTAGAGCTAGTACTCTAATAACGTGAATAATTTTTATACTATCATTCAATAATAATTATTTTAAAAATTATATAATTGGTATTCTTTTAATTGGTTCACTCTTTTTTATTTATATTTACGTTGTATATCAAAATTAAACTCATTAGAATACATATATTAAATTTCCCATTACTTTGCAGATGCATATGTGGGGACATGGATCACAATATAGAAAGGGGCCTGATTCTCTAAAAGGGACACAACCATCAGCTATGTTGAGGCTTCCATGCTTTTGTTGTGCCCCAGGTTGCAAGCACAACATTGACCACCCAAGAGCAAGGCCCCTCAAGGATTTCAGGACTCTTCAAACGCATTATAAGAGAAAGCATGGCATAAAACCCTACATGTGTAGAAAATGTGACAAAGCATTTGCAGTGAAAGGTGACTGGCGGACACATGAGAAGAACTGTGGCAAAATTTGGTATTGCTTATGTGGGTCTGATTTCAAACACAAGAGATCTCTAAAAGATCACATAAAGGCCTTTGGCCATGGCCACGGTGCTATTGACATTGATTGCATGCAAGAAGAGGATGAAGGGGCCTCAGAAATTGAACATGATGGGGAAAGCTCAATGTGAAATTAAATTGGAAAACGAAAATTGAAGTGACTTCTCATGTAGTTAATTTCGCATACATGCTCAATTGTAATAGATTGTATAATGTGTATTTTGATATACCTTCTTTTTTTAGACTTTTTTTTTAACATGTGTTATCAGAAAAATATTTTAATAAATGAAACATAAAATACAAAGAAGTAAAAGTATTCACTATCTAGAAAGCATAAATTATATTTAATATTTTCTAAAGTAATAATGTAAATTATTTATTTACTTGTTTAAATTATTGACACTGTTAAACGCTAGCTTCTTAAATAACTACGAATACCAAGAAGGGGCCATGGTTTGATAGCAAATCATCTTCAACCAGCCATGAAACAGCTAAGGATGTGGAAAAGATAGCAATATGGATTAAGTAAGGAGAATAACTTCTTTCATATTATAATTTCCATACGAAATATTCTGCAATTTTTTTATAGAGTTTCACGTCGGTAACGTTTTGTAAATAAAATAGATAATTTACCCATTATTCATTGGGTCAAAATATATCCTTCACCTGCGTTAGATTTGCAGAATTAGAAATTTTTTAAAGCTAGTTCCAAAGTGAGGCTTGTTCTCGCAACATATGAAGGCTTGAAGCTTGTAATTTTTTTTAGGGTAACCTCGTATAGTTTTGCGCTTTCTTAATTTATTTCTTACACTTTCATATCATTAAACTCTCTTGTACTTCTTTTGTTACATCACTCGTTTCTGCTCTCAAAATAATTTGTATTGACCAAATAAATATAGAAAGTAAATAAAAACCAGGGAGGTAAAATATAAATTATCTTTTTTTTTTTCCTATACGTAGGTGTGTGCTTAACATTTTTAACTTATGTTAATATCATTTTAAATATCATTATTTTTTTTGTTCTCTTTAAATATTAATTATTGGTCCCATTAAATTCTTTAATTTTTGACAAGTACATGATCGTTAACAGATAAAATAAATAAAAGTTTAAAAAATAATTATATTAAAAATAAAAATATTTTGACATTTAGAAAACAAATTTTTAGAAATAGTAATTAATTAAGCAAGAAAATTATTACATTAGGTCACTTGTGTAGATATTTAATTTTGTAAATTTCATGTTTCAGATGTCTAATTTTATGAGTGAAGGGAATGTATTAAGATTGCACACTTATAAGACTTAAAAAATTTCTTCTAAACTAATTAAACATTTAGAGTGTTTTAGATTCGGTTCATTTATAAAAAATATACGCTCAAATTTTGGGTTTTCAACTTCTCACTTTATTGGACAATATTTTCATGATTTTACAGTGTTTCTTTTTATTTAGAGGCTTAAATTAAGTGTATTTTTAAGCTTAAATTTACTGTTTTTTTTTGGTCGGGTCCACGTTTAGCAAACATTCTCCTTAGTAACTCATGAGTTAAGGATGTCGTTCATCATTTTTTTCAACACCAATGTGGGCACGTTCTAATCCTCAGTATATAATATTTTTAATAATGTATTGAACAAATTGTGCAATCTAAGATTTTGATTGTATTTCCATTTGTCATCACTGGTTCACTGTTAAAGGGCAAATGTGTTTTTTTTTTTTTTTTAATAGGATCCATCTTGCTTTGCTAGATTTTAGCTGCTACTGAGATATTAGCTTTCCACGTGGGTAAAATAAAAGTTATTACTTTGTACAAGCCGACAAGAAATAGTAGGGTAACATATGAATTCCACCGTCCATCTTACGTAGTTTATCTATGATTTAACTTTCTTTTATTTTTAAAACTTTTAATTTTGTTGTCATTGCTTTTAGGATTACTATTGTGAGAAAATACAATTGAAAGATATTTTGAAAATTTCGAAGCATTGGTAAATTTCTTTTTCGTGAATGAGTTCTATCACTTTGATATATAATTGAAATTGATAGACATTCTATAATTGGAATGATGTTTTATATTAGGGATGGATATTGTATCTTCTGGACTGACAGTACCACTGCACAAGATCGTATTTATTTTTTATGAATATATAATTTTTTAAATTGGAGTTTGGAACTGAAAAAAGGGTCAAATTGTATAGTCCTCAGTTTTTTTGTTTTTTTATTTGTAATTCAATGGAGAGAATATGCCCCCTCTACTCTGGTTAATTGAAAGATTGATAGAGGCCAGAGTTTAGACGGAAGAAATAAACTTTTGAAGCAGTTGAACATGTATCTGTAGAAATTGAAGAAATCAGATTTCATTTTATCAGTTTCAGAACACTTTAAGATTTATCATTGGAGTATATTCCCAATTTTAACGTAAAAAATTACATGTCTCCCTATTTCTTTAAAAATTTTAGTCACTCAATTAGTCTCTGAATGTACTTTTCTTTTTTTGTAATAAAAGCTTTTTTGTTAGATATAAATTTACTATTTTTAGATACTTAAATTTAGGCCTAAAAGTTCATATTAATAAAATTTTAAATAATAACAATTTTTGTAAAAAAAATTATTATAGAATGAAAGATATTTAATGGACAGATCTGTGCCGTTCATAATCCATGATTTTGTGATTAAGATTTAAGCTACCTTGTCCGTTTGCGCCAAAAGTATTAGCATGATGCTATTAAAGATAGCAATTTCTCTCTGACAGAAAATAACGACGATTATATACAGGAAAAAAAGATAATGAAATAACTTGGTCTTTCAGCCGTGAATGAAACTACTATTTTTTTTCAATTGAATGAATCTTAAGAGTGTGTAACCTTTGTACAGTGGCCATGCCATATCTACTTTGATGATGGTGCACGTCTATGTTGCTTGGAGGCAAGCCACCGTTTTCTGTGGGAAAGAATAAAAAAAGTGGGAATCAACATTTGAAGGTGAGGGTGGTAGAGGAGGAGTTCTAGTTCTAGCTATAGGTATAGGTATAGTAGATATAGCTTGGCCAGATTGCCTATTATATATAGCCTGTTTCCCCACATATATAGGTTTAATAGTTTGTTTGTATTGAATGGCTCTAAATAGGATGATTTGGAATGTTTGTTCGTACATTTTTTCTGGCTGTTGAATTGTATCTTGAGGCTTCTGTCGGTAGGATTGCCTTAACCCAGATCATGTTAAGAACGTTTATCAAGCAAACTGCAAGTAATTCAATCTTCCAGTTCCACAAAAGTTTGATAACTTGAATTTAGGGGTAAATTACTTATAGGCATCTACAAAATTTATCTATAATGAATAGAATATTTATCTGTAATATAGATACGAATATGAATATAGGTAAAAATTCGTAAATTTTAATAAGAATGAGTATGAGTACGAATATCTAAATACTCACCTTATTCCATACCTGCATATATATATATATATATATATATATATATATATATGCTTTAACACCTAAGGATATCCTATTAACTAAGAATAAAATTTACTGCTAAGGTCATGTGTTAAGAATTTTCTAAAATGCTTTACGTAAACTTAAATCCTACTTCTCAACTTCCTCTCAAATTTGATATCTAAAGTTCGTTTGGTAGTGTTAGTTTTAAGTTAATTTTTTTAGAAAAATCAAAATTAAATTTTAATTTTATAATTTTTAGTTTCACTTTTTGTGAATTTTAAATTTTAATGCTAAATTTAATTTTAAATTACAAAAATCACTTCTTCTTTTTTAAACATTTTTGTTTGGTACTAAAATAACAATAAGAGAAAAAAAGAAGTAAAACTTGATACACAGTAATATAGAAATAATGATAATTATGATAATAGCAAGTCTCTTGTTAAAGACAACTGTGCTAGTAACAATAACTTGATAATGAAATTAGTGAAAGCGGTGACAAGTGCTAGTAGCACACTTTTAGATAGTTGTGAATGTGACAATTTGATAGAACTAGATTAATATAGACAAAATAAAAAGTAATCAAATTAATCATATTTTATAAGAAAGCCTCCTAATCAAGGTAACCATGAGACAGAAAGTACTACAAGGTTCAAAGGTATTAAAGAGATCTTAGACTCTCTCTATCTCTATAATAATTTTATTCCTTTTTCTAACCTTCCTTTTATATATTCTAATCCTTTTAATATGAACTTGATTTTTTAATGGTTTGCCATCAATACTCCCCTCCATCCCCATAAAGCATACACATTGTCTTCAAGGTGAAATGTAGGAAATTGTTGTTACAAAACATAAAAATGTTTGAAAATTTTTGCATGTTGGTAACTTGTGCCATTTGACTAAAGCCTTCACTGCACCTTTAAGCATTATGGTGAAAATCTAATAAATCCTCTGGTAATTATTACAATTCTCAATCCTCGATTAGCACATCTAATAGTGGTTGGGGTTGATGTATTCCTGGTACAATCTTTTTTAGCCTACTAAGATGGAATATTGGGTGAATTTTACAAGTGGCTGGGAGCTGTAATTTAGGCAACTTCCCTAATGCGTTGGATAATTGGATAGGGTCTATGAAACCCATAGATTGAGCTTCTTGTTTCATTTTCAAGCTAAAGTCCTCAATCTATATAGTCGAACTTTTAAATAAACCTAATCTCTTTCTTGAAAAACTAACTCTATTTTTTTTATTTGCTTGTAATCTTATTCTATGTTAGGCCAATATTAACTTTTACTTCGATTCATCAAACAAAAGGTCTTTGTCTTTTATCAATTGATCAATTATGCCAATGCTACATGGATATGGATTGCCTTTAAAAAAGACAAAAGAGTACCTGACATATACCACCTTGAAAATAAGTCATTTTAGTGGAGCTATGATATTTAGTGTAGTACCAAAGTTTGGCCCAACTCAACTGCTAAGACCATTACTCGAGCTTAGAACCTATGAAACATCTTAAATAGGTTTCTAAGCATCAATTTAGTACTTCTATTTGATCAATTCTTCAAAAAGTTTTCAACCAACAGACAACTATACATGTCAACTGAAATAAAAGTAAATGTTTTAGACATTTCTAATATCATTCTCACAATAACTATATTGCAAACACGTACTATTATTGTTCCTCATACATTAAGAAATTTTAAAAGCTGTAAATATTGAGATTAAAATAGAGTTTGAAATTGTAAAATAAACAGAAAAGAAGAGAAATCATAAAGTTATTTTAATATGAATAAAAGCCTAAGACTTTTGTTTCTTTGTATGATTACCTATATGTTTTCTAATTTAATTTCTTTAAATTATGTTAAATAATCATCAATCATATAATTAATTATCACCACTATCCAATGATCTTGCAATAATGACACACTTTTTTTATTTATGTTAGACTAATAATTATATATAGTAACAAATAAATAAAAGTATTAAGAAATATTTAGATTTATTAAATTTAATTAATTGATTGAAGACCTAGCTATTAAATTGATCCTATTAACTTCTAAACTCAAATTACTTCTTGATGTTATGATTGCCTTTCAATTGGCTAACTAGGATTTGCTCTTGAGTGATTAATTTAAGAATATAAATAAAAACAAATAAATAATTTTAATTAATAAATAATATCAATATTATAAAATCAAATTGGGTTTCAAAAGGGATTAATCATAAGAATCCACCATAACTCATGGCAAGAAGTATCTAATTACACATAGTGATAAAGATAAGAGTAAAAGTAATTAAACACAAAACATCCATAACAATAAATAATAAGAAAAGAAAAAGTATTTAGAGTCAAGTATTTAGTGTTAAGTGTAGAGTCAAGTATAAGAGATAGAGGTGAGAACAAGTCTAGAGTCAAGTATTTAGTGTTAAGTGTCTCTTCACCAGAGATAGTAAGTCCTTTTATTAAAAGTGTAGAATCTAAAAAGACATTATTTGCCTTCCAAAAAGATATGATGTTATATCATATCTAAAATTAAGATCTAAATTTAAAATTCAAAATTTAAATCTAAAATCTATAAATTATTTGCTTATTCAATAAATTTTCATGATTTGAGTTATTTTAACAAGTTACATTGTCACCATAAAACTAAAATAAACTTAGTCAGCTTAAGGAGTAAAACAATAAATCTAATGAAAAAATAAGGGTAATAGCTTTGGAAAAAGATTGCATGACCATTGACTGTAAGCAGTATTAGTATGAGTGATTTATAATCATACAAAAACTAGGATTGAAATTAAATTAAAAGTAATTATAAAGAAGTATAAAGGTGAAACCACAAGCCTTAGGTTCAGCTCGAACAATTTCGTGTTGGAAGTTGCACTATTTTCTCTTTACTTTTTATATTTCTTTTGATTATTTTCTCTTTATTAATATTACATATTATTTAAATTTAAATAATTAAATCACAATAGTATTGGTAATTGAAAACAATTTATGTGGAACAATATTTCATAAACTTAATTTGAGCTCAATCGTTCTAAGTCTCCTGTAAATTTAGTGTTTGATCTAGAAATTGAAAAAAAAATTGCATGTAGATAAATAAAAGAATTCATAGAGCAGAGGATGATAATATATATCTTAACTAGGAGCTTAACATACAAAATGAGCTTCACCTAGTTCTGACAACCATTCCATACCAAGAACAAAAATTTGCACCACCTAGCTCAAATAAGTAGAAGTTTTGTTGTACTTGTAGATCCTGTAACTATACAAGTAAACCATTGCAATACCTCTAACTACTGACCTGGTGAACATAACTAACCTTTATCCAATATTGAGGAGTCTAAATAACTTATTAATGTCATACTCAATCAAATAAAAAAATAATTTAAATGCAATAAACTAGGAGACTAACCTACATCATTCTCTTGAGAACCTTGGTTACAAACACTAAAAACAAAAAATAGAAAAATAGGAAGAGTTTGAATGTAAGAAAGAATGTATTTAAGAAATTAAAACATAAAGAAATTCAATAAATCAAAAGCGATCGACCTATAATTTTTACTCTGCAAAATAAATTTGGTTTCAAAATTAATCTCACAAATTTAAATTAAAGAACACACGTCTTTAATCTAAACTCTTTGAATGATTATTAAAGGTTTATGATTGATTTGATAAGTTCTTTTCTCAATCTGATTTTGAATGTTCAAACTACATAAACAAATGTTTTGAGATCACAAGAATATTGAATTTGACACATGAATTATCCAAAATTGTATCAATGCAATGCGAGACTGAAAGAAAACTATTTATGATAAAATTGAGACTGTAAAAAATAAGGTTTCAAATTGAATTGAAATAGAAATTGTTACCTCATCGCTTTGTCGGATCGAATTCACAGGTCAGCCTATGAAATTACTCCTTCATCACAATTGTAAATAAACACTAACACAATTTTAAGGAAAATTATCATGGAAAAGCTAAAACAAATTTGAAAGAAAGAATAGAAGAAATAAGAAATAACTCAAAGAGGAATTCCATATAAAAATTAGCACAAATGTAAAAAGAAAGAAAGTCAAAAGATAGATTATCTTCATTCTTCTAACTACATCTCTTTTATATGGAAGTTAACTCTAAAGTAAACCTAAGATAATAAGTACATAAACTAAACTAGCCATAAAGTGTAATTAGGCCCAAATTATAATATGAAATATTAATGGACACTTAATTCTCGTAACAACATCAGGGAGTCAACTTCAAATGCCCATAACTCTTAGCTTAGAACTTCAAAACCAGTTAATGAAGTGTCAAATCAAAGCTGGGTTAGGTTTCCAATGCAAACAGAACACTAAAAAATTTCACCTACATAAAAAGTTATGATCAAAATAGTGAGTAAAGGTTAAAAGTACTAGAATACAAAAATTAGGTAGAATTACTAATTAAGGCTCAAATAAATAAAACTACCTTAAAACAGTGAAATAATCATAGAAATAGTGTCAAGAAGTAATATTAGTAATACTAAAATGCCAATATAATATGACTCATCAATAACTAACATATTAAGATCTTTCAATTGTGTGGATATGAATTGTAAAAGCCTTGCAATCTACTAATGTCAACATTTGTTTCCCTTACATCATTCCCCCGTAACTTAAAGTATCTCTTTAACGTAAGACCAGTCATACTAATAGGATCCAACTGAATAGATTTTACTCCCTATTATATATTCTTCTTTTTCCCATCTTCTATGACTTCCTTAGTTTCATTCAATTGCTCTGCTAATATCATGACCCCTATAATTATTTGTTCTTGCATACATGTTTTGTGAAAATTTTCTCATTACACCTAAAATAGAGGTTTTTCCTCTACTTCTTATTGTACTCCACTACAAACAATTCTTTAAAACTCCTTCCCTCTTTGACTAGTTCATATATTTTTGATAGGTTTGTTAATAGAGTTTATACTTGAACCATTGGAGGCTGAAGATTCCACACAAGTACCCCCATTCTCGATTATTGTTTCTTTGAACTTTGATCGGCTATCGTATGCAACCATTCTTGAAACCAAATTACTCTTATTATTAGTCCCTCATTTTGCTCCTCATATACTCCCAACATTTCCTTTCCTCAAGATTACCTGATTTTTTTCATCAATTAATTGTGTCATGTTTATTATGTCCACTAGGACTCCATTAAGTGTAACTTCAATTCTACCTCACCTCTTATTTGAGACCATTTAAAAAAATTCTCTTAAAATATTATTATTCAATGATTTTTAGAGGTCGCGCATGTATCTCAAATTGTTCATGACATTCTTGCACTATGTCCTCTTATTTTAATCCTAAAAGGATTTCATATGGATTTTGTATCATTAAAGTTTTCAAACATCAAATGACTGCTTGCTTAAACTACTCCCAGGATAAAATTCTAGGACAAGATTCCCACTGTTAAGGCCACAGTCATGCCATTTCTTCTAATCCAACCATGATCATTGATATATGTTCTCCTTCTAGTACCCCTCCATTTAAATGAAAATACTTTTTGATCATGTTAACCTAACTATATATGTCTTCTCCCTTAAAAATTAGGATTTCAAGTTTTCATCATCGATCGTTCTTTTCAATGATGTCTTGTTCTCCAACCTCATTCATGCTTCTAGCATCCATACTTAAATTGAGCGTAAGCCTTCTTGAATTTCTCCTAGTCTTAACAAAATTTATTGTACATTATTTTCGGTGTTACAAATATGAAGCTTCATTATTGAACAACATTGAGTCTCTTCTTGTTGTTGTCATAATTCTGACAAACTCCTATCAATGCTTTTACTCAACCTTTCATTCTTGTCCCTTGGTGACCATTTTTGTTAACACTTGATAAGCGAACCAAGCTTCATTGTAGTAAATTGATATCATTCTCAAGGATTTGGTGATAATATTGATTTCCTTTCTTGTTTATTATTTGGTGATCAATGAATGGAAGAGGGAAATGGTCCTTTCTAGTAGCCTGGTTTAGTCACCTATAGTCAATACACACTCTCCATTTGTTGGCGACTTTGGTGGTAACCATCTCATTCTCTTGGTTCTGCACTATAGTAATCCCAGACTTCTTAGGCATCACTTGAACAGGTGAAACCCATGTACTATCAGAAATGGGGTAGATGATCCCAGCCATCAGTAGCTTGGTCACTTCCTTCTTTACTACATCCAAAATGGTAGGGTTGAGTCGTCTTTGGGGCTGCCTTACTGGTCTAGACTCATCCTCCAAGTGAATCCTGTGCATACATATGGCTGGACTAATTCCAGGAATGTCATTCAAGCTCTAACCGATGGCTTTCTTATGCACCTTTAGGACTTGTAGCAACTTCTCTTCCTAATCCTCTACAAGGCTGTTAGATATAATTACCAGAAATCTCTGCTGCTCTACATCCAGATAAACATATTTAAGGTCCTTTGGCTGAGGGCTCAACTCCAATGAACTTGGCTGCTGCTGAATAACTGATAAGGGAGACTGTGGGGCTGCAACAGTCATGGTATGACAGAATCTGGATCGGCACCTGCAATGGAAGGCAAAACAGCAAAAGATGTGGCAGTATTAATCTCACCACAAATGGAACAAATGCCACTATCACAGGTGCATCCTGGTAAAGCATCTAAATCTAAATCTAAATCTGAAAATTGAGACAAGTCAAAATATGAATCTACAGCAATATCAATATCAGAATCAACTACATCAAAATCAATTACATGATGAACTGCATCAGAATCTGTATCAGAATCAAAATCATAATTTCTATCTACTGCACTAAGAAGAAAAATTAGAACACTCAGAAAGCATCGAATGGCTCTCAGCCGGATGTCTCATGGCATCAAAGATATTGAAATGAACTGTGTCATCTCCGAACTCCACGGACAGTGTGCCTGTATGAACATCAATCTTTGTCTTCGCAGTCATCAAGGATGGTCTACTCAGAATCAAGGTCGAGTTTTCATCCTGCATATCAAGAATGTAAAAATCAGCCAGAAAAATCAATTAGTTAACTTTTACCAACACGTCTACAAGCACTCCCAAGGGTTGAGCTGTGCTTCGGTTTGCTAACTGAATAATCACGTTGGTTGGTTTCAAGTCTCCCAAATGCAACATCTTATATACGGCTGAAGGCATAACATTAATAGAAGCTCCCAAATCCAGCAAGGCACTAGCAAAAGAGGACTCTCCAATTGTGCAGGGAATGGAGAAAGTTCCTGGATCACCACATTTCTGCGGAAGGCTAGACTGGGACAAGGATGAAACTATCTGGACATTCCTCTTCTTCAAGTTTCTCTTATAAGTACAGAACTCCTTCAAGAATTTTGCATATCGAGGAATCTGTTTGATGGCATCCAGCAGAGGAATATTAATCTCCACCTTCTTGAAGGTGTCCACAACTCTTAATCTATTTCTATTTTCTTTGGTGGAGGGACTCTGGTTGGGAAAGGAAGGGGAATTTGTTGCTGTGCTGAATTATCTCGGACTCCCTCTTCACTTCCACTACCTTCACTGGCCTGCACTGGACAATTGGTCAATTCCTTGCCACTTCTTAAAGTAATAGCACTTACATTACCTTTTGGATTAACTACTGGCTGAGAAGGAAGTGTTGTGTAACACCTTATATTTCTTTTCTCAATATACAATAAATTTTCATAAAAAGTTAAATAGTAAAGTAAATTTTTCTTTCAAAAACTCTCTAAATAGAAACAGACATGGAAATGATATAAGGTTTATAGAGTAAAATTTCATTAATTCATAAGTACTTTAGAAAAACAAAGATTCTAAAGTTTTCATCAGCAACAAAGAGAAATAGTAGTTTTATAACTGTTTTGAAAAGAATGCTATAGAACTGAAATTATCCATTACATAACTCAAAATAACTAAGTCCTATAGCAGTTCTCATCCATCCATGCACTGTGAGCTTGGTACTATTCGTCCTGATTTCCTGAAAAATGTTGTGTAAGGGTGAGTCTCTACCCTACCACTTATACTTAATATATATTCATGACAAACACATCTTATCACGATTAAAGAAAACATCATGGCATTACATATCACAGTGTCATATAAAGCATATTCTCATCTCAACGCATATTATATTCCATAGATTCACAAAATCTTTTACTTTCATCCGCGCTTACCGCTCCCTGTGGCCACAGTTATCCGATGCTTCTATCCCGAGGTCTTACACATCTATGTAAATAGTCACTGGATGACCCAATGCAATACGGATACAATGCATACAATAGACGGTCCCTTAGCAAAGGTAATGGTCAGGAGTCAAGTCGAGAAATGAGTGTGTGGCCGTGGTGCATTCGAACACAATATTTCGTGCATAATCCCGAATGTCACTCACCACCCTACATTTTCCTAAGATATCTCATATTCACATGTTCACATATGCCATTTATCATGTTCACACATATTTTTCATATTATTTCCACATACTTTTTATCATATCCATCAAACCATGGCATATTCACAACACGCATCATTTTAACATGAAACACAATATATTCAAACATGAAACATTCATCTCTTTGTATATTTCATATCACAAAATCATAAAAAACATATCAACCATCCTCAATATACCTTATCATGCCTTATTTGAACATAATATCACATTTTTACCATGTATTCATCATAAAATCACATAAACAGTCAATTATTCTCACTTTTCACCGATTATTTCTCATAAAACAAGGATTATTCCACATATAATCACATACATGACAAGATCTATGAGAATACAAGTAATAAACATAACAAAATGATAAAGTAGAGCCCCCTTACCTAAAAATAGAGCTTTTACAGAGATTTAACCGAAGATTTAACTCTAGAATGGAGTTTTTCCTAAAAATACCATGAACATCTATAAAAAAAAGAAGAAGAGAAATAAACGGTAAATCTAACTTCAAACTTAGAGAAACTTACTTGAAATCCTTTAGAACGGACGTAAAATCACATATTTGAAAAGAAATCTAAGTTTAGAAGGTTTAGTATAAGAGAAAATGACGAGATATAGCCTTGGAACCTTTGAGAACCTTGGATAGGAATGAAAAGTTTCATATGAAGTCTCCTATTTATAGGAAATTTTTTGAAGATGTCAGCGTCAATGTGATGTAAGCGATGATGTCAGCATGATGTCACTGATGAGGTAAGCGATAATGTCAGTATGATGTCACTAATGACATCTATGTGATGTCACTAATGACATCAGCGTGATGTCACCTATGACATCAGCGTGATGTCACCTATGACATCAGCATGATGTCACTGTTGACATTAGAGGCTACTGTACATACACGGTTTCTTTCTGCTCACAAAGTACTACAGATTTTTCTCAATGATATACTACAAGCATGACACAAAGCACAGGATGTTACATGCTGCAGACCCTTACTGCTGTAAATTATTCACTGAAGTTGCCAGCTGCCCAATTTGGGTTTATAAGTCCTGAATAGTGGCTGATATGTTCTGCTGAAACTGCAGACTTTGAGTGGCCATTTGACTCATCAACTCCGCCAAGGAAAGTCCACTACTGCTGGGCTGTGGAGGAGGTTGTTTTGAGCTTGATTTTGCTGTAAAGGTTGCTGCTATTATTGTCTCATAAAAGGAGGCAGATACTTTGGTTGCTGCTACTGTTGTTGTCTCATAGGAGTAGGCAGATACTTTGGTTGCTACTGCTGCATTGGGTGATGTTGTGGCTGATAGTATGAGGGGTGTGCAGGCTGCTGCTGGTACACATACTTCTGTTGTTGCTGTGGTGCTGGTGGACCATACCTCATATTGGGATAACTTCTCCACCCTAGATTGTATGTAGGGGAGAAAGGGTTATGTTGCTAAGGTTGTTGCTGGTGACTATGGTAAGGAGGATGTATGCCTGCTACCAAATGAGAAGGCTGGGCTGTCTCCTGCAGTTGAGGGCAAGAATCAGTATAATGGTCACCTGCATAAATGCCACACGTCTGCTGGATCTGTGGAACTGCCTAGCCCATGGCTAATTGTCTCACCAAGGAAGTCAATTTTGTAAGCTTGTTTTCCAGCCTCTGGTTATCAACTGCAGCAACACTGCTTGTGGATGCCGGATGTACAGCTCTAGTGGTCATATTTCTAGAACTAAATTGCTGAGAATTTTCTGCCATGTTGGAGATCAAATATCTTGTAATTGCTGGAGTCTTGTCCTTAAGAGCACCTCTACTGGCTGCATCAATTATGTTGCGTTCTATAGGCATCAATCCTTCATAGAAATATTGAATCAAGAGCTGCTCATTTATCTGATGGTTTGGGCAGGTTGAACACAGCTTGTTGAACCTCTCCAAGTATTCATATAAGCTCTCTCCTTCCAGCTGTCTAATGCCACTAATTTCCTTTCTTATTGCTACTGTTCTGGATGCAGTGAAGAATTTCTCTAAAAATCGCCTCTTCATGTCATTCCATGTACATATTGGTGTTGGCTGCAGGTACAACCAATCCTTGGCTATATCACATAATGAGAATGAGAATGCCTTCATCTTGACAAAATCCTCAGGCACATCCACTGGTCGCATGGTAGAACACACCACATGGAAATCCACCAAATGCTTGTGTGGGTCTTCTCCTGCAAGACCATGAAATTTAGGAAGTAAGTGAATAAGACCAAACTTTAATTCATAACTTGCTACTCCCTCTTGCAATTGTTGTATCTAAATGCACAACGGTTAGTGTCCAATGTCAGGGGCAGCAAGCTCCTTCAAAGTCCTTTCTTGATTGTTTGCCATATTGCTTATGTATGAAGTAGACTGACTATGAGTAGGATTGTGTTCTTTCCTCAATTTTAAAAGCCTCAATCTTGTCCTCTCAATCTCAGGGTCAAATGAATGCAGTATGCCTGGATTAGATTTGGTCATAAAAGGTGAGAATCACAAAGAACAACACAATTCCTGAATGCACAGAATCAGTTATCAAAGCAAGTACCATCAAAACACAAGAAATTGTTGAAGTAAGAATATGATAAATCTCTATATGGTATAGGATAAAAGCACAAAAGTTTTTAGAATTTTTGGAATTGATCTGATATGGAAACTGGAAGCCTAAAATCAAGAAAAATAGGTCAATAAATGCTTTAAAAAAAACTTATAGAAAACATGCAATTTTTGAAAATCGGGGAAACCTCAATTGGCAGAGCAGGTTGCGGTGAGTAGGAAATTTCATTCTACCCCAAAGTTATGTATGGTGGAAAAAATTCTGACATTCCTAGTAAAAGTTATGACACTTTTAAGTTGCACAAAATTTTTCTTCACCAACAAAGTGTATCTCTT
The DNA here is from genome assembly GCA_024086825.1 of Abrus pulchellus subsp. cantoniensis. Taxonomy (NCBI): domain Eukaryota; kingdom Viridiplantae; phylum Streptophyta; class Magnoliopsida; order Fabales; family Fabaceae; genus Abrus; species Abrus pulchellus. Next base: position 14,550,616 of record CM044053.1, on the reverse strand, counting down.
TTTCTACAAATGATTTTTCAAATCTACCAACTCTACACACTAATAGACACTAAATGTAATGTGCATACAAAAATTCAGGTCAAAATTCTATCATTTACTATTTTTTTAGAATTTTTCAAAATTAGTGAATAGTGAATGAATATTGTGTGAATAGTGTGAACAGTGTAATCAGCAAGGCAAAACGATTTCCACTAGTCCTCTATTTTTCTGATTTCTGTTTTCATCATGCAATGTAATGCAACATACAACACACGAATTGGACTTAATCACACACAAACTGAATTACAATATGCAATACAATGCACAAACACTTGATACATAACAGAATGCAGTGAATGTCTATTGTGTTAATGTAACAATACACAGAATTCAGATTTCAGTCGAAACAGCCAAATCAAATACAACTAAATCAGACTCTAAACACTAAACACTTATTCACAGAATGCACAATTGCATAACAGCAAAATGCAAACTAACTACACTGAACACAGAACACTAAACGCACTACAATGAACAATGCAATCAAAACAATTGGTCAACAGAATAGAATTACACAAGAATTACAGAATTTAGAACAACAGAAATGCTACAGGTATACGACATAAACACAGATGAACTAAACACAAATATAATTCACACATTTTGCAGAACACAGAAAACACAATACAATTCACAATTGAACTACACAAACACAAAATATATATTTTTTTTAAAACACACAATGCAGGAAACACAATGCACCATTGAATCAAAGCAATACGAAATGCATCCCCAGCAACGGCGCCAATTTTGATAAACATGTCGCAAAGGTATCAAAAGTAACTAAATTCCTCACAAAAACATATAGTTTAGGGAGAAACCTAGGTCATCTTTCACAAGGATGCAAATGCACATTGTTTCAATATCAATTATGCAGAAAACGTTTATGTTTGGGGGAGTTTTATGATTAAATGCAGAAGATTAAATTGCAGAAAGTCAAACACAGGGAATTAAACGTAAATTGTAATATAAGTAATAAAATATGATCAATCTAAAAAATCAAATCGAGATCCAAAACAAACAAATCCAAAACCGAGAATGAAAATTGAATTGTTTAAATCTCTTCTGCACAACAAACAATTAATCAATTGTTTATTATACGATTAAGAACAATGCACAATTCAATCGAACAATGCTTTCTATGCAATCGCAAAAGTGTGAGATCAGAAAACACACTCGGAGCTTCAAAATTGTCTTAAACAAATGCGATCTAGACTTCAGTAATGTAATTGAGAAGGAAACATGGAAGAAAATGTCTTACACTTGCAGAAACTTAATCGCCTTTCAAATGTAATATGTAGAGTAATGTAAATTCGAAGTGAAAAATGCAAGAGAAGAAGAGAATGGGTAAAAAATTCGGAGGTTCTATTGGAAGCAGGAAAGTTATTACAAAACTAAAAAATGAAAAAATGAATTAAAGGTGCTTCCAAATCAGCCCCTGGCCTCTATAAGTAGTAGTCCTAAAAGAGCAAAACCAAATGGGCCAAAGCTGGGCCGAAAATAAATACAACAAAAATCGCAAAACAAAAGCAAAATAAAAGTTGTACAAAAGTCAAACTAAAAGTCTAAACTTCTAAAATTCGTAGAAAATAGCTCCAGACTCCAAATAGCACGATCGATATGTCCAAATTGAAGCCCAGGAAGTAAGGAATCAAAAACAAAATGATGAGCCAAAAATGATATCTACAGGAAAAGTTAGGGCCAAATTAGTAACTAAAGGTCAAAATAAAAAACATGAACAAAAGTATAGTATTTACGAAAATTTCTAATTAACATGATAAATGCAAAAAACATATTAAATGGAAGAAATAAGGGAATGAAAAGACATGTAAAGGATGCAATAAGACTATAGATGTGGGAACAAAACATGAGCTATCAGGGCCATAGCAAGATATAAAATGAATTTACAAAAAGAAGAATAAGAGATGAAGAAGTCTCGTTGTTCTCAAACAATCTGTTCCCCACGTCTTCCTTGTGCTCTGTTTTCTCTTAGATATCTCTTTCTTTCAATATTTGTGTCTACTTTCATCTCTCTCTCTCTCCCAGATCCCCTTTTATACGCATCTTCAAAATAAGAGAAATTTGGGAATTTTAATTCTGTCACTGCAACTATAGATTCACGGCTGCAGCTGCAGATTCATAGTCATTGTTGTAACTCTCTAGAATCCTTGTTTTGTTGCATAATTTCGTTGCTACAGCTGTGGAGTTAGGGCTATAGCTCTGAATTTTAGACTTCATCAAATTTTGCACAAAGAGAGGTATTTTAAAACCAAAACACTACCACTCTTGTAACTTCATGAATTAGATTAATTTACCTACTTCAGATATTAACATGCCCATAATTATTTATATTTTAACCTAAAAAGAGTGTCAAATTAATGATAAAACACTAATTTCTAGCACTTAACAACTCTCTCTAACTTACTTTTTGTTTGTTCCTAAACAAAACAAGGACAACATAAGCCAGATTACAAATTACTTCTTTATCAACAAGAAGAAAGTTCAGCAATCAATTAACCTTCATGAAATCATTTTTAACTCACCTGAAGTGCCTACAAAATCACATGACAAGTCAATAACATGAACACTACAAATCAGTGACCAAATACAATTCTCACGAGTGTATATCTCTCATAGGTGAGTGTTTTTCTCAACTCCACACATCATTTCTATGAACAAGCATTGATATCATCTCTCCATTATCGCTCTTGAAAAAAAATTAAAAATCACAAGGACTTTTGAGGGTCATAATATGGCCTGATTAATGAAGAAGACATGATTTTTCTGACTAAGCAAAGTCCCAAACTCTAAAAAGCAAAATAAACATGACTAACGTCACTCAACAATGTTTCCTTATCTTCAATTTTTAATTTCAACATCTCTCATCCCAATTTCTTCTATCAAAGTTCACTTGTACCCTCTTAATAAAATTTTTCTTTTTAACTTAATGTGGAGAACCCCCTCTTTATTTTAAAATTTATATACACTATTTTAGCTTCTTTCTCTCTTCTTTTTGTTTTTTAAGCTACTTTTGTCATATTGTGTACCATGATAACTCTAGAGAGGTAATTCTCACTTTAGAATTTACAACATGCTAATTATTTTTTTTTCTTCAACCTTAACAAACTTCACTCCCCCTAACTTAACCTAAATTCATTTTCATAAAGCCCTCTAAGGTTTGGTAAGGGTGAGGAATTTGCATTTTTTGCTTATGGTTAAGGGTTGAATAAAGCACCAAGCTCAAATAGGTTTCAAAAAGATTTTTCTTTTTTTTTTTCATTTTAGGATAGTGATTTAGCTCCAAGCCAGTTTTTTTCTATACATAATAAAATGCCTTGATCTTTTCCAAAATTTCTTTCAAGAGCAAAAATTTCAAGACTCAACCAATGCAAACACATATACTATGATGATGGCTATCAAAAATGTAAGTGTATGCATCAATTAAGGCACTCTCACTCACCGGCTTGGCTAAATAGTTCAACCCACTAACCTTTCATGTCAAGTTAATGAAATGCTTATGAACTCGATAATCATGAATAAATTGACTAAGTGCAACCACAAATGACTATTGAAAACACATTTTTTTTTTTAGAAAGTGAATTTCAAGACGCGATAATTCCTTTCTTGTTTATATTCAAATAACTTATTATAAACCAATTTGATTTAAAAAAATTTAATTGTAAGGTTAAAGTTTAAGAATGATTTTTTATGCTTACCAAAAAATTTGTTGTTGGTTAAACCACCTAGTTCCCAAAAAATAGTTAACCTTTGCTATCACTTTACCTATTTACAAAAAGGTCATTGCATTGTCAAAAATAATAATGACCTTTCCAAATACTATTTTCAAACTAAACACCAAAGAACATCCCAAAAACTAAGTAGTAAAGTCATAACCACATAAAATTATAACTAATAGCAACTAAAAATAAACTAAACCAACTAAAAGTAAATTGTAGTATTTAAATACTGGAATTTAAAATTACAAAAATTTAAAATGGAACTCTTTTTTCCATAGTTGGACTTAGACTCTTCCTCCTCTTGCTTGTCCAACAACAACAGGCTGTGTACTCTGAACTCCTGATTGCTGCACTCCACCACCTCTTAAGAAAATAAGATTATTCATAGGCCATAAAACTTGGTCAACAAACTCTTCAAGGGTAGGCCAACGGTATATGCTGCCTCCAGTGTCAGCCAGGTGGAGTGTGTATAGTAGTAGAAGTAAGAACCACAAACATCTTGCATGGAAAAGTGCTCTTATGCCATAGTTCTTGAAATTTCATCAAACACCAGAAATAAACTAATCATCACAAGAATTACACAAATGCATTCAATCCACGACAAGTATCTATGATATGCTTCAATAACCACATTATTCCAGTGCATTCATCAATTCAATTTCATATAATCATTTTGACAAACACTTTGCATGCAGCTCTTTGAAGTAGAATTTTTAAACATATTTTCATTCATGTATCAGCCAAATTGTACAACAACTTAATTCACATGTAAAGTACATTAGAATCAATCACTACAAATTATCCACTACATGAAAATTCCACAATGGTTGGCTTTCGAGGTTAAGGTTAATCCCACAACCTTGGACTTCAAAAAGAAAGCACAAATGCAAAAATATGAAACAGCTCAATGAAATTCTAATGCACTTAATCAAGCAAGATAATTCATTTCTTCAATGAATCCAATATACAATAAAAGAGAAAAAAAAAAACTTAGGTTCCTTCTATGGTGAACATGCAACCACAAGAGAGGGAGAGAAAAAAGAAAGAAACTTACCTTTGATGCACAAAATTGAAAAATGAGAGTTTCTAAGTCTCAAAATGCACAAGAAAATTAAGGGAAATGGAAGAAAAATGAAGGCTTAGGGCAAGAGAGTTTGGAGAGCACGAGTGGCACGAGGGAGAAAATGAGTGAAATTAACATTTTGATTTAAACTTAGACACTTAAAGTAACTTTCGCGCTTCACCATTGTGGCCTTGGGTTTGAGTGTTGTACTTGGTTTATTTTGGCAGAGAGTTAGCGCCACGACTATGAAATTGGGCACTCCAGCATTGGCTTACAAGGACCCCTAGAACTTCTCCAAAGAGTTGGAGCTATGGCTGTGAGTGAGGGCTGCGACGCTAGTATCAGTAAGTTATTCTGGGGTATTTTTCTGCTAAATCCGCTATAGCCTGGATAAGGGCTGTAGCGGTGAGACTTAGGAAAATTTGAAATCTTGATTCTCATTCAACATTCTACTTCTAACTTCTTTTGAACATTTTTCTTCCTACTTAATCTTTCTACCAACTTTCATTCCCTTCTCTTTCCACAAAAAGACTTCAAATCAACTCAATTAAACAAACTCATATAAAGTAAATCACACTAACTAATCATCTAACGACAATTCACAATCTATGTAAATGCATATCAAATTAACTAGCAACTAACACACCTCTAACTAAATACATATCAATACTTATAAAAACACCCAACCAAATGCTAACACTCAACACAACACTCAACTAAGCAAGCAAACAAGCAACCAAAATGATTTCAACATTCAACATCACACACACACACACACTTAATCACACAATATGGATACTATAAACTAAAATTCACACATAATTAACACCAAACACGCTAATTTAATGTCTTTAGCTTGACATTGCCACATGATCAAATCTCCTTGAGATGTGTGATGGTAATGAGGCTTTCAACATCACCACCCAAATAAGACTTGAGTCTTTGACCATTAATTGTTCATGTTCTTCTAGTGGCAAGCTCTTCAAGTTCAATTGCTCCATATGGTTTAACAAATTTGACCAAAAATGGGCCTGACCATTTTGATTTGAGTTTACTTGGAAATAGTCTTAACCTCGAATTGAATAGCAACACTGATTGACTGGGTTGAAAGTTCCTTCTCACTATGTTTTTGTCATGATAGGCCTTTACTTTACTCTTGTATAATTTATTGTTCTCATAAGCTTGCAACCTCAATTCTTCCAATTCATGCAACTGAATTTTTCTTCTTTCACCAGCTGTCTTCATATCAAAATCCAATGCTTTCAATGTTCAAAATGTCTTGTGCTTCAGCACCATAGACAAATGACAAGCCTTACCATAAACAAGCTGAAATGGAGTCAACCAATTGAAGTATTTAATGTTGTTCTATAAGCCCATAAGGTATTATTAATGTTCATGGCCCAATCTTTTCTTGAACTAGCCACAATTTTCTCCAGGATCTTCTTTAATTCTCTGTAGGAGACCTCAACTTGGCCATTGGTCTGAGGGTGGTAAGGTGTAGCCACTCTATGATTCACTCTATAATTCTCAAGCGCTTTTCTCAATTGAATATAACAAAAATGTGATCCACCATCACTAATATGCACTCTTGGAGCACCAAACCTGCAAAACATATTTGTCTTCAACAACTTGATAACAGTCTTGGCATCGGCCTTCTGAGTAGCACTAGCTTCTACTCATTTTGACATATAATCCACAGCCACCATGTAACACCCTACTTTTTAAAGTCTAAATAATAATAATAATAATAATTTATTGTAAAACAAAAGAATAAATTGATTTTATTCAATTCCTGAAATATAAATAGACAAAAAATTTGAACTTTTCTTCATATTGAACATATTTGCAATATTTTTACTATTTTATGATTCATTTTTTACTATTTAAATCATAAATATTTAAAAGAAATAACAATTTATTTATAATGTAAAACGAGTAGCATGAAAATAATGTCATTGAAACTTTTCTAAAACGAATCCTTTCATATTACTTTACAAAAACATTATCAATACAATTTTCACAAATTTAAAATTCAACATAAAATAATATCACTGATGAATATTACAAATACAATTTAAATTATTACTTACAATAATTGATATCAAACCTTTCCAATATTTAAATTCATCATTAATTATTTACATATCAAAAATTTATTTTTAACTAAGATTTAATCAAAACTTTTGTAACTTTAATACAATTTAAGTCTATAGAGCAGATTCTTTCTTGCAACATCACTGAGCATATGATCCTAGAACGGACCATCCTTCACTTCAATTCCTAAAAAAGTGGTTATAAGGGTGAGTAATCTCATCCCGAATAATTTATTGATTTAGGTATTGTACAAAAATTTGCACATGAGACATAAATATGTGCCAATATAATAAGAACGACTAGTTTCAATACTAAATTAATAGAACTATAACAGCAAAAATTTTGTCATTTACACTTTAAACCATATAATATGTACTAACATAATATCAAGTCATACATTACATTCGCTAAAATTACAACAAGTCAACAAATCATCCATCACTTTCTCATTACTTCGAACATACACTATATTCACACTATTTCCTCCATTTTTATACCAAGCAGTATGTCATAATAAGTGCATTACAACCATACTAATCAATGCATTATGATACATGCATTATAATTATACCCGTCAATGTATTACAATACGTGTATCATAATTACACTAATTAATCCGTTATGATACACCTATTATAAACACATATCTCACAAATTCACATCCATTACCTTTGGGATCCCTTAAGGTTTACATATGTATAGATAGTTATTGGTTAGCTGCAACAACACAGATACAACTTGCATTCCCTGGACCTTTTTAGCAAAGGTATAGTCAGGAGTCTCGTCAAGAGATGAGTGTGTAGCCTGTGAATACTTTTCCTTTCAGCAAATCATTGTTCACTCTCTTACACTTAGTATTCACCGCCCTCACTTCTCCAAGATTTTTTAAATCTACTCCAAACTCTATACCCCAGTGTATTTCTATAACTATCTATACAAGGTCTCAGCATTTCATATACATTCGATTTCTCAACAATTTTCATTCCAAACCATTTCTCTCAACACTTCAATATTTTCACAAAACACACATCTTATCATCATTTTAGCATTTCATACAATTTATCATCATTTCCTTTTCCACTTGATAATACATCAGTTCTTTATTCATAAATTCTGAGTAAATCCACAATTGCTATTCTAAACAATCAAATATTTTTCATAATAATATGAATTCATAAATCTCTACATTCATCAAGTATCAAATACAAACTTAAAATTATCACAACACACAATTCCAGTATTAACAATTTCTTCACCTTTTCACATTATTTATATCAATAAAATGTGCTGAAGGTTGGTCACCCTCAATCTCAAACCAGTCGTGGAGTTAAACACATATTAAGTTGAATCATAGAGAAATTTGTCAGAGATTACACTCTATCGGTCTTTTATAGAATCGTCTATCCTAGGATTTAACACCTTTGATCCCATATTGTTCAAATTCATAGTACAACATTAATTATACATATATATTAACATCAAGATCACAAATTTCCTTCAAAAACTGTTTTACATGTAAATTTTGTTACAAAATCTCATCTAGGTATTTTTCAAAAATAAATCATCAGACTTTCATGTTCTAAAGATCCCGATTAATGAAGACTTTACTATTTAGCACAAAAGTATTAAAGTTTCTAAATCAAAATAGAAAATACGAGTTATAATTCAGGATTTGCTTTCCTTACCCGAAGACTAGTCTTTGAGATCAAATCTTTCTAGAGAATCGAAGGAGAGAAATAACACTTCTGATGGAAAGTTTTTATCCAAAATATAGAGATCACCCTAAATATTACAAGATAAACACCTATTGAAGAGATGACCAAAGAAAAGAGATAAAATTAGATATTTGAGCTCTGAGAAACTTACTTGGAACCGAATGAAATTGATATTTGAGCTCGGATCTGGAAGAGATTCAAAGTTTGGAAGAGTTGTCCCTTGAGAAGGGAAAAAGAGAAAACAGAAAAAACGAGGAGAAAAGGTTGTTTGATGAGAAATGAATGTTTTCATGGCCGTGGTTCCTTAAATAGTCTTCTAAACTCGTGCGATCTCACTTTGGCGACCAGATTCTTACTTGAGCGAGATCCACCCTCGCCTGAGCGAGACAACCAGATAGTGAGATTACTCATTTTTCTGCTATTCTCACTTGAGCAATAACACTCTCGCTTGAGCAAGATACAATCTTGCCTGAGCGAGATTGAATTCAGAGACCTTCCTATTTTCCTGTGACTCCTCGCTTAGGCGAACTCCATCTCGCTTGAGCGAGCCACTTCTTCGCATGAGGGAGATTCTCTGTCGCCTAGGCGAGAGGATAGTTGGGTCAACCTTACCCTTTCTCGCTTGAGTGAGAAAGCTCCAAAACACCATTCTTTAGAAAAATCCATCTCACTTAAGGGAGACCTATCTTGCTTTAACGAGAAACCCTGCACCAAAATTCCTATTTTAAGGTTAACAAAATTGAGAGTGTTACACACTACTACGTATTCATTTAAGTATAAAGATGGTAGTAGACCAACAAAATCAATTCCCTAGCAATCAAACAATTCAACTTCAAGGATGGTTTATAAAGGTAACTTATGCCTTTTTAAAATTTCACCTATTATTTGGCATTTGTCATAACTATTGTAATGCTCATAAGCATCCTTGAAGAGAGATAACCAATAGAATCTTGCTTGTAAAACCTTGGTAGTTGTCCCTCACCATTGTAGTGAGCACCATATGGAGAATTGTGGCAGTGCCATAGTATATCTCTGCATTCACTCCCTAACACGCACCGTCTCAATAAACCATCAGCTTAAATCTTGAATAGGTAAGGATCATCCTACACGTAGAAGTTAGAGTCTTTGAAGAATTTGTTTCTCTAGTGCCAATTGTAATCCTCAGGAATAACTTATGCTGCCTTGTAATTTGCCATATCAGCAAACCAGGGTCTTTCACTTACAGCAAACAACTTTTCATCAAGAAACTCTTCCAAGACCTCTTGTTCTTGACTGATCACATGTTCATTTACAAGTCTTCATAAGTGGTCAGCAACATGATTCTCACAATCTTTTCTGTCTTTGATCTTCAAATTAAATTCTTTAACAATAGAATCTATCTGGGCTTAAAGTCTGCTTTTGTCAACAAGTAATTTATCGTTGCATGGTTAGTATGCACAGTAATTTTTGAATCAATAAGGTAAGACCAAATTTTTTAAGTGCATACACTATAACAAGTAACTCTTTCTTAGTTGTTGCTTAATTCACTTGAGTTTCATTTAACGCTTTACTTGCATAGTGTATGATATGAAAAATTTTATCCTTCATTTGACCCAAGGCAGCTTCTATTGCATAATCACTAGCATCACACATAAGTTTAAAATCATATTTCTAATCAGGTGTTGTGATTATGGGAGCTAAAATAAGATTTTTCTTTAACAATTCAAAAGCTTTTAAACAATCATCATTGAAATTAAATTTAATGCTTTTGAGAAGAAGGTTACCAAGAGGCTTAGCTATCTTGGAGAAGTCTTTAATAATTCTTCTATAGAAGTCTACATGCCCCAAGAAGCTCCTGATTCCTTTAACATTGGTCAATGGTAGAAGCTTAGCAATGACCTTCACTTTGACTAGATCAACCTCTATTCCTCTTGCTAAGATTATATGCCCTAATACAATTCCTTTAGTCACCATAAAGTGACACTTCTCCTAGTTGAGTACTAGGTTTATCTCCACACACCGCTTCAGTATGATGTCAAGATATTTCATGCAAGCATCAAATAAGGATCCAAACACTGAGAAATCATCCATGAATACTTCAATGCATTCTCAAGTAAATCTAAAAAAATAGGTAATATGCATCTCTCAAATATGGCATGTGCATTACACAAGTCAAATGGTATCCTTCTATAAGCAAAGGCACCAAATGGACAAGTGAAAGCTGACTTCTCTTGGTCTTGAGGATCTACTGCTATCTAATTATATCCAGAATAACCATCCAAGAAATAGTAATATTGTAACACCTTATTTTCAATATTCATTAAATAATAATTTTGCAAATTCAGGATAATAAAAGTTCCATTTCAAATAAAGCTCTCAACCCATGGTTTCATCAAATATTTCAAAATAAGAAAAAGGGGTTATAATCTTCATCAAATTACTGCTACAGGACCTTTTTTTAAATACATTATTTTCAAATTTATATCCTAGTCCTATAGCAGTTTCATCCATCCTTGTCACTGAGTCTAGTGCTGATCGTCTTGGTTACCTAAAAAATAAATATAAGGGTGAGTACTCTACACTACCAAAACACACAACTGGGCATAAAGTCTCACCTCCAAATCAAATTCAATACATTTATGCAGAAACAAACACAGACAACATCATCATTCAATATCGATGCACTCATGGCACCAACAACATTTCACATTCAAAAATACAATTAAAAATAATCTCACAGATACCACGTGGGCAGTCACAGGTCGCTTAGCAAAGATAGTGGTCAGAGGTCTAGTCAGGAAAAGAGTGTATGGCCCGTGGTGCACCCGTTCCACAGTCGGTGTCACCACCACTCCCTCTTCCCCAAGGTATTTCTACCTTCCTCATCTTCCACACTCCCAGTATATCGCTGAACCATTCGCAACACATTACAACGGTGCTACACGTCCCATTCACATACATTTCATTCACACATGCAATATTCATGCTTATACACGGCACACAGTCCACATTTGCATTCAAATACACGGTAGTAGGTCCACATTCATTTCACATTACACAACACGTAGCCAATACTCTTTTATATTACACGGCCCTCGGGCCTACATTTGTTCACAATATCATTAATTCACCAATCAATGGCATTCCATCACACACAATCACGCCTACGGGGCCTAACTATTCTAGCACACATCATGTTGCACACCAATTTCCATTCAACATGCAATTTCTACTCCCTATCTCAACCACATTACATTAATCAACAAAACACACAAGAATTATAACACATTGAGATAGGGTAAAGTCCTCCCTTACCTTGGATTGAAGATCCACACTCGGATTCGACCACAGATGTACTCCCTACACAGATTTCGGCCTAAAACACATGGAAGAACTCCATGAGAATTCAAGGAAACCCAAAAATGGAGAAAAGGGGATGAGAAATGGAACCCTAACCATTAAAACTCACCTCCAAGCATTCTCTATACAGATTCAACCCTCAGTCAAGCTCACGAACAGCTTTGGAGGCAATTTAATCAGTGAAAAAGGATTTGGGAACGAGAGGATCAAAGGGATTTCAAAGAGGGAGGGAGAAATAACTCTTCCTAAACCCTAACTCTCTTTAAATCCTTTTCTGGTCACGACATTCTCGCCACAACGAGATATTCTCGCTATAGCAAGGGGAATAGCCTAAGTTCTGGTGCAGGGCCTTTTCGCTATAGCGAGGGAATTCTTGCTGTAGTGAGAGGTCTCAGGGATAAAAGCCTGCGCCTGTTACCTTCTCGCTGTAGTGAGAGAGCGACAGCCTAGGCTGCATTTCTGGGTGTAGTCTCGCTATAGTGAGAGGGTCTCGCTATAGCGAGATTCTACAGAAACCAGAATGCAGTTTCTTCTAATTTTTTTGCTGTAGCGAGAGGGCATGTCACTGCAGCGAGGTACATGTTACTGTAGCGAGAGTGTCGCATTTTAGAATGTATTTAAGGGTTCTTAGAGAGATGTGCGAGGGTTATTTCAAAACCCTCGACCCCTCTCTTTTTCCCTTCATATTTTCGATCAATTTTTGCCCCAAATCACTAGAAAACCCTAACCTCTTGCCTGATTCTAGGCCGAGGAAAGTGATTGAAGCCATTTTGGGTAAGTTTATGGTTCCTTTTGGGATTTCTTGAATTCCTCCAATCCTCATTCAATTTTTTCTGAGCTTGGCTGCGTTTGTAGGGAAGTTCTTGCGGATTCTAGGCTTGGATAACCGAGAACACCTTGAAAAACACTGGATTGAGGTAAAGGGAGCTTGCCCTAGGTCGTTTTGATGATTTGGGAGTGATGAGAGGTGTTGAGAGAGAGTTAGAGCTATGTTTTTGGAATAAAATTGTTGTGTTGATGTGATTGATTCCTGTTGAACCCTAGGAGAAGTAATTTGATGGCCGAATGATAGAGTATTGTGTTTGTATGCTTTGAAAAACCCTAGGGAGGATGACCCAATGTGCTAAATATGACGTGTAGTAAATTGTTGGGTTGTTTGCTGAGTTAATAATGGTGTATTTGTTGAAAATTGCTGAATTAGCTGAGCTATTACATAATTACTATTGCTAAAGTACTGAATGAGCTGTTGTTAAAATTCTATCCATGTAATTGCTGAAATTATTAATATATTGATTGCTGCATCATACTAGAGCTGAATAGGGCTGTCATGATAGGCGCTATGTCACATGATAAATGGGTAGTCATGTGACTTTAGAAAGTTGAGCTGTACTATTTGGATCCAGATACCGAAATAGGTCGCTCTCGGACCGACACAGTTCCTTTGGACCTGCTGAATGTGCTGTTAAAGACCAGATGGACACTGTTTCTCATTACTGCATGAGCATGAGTTGGGCTGGGCTGCATGGGCTGTAATTGTTGTTTCTTGCTGATTTGCTGCGATTATTTTACTTGATATGCTGTTCTTTTGTAAGCTCACCCTTGCAATTGTTATTGTTGTGATGTTGTGCTGCAATGATCGTATCTTGGTATGTGAGCAGATCAGGCAAGTGAGGCTTCGGCTTCCCTGGCTGACCGGAGTAGCTGATGGAGAAGCGGAGGATTAGGCATTAGGATACGTTAGGACTTTCTTATGTATTAGTCTTTTGCTGTAATTAATATTTGTAATGACAACTAAGTCATATTTTGTAATACTTGCATTGTTTAAGGATTATTTTCAATTAATACATGTTGATTTCTTTTGATGATTATCCATGAATACCTAATTAAGGGTGATTACTGTGTAGTGCTGAGATTTAGTGGGTTATGTTTATGACCTTGTCCTTGGGGTCGTGACATATAGTAGACACTCCAGGACAGACCAAAGTGATCACTCTGATTCTAAAGTGAACACTCTAAAGAAGGCCAAAGTCACCCAGTCTTGCGCGTAGCTACTATGAACCCATAGTAGACACTCCAGAGAGGGTCAACAGCATGGTGACCTATGCGTAACAACTATGAAACCATAGTAGCTACTATAGAAATACTGCGTATTATCACTATGAAACCATAATAGCTACTATAGACGACGACCACTTCACTATAAATAGATTTTTACCATTTAGGGTAGGGAAACTTTTTGCAGAACCTTTTCCTTTAGACTTTTTAGGGTTTTTAGGATACTTTTGGAGAGTCTAGGTCAGCCTTGGGTGACAGCCAAGGGTCTAACCTAGGGTTTGATTTCCATTTTCTTCTTCACTTTTCTTTAATTTTTCATCTTGATGTTATTGATTTCTCTTTACTTTCATTTTGTACTAGTGAGACCCATCTTCATGGAGGGTTAAACTTTCTTGTAATCCTTAGTGAGTTCATATAGATTCTTGAATTCCTTGGCTTTGAATGTTAATATAATTCCTTTTTTTCATGAATTTCTTTTTCCTAATATGTTGAATGAATTAATGGTTGAATGAGGGAAACATTGCTTAATTAATCCTAATTCATTTTAATAAGATTCTAAACTTGAATTGCTTAATTCTGGGTTTATTTCTAAGGTTGCATAATCTTAGGATGAGAGATTGGAGTCCATTAAATTGCTTAATTCGTATGGAAACATAAGGTTGATTTTCACTTGTTAAATTAACCTAATTCTGGGAGGAGAAGAAGAGTATTAAATCTTGAGTAGAATAGGGATAAAGTCTACATGAATGAACTAGGGGTTACTACATTTTATTGATTGAACTTTATAATTTTGTTTCTTTCTCTTTATATTGAACTTGAAATCACAAACCTCCCTTTTTTTACTTGCTTTCTAAATACATTGCATACTACATGTTTGATATTTGGTTACTCATTCAATGATTCATGGGAGACAATCTAGATTAACACCCTAATATTAAATTAATTTCTGTTTATATTTTGATAAAGATTCACGACAAATCTTTCGTTCATCAGGCTCTTCGCTTGAAGCACAGTATTGCTCATAGTGATGCACAACCGTGCTGTGATCATTGTCATGGGTGTGCTTGTATAAGTACGGTCGTGCTTCTATTGTAGCAAGGGCATGCTCATCAGTTAGCACGGATGTGCCTGTAGAATTAGCATGGGCGTGCTTCTCAGCAAGCATGGGTGTGCATGTGCTTTTGTTCTGCGATTCTTGTAATTTCTTTCCACTTCTAAGAGTAATGGCATTGTATTGCTCCATTGGATTAGGTTCAGACTGAGATGGCAGTGTTCCTATCACTTTTTAACTCAAAAGGTTCGTAATTTGCTCCAATTGTGCACTTATCTTAGAAGAGTTGGCTTGCATTTTAGATTTGACCTCTGCAAACTTCTTATCAGTTCTCTCAACATGTTGGTCCAATTTGGATTCAAGCTCTGCCATCCTCTTATCAAAGTCATGCACATATTGCATCATCTGTTCTTGAAAGTTAGACTGAGATCTAGGAGTTTTTTTTCCCTTCTAGTCTTGCTTCTTGATTTTGCATATTGGGAAAGCGATAAACACTTGAATTTTGACTTCCAAAGTCATTCTCCCAAGAGTTGGGAGAATTACTCCTCCACCCCAAATTATGATTGCCCATAAAATTTGCCTCTTCTTGCTTAAATTTTGAGCTTATAGGAGATCTTACAGATTGGTCTTGCGCCTTCATTAAAGATTTTAGTTGCTTTGCAAGGGCTGTCATTTGGTTCATTAGTGGGCTGCTGCTCTTTGCTTGGTAGCCCAGGGCGGTCTCTTTTCTCTTGATGTCGTAAGAGTTAGCGGTGTGCCACTGAAAGCTAGAAGATGTCATCTCATTTATTAGCTTGTATGCATCATTTAGATCTTTTCTTATGAGGGACCCTCCTGCTATGGCATCAATTGTAGCCCTAGTGGTAATTGATAGGCCATTGTAAAAGATTTGCACCTGTCTCCATTCAGAAAATCATGATGAGGATATCTTCTCAAAAGCTCTTCAAACCGCTCTCATGCCTCGAACAAGGATTCTACTTCATATTGTTGGAAGTAACATATTTTTGTCATGAGTTTTGAGGACCTTGATGAAGGAAAGTATTTTCCCAAGAATTTTTTAGTAAGGTCCTCCCAAGTTGTGATAGAGTTGGCTGGGAGTGAGGGAAACCAAATATTCACCTTTTCAGATACTAAGAATGGGAAAAGATGGAGTCGAATAACATCGTTGGAGACTCTGTTGTATTTAATGGTATCTGTCAATCAAAGGAACTTTGTTAGATGGAGATTGGGGTCTTCGTTAGGCATGCCTCCAAACTGTATAGAATTTTGGACCATGGTTATGAGTGTTGGTTTAAGTTCAAAATTATTGGCCTCAACATTAGGGGCTGCAAAGCTTCCAGGGGTGCCTCTAGCAGTAGGTGTCATATAATCTTGAATTGAACTTCTTCCCTTTGCCATTTCTTGCTCTCTAACTTCTTTTCTTTGTCTACGCACTGTTCTCTCAATCTTTGGATCAAACAAACAAGCTGTTTAGCACTTAGAATAAGTGAGCATACATTAAAAGAAAATTTAAAATAAATAAAATAAAATAAAAAACAAAAATTATAAAAAAATAAAAAAAATTAACAATAAACAAAATAGAATTAAAATAAAGCAAAACACAAATTGCTTAAATTAATTAAATTTGAGATTTTCTTAATATTGAAAAAGCAATCCCCGACAACGGTGCCAAAAACTTGTTCGGAGGGCAAGTGTACCCATCGAGAAGTAATAAAGGGTTCTTAAATTAAGTTTCTGAAATATCGTCTCACAAGAATTATTTTTCAATTACTAAGAATTTCCTAATTCAATTGTTTAAGCTTCAAATATACGAGATTAATCAAAACAAGAATTTATAAAATCAATTATGGAAATAAGAGCAAGGAATACAATGTATGTCTTGGTTCACATTATCAGAGAGAAACCTAGGGCATATGAGTTTTCTCATTCAATCCTTTATATTATTTTTCTGTTTAACTCTAAATCCGATTTTCTTGTGATTACCAATCATTCATACGAATATTATTAATACCCAATAGTCATGCAATATTAATATTCTTTTTTCTAAATTAACATCCCCAATGGTCATGGAAGACATCAATTTAAGAAAGTTTAAGGAGTTTATGAACTGGTTAATTTAATAACGATTAGAAGAGAAAGATTGGTTTAGTCCACCTAATCCTTTATCTCGTTTTACCCTATAGATCTATTAATTAACCGAGATACGGTTACCTGACAATATAATTAATTTAGGATTAAAAAGAAGCGCAATAGGAAAATATCTAATCACAAAAACAGAAATCAAATTTAGATTCGAACATTAAAATCTCATAAATTCATGAACGATAGTTTTCAGAACCCTAGCTATGGACTTTGTTACTCATGCTAAAGAAAAAAAAAACTAAAACAATCATAAACAAAGCCATAAAGAAAAGCAAACTAGAATTAGATGAATTTCCAGTCTTCAAGTATGATCGCTCAAAACTTCAAGTCTCGCCAAGAATATGCCAAAGATCCCCCTAAAAGAGAGGTGAGGTGAAAGAGCAAAAGCTAAGGTGTAAAACGGTGTCCCCTATGATGCTTGAGGTCTCCCTTTTAATAAGGTTTGAAAATCCTAAAGACCCTTCATAATTAGGCTTTCCACAGATGAGCACGGCCATGAAAGGCCTTAAGCACAATCGTACATGGGCTCAAAGCACCCCTGTGCTTGTTGAAAGGTTCTGGGCGTGCTGACTACTGTGAAGTTCTATTCTTCCATTAATTTGGCCCCAAAACGCACCCAAAGTCTACTTTCGGCATCTTTTTTACCAAACTGTATAATTAATATATAAATTAGTATAAACCCCAAATAAAATAAAAGTCAAATATAAATATATGGGCTATAAAATAGAGCTTAATTATAGACTTATCAAATCACAAACAAGTAATGTAACTGAATATCATATAAACTCAAGAAGAAATAAAGTTAATAGTTACATCAAATCTAATCCAAGAGAAACTAGCCACTCATGGTGAAGGCCATAGCCAGATATAAAATGAAATTACAAAAAGAAGAAGAAGAGATGAAGAAAACTCCTTGTTCCCAAGCAATCCATTCCCCACGTCTTCATTGTGCTTTGTTTTCTCTTGGATAACTCTTTCTTTCAATATTTGTGTCTCCCTTTCATCTCTCTCTCCCAAATCCCCTTTTATACGCGTCTTCAAAATAAGAGAAATTTGAGAATTTTAATTCTGCCGCTGCAGCTATGTATTCACGGTTGTAGCTGTGAAGATATGAATTGTTCTAATTACTTTGTTTTCTCACGGTTGTAAATGCATATTCATAGCCATGACTATAACTCTCTGGAATCCTTATTTTGTTGCACAATTTTGCGGCTACAGCTGTTGATTTGGAGCTGTAGCCCTAGATTTCAGACTTCATCAAATTTTGCACAAAAAGAGAGATATTTTAAACTAAAACACTACCACTCTTGGAACTTCTTGAGTTAGATTAATTTACCTACTTAGGGGATTAACATGCTAAAAATTATTTACATTTTAACCCAAAATGAGTGGCAAATTAATGATAAAACATGAGTTTCTAGCACTTAACATCCCTACCATGAATCCTACTCATGAAAGTAGAACTTAGATAGAATTTGATATAATTGGATTGATATAGATAGAAAACAAAACAAATTAATTGTATTATTCACAAGAATGTCTGTTGATCAAGGTGACCAAGAGATATAAAGTGATACAAGGTTCACAGGGTATTTGAGACACCCTTGACTCTCCTCGTCCATACAGTAATTTTATTCATTTTTTTATTTCACTTTCTCATCTTCCCTTCATATACAATTTCTCATCACTTCTTCCAACTAACATTTAGTTGGTTCCAATCTCATATCTCTCTCCTAATTCTTTTAACATACACCACCTTTATTAATGGTTTGCTATCACAATTACAATGTTAATAAATAAGTATAATAGCAATGAATATTGTGTGGTGACAATGATGATAATTTATAGCAACAACAATTATTATTGTAGAAAAAAACAAAAAACAAAAGTAGTACTAGTGATGACAATTGTCTTTTGCTAGTAGTGATTATACAAGTGACAACACTTAACTTGTGGCAGTAATAATATAATTTTGACAATGACAAATGGAAGTAATTATTGTGCATGTTTTAAAAGAAATGAGAGTTTAATAATTTATTTTATAATTAAAAATAAATTTACTTTTTTATTATTATTTTAAAATTTGAGGTAAAATTAAATTAAGTTTCATTTCATTTTATTTTAATTGGATAGCATTTATTTTAAAATTTTCATTTAAAACTAAAAAAAAAAACAAAATAAAACTTGTAATTATCGCTAGTAGGCCCAAATTTATCTACATTGCAAAAAGTGCTCTTTCAAATAAGACAAGTAAAATAAGAAAGTGTTTGAACCCCATTATCGCATAAATTAATAATTTACTTTATAAAATTAATATCTTCTTTTAGTTTAATTCATAAATTTTCTTGTGTACAAGTCAATTTCCAAATTAGTTAGCCAATAAATTTTGAGAAAGTATTTGAATTACTTGTTAGTGTTTAAAAGAGGTGCACAATATTTATCTAACCAACTGAAAATGATGAAATTGGTAACACTGAACACTCGAAAGTGGTTGATGAATGGGTCCATGTAGATGTGGGTTAATTCAGTCCCAACTTTAAGTTATATATGGGTTGGGTTGGGTTGGGTTGGGTCGGTAACATCTTACTTTCATTTAAATAATTTCTTCTATATAAATGTGGAAATATCATCAATTAGTTGAATAAAATGGGTAAAAGATATATGAATGTATAAAATATTCCTAAATATATATATATATATATATGTATTTTTCATAAATTCTCAACTGTCTTAACTTCTAGAAAAACTAAAATGATTCTTTGGCTTCTTTTCTTGAGTAAATTAAGTAAAAGATCAATAAATATATAAGAAATATTTGTTCACGTAAGTTTAAAGTTATTAAAATTGAGTAAGATAAAGAACTTCAATCATACACAATTTAATTTAATACTTCACATTTAAAGAAAAGTGAAAGGTTATATTAGTCATCCTTCACCATAAATTTTATCAAAGTGCTTTAACTCTAAAAATTTTCATCAATATAATAGTATAGAGTACATAACTTTAAATAGAACTTATTTAATAAAATTTTTACAGTTCTCTCTCTCTTATTAAATAAATAAAATCTTTATCATATTGCATATACTCAAATTTAGAGATATATAGCTAGTTTTTTTCTCTTTTTTTATTTTCCTTTTTAGAGGTTTGAGAAACTTTCTTGTGTCTTCCCAAATTTTCTATGAAATTTTCTTTTATATCATTGTTGTTGTGTTATTCTTAATTCATATGTGTGTCTAAATTATTGTAGCATAAATTCTAGGTTAATTTTTATGTAATTCTTTCATAGTTGAATCTTATTTATATTTTTTAGCAATTTGTAATAGATTGCTCATACTCTTAATGCTATCATTGATTTAAGTTATATATATGATTATATCATTTCTCACAATAGACATATTGATTAGATTTTCAAATTTAGAGAGAGTCTTCTCTCCTTTTGCATTGCCTAGACATAGAAATAAAGATACATCGTGGTTGTTAACATTTCTTCCTGCATGTGTTAGTCTTAGTTGGATTTTGCTAAAGCATTGAATTTTATTACACTAACAATTTGGAACATGCAAAGATGACTATTAAACTAGAATGAATTTGTTGTTTATTTTTGTTTTGTATAAAAATTTGTATAATTTCTCTTGTGCACCTAATGCTTCTTTTAGATGCATTGAGAAATGTAATTAGCAATCGACACATTAGTTTTATACTTAGACTTGAAGTGAGCTTAATTATTTTTTTTAACTGCTAAATATAAGGGTTAGGTTTTTAATATAGTTATTGTTATTATAAGCATGCAATACTTGTGTGAACGCTCAATTAGACAATTATTCTACATGAAGTGAAATCTAGAAAAATTAGACAATTATTCTACATGAAGTGAAATCTAGAAAATTTTATGCATTTCTTGTGATTGAAATTTTATGGTGATATATTGTTTTGTGTTATTTATTGCATTCATTTGTGTTGTTATGTACCATAAGCATTGTTTTATCTATATATTTTTAATAATTAATATATTTTAAATAGTCTCTAACAGTATAATGTAAAATTTTAATTTCTTCTCAACTGAAACATATATTTAAAGAGGTGTTATTGATTATGTCTATAAAACATATCATTCAAAAGTAATGCCTCAGTCATGAGAGTGATGTGCCATAATATTTTACATTTGTGGTATCTCTCAATTCATCATTTCGATAATATTTGTATCTCATATATAATCATGCTTCCTAGAGGCTAAGTTTTGGTAATGTCATTCTTTCTTTTATCGTTGAATTTATTTGATATGCAAATGTCTGACCATTCACGGCCAGTTTGCTATGGTCATTGGATAGTATGGCAGTGAACAAAAATTCGATGGATAGACCTTGTCCAATTCCCTTTACGAAGTCCTTGTTGAAAACATTTAACGGAGAACACCCAAAAAATAGTAATAATGGTACCTAAAAAAAAAAATACTACAATTATATGAGAAATAAAATAAACACAAATAAAATCATCAGTTTGGCTGAGGCCTGCAAACTGGACCAAAGAATATTTCACCACCACCAATAAATTACACGGTACATATAGTCACTTCGTAGTAACACTGCACTAGAAAGAGCAACGATAGATGAACAACTTTGAAGTGCTTTTTTCTGCCCCTCTTTCGAAGGGTGGAAGTATATATACATATATTTTGAATAGGAAACAGCTCATTGCCAACATATGTAGTTAACTGTAAAATTGAGTTATAAGGCAACAAATGAGATAACTGACATGAAAATTAAAGCACGACGGCTAACAAAACTTTAAGTACATATCAATGATAAGTATTAAATAAATAACAGTAATACACTTCTAAGCTTCAGAAAATTTTGGACCAGGTTAGAGTGAATGGTTCTACCGAAAAAATATGAACTAGTCAAGTGTTTGTCTATTCAACTCAAAAATCGAATTATTAGAAAAACAGTAAAGAAGCAATCGAATTAGTATAAACAAGTAAATAATTTGATATTTATTTATAACTTCTTCCTGCTCATAACTGTTTTGTAGCCAAACCTTAGTTTGATGCATTTGTTTCGCGTCTGTGTTTATGTCTCAAAACGCAGTTGTACAGATTTCCAATATCTTTGGAAATTAAGTTGGTTAAAAATACAATATATTTGTTTCCTTTTTTAAAAACACTTTTCTCTTTTTAAAAATAAAAAATAATACAATTTTGTATTGTATTTTGTTTTAAAAAATTGTTTATAAAAAGGATACCAACATTCTCTAAGACAGAAAAAAAAATCAATCTTTTCGCTTCAGATGTAAACCAAGCACGTTATTAAAGGCAAGGGTAATGTTGCTTCTGGCCGAGGCTCAAGATTGGCATATAGTCACTTAATTAGACGAACAGGTCAATATCTTCCTATACTAAATGTGAACTTCATTTGTAGGATAGGCGATAACGAGTTAAACTTCTGGTTAAGGAATTTTTCTTCTGATTTCATGCTTTAGTCCCTTGTGATTTTGCAGTCCACAATATTTATTGCTTTATTTGATGCTCTTAAGTGTTCAAGCTTAAACTGGTTGGTAAGGAATGTCCCATGATGAAACAAACTAGATCATGATCATGTATCTGAAATCAAGCTTCATCTCAAAGAAACACACCCAACATTAACAGGATTTGGTTTATTACCAAAAATCTTACCAATCTTTTAGCCCATTAACCTTGAATATTGCAAGTTAGAGTGGTTTAGCTTCAACTGCGTAACCAGATCCATGTTGTCTTGAATTTGAATTCGGGCTATGAACATGAGGAGTAATCTAAAGGATCATGGAAATGAAACTCTAAAAGGAATGATTCTAGTTCCAGCCTCTGGAATTTCATGACTCATTATTCTGACATGAGAAATCAAATTTTCCATGGAAACATCTCCAAAATATTTTGGAAACTCCCACGTCTCATCTCAATAGTTTCATTTTTCAAGCTACAGTAAAACAGAACTCGCATCAGATTCAACCACAAACCACACCACATAATATTGAGGCCTGCAACCGCTAGTCCCTATTTTTCACTGTAAAAATTCCACATGAATGATTCCTAATAAAAGTTTCAAATTGAATTCAATTGTTCTGCCCAAAATGCAAGCCTGTAGACATGTAGTAAAAATTCTAATCCATCAAAGAAACTGAATTTAGTAATCGGAAACTGAATTTCCATGATCACCCCCCAAAAACATCAGATATTGGGTTTTCAGACTACAAACAACCAGAAAAATACACAGATTCAACCGAAAACCACAGAGAATTCAGAGTTGCAAGAGCTAGTCTCTATTTTCCTTGCAAAAACTCACCATCAGGGATTCCTGAAAGTTTCAAATTGAAGCCAATTATACCACAAATTCAAGCAAGCTAACAAGTAGTAAAATGCAAATTTATCAAAAGACCCGATCCTCATAATAGATATAATCATTATCACTATAAAATATAAAACAGAAGAAGCTAATTAACTAATATGACCCCACTGTCTTAAAAGACTCATGAACATGCCTCAACATGTCCTTATCTCTATTCCATTCTGGAGTGGGAGCATTGACAAAATGAGCATAAAGCTTGTTCTTAGCACAAGTCACTGAGATCAAGCTATGAGCACTAGCCCCATCAATCTCGTACACATAATAAACTTGTCCTTTATCATCCTTCACCTCATCAGAGATCAAGCTATCTGCACTAGCAATCAAGTCCTGCAAGACCACATCAGAGAGTGCCAAGTTGTTCAAAACCACATCCTTTGGTGCAAGTTGGCGAAACCCAGCTAAGAAAGTGAGGTACTCTTTCTCTTGCTTCTTCTTTGGGTTGTAGAACTCACTGTCAGTTCCATTGGTACCCTTTTCAACCTTTGACACCAACCTTTCCTTCCATCCATCAGGCACATCATACACATACTCAGCTGAGTCTTTCTTGCTGGCATTGCCGCCATAGCCGCCGTAGTTTGCGGCGCTGGCGGCGGTGCCGTAGTAAATTTGGTAGGTGGGGTCTGCTGCTAAGGAAGGTGAAGGTGCAGCTGTAAGGATGGTGGCTATGGCTGCAGCAGCAGTTAAGGTTGTTAGAGATTGTTTGAAGGGTAGTTGTACGGGGAAGAGAGGCTTGCAAGAAGAGGAGGGTGGTTTTGGTGTGGTGGTGGCAGCGGAGGAGAGAACGGCTGTTGGTGATGAGAATGTGGTGGTGGCCATGGTGTTTTGGATATGTGGGTGGGGAAGTGTTTTTGTGTGTTATTATGATCCATTGAAACACAGTGGTTAAGATTGTTTTTCTTATCCGGATGATACAGCAACTAGAGGATTGGGCTTATGTGGATGCTGACATTTTAATCTCTGCTTACTCTACCAATGGGAGTGTGACATGTGAGATTGCGAGGGACATTATTCTCATATCTCTCTCTCTGTGTATATATATATATATATATATATATATATATATATATATATATATATGATAATTCATAATTAAGTAAAAGAATTAAAGTAAAATCCTTTTAGACTGGGTGATGATAAAGTACATAAAAATTTGTTATCAAGGTATTTTTAACTTGACATTTTATCATTATTTAAAATTTAGTATTTCAAAAGATTAGTTTGAACATATTATTTGTCTTCAAAATTATTAAATTTTTAATATTTTTAGTCCATTAAATCACCGTCAAAAGATTACAATCATGATTTCTCATAAAATGCAAGGACTATAAAAATATTAGTTTTAATATTATTATACTTTTCGAACGAAAATTATAATTCATTTTTTTAAAAAACTAATTTTTATATATAAAAGTAAGAATAGAAGAAAGAGAGAGTTGAATTTATTTTTTTATTTTTGAATTTCTTCTGAACTAAATTTTATTCAATAACTATCAATTTCAAGTTACACACAATATATTAAACTGAACTTAGATGTTTCTAAAATAAAATTAAGTTTTAATTTAAAGACTTTTTTTATTAGTGTAATAAATAAATAAATTTTAAAAAAATAAATATCAAAAGTTATATTGATTCATCCCACAATTTCAAGGCTACATTTGGTTCCTGAGAAATGTTAAGAATTTCATTATAAAATACTTTACACATCAAAAGATTTTACTCTCTAAACATTTTTTTCAGAAATCTTTTCAAACTCAATCTCAAATATGCTAAGAATAATTGTTTAAATTAATAATAAAAGTTAAAATATATAACTACATACATCAAAATAATTAATATTCATTTTTTATAATTAAAAATTAAAAATTTATTTATATAATATATAGTTTTTACATGAAATTAAAAGAAACATCAAGATGTTTTAAAAGAGAATAAAAGAAAATAAGCTATCACATGGCACGACCTACATTGAACAAGACTAGTATTACCTCTTATATTGACAAAATTAGTCTTGCTTACTAAATGGACCAAATTAATTAGGTGTTGCTATGTGATAACATCCTACTCACAAAATATTATATTGCACTTTTAAGATGTAAACTTTATTTATTTTTTAAATAAGTATCACATTTAGGAGGAATAAAACTTGCTAATGACATGATCAAAAAAATACTCCTAATAAGTAAATAATTTTTAACATTATTTTAATAAAGTTTTAATTTATTTATTTTTTGTCAAAAAGTCCCAAAAGTATGAGAACTAAATATATCTAAGAATTAAAAATTCCATAAAATTTAAAATAAAAAAAGACACAATCATGTCAAACATTATCACTAATTTAAAATTTAATTTAAACACACCAACATTTTATACTTATTTTGAACTATTTCTTTTCCATTGTATAAGTAAGAGTAAATCAATACCGAGCCAACCATACAAGTCTACATTGCACCTAAAGAAACTAAAAGATCATCCGTATGTAATGCTGACATTTGAACATACTTTCTTGCTTTGTCCTTAGACTCGCCCTTCATGGTTTGGGCTACAAGTGTAATTGGACGGGTTGATTCGCCTTTAAAGAAAAATAATTTCCAAATGATTGAATTGGTTAGATTTTTATATTTTTTTTTTCTACCCAACCAAAACAGATATTATAAAATTTGGATTGATTTGGGTCTGGTCGTCGTGTCATTAATTTTTGTCAAAAAATAAAGAATATTAAAAAAATCATATAAAATAAAAAGAGATTTACAAAAACTATTAAATGTTATCATATATTTTAAATAAATTTAAAATTCATCATAATCCAATAAATTTTAAATTAATAATCTTTAAATATAGTTAAGTATAATAATAATATTAATAGTCACATAAATCTTGAGGGCTGCTCTTTTGATAAACTTTTTTCTATTATATAAGCATATAAATCTTAATTTTTTCATATATATTGATTGTTTGGATAATTTGATTTTCAAATGTTACAACTCATTTAGATTTTTCTGTTTAGATTTAAAGCAATCCAACTATTTAAATTATTTTATTTTTTTATTGTCTCGGTTAAGTGTTTAATTTTTACAAAAGTTACATAATTTAGATTTAATTTTTATAATTTTTTTGGTTAAGATATAATACCTACTTTTTTTCCCTAACTTTATTTTTACTAATCCAATCAAAAGTTAACACTTAACATTATCCAAATGGACCACGTCAACTAAAGAAACTAAAAATAAAATACAAAGAAAAAAGTGAAGAGTATTTTCTAACAAAATATTTTACATAAACTAAGTTATGTAACTTTTGTAAAGACCAAATACTTAATTAAGCTTTTAATTATTAATTTAAATTAAATTGTTCAAGTTTGAATAGACTCCAACCTTACACCTTATTTAGTTTACATATTTAGTATACTATAAATCCCAAGAATATGGTAAAGACAAACCTATGCATGGGAGAAAAACTGCAAACTTGTAAAAGGCAT
The DNA here is from genome assembly GCA_024086825.1 of Abrus pulchellus subsp. cantoniensis. Taxonomy (NCBI): domain Eukaryota; kingdom Viridiplantae; phylum Streptophyta; class Magnoliopsida; order Fabales; family Fabaceae; genus Abrus; species Abrus pulchellus. The sequence continues at coordinate 14,523,529 of CM044053.1, read as the reverse complement.
CCAAAATTTCAAATGCAAGTTCCAACCATGCTATTCTATGCTTTCAATAACAATACTTCTTCAGATCTTACATGTTCCTTCAAATCAATTCTGGCTTTAGCAGAATTTTTTTGCAGCTAAGAGCAATAAACCAACAAGCAAAAAAGGACACATGCCTTCAAAGATATTACTTATTAGATACATTGCCTAGATGGAGTCATCAAGCTCTATGAGATGCAACTTGGAAGGATCCTTCAACCTTTTCTATGATGGTTTGTAAGAACTAAAGTAGATGGTCTCTAATTTATCTATAGATAATATAGATCTAACAGTTAGTAGAAACAGAAATAGAGAAAAAGGAAGTAATAACGAGGTTAAATACTTTTACTACAAAGAAGAAATTTCTTGATTGTTGATGATTTGAAAGAATTCAAGTAAAGGTAGAGAATTGTTGAGATGCCTTAAATTTGTGAATGATTCAATTTTTCTATTTTTTCTTGAATTTTAATCGTTATTGTTTAAATGAGTTGTTATAATGAATTGTTATAATGAGTTACAAATCATTATATACGTAAGTTTTAAAAGTTGAAAAAACACTTTTAAAATTCTCTCAATTTACATGTGGAAGTATGTCACATTGATTCAACCTCGTTAATTTAGTTTTTTCCTCTTTCTATTACTCATTTTTCATTCTTGTCATAATAAAAATTAAAAATAGAAAAATAGAAGATAAATAGAGAAGAGATTTTTTCACCCTATTGAATAGGATCCAAATTCTCTCTTATTGTGATGGTAGGAGGACGTCCATTTTCATTTAAATGAAAATAGACTTACTTAAGTAAAAATGGAGAAAACAACAAATTTTTTACATAAAATTAGCTTAAGTGAATTTTTTTTACTTTAACAAATTTTGCATATTTGTTTAAGCAAATTTTATGCACTTGAAAAGAGGGAGATTGAGTGTGAGGAAATAGGGGACTGTGAATGGATGGAGATGGGGAGAACGGGTGGTGGTGGAAGGAGAGGAAGGTGGAGGAGTTGAGTATGAAGAAAAGAAGAAAAAGGTGGGTATGGAGGTGAGATGAAAAGAGGAAGAGAAGAGCTAGGTATGAGGTGAAGGGAAAAGCAAAGTTGGGTGTTAGAAGAGAAGGAAGATTAAATATGGAAGTTGAGAAGAGAGTGTTAGACATGAAAAGAAAGAGATGAGAAGATTGAGAAAAAAAATGCAAATTTCGCTTAAACTAATTTTGAGTAAAAACATTTTGTTATTTTTTTCATTTTCACTTGAGTTCATTTTTACTTAAGCGAAAATGAAACTAGACGTCTAATTTCCACTACAACGAAACTGGATCCAGATCCCATTGAATAAGCATATTTTGGTTTTAGTGCAAATCATAGTGGAATTGCACATTGTTTGAGAAAGATAGTGCAATTTTTATTGGCATTTGGTTTTGAATGGTTCGATGTGTATATTATCTTCAGATTAAGCTTTTATTACATGAACATAAATCAATCTCTCAACTAAACTGTTGTCTATAAGTCATAGGAATCCTCTTTTGTACCTTATCTCTACCATTTATTTTTTTTATATAAAAAAATGAAATTGAGATGAATAAAATAGAAACGAATCAAATAGAGATGAAATAAAAATAAATAATGTAGTATTTGAATGAATAGAAATAAGAATTAATTAGATAGATTAAATTAAAATATATAACTATTTTATTCCTACATTAATAGTTAAAAAATGTATCTATTAGAATTTTAACATGTTTAAACACTTCATTCATTGGATTACACACATAAACTAAAAAACTTTTATGTTGTGTTTCACTTTAATCTATAATATTTCAATATAAACAAATATATGGTAGAACGACTCTTAAATGTAAATTTTTTATTCAAGTTAAGGTTGGTTAAAAAATGTTAAGATAATAAAATTCTATATTAATAAATCAAAAATAAATTAAAAGTATACAAATGAATGAAAGTGCCTTAACTCATAAGTATTTAAGGCACTTTAAACTAGTAGGCTATTCAAATTTAAAGTCATACTCTATTTATATATTTTGGATTGAACTTATTTTTTAAATTTTAATATAATACTAGAGTTTAAATAAAAAATTAAATCCTAAAATTAAAAAAGATAGAAGAGTCAATACAATAAAATTAATAGTAAAAATGAATTAATTTTATAATATTTTTTAAAAACTAACTTAAATAATAAAATAAAAATAAAATACATGAAATAGAGGCTAAAACTTAAGATAAAAAAAGTAAAAAAAAAATATAAAAAAGCTAAAAAAATATAAATGATAAATAAGTTATTTAATTAAATTTTAAAAGGAGTATTAAAATAATTAAATAAATAATATATAAATAAAAGAGACAGAATGATAATTTATATAAATAGATCATTTTTTCAAAAATTATATTAGGTCTAATCTCAAAATCTTAATAAGAAACAAAAATTAAAAAGAGAAAATGAATGATAAAGAGTATTTTGATTTTTATTTAACTTTTCTAAAAATAAAATATTATTTTATTTTTAAAAGGGTAACTATTTTGAAAACAGAAATAAAAGATGTTCAGATATTCTAAATTTTTAAATTTGATCAAGTATATAAATTAGAAGTAATAGATCACAACCGTTTATAAATGATTGATTTTGAAGATACCATTCAAAGCCTTGAATAAAACCCCATAACCCCTCTTTTTACGTCCTTCTTCTTCCCGCTGCAGTTTGTGTGCAGTGTGTGACTCGTTTGGAACAAAGACGAACCCCGCAACTGACCCATCATCGCTATGGGTCTCAAGCACGATCCTTTGCAGCAAAGCACCAACCAGTGAGTCATCACCTTTTACACTATGTTTGAAAATGGGCATAATTGGTTTCTGTTGTTTTTCACTGTTATTTAACTATCTTCATCTTCCCTTGCATAAACTTTTTTTTTTCGGGTTGATGCTTGTTTTGTTCTTCAATATTTTGATTTTGTTTATGCTAACGTTGGTTTTGTGAAACAAGGTTCAATGGGGGTAGCAAGTTAACCAAACACCCTTTCGATGATTCTGGCTTTGACCAACGGTACCTAACTGCTCCCATAAAAACTGCTGTTGACAAGTTCCAGCTTCTTCCTGAGTTCCTCAAGGTAAACTCATTTTGTAGTGTGCATTATGATTATATTATGGTTTATGAGATAATAGCAACGGGTGATTAGTTTTAAATAACTGGTTGTCACTGAATTTGGAATTTTGTAGGTTAGGGGATTGGTGAAGCAACATTTGGATTCTTTTAATTATTTTGTGAGGACTGACATAAAGAAAATCGTTCGCGCTAATAATCTTATCGTGGCGACTCGGTACCCGCACATCCATCTAAGGTATGAATGGAGGTCTGCGTATAGCTTGTCCAATTGTATATTCTTTAATTTTTTATGTTATGAACTGAAGTGATCTAAATTAAGGGTGGCCGGTGTGGAATTGAGGAATGGAGTCAATATTTTAGTTTATGAATGACTTCTCTGATTGCTTCAGCACTTAATTCTGATAAATCATGGCAGTTTAATTTGAAGCACATTTTCTATTTTTCTTTAGCCTTTCGATTCTTGAGCTGCTTTTGGTTGTTTTACTGATGAGTTGATGTATCTGCAGGTTTTTAAATGTCAGAATTGGCAAACCGTCAATAACAGTTGATGGTTCTTCTGAGGATGTCACTCCTCAAAAATGCCGCTTAACTGATCAGACGTAAGATTCATTACCCTCAAAAAATGGTCTGATGGTCTTAATTGGATATTACTTGGATATTGATAGACTTTTAATCAATATGCAAAGATGTTCTCATAATTCACTTATTAAGTTCTATGAATTTACAGTTTTTTTTAGTATACTTATAATGATTGAAAGTTATAGTTAGATCAAATCTCACACATTTTTTGTTGGGCTGAACTTGTTTGGTGAATAATGATTCATCTTATGCTGTATAATAAAAAGGTACGCGGCTCCGATAATTGTTGATGTTGAGTACACGCAAGGAAGTCATGATAATCCAATAACAGATAGAAAGGTATTTGAACACTACTGTAATCTGGATTTGACAAAGATCTGTATTATTAACTTTGGTTTTGTTTTTCTTTTCACAGAATGAGGTGATTATTGGAAGAATGCCTATTATGCTGCGGAGTTGTTGTTGTGCCTTGTATGGGAGAGATGAAGCTGAACTTGCTAAACTTGGTTTGTATAATTTGAAATACATCTATCGTTCATTTTTCCCATTAATCCCATTTCTTTTTTCTTTAATAAAATCTTACATGGTTTAGTTTTCTTTTCATTAGGTGAGTGCCCCCTTGATCCCGGAGGATATTTTGTAATCAAAGGGACTGAGAAGGTGATATTCATCTATTTACTTTCATAATTCTCAAAGCAGGAGACGCTGCCTGAAAACATGAAAATTGATATTGTTAATGTTAACAAGGATAAATAGATAACCGTTTTAAATTGGCATGTGGCATATCAAACTTGCTTAGTTATTTAATTTGGGATCCTAGAAAGTAGCTTCCATTTTTGTTAATATATAATCTCATCTAAACACTTTTCCTTTTATCTTTCTTCTAGATGGTTTTTGTTTTTCCTTTTCAAATTATGGTTACACCAATCAATTTCAGGTGATTTTGATACAAGAACAACTTTCCAAGAATAGAATAATTATAGACATTGACAAGAAAGGAAAGTAAGTAACCGATTGTACTATGATTGTACCTTATTCTTTGCTTTTTCATATCTGCCTCTGTAAATACATACAAGCATGTCTCCATGTATGGTTTTGGTCACTTCCCCCTTTTCTATCGTACCTGGTAGTCTAGTACAATGCTCTTAGGTGATAATGTGATAAGAAACATGGGTGAATCATACCACAAAAGCTAGCCGTTGTAGTTGTAGAGCCCAAAGCCTTATAAACCCCACATTAAAATCTCATACTACCAATTTGGGACTCAAGTCCCCTACCTTGCAATTGGATCCTAACATAATGTTTATTCACATATCAGGTAATTTAGTGTTGCCAAAGTAGTAACAAGGTTTGATGAATGTCATTTACCTTCCTAAAGTTAGACACTGTATACAGATAATTTGGCTTTTGATTATTGTGTATGATTGAATTTATTTCTGTATATAAATATACATCTACTAGGAGTCGTCTCTCAAGCAATTAAGCTGTCAATAGTTTCCCTGTATTTTTAGTTAGGTTTGTTCCTCTGCTATTCTCTCCTTCCTTTTAACCGTGGTCAGTTCTATGGGTTTTGAAAGAATTTCCAGTTGCCTGCTAGAAAATAATGAAATATAAAATAAAATGGATTAATTGTTTAGCATCTTATTTAAAATCTTAGATGATACCTCTTATTTTATTCAATATCCTATAGTATGTCATTAGTATTTCTGTCTTGATAATGGCATGTCATTAGTATTAATTCTATTAAGCACCATAGTTCATATAAAAGACTAATCCTTATAGGGAATTTGGGTTACAACGGGGTTTGGCAAAAAGTAAAGTAGCTCTATTTAAGCAAGGTATTGAGGAATCAGAAAGAAGGTTTGCTTAAAAGTGCTCTACCAATTTGTAAATGTATACATATTGTATGCTATCAATACATGAATCAAAGGAAAAGTATGTAGCGTTCAGGTACAAAATATGATTGCAGAAGCATAGTGTTTCTTCACGGAGGAAAGCTAATGCTTTGTTCCTGTATATTTTTTTCTTTGTGGATTGCTACCACTCCGTTTTTATGCTTGGTGTTCTGTTCTCTAACTATGACTTCTCTCCTGTTATCACCAAAATAGAAGAATAGGTTTGACAAGTCGTAGCATCTGGCGGGTTGTCCCTTATACATAAATGTTCATGTGCTCTGTAAAATTGCATTTTTTAGGAGTAATTAACAATTTAGGTCCTGTTGCTTGATAGAAACTGATCTTTTAATGGATAAGGTCATAGGGCTTGGTGGTTTTGGAGGTTATCCTATCTTATTCTTCTCTTAGCTGTATTTATCCTCTTATTTCTCCAGTAAATTTTCTTTTTTCTTTCCAAAATATGTAACTATATTATTCATAACTTTCGATTTAGTTGTAAATTCATATCTCTATATAGATGTTACCGATGGTTTTGTTTTATGTTGTTATATTTGGGTTCCTATTTTGGCTGTCAGCATTACTGCATCTGTTACAAGCAGCACAGAGAAAATAAAAACAAAAACTGTTATTGTGATGGAAAAGGAAAAGCTGTGGCTACAGTTGAATCAATTTCCTAAAAAGGTTTTCTCTTTTATGCATTTTAAATATTAATTATTTACTTTAGCCCTCTCATTCCATTCAAATTAGGCTTCGTTTATTTTTTTTTCTTGTAATATCCTATAGGTTCCTCTTATGGTTGTTATGAAAGCCATGGGGATGGAGAGTGATCAAGAAGTTATACAAATGGTTGGACGAGATCCTCGTTATAGTTTGCTACTGTTGCCCTCTATTGAGGTAATTCACTCAATAATTACAAGAGATTGGATAAACGAGGGACTTTTACAATTCATTACATGATTCTTTGCTCAATCCTTGCTTATGCACCCTATACTATGTTGTTATTTATGTTATCAATGAATTGTTAAATATGTTTTGCCCAATAATCAGGAATGTACAAAATTTAAGGTATATACACGACAGCAAGCATTAGAGTACCTTGATTCAAAGGTTTGATGTTCTTTCTTATTCTTGTCTAATTGTCATTTTTTTCTTGTATTTTTATTTTGTATTGAGGTGGATCACTAATGTTAAATCATCAAGTTGCCATGTTTTGAATATCTTTTCATTTCATACACCTTTAATGCTTCATATTGATGCCACCTAAAAAAGAGTTATCTATATTTCGTTTTATTCATTTATACTGGTGTAAAGTATATAATATAGTTTCTCATAAAAAACATTTGGTGTCAAGTAAGTTGGTGAGCAGGACGGATGTATCATTTGAGTTTTATTCAACATGAAAAGGTCTGTGGCTTTTGTGTTATATTTTATTTGGACTAAAAATAGACATAAACTCCTTAAATATCCTGCTTTCATACACCCCTCTGCACTTCTGGTGAGGGTTCCTTGATCTAAGTACATTTTTGTGGACTTGATCTTCATTAAATAGTCTTGTATTGTGTTGTCTTGGAAATTAATAGTGTGAGGGAGCATCTTCTATAAAAGTTCATCTTTATTAGATGTTAATTTTACTGTTAGAGATTGCTTTTCCATATGATGAAATGTTTATTTTATGTAGTCTGATCTTGCTAGGACAATTGCATTCCATATTTCCATTGCAGTAGATCATTAGACTGCTGAAACAATATTGCAGATATCAGTCTAAAGCATCCAGACATGCTGCCTTTTGTCCTTTTATGCTTTTGTTTAAATCTTATTTTCAACAACCCGTTTTATCTATGAAAATACTAGAGTGAAATCCAAACTGCAAACTAGGTATCTTTGGGATTTATTTTGTGCAGTTAAGTTCATGTTAAGAGGAAGAGACAAGGTGAGACAAATGATAAAATCTGAGTGTTAAGAGTGTAATAATAACAAGAATCACATGTATTCTAATTGGCAATTGCCATAGTTACAAGGTTTGGTTTGCCTATTTACAGTGTCTGCACTTTTTCCAAGGGAGAGATAGACAATTGTAGAGTGAGGATTTGGGGGAGGTTTCAGGTCTCAGAATAACCTTGGGTATCTTTTCTTTTGCTGTTATTGACAAGTATTTCTGGGAGTCTTAAGAAGCCAGTCTCTGTATTTCTTAAAGAGGTTCAAGTTCCAGGATTATCATGATTATGAGATATCTTCCCTCACACTTGTGATTGGATAGTGTTGCTTTTTCTTTATAGTATGTCTGGCATGGTTGTTGGTTCCAATAGACTTACAAGGAAATTGTAGGGCTCTTTTGAACTAATGTTTTCTGGTTTTGTGCTCCTCCTATTTTCTTATTCCAGGTGGATGGCTTATTCTATAGATTGTCTTCTTTCTCTTAGTGAATTATTCTGTTATAATCAATTAGAAAAAACTGTTCAATAATCTTCAAAACAAGTGCTGTGCGTACTTGTGGAATAACTGACAGTTGCTGAATTTGATTTATTTATACACCTTTTACAATGTTTCTAATCTTGCATAAATATGGTGAATATTTATTTTTCTTTTGTATTTATTGCTGATGCCTGTCTATTCATCAGGTAAAACGTCCCATGTATTCAAACAATTCATCTGAAAAGGTTTCATTTCTTTCTCTCTATTGAGTTTATTTTTTGTACATGTCATGCTTTGGATAAAGTAATATATAAATCCTTCTCATTCCTCTTCAATTTTGTGATTTTTTATTTGAACCTTTTATATAAATAGGAAGGAAGAGCATTTTCAGTCCTAAGAGATGTATTTCTTGCAAATGTGCCTGTACGTTATCTTTGAATCTTAAGCTTCTTTTGAATTTGAGTGTATTTCTTTAGGGCTACTTGATTTCATTCTATTTAGTATACATGTAATTCACCTTAGTTGTGTTTGGTTTGGTCTCTGTTACTGTTTCTTCTGTTATCATTAGGTTAATCAAGATAATTTTCGGCCAAAATGTATATATGTTGCGGTTATGATGAGACGCATATTGGATGCAATTGTAAATAAAGATGCAATGGATGACAAGGTAGTATCCCTTTCTTTCTTTGTTCCTTCTTTCCTTCCTTCCTTTCCTTGATAAATAAAGAACATGTAAAGATAGAAGAGAAAGTTACGTATGAAAGAGGAAAAGAAATCCTCAAGACCTAAAGAAGTCACAACCAAAACTAAAGGAAAGAAAACAAATAACTTTGATAAAGAAAAACGTGCAACTGAACTGGCCTAGCTCTGTGATCTAACAAAGACACCCCCTTATAAAGATCATGAGTAGAACATGACAAATAATATTCAAGCATTTTTTCCCAACCAAATACAATGAGAACTACGTCAAAGCTTTCTGGTGTCTCTACTATCAAAATCAATAAAGGAAAGTTGTAAGAGCAAATTGGTGGAAAGTAACCGAGTATACACAAATTGTACGAGTCTTATATATTTAAGGGTAAAATGCATATTACACCCTTGTACCTTTACTTTTCTTTCAAATAATCTTCCTCTCTCTCTCTCTCTCTCTCTCTTGTGTCTCTTAACACATTCAAATTTGGTTTAAGTTGAAAATATTAATTTTTCAGTTAAGATTAACATCATTTACTGATTATTTAATTCAGTACCCCTTCAAAAAGAATAAACATTTGGGGTCAAGAAAATGTTAAACCAAGGTTAAAATTAACTGTAAAAGTTAAGTTCATATCATAAACTGAAGTGAGTGAGGTGGTTTGCAAAACAGAAAAACTACTAGGTATTAAGTGAACTAAACATTTGTGTAGTATCATGTGAAATATTATACACTACTACACTAATTTCTATGATTATATGAAACTATTTCTATACTCTTCTCAAATTGATGCTTGTGGATTGTGTGTACCATGCTTGTTCTTGTTATTGATGCTGCTATTTCTGGGAACTTAGTGAATATGTAAACTAATTGATCGTTTGAATTGATAAACTAGTAGTGATACATCCAGACAAAATTTTTCTTTGGAATAAACTCTGTTGTATTTGGCTATTTGCTATTTTAATGATAAACTCTGTTGTGGGCTATATGCCAGGTTGGTTCATTGTAATATCAGTTGCTTAATTTCTTAAAATTTTAAATACTAAAGCAACTGTTTAAGCCACATAATTTTATCAGTTGCCAATATTGCGGTCCAACATACTGCTTCTGCATGTGACTTGAAAACTCCCTAGACATAAAAACCATTCATTAACCTTTGCCTAAAAAATTAAGGCCTTTAGGGTAATTGGTTGTCAATATGGTATCAAAGCCTTCATTATGAAATGATAAAAAATTCAATCCCTGCTGCCCTTCTTCTGGTTCTTCGTAATGAGAGTTGAATTTCAGTACAATTACTTATATTTTACGGTCAGATCTTTTGTCTGGGTTGCTGTTCTTAATAGGACAACACAAATTAGTAGCTGCAGAAGTGCATACCTCTCACTGCTTTGTCTCCCGTATGTGTATAATGTGGTGTTCTAGTTTGGAAATTGGGCTTTATCTCCTTTTGAATTGTTCTGCACCAAGATTTCTTTGGAATAATTTGCTTGGGGTTTGATGTTTATGATGATTTAAGATAAGGTTGTGTTTTTAAATTTCCCTTGGTGCTCTATTGATGGTTTCTTTAAAGGCATCTCATCTCTTTGTTAGGCATGTAGAGAGATTGTTGTGCTTTTTTACTTTGTCAATCTTTTAGCTTTTAGTTGTTTTTTGACCTTTTGTGAGGCTTTTGCATTTTCCTTTTTTGCACTCTTCCCTTCTACCCTAGTAAGTTTTCTTTTTGCCCCTTTCCCCTGAAAAAAAAAAAAATCAACACAACATAAGGTGCGCTTATGCATTGTCTGCGTAACATGCCCAAAGAACTCTTGCATGAGGGTCTGTTACATATAAAACAATTTATGCGCCTTCTCCATCTCCAGCAACTAAGTTTAAGGAGAATTGGTTCTTGATAGTAACAACTTGTTTGTTACATTTCTTGGATGCTAATGTGCTTTTGATAAGAACATATCTCCAAGTGTAACAACACATTAGAGGGAGAATTGACTCAATTTTCTTTCGTTAAGCCAATGACTTGAGATCCTTTGTTATTTGGGTTGCACCCAAAGTAGTAAATCGTGCACTATAGTGGTGTTGCAGCCTGGTGCCACTCCTGGTGACCTTGTAGCGTCGCACTTCACTGTTGTGCCTGCAGTGGCAGTAATTGTGGCTGCTTTCCTGTCAATTTGCAGTACTATTTTGAAAAAGGACAAAAAGCCTATTGGCCACCTTTTTAAAGCCATTTGAAGTTTGAACATCTTTTAGGGGGCACCCAACACTAGTTCAATAGATCACATAGGTCTTTCACACAAACCCAACCCTAGTAGCTAAACCCAACTCTAGTTTTGATCCAGTCTATCAATTGGTATCTGCGCTCTGATCTTGGAGTTGTGGGTATCAAATCATGAAGATGATTCCAACATTTGATGGAGAGTGAACAATTTAGGCCATTGGATTGGCAGAAGAGAAGCTATCATGGGCTGCAACAACTTTGAGAGGTGCTGCTCTCAATTGGTGGCTTTTCTGGTAACAGAGTAATCAACAGGCAAATTGCTGGACCTTTGTGATATCAGTTGCTCAAGAGATTTCAACCTGAATACGATCCAAAATTTTTTCCATCTGCTGGGGATGTGGAACAAGAATATTGGGTGCAAGAAAGCAGAAAAATAGATGAAGATCCTGAGAGAAAAGACCAGCAGCTTAGACACCATAAACAAATGCAGAAAAATGTGCAATTGTCTAAGAAGATGAATGAATATCATGGAATTGTCTAAGAAAATGAACACAAATCATGGAAACCAGAAATCTAGGAATCAAAGACAGAGGCAGAAATTCAAAGGGAACAAGTTCACATTGTGGGTCAAGAACAAAAAATGGAACAATTCGATGGATTGGGACAATGGTTGAGATAGAGACACAATTGGCGGTTCTGTGAGGTTTGTAAACAAGCTTGCTTCTGTGGAAGGAGACTTTATTTTGAGTTGTGAGATGAAGAAACACATGCAGCATCATTTGGGTAATGAAGAAAGGATGATAACAAACCATGATTTGCCTAGAAAATCTTGGCTTCCCAATACACTTGGAGAGGGCAATGATGCTCTGTTTCAGGGCTAAAATTATGAAAGAAAACAAGTATTGGAAGAAATTTCTTGCAGCCACTTGTTTGTGTCTTGAGGGTATTTTGGGGCTGCAGTAGCAGGGTTGGCAGTTGGCTTAATCAAAATGTTTCAAATGAAGGGAATTCCAATACAATTTTGTTTTGCAGTTGCTATAGCTATTCACCTTAAGGACAAAGTGAATGTTTCAGGGAGGGAGTATTGTTAGATAATGCCCCATTAGTTAGTTGAATTAATTTGAATAAGGCATGTTGCCTATAAGTAAGGGCTGGGGTTAAGAGAGGGATATTTGATCATTTGTGATGAAAGGATTAGGGCCTTTAGGCATTGGGCTCTCGAATACTGTGAGTTGTAGTAGACGAAGTGCATGGTTATGTCAAGTAGTATAAAATGTTAACAATCCACAGGGACTGTGCTATTAAATTTAAATACCAAATGTTTGCAATCTATCTAAATGCATCCAATTAATAAGATGGAACGAAGAGAAAGTAGAGACAAAAGGATTAAATAACGCAATTGATTTAAATGGGAAAGACTCAAATTTTAAGAGCCTTCTAGAAATTAGTTTCACCACAAATTAAAATTGGCAAACATATCAAAATATTCTTCCTGTTTTCCAATCAGAATGACTATTTCATGGAACTTGTTTAAATTGATTAATCGCACAACAAAAAAATGATTGGTGGATTAATGGTAAGACACATTGTTTTCCTAACAAATCTCTAGGATAGCGTCAGATCTGGTATGGTGTATCTGTAAAGTATTGTAGAGAAACCCTGGGCTTTTATGAATGTGAAGTGAGTATCATTTTACCCTGCAGCCTTATCTATAAGGAAACAATGTATTCCAAAGTACAATAGAACTTAACTTACTTAGAGAATCTTTTTCTACTTCTGGAAATCGTCATATGGTGACAGTTGTTTCCATTAGCTCGCTATAAGCTTTTGATATTTGTGTTGAATGAAAAGAGTTAGTGATCATTTGCTAACTGTTTTTTATATTGTAGGATTATGTGGGGAACAAGAGGTTGGAGTTATCTGGCCAGTTAATATCTCTGCTTTTTGAGGTACTACCTTATTTGATTTAATAACTTCCTGACTTGTGTAGTCAGCGTAGATATACTTTGCATATTTTTGAATTGTATTAATTGTTATTTTTCTGTCACTTGTAGGATCTCTTTAAGTCTATGACAACTGAAGTTAAGAATTTGACGGACAAAATGTTAGATAAGCCGGACAAGGCTAAGAGGTTTAACATTTGTCATGTAAGCACTCTTCAATGTATAAGACTTTCTTACATAAAATCCAATGTTGCCATTGGATGCTTTGCCTAGTCACTTTAGAGAGTTGTGTTGATACAGTTTTCTTTCATCTCATTTTCTTCTTGTTTATTTTGGACTTATAGTCCAAGTTGATGTTTTTTTTTTTCCGTTAATAATTATGTATTGGTTGTCCTTTTATGTCTTGTTAAAATTGTTCCTATGGCAAAACCAAAAAGTGAAAATTCTGTGCCATAATTTTGATTGTCTACTTATTACAATCTCCATAACGTGCAAATATATTGTTATGTGAGATCAGTACTGCCTAGAATACTGTTAGGTTTCTTTGTAGGTTTCAGTTTTATAAATTTCTGTTTTCTGTTATAACTGTCATCTAATAGTTTGGCTGTTTTACAAGTATAAATATTGGTTATGCTTGTCAATTGATTAATTCATAATACACAGTTTACTTTTCTCTCTATCTCAAATTCTTACATGGTATCTCAAAGCTTTGTTCAATCCTAAACAGTAACCATGGTTTCTATCCAAAATTCAATACACTCACATTCTTCCCATCAAACTTCATGAAATGAATTTCCTTCAATGGCTTCAACAAGCTGATGTGATTTGAGGCCACAAATTGCAGAAATATATCATGCATCCCCAAATCCCTTCCCTTTCTGATATCTTATTGAAGCTGATTGAGAAACTGACAATGTCAATCCAACTTAACTGGAGTGGTATCAACAAGACTCTTTGCTTCTCTCATCCCTCTCTGACTTGATTCTGGCTCATGTTGTTGGTCTTAGTGACTTTTATAAAGTTTGGGACAAAATTCAAACTCATTTTAATTCCATCACACAGTGAAATCCACTCAATACTGTTTGTAGTTTTGCACGATCAAGTGGCAAGTAAGCTTGGTTCTGATTATCTTGAGGATCCTAAATTATATTGGGGTATTGTTGGGGCACTGCAGTCACAATAACTAGATCAGTAATTAGCTTCTCTGTTAATAAAGTGTGTTAATTTCTTTCTCAACCTTTACAAGAACATGGGAATGCTGTAACAAGAATCCTAAGGTAGGTACAATTTCTCAGGGTCTTTTATTAAGATCATCTATCTCAGGGTCTCCTCTAAGTCTGATCGCATTTGTGATGTTGACTAGGCATCTGATTCTGACGACAGAAGATCAACTTGTTGCCAGCACTACAGATGAAGTTTTATGAGTTCAGTAACTTGTTTGTGTACTCAGTCCCTAACCTGACACCAAAAAACTCTTGAAAATCGTAGTAGTCTTTGGCTGATAATCCCTATAGATAAACTTGTGCATGCTTTAACACATGATGTTGAGTGTTGACAAACAGTCAACATCTGAACATAATGTGACTTTCTGGCTAGTTTCTGATCTTGATGGACTGATGGTTTGTTGGGACTCTTAAAGTTGAGAAGTAGCTGAAACTTGATTTATTCATGTGTCATCAATGATCATGTAATTCTTTTAACTGTAGTTTGCTTTTGTACACCTGAAAGAGATACTTGCTGATTTTATTAGTTTGTTTGTTCAGACTTCTTGTCTATTGCTTTGTTCTTCCCAACTGATCTTACTGTGTCTGGCAACTGGTTTTCTATTCACATTTTTTCTTTCGGAATGTCCACAGCTTCTTGGTCGAGATATCATCACTCTAGGTTTGGAAAGGACTCTCTCCACTGGTAATTTTGAAGTAAAAAGGTTCAGAATGGAAAGGAAAGGAATGACACAGGTTGGATGTTGTTACCCTTTCTATTATTTCCTTCCTATCTTTTGGGTTTATTATAAAAAAAGTCAATTGGTCTGGCCTAGGTACCAAGGGATGTACCTAAGGGGCTTGGAGTCATCTATTATATATGACATATTTCCTCTGATGAAATTTCTGTACTTACAGGTACTACAAAGGTTATCATTTATTGGTGCTTTGGGCCACATGACAAGAATCTCACCACAGTTCGAGAAGTCTAGGAAAGTAAGTGGACCTAGAGCTTTGCAGCCTAGTCAGGTGAGCTGCAATCCAATTGGTAACATTTTGATGGATCATCTTAATGTTGTATAGTTGGTTGGATAGAAAATGCTTGGATCTTTTTATCTTTCTACTTGACCTTTGCCTAGTGGGAAAAGGTTTTGTTGTTGTATTATTTAGCTTAGGATTTTTATTCTAAATTATAAAATCTTATCTACTTAGGAACTCATACCTTCATGTTTTATCTCTACATTTGACAGTGGGGCATGCTTTGTCCTTGTGATACCCCTGAAGGTGAATCTTGTGGACTTGTAAAGAACTTGGCTTTGATGACTCATGTCACAACTGATGATGAGGAGGCCCCCTTGGTTTCTTTGGTATGTTCTATGTGATTTTATTGGTTCATGAAATTTCCCTTTTATTGTTTATTAGTATGACTACTTTTGTAAATGATTTATTGATTATAGATGTTATTATACCCAAATAGTGCGATTTATGGTATTTTCAAAATTTTGTTGAGGCTAGAATTGAATTGAATTTAATTTGGTTTGGCCGGCAAAATTGAATGGGTGAACTAGTGAGGAGGGGAGAGAGTGAGAAACCATTTTGCCTCAACCCGACTTTTGTTGCAGTGTGAGAGGAACGAGCAGAGAAGATGAAGTTTATCAGATATATAAGATTCATAAAAGGTTAATTCAAAATGCATCATTTTAGTAAAATAGAATAGAGTCATTTTACCTTCCCTTCCCCAAATCACGTGATAGGCATGCGAACTGCTCCCGTCATGGCTTCTAACTCGCACAACTACCACAACCTGATAAACTCCCTGCGACGTTGTGGCAGTGGCAGCCAACGGCGGCCATCTACAGATGCCTGGTCTTGCAAACTTCACGCACCAGATATTCTGGGCGTGAGGGGTGTGTGTTAAGATATCTCACATTCACTAAAAATAGAGCCAAAATACTCCTTATATGCATGGTAGTCAAAATCGCGTGCCGGATCGTAAAATCGTGCGATTTTACGATCTCCAACTCCCTCTCCGTGCTAGCTCGATGCCAGGATCGTGATTTAGCCAGATCGGGTGGGATCGCCTTGCCAAAACGTAAAACCGGTAAGCACGGACGATCCCACGTGCTTTCTAACCCAATAACCCGCGACCCGGTTCGCCTGAAACCCTAAAATTGATTTTGTTCTGCGATCCCTAAACCGTTCCTTTGATCTACGATTTCGTTCCTATGCTCTGCGATCCCTATAGCTTACGCTCTAGTGACAAAATTTGCTCTTGTGTGGGCGACCTTGTCTGCGTGGGCGACTCTGTGGGCGACTCTGCGTGGGCGGCTTTGTGTGGCCCACTCTGCTCTGCTCTGCGTGGGCTACTCCGCTCTGCGTGGGCAACTCTGCTTTGCGCCGGCGACCTTGTCTGCGCAGGCGACTCTGCTCTGCACCACCGACTTGTCATAGCGGAATGTTTTACTGTGGCGACCATCGCAACTATATTTACAGCCATCAACAGTGCCGCTGGAGCAAAAGTGTTTACTTTTCCTTTCTATCTGAGGCAGATTTTAGTGTTTCCTTTTTAAAATAATATAACTTTCCCTTTTTGCCCTTAAAATGATTCTGTTTTAAATTTTTTTAAGGATAAAATAGTCTTTCCATCATATTACATTACCTAATCTATCTTTTCTTTCTCTTCTTTGTCTCTATTTTTATTGTGCATGTGTCCCTAATTTTGTTTTGAGTTAAGGGTGGTTTCCTTCCTCATTTTTCTTTGTTTATCTTCCTTTATTTTTATATATTATACTATTTTATATATATTTATCTAATTTTGTAAGATCTTATGATCCGTGTTACGATTCTACGAGTTACGATCTTACACCCCTCCTCTGATCTTACGTAGAATCTCGATTTTGACTACCATGCTTATATGGGTTAGGGTAGCCCTTTTATTAGCTAACTTTTGGGAACGAGTTAAACCCAAGTTTCTTAATACTAAGGATCTATCTCAGCTATGTTCCAAAGACTTCTAGTCCTTTGGGTAAAAGAGGAAATGAAATAGATCACAGTTCTCGACCAAAACTTGATATCGCCGTAGCACACAAGGTTCTCAAGTAGTAAAGAAAAGTATTGTATCCACAAGGACTGTGTTGTTGAGTACCAATTTCTTACAATTCAATTATTTATGTTAGAATCTATTAGAATCTTGTAAATATAATAATTGTAAATTTTGTAATTATTTACTCTTTTCTATAAATTGGAATAACTCCACTGTGCCCTAAACACACGGATTCAAAATTTTCTCTTTCAACATGGTATCTAAAGCCTAGAGAGGCAACCCTAATCCTCCTTTTTCTTTCTTGGTGGACTCACTGTTCACCGGTGCCTCTTTTTATTTTTTTTTTTTTGGCGCCGTCGCCACTGTTCTGCCGCCGTCTGACTTCCGATCGCTACGGAAATCCCGCCGTTGTGATCGCCCTTGTCAGATCGGCCAAACCCCGTTGACCGCGCCTTCATCAGAGCCCCCACGCGCTGCCTTCTCCTCCGGCGGTTTTCTCACGTGCCGCCTTCTCTCTCAGCACGTGACGGCGAGTCCGGCGTCCGTTCCTGACGCCGTCGATTGGGGTTTGCTCGTCCCTCTCTCCTCTACCTGTGTCCGGTCTTGGTTTACTGTTTGAGCATTTTCTCTCTCTTCTCACTGACCAATGGCTGCCTCTAGCACTCTAAAAACCGATACCCAGATTTTTACCAACCATGTCTCTACTCCGCCATTGGCTCCGGATCCACATCCATCACCTTCTTATGACGATTTCCTGAAATGGTATGACGATCGTCGGGCCTCTGGTTCTACTACTGCTGTTGCACACACTGGTAATTCTTTTGTTGGTCTCTCTCACTCTTCAGGCCCTTGGGTCCTTGACTTTGGGGCCACCAATCACATCACTGGTAATAAATCTCTTTTTTCTTCTCTTTCTACTTCTGGTTATTTACCTTCTGTCACCATGGCAAATGGGTCTCAAACTCAATCCCAAGGTGTTGGTATTGTTCATCCTCTTCCTTCTCTTTCTATTAACAATGTCCTTTATGTCCCTGGGGCACCCTTTAATTCATTGTCCATTAGTTAACTTACTAGATTTCTTGATTGTGTCATATCTTTTACCAAAAATTTTGTTTCCCTGCAGGACCAGATTACGGGGAGGACGATTGGCTCCGGATGTGAGTCTCATGGTCTCTATCAGCTCAACACGCCCTCTCTTGTTGGTTCAATAGCAGCGTCTCCACTTCTGATTCATGCTCGATTAGGACATCCAGGTCTTGATAAGTTGAAACAGCTATACCCTAGTCTTTCTAAGTCAGAGTCTTTGTCTTGTGAGTCATGTCAACTAGGCAAACATGTTCGTCATTCTTTTTCTTGTCGCATTATGAGTCGAGCTTCGTCCCCTTTTGTTCTAGTTCATTCAGATGTTTGGGGTGCAAGTCGTATTTCCTCTACATTAGGATCTAGGTATTTTGTCACTTTTATAGATGATTTTTCCCGTTGTACTTGGTTATACTTAATGAAAGAACGTTATGAAATTTTTTCAATTTTTCAGTCTTTTATTAATGAAATAAAAAATCAATTTGGTATCCCTATTCGAACTTTACAAAGTGATAATGCCCGTGAATATTTGTCTACTCAGTTTCAGACCTTTATGGCATCGCATGGTGTGTTACATCAGACATCTTGTCCTCATATCCCCTAACAGAATGGAGTTGCAGAACGTAAAAATAGGCATCTACTTGAGACCACCCGGACTCTTCTCCACTCTCATGTTCCTCATCAATTTTGGGGTAATGCGGTACGTAATGCATGTTATCTCATTAACCGCATGCCTTCCTCTGTTTTATAAGGTAAAATCCCTCATCAAGTTCTATACTCCCACCACTCTCTTCATCCTTTACCCCCTCGTGTCTTTGGTTCTACATGTTTTGCTCATGCTCTTGTCCCGGCATTGACAAGCTCTCTCCTCGGTCTCATAAGTGTGTGTTTCTCGGGTACCCACGATCTCAAAAAAGATACAAGTGTTATTCCCCTACTCTTCGCAGGTATTTCATTTCTGCTGATGTTACTTTTTCGAGTCCATTCCGTTCTTTGACCTTAGAACATCTACACTCGAGTCTTCCCCATCCACAACTGCCCCTAGTTCAATCCTTTTCTGTCCTCCAGAGGCGTCTCCATCCCCTCCACATCCATCTCCTCCACCTTTGCAGGTATATCAGCGTCGTATTCGTCCTGTTTTGGAGCCACTGAGCACTGACAACACCATGGACTCACCTTTGGAGCCACCTCTTTCGCCTCATCTTCCGGTCCCGCCCTCTGAATCTGACATTCTCATTGCCATTCGAAAAGGTATACGTTCTACTCGTAATCCTTCTCCTCATTATATTTCTTTAAGTTATCATCGTCTTTCTCCTTCCTATTATTCTTGCCATTCTTCCTTGTCCTCTGTTTCTATTTCTAAGAGTGCAGGTGATGCATTTTCCCATCCTGGGTGGAAACAAACTATGCTGGACGAGATGTGTGCATTACAGAACAATGAAACTTGGGACCTTGTTCCTCTACCACCAGGGAAGTCAGTTGTTGGCTTGTCGGTGGGTGTATACAGTCAAGGTTGGTCCAGATGGCAAGGTTGACCGGCTTAAGGCCCGTCTCGTCGCCAAAGGCTATACTCAAATCTTCGGGTTGGATTATGGCGATACCTTCTCTCCCGTGGCCAAATTGCCCTCTGTGCGACTATTCCTGTCCATTGCTGCCATACGTCATTGGCCTCTATTAGTTGGATATTAAAAATGCTTTCTTACATGGTGATTTACTAGAGGAAGTCTACATGGAGCAACTGCCTTGCTTTGCTGCTCAGGGGGAGTCCTCTGGTCTTGTATGTCGATTGCGAAAATCTTTATATGGCCTCCAGCAGTCACCCAGAGCATGGTTCAGCAGATTCACTACTGTGATTCAACAGTTTGGTATGACTCGGAGTGAGGTTGACCATTCTGTCTTCTATCGTCACTCTCCTACCGGTTGCATCTACTTGGTCGTTTATGTTGATGACATTGTCATCACAGGTAGTGACCATCAGGGCATTGTACAGGTGAAGCAACACCTCTTCAAACATTTTCAGACAAAGGATCTTGGCAAACTCATATTTTTTGGGAATAGAAGTAGCACAGTCCAAAAGTGAGATCATCATTTCCCAAAGGAAGTATGCAATAGATATTTTGGAAGAAACAGCAATGTTAACTTCCAAGCCAGTCGACACTCCCATGGATCCTAATGTCAAGCTCATGCCAAATCAGGGGGAGCCTCTTCTAGATCCTGAAAGGTACAGACGATTAGTAGGAAAGCTGAACTACCTTACTGTTACCCGTCCAGATATCTCATTCGCAGTGAGTGTAGTAAGTCAATTCCTCAACTCTCCATGTAAGGAACATTGGGATGCAGTGATTCGCATTGTTCGATACTTCAAAGTAGCTCCAGGAAAGGGTCTTTTGTATGAAGACAAAGGACACACTCGAGTTGTGGGATATTCTGATGTAGATTGGGCAGGATCTCCCATAGATAGAAGGTCCACCTCTGGATTCTGTATATTTATTGGAGATAACCTTATCTCTTGGAAAAGTAAGAAGTAGAATGTTGTAGCCCGGTCGAGTGCGGAAGCGGAGTATCGAGCTTTGGCTATAGCGAGTCAGGAGCTTATATGGCTCAAACAGTTGCTTCAAGAATTAAAGTTCGGAGCGGTCACATATATGTCACTTATATGTGATAATCAAGCCGCTATGCATATTGCCTCAAATCTAGTATTTCATGAGAGGACAAAGCACATTGAAGTTGATTGTCACTTTGTCAGAGAGAAGGAGAAATATCTACTAGTTTTGTCAATTCCCATGACCAACTAGCAAACATCTTTATTAAGTCACTAAGGGGTCCTCGGATTAACTACATATGTAACAAGCTTGGTGCATATGACCTATATGCTCCAGCTTGAAGGGGAGTGTTAGAATCTATTAGAATCTTATAAATATAGTAACTGTATATTTTGTAATTATTTACTCTTCTCTATAAATTGGAATAACTCTGCTGTGCCTTAAACACACGGATTCAATATTTTCTCTCTCAACAATTTAAAACACACTGAATGAATTTTGAAATAAAGAAAGAACATAAGATTGCAAAAGAAAGAATTTTGAAAGCAAATAAGATTGGTGAGATTAGAATGCACTAGGTTCATTGCAAATTTGCATAGATGAAGCTAAATAGATAATTGCTCATATTGAATTTTATAAGTTTTAAAGGTGAATTATTCGTAGGTAATTATTGGTTCTTTTCATAATACATGTTTAATTAAACAACTCTTACTTTCTTGGAAGTTGTATTTAACCAAATTCTTTAGAGTTCTATGATGATTCAATTTTGCTCTCAAAGGCTCAAACTTACGTTCATGAATCATGATTAAAACCCTGGGTTCAATTTATGTATTCTAACATCAAGGTTCTCCTTTCAGTCCTTTCCCTAATGTCTGAGATCATGCAAAAATTATTTTAAAAAAAATTGCAAGTATTAAGAACTCTGTAAATTGAATAAAATTTATAAAACACCAATAAGCTCGAAAGGAAATGCAACACATAACCATCTTACAAATTAGGCTATCCTAAATTCTAGACAAAGGAATCACTCAGTCATATTTGGTGTACAATCCATGAATATAATCCAAATAACGAAAACATAAAGAAGCCAATACAAAAGATAAAGAGAAGAAGAGAAAACTGTAATCTCTATGGCATTGAGCCTCCTTCTTGATGAATTCCCAACCTTCTTGTTTGTTCTTGGCACTTTAATCTCAGTCATTGTCCCTTTATTTTGCCCTCACATTTCTATTTATAATTAGGGTTGTTAAAACCCTTTTTGGCTTGCTTAAAATTGATTAAAAACATGTAAAATTGTGCCTAGGAAGTACAACCCACGCTGGTGTATTGTCCACAGGCAGGGTGTGAAACTTTTATAACTTTGTTTCCTTGATGCTTCTTGAGGGAGCTTGAACAACAATTGTGGAAACTTTTATAATTTTGAAGGCTTTCAACATGAAATTTGACCACAACCACGGTTGCAACCACAGGCATCCAGCAGAAAACTTTCTAGAAAGTTTAATTCTTTCTCTTTTTGGCCTCAATAGCTCTCAATCTTGATTTACCACACCAACTACATTGAAACGTATAAAAACAAACAGTTGTCTGAACTAAGAATAAAAGTAAATGATAAAGACTAGTAAAATGCATGAATTTATTAGATTTGGGCATAGGTTTGAACAATAATTATCTGTCATCTATGCACACATCATATCTCTATATGGTCTTGTCTGATCATGATGGGTTCGATTGTTAGCAGTGAGAAATACTAATGGCAAACTTGTCATCACAAAATAACTTCATTGGAATTTCATATTTTTTTTCTGCGATCATCAAATATAGAGAGGTCTTTATCCATAATAACTCACTAACCGAGCCATAGCTCTAAATTTTGTCTGTGTACATGATTCTGCAATAACATTTTGCTTCTCCAATCACCGAGTGACCATCTAATAACGTGTAGTACCTTGATGTGGATTTCCTATTAATAATCAATCTTGAATAATTTTAAAATACTCAGGAAGTAAAATTCAATTCATGAGATGGAATCAGAGGAAGAGTAGTAAAGGACTAAAGAAAAATCAACTTAAGACTAAACCACCCAATTTTTAAGATACACTTCCCTTGAAATTTCAGCTTCATGTACTGATGTTAGGACTTTCATAGAATCAATGGCTGAGATAAAGATGTTTATTGTCCAAGCCATGGGTGGTACTTTAGACTTTAGAGGGCTTATTATGCAGTATTATCCTTTGTACATGCAAGGGCAAATAATTTGCTTAATTGTTCCTGTCAGTTGTATTTGTATCATGTTTGTTAGAGTATAAGCCTAACTCTAACTGAGTTTCCCTTATTATGCACTTCTAGAAGTTAGGTAAATAGTTTCTTATGTTGTTATTACTAACTGACAGCTGTCAGTATTGATTTTCTACCTTGTCCTTCCCAGTAGTTTTCTTTTCTTCCTTTTTTTTTTCTACAAAAGTCTTCTCTTAATAAAAAAGTTATTAATCATAAAAGAAAATAAAAAAAGTTATTGAAATAGTCACTTTGCTATTTTATTGATTATTGTTTGATTTAGGTGTAAAATACAAATTTCCATATACTTCATTTGTTTAGTGTGTGATACATTGCGATTTATAGTATTTCATTGTTTTGTGATAGTGCTATTCTTTGGGTGTTGAAGACATGGAACTTCTCTCTGCCGAGGAGCTTCATACACCAGATTCCTTTCTTGTCATTTTTAATGGTTTGATCCTGGGCAAGCATAGGAGGCCACAGGTGTTTGTCTATCTTTTATCGAATGTATAATTCATAATAATATTTATTCATGATTATATTCTCATTTATTGTTAACCTTTTTTATTCAAGCGCTTTGCTACTGCAATTAGGAAGTTGCGGAGAGCTGGTAAAATTGGCGAGTTTGTGAGTGTCTATGTCAATGAAAAACAGGTGAATAATTCTGCTGCAGTTGTTTTTCCTCTGATTCCCTACCCCCTTTGTTTTTGTTGTTTTCCTGTTTTTGTTATTTGGTGGATAAATTCTTGCTTGCTTTAAGCTTTAATTTGTGTTTCATATTTATAAAGATGATAATAATCTTTTTTATCCATATTATGTGCTTGATTTTGGGGTTTTTTCTTTAAATGTCAATAAAAGCTTCAACTACTATTTAAAATTTAAAATGTCAATATCAAGATTGAAAATATTTTTGGGGTTGCTCTAAATCATATTGGTGATTTTCATTTAAATATTAATTTTCAACAGTTATTTTAATGTTAAAAATATGTGAATGAATGTTGGTATTAATGGACAAGCCTGTTTACAGCATTGTGTCTACTTAGCTTCTGATGGTGGTAGAGTTTGTCGTCCCCTTGTCATTGCTGACAAGGGAATATCAAGAGTCAAAGAGCATCATATGAAAGAGTTAATGGTAAGTGTATCATGTGCTTTCATCCTGGAAACTAAAGAAAGTAGATTTTAGAAATTTCTTTTACACTTTTTCAGGATGGAGTTACAACATTTGATGATTTTTTACGAGATGGCTTGATTGAGTATCTTGATGTCAATGAGGAAAATAACGCATTGGTTTGTTCTTCCCTAGTTACTAGTGGCTTCTTTTATCATTGAAATCTTATTCGTGATAGTGATAATCCGTAACCTCTGTTACCTTTTCTTCCTTGCTGCAGATTGCTTTATATGAAGGAGATGCCACCTCAGAAACAACTCATATTGAGATTGAGCCTTTCACCATCTTAGGAGTTATTGCAGGGCTAATTCCATATCCTCATCATAATCAGTCACCTAGAAATACGTATCAGGTTGTTTCTCCCTCTATGTATAGCTAAGCTACCTGAGATATTGCACTTCTATGACTGAAATGTGTTCCTCTTCAAACCTAAAATAACTTTTGTTTTGCTCACTGTAGTGTGCAATGGGGAAACAAGCTATGGGAAATATAGCATATAACCAGGTAAGTTGTTTTGTTGGGTATATGACTGGAGTTCAACGATGCATGAAGTTTAGACCTAATGAAATTATATTTCCATTTTTAAAGTCTTCAAGTTTAGATTTTATTTTAATGAATCAATTTTTAATAAATTTGTGTCCCCATGGATCTAGAATTGAAATCCTAAGATTTGCACGATTAAATTTAATGTGTTTCAACATGGTATAGATATTCTACAATATGACCAAGTGGTTGGAATATACCTATATTACGTGTGTATAAATTATAGGGTAAACCCACTCTTTAGTTCTTGAAATGTGCAATGTGACCAATGTTAGTCCTCTAAAATTGAAATTCTAAATGTTAATTCCTAAAATTAACAACAGTCAATCAATCAATTAGTTCTCGTCAAGAAATGTTAAAATTGAGCAACGCAGTTGTTAAATATATGTAATTATAGTAATAAGACATGTTTATCTTTGTAATTATGTTAATTAGGTAACTGCATATTCTATAAATATTTTGTAATTATTTGCTATTATTAATATAAATATATGTTCCGTTGTGTAATTGAAACACATAGATTCATCCACATGTTCTCTTACTTTTCTCTCTTTTTACAAAAGTGATGATTTGTCATGTTAAGTGACAAGTAAGAGTACAATTTATCCAAATGACGTTCATTCTTTTTGTGATGATTTCCCAATTGTGATTGTGGTCAAATTATAGTTCATTCTTTTTGTTAAATTTGAACTTTAACTTCCCTTCCTCTTCTTCATCTTGCTTCATCTTCTTCTTTGGACACTTATGCATCTCCGGCTGCAGCAACAATGACGTTCAAGATCTCCACAATGTGATGGATGAGAAGTAAAAGAATCGCAGAAAACGTTAAATATATCCAAATGTTATGACATTCAATATCTAGATCTACAAGTTTCCCCATCCCTCTCATGGACGAATTTTTGGCTTTGCTTACATTCGAGGACGAGTTTGTATTGTATCTTGTTGCTAAACAGGTCCCTGCTGGAGTGGATGCCCATGGGCATCGGAAAATCAAAACGGGTGCTGTAGGTGGCAGAAGCTATGATGGAGCAGCAGCGACGTGTACCACTTTGATTGCTGTTGCAATTTGAGATGAATAAGTGTGAAGGTGGTGTTGTAGTGACAGGGGAAGTGATTGTGTTGGTCGTAGAGTGAGCTGACCTAGATCTTGGCGTTGAAGTCGAAGAGGAAGAAGATTGATAAGTGCCAAGGAAGAAGAAAAAGAGAAGGGAAGAAGAGGAAGGGAATTTAAAGCCCAAAAATTTCAAAAGTCAAAGATGAATATTAACTTTTTGAGAGATGCTAAAACATTATTTTATGTCTAAAGTGGATTTGAACATATTACTTCACGTGATAAATCATTATTCCATTGTCATATTTGAATGTTTTTTGACAACAAGGACTAAAATGATTGATGACTCTTAATTTTAGAGACTGTTAAAATGTCTCATATTGGCTAGGAATAGAGTCAAAATACTCCTAATAAGAACTTGAGTAGTCCTTCTCCTTCTTTAAACTAGCTTTTGGGAGTGAGTGAGGCTCAAGTTCTTAATATGGTATCAGAACTTATCTAGTTTGAATGTTGGGCTGTCCACAAATGTCTAGTGTTGCAAATATCACACACTAGATGTTCAGCCTTGGGCATGAGAGTTGTGTGTTAAAATGTCCCACATTGGCTAAGAATAGAGTCAAAATACTCCTTATAAGGACTTGGATAGTCTTCCTTTTACAAGCTAACTTTTAAGAGTAAGTTAGACTCAATTGTTCTAATAGGGACTAACATTTAAAATTTAAAATTTAGAGGATTGATTTGTAGACGTTGCACATTTAAAGGACTAAAGTGAATGTTTACTCATATCATCCATAATTTTCCTTGCATTTCATTTTGTTGAAATGTGACTGTTTCACATCCTTTTTAGTTTTGAGCATGGGTTCTTCTAGGAAGGATATACAGTAAGAATTATGATTTATTGTTATCCTTCAACTAAATATATGAATGCTTAAGCTATTAAATTAAAATCCCATAAATGGATTTTATCTTACATGTCCCCATTGAAGTAACTATTGGTGCAAGGCTTATCAATAGTGCTAGGCTTCATGTCACAGCCAAAGGTAACATATTCTATCTTAAAAAGAAAATTCCTGGAACTGTAGTTTTGAATATTATTTGATAAGTTGAAAAGGGTGAACCTTGGACAACAGTTTGCCTTGTGATCTAAAAGTCATGGGTTTGAATCTTGTAAATAGCCTCTTACTTGTGTGGGTAAGGCCGTGTACATCTACCCTCCCCATATCCCACTTGATGGAACCTTGTACGCTGAGTATGTTATTTACAGTAAACAACATAAATACTTTCCTAAAATAAGTCCAAAAGCATGTTATCTATCAATCTATTGTAATTTTCAAAAATTATGGCACAAACAATGTGGGACTGTTACAATACTCCCCCTAGAGCTAGTGAGGTCATGAAATCTCTCCATTGGTAGTCCTTTGTTCGAACACCTTTGCCAGCTGAACTCTTCATGGAATATAGCTATAGTAATTGTTGTTTACATGTACATCAACATGCATAGGAACTTTTGAGGAATTTTCTTAGGCAATATATTTATTATTTCAATGAATTATCTAAATTCTTTCAACCTGTATAAATTCATTTCTGATATTATGTATTTACTTTCCCAATGAATGTAGATTCTAATTGGATAAGTGATGTTCTCACTTAAGCATTTTCGGTAATCATAATCTCTAAAATCTCTTTTGCCTTTAGTATTGAGTTGGTCTCACAGTGCGTTAAACTTGCTTCTGCCCTGGTCAAGAACCTACCATCTGGTCTGGCAGATATGTAATTGTTGACCCATCATCCACTGTCACTGCCACCAAATGTTTTTGTGACTTGACCGTGACATACCCAAAACCTTGTTGTTGGAAACCCCTCCATGCATTTCAAAGTGCAGTGCCCTTATTGCTGCAGGTTAGTCAGGCACCACCTGCCTGACGTTGGGCCACGGTATGTTGGCACGGGTAATTTCCTATAGCTGTAGCAAAAATCTGCCTGCCCTCTAAATTATTCAGTCAGTTAGGTAGCTAGGATTCAGTGTGAATATATATTTTACATCTCTATTAGTCGTAATCAATTAATACAAGAACAGTTTTAGATTTTTAGAGTATGTTTGATTTCTATTTTAATAATAGTTTTCTGTTTTTAAAAATAAAATATAATACAAATTTGTATTGAAATTTTTAAAAACAGAAAACTGTTTTTGAAAAGGGAAACAAACACTCTCTTAGTAACCCTTTTTCTCTCCTCTCTTTTGCTCTTTCTGAAACTTAATAGTGCTTTGGCTTGTGGGTCTTCCTCCTCCATGTTAGAATTCCTTTCGGCCTTTCATTTGCTACCATCTCTTGGCCTCTATTAACACAGCTGATCCATCCCTGCTCCCATTCGATTCCCAGTCTTCTGAAAACAGCCACCGGATTTTTCCATTTTCATGCAGCTCCATTATCACTTTTTGAAAGATTAATAGTGACAATTATTTGAACTGGTACATCGCCATTGAGGTTTGGTTTTTGGATAAAATTCTCTATGACCATTTAATTAAGAAAGCAGAAGACATTGATGAGAAAATCTAAGATGAATGGCCAAAGATAGATTTTCGGTCAGTATCCTTGTGGCAATCTGTTGTTCGAAACTCAGGTCTCAGAACAAGAGAAAAACCAATAGAAAGTGCTAGTGGGACAAAGTAGAGAGATTTGAGTGAATCTCAGTTTTCAGAATCTGAAGAATGTGATTTTCAGTTCTAACAAACTATTAAGAAGATCATCCTTGTGTAGTTAGCAACTACGATGGTTTTGTTAAAGCTGTACACAACCGTAAGAACTGTACATACACTAACTTTATAACAGTAGAGTAACTCCCTCACTAATATCTTTTAGTACAGAACTGCATTGATCCAGCGATCTCTCTCCTACAACCCGTCAAACTTGGATGGGTTTATCAAAGAGAACTGATAAGAAACATTGAGTTTCTTTTGAAGTTCTCCAAATCATAGTGAAGATAGAGTTTTTGTGAAGGTGCTAGTAGTACATGTATTCATAGCAGGGACTTTTCTTTAGCACATTTTCTCTGATGAAAAATAACTTTTTCCATATGTTTTATTCTCTCAGGTTGTGTTCTCTTTCTTCTGTTTGCATATTGTGTGTTGAGTACCTATATATTGCTGCACTCAACCTATTTTTTTTTTTTAAGAGATCAGTTGACCAGGGTGGAGAAATATCCATACTCAGAACTTGATGAACTTTATATCTGTCATTTTGCAGCTAAACCGGATGGACAGCTTGCTTTACCTATTGGTTTATCCTCAACGGCCTTTGTTGACAACAAAGACAATTGAGCTGGTGAGTATAATTTCAATGGTTACTTTATTAATGAATTGACACTTGAGACAGAAGCACAAAACTCATTTAGGGTATATCTGAATACTCAAATGTCATTCAACAGTCATTGAATTTATAATTACGTTCTGTACAAACTGAATCCCTTGATTATAGGAATTGACTGAGTAATTACAGCTGATCCTAATTACCTTATTTACATAACATATCAGATTTCTATATACAAGGAAAGAATGGTAACTACCTTAATAATGGAAATATTGAGATTCTCAACACTTCCCCTCAAGCATGATGCATATATATCATATGCATCAAGTTTTTCGCAAATGTATGTTATTCTTGGGTCTTCAAGTGACTTAGTAAGCATGTCAGCTAGTTGGTTATTAGAATTCACAAATGATGTAATAATCTCCCTAGGGAGAACCTTCTGACGAATGAAATGGTAGTCAATCTCTATATGTTTGATTCACTCATGAAAGACAGGGTTAGAAGCATTGTGTAAGGCTGCCTGGTTATCACAAATAAGACTCATAGATCCTACCTCACAAAACTTTAACTCGAAAATAAACTGCTTTAATCATACAAGTTCGCATGAGGTAATGGCCATTGCTTGATATAGCTTCAGCACTTGATCTAGCTACAACATTTTGCTTTTTACTTTTCCAAGCAATAAGGTTACCTCCAATCAATACACAATATCCTGAAGTTGATCTTCTATCACTTGGACAACCAATCCAATCTGCATCTGTGTATGCAATAATATTAGTGTGGCCTCCATTTTCATAGATTAATCCTTTCCAGGAGAACCTTTGATGTATCTCAAGATTCAAATCACTGTGTCCAATGACTATCACAAGGGAAGTTAAGAAATTTGCTTACAACACTAATTGCGAAGGACATGTTTGGCGTCATAGTAAGATAGTTCAATTTCCCGACTAATCTCTGATATTTGCTTGAATATGAATACAACTCCCCCTGATCCAGCATAAGCTTGACATTTGGATCATAGGAGTATCAATTGGCTTACAATTCAACCTTCCTGTTTCCTTCAAAATATCAAGAGCATATTTTCTCTTAGATATGCCAACAGCAGTTTTGATTGAGTTACTTAAATCCCAAGGAAGTATCACAATCTACTTAAGTTGGGTGATACCATTATGATCATTGCGTATGATAAAAATGTCATCTACATAGACAATAAGATAAATGCACTGATTAGTAGAAGAGTTTTTATAAAACACAGTATGGTCTTTCTAATCTGTTAGAGAACTGTACTAAATCTACCAAACTATGCTTGAGGACTTTTAAGGCCATATAAAGTCTTACATAACTTGCAAACAAATCCTTGTGACTCCCCCTAGCAACAAAATTAGGAGGTTACTCCATATAAATTTGTTCTGCTAGATCACCATGGAGAAATGCATTTTTATATCTAGTTGGTAGAGGAGCCAACAACGTATAGTAGCCATGGACAAGAAGAGGCAAACTGAGGTCATCTTTGCAACAGGTGAGAAGGTATCGCCATAATCATCCACAAAAATTTGTGAATAGCCTTTAGCTACCAATTGGGCTTTCAGCCAATGAATTTGTCCATCTGGGCACACCTTGATAGCAAACACCCAACGACAGCCAACTTTATATTTCCCAGGAGGAGAGGGAACAAGAGTCCAAGTCTAGTTAGATTCTAACGTCTACATCTCGTCAATCATAGCCTGCCCCTGGATCGGAAAGTGCCCCCTGGACTGTTGTAGGCAGTAACAAAGGAAATGAAAGACACAAAGGCATAATGGGAAGAGGACAAATGGTGATAACTTAAGAAATTATAGATGGGTGAGGATTTTGAGTTGAATATGTACCCTTTCAAAGGGCTATTGGTAAATCAACAGGTGTCTCAGATGCATCAAGAATAGGTAGAGCAAATGACGTAGGAGATGGATTGTTTGAATCTTTGACAACTACTTCCTTCAATGGAGCAAGACCAATGTTGTTAAATGGTGGCCATGGCAGAATTCAGTGGCAGAAAATGTAGAAAAATGGCATTTATGCAAGAAAAATTGAGTTGGGCACTGACTCGACCTGCTCCAAATAGAAAATCCGTGAGCCCAAATCCTAAATCACATATTTTCTTCCTTTCTTCATTGCTGTGGAGCGGCAGTGGGCTATTGTGCCGCTGTGGAACAGGGGTCCCCCACGTGATGCTTGCTGTGAAGTATTTCTTTATTCGCAGAGGTTAAGCGCTAATTGTAGTGTCTTGTGGGTGTGCACTTTTGAAGTGTAATGGAGAAAGAGAGCGAAATTCCAATCTTGCCCTTGCTTTATGTATTTTAGGGGATTTTAAGGGCAAAATACACTTTTTCCACTTAAAATTTTTACCCTCTCTTCTCTAGCGGTAAACTTTCTGAAGGGTAAAATTTTTAGGGTTCTCTCTGCTCTGTTTTTCTTCCTTCTTCTCTAAAGCCAACTTCTCCTTCATCTCCTTCACTATTTTCGCCAGAGAATACATCCTTTCCAGCTGTTTTCCGGCAACTGTGAGTGGAAGGCCCTGTTTTCTGATGTCCATTTTCCATTTTGCTTCTCTGGGCTCTGCCCCTCTTAGTTTTTCCCCCTCCTATTCCTTTTTTTTCAATTCTGTTTTTCCTTTTCCGATTTTGTTTTACTCCCCCATTTTTTTTGTTTTTCCTTGTTATTTTGTTTTCTTGATTCTATTTTTCTGTTTTCACTTCCAAGTTTCCTTCTCCATATTTACTTTTTTGTTTTAACTTCAGCTTTTTTTCACTATTGTACAACCATTTTATTCTTTTTTCTCAAAACCTTTCTTCTTTTATATGTAGTTAGTTTTCTAGTTTTATATCACATTTTGCTCTTTATTATTATTATTATGACCACTATAACCTGCCATGGCATCCGCCATAATTTTATGGCAGTTTTTTGCTTTCTGTCATGACCTGCCATTCGCCCTGCCTTTGCTAGCAAAAGGACAAGGAATAGCAAGTAAAGAGGGAGTAGGAATAGTAGGAGTCTCTGGCGCATCAGAGATTGAAGGATTAGTCACAAGAGGAATATAGTGAGGAATGGGAAAAACTTGGGAAACCGAGTTTGAAGAGACTGATGTGGTGAAATATTGTGTATCTTCAGAAAAGGTGACATCAGCTGACATATAGAAGCGATTAGTTGATGGGGAAACCCAAAAAGAGACAACAGCATGAGCAGATAATTTGTTAAGACCTGGAGTGAGATAATGGACAAAACAAGTGGAACCGAAAACACATGGGGGAACTATGAAAGGGGAATCATTAGGAAACAAAATTGAATGAGGTGCTTTGTTATTTAAAGCAAAGAATGACATCCTATTTATTAAAAAAGTTGTTGCAAGGACAACATCTTACCAAAATTTTGAAGATACATTAGCATGCAACAAAAAGAGTTCAAGCAATTTCAATAATATGACGCTGTTTTCAGTTGAGAAATTGGTACTGTACAGAATATTGAATGAATATTTCTCATTAAAATTTTACAGTGTACAATGGTGCCCATTTATACAGCTATGGTAATTAATTCTATGTTAAAATCATGGGTGTCAATCTTACCCAATTATACTAATTACATAAATAAAAAAAGAGAAAAAATAGGGAAGGAAATGAGAATATTTTACAACATTTTCATTCTGCAATACCATTTTGTTGAGGTGTGTGTGGACAAGTGGATTGATGAAACATGCTATGAGAAGTCATAAAATGATTATAAGATGCAGAAAAGTACCAATAGAGCAACTAAATTGTGTTTGAATTTCATTGCCAAAATTCTGAAAAATTGTAAATAATTTTGAGTGCTGTTTCATTAAGAAAATCCAAGTACATCTTGAGTAGTCATCAATGAAAATAACAAATACCTATGTCCTAAGATAGAATTAACATGACTAAGATCCCACACATTTGAATGAACAAGATCAAATGGAGATTTCGCTTGACCATGGACAGCACTCGGAAAAGAGGCATGATTCACACTCCTAAGACTGCAAATGAGAGAGGTGAAGAACCATTTTCTTCAATTTATTTAGACTTTGATGACCTTGACGACGATGCAAGAGAAGAGGGGAATTTGTAATAGTGCAAACAACAGAGGATGGAGGTTGGAAATAATGGGAAAAATTATATGGATTGACGGTTCTTTGGACTATGCATTTTGTTTTA
Organism: Abrus pulchellus subsp. cantoniensis; assembly: GCA_024086825.1. NCBI lineage: Eukaryota > Viridiplantae > Streptophyta > Magnoliopsida > Fabales > Fabaceae > Abrus > Abrus pulchellus. The sequence continues at coordinate 14,490,262 of CM044053.1, read as the reverse complement.
TCAGGCTCACGGAATGTGAGCTCTAATACCAACTTGAGACAGAAGCACAAAACTCATTTAGGGTAAATCTGAATGCTGAAATGTCATTCTGAAGTCATTGAATTTATAATTACATTATGTACAAACTGAATCCCTTGATTATAGGGATTGACTGAGTAATTATAGCTGATCCTAAATTACCTTATTTACATAATAAATCAGATTTCTATATACAAGGGAAAGAATGGTAACTACATTAATAATAGAAATACAAAGATTCTAAACATTGACTTTGATTAATCTATTTCATTTTAGGTTGGATATGATAAGCTTGGAGCTGGTCAAAATGCCACAGTAGCTGTAATGAGCTATAGTGGTTATGATATAGAAGATGCCATTGTCATGAACAAGTCATCTCTTGATCGTGGTTTTGGTCGTTGTATAGTTATGAAGAAGTATGCAATTTTATTTGGTGATTTTATGCTTTGGTTGCTGCATATTTCATTATCTAAGCTTTTAAGTTAGCATTGATGAGCTTGATGTTCCCTGCTGTATAGGTACAGTGCGATCATTCAAAAGTATATGAATGGCACATCAGATCGAATACTCAGGCCCAATAGAACAGCAGACACCACAGGACGTATGCAGGTAATAATGTCATTGTAGAAATTAATTTATTTATTTTACTATGTTTATCTGCTTAATTTTTATGTTTTTCTCTTATAATCCATTGGTTAATGCTGATTCTCTTGCTGGAATGTGCCTATTTGACAATTTTTATTTTGGTTGCCTTCGAAGTTTTTGCCGACTTGGATTAACATTGTCGATATGTCAATCAAATTAGCATCTCATTTCATATCATTTGACACATTATTTTATCTTTCTCCTTTGCTTTGCTTGAAATAGAAGATAGGATTCTATTGATGAGATATACATTATCCCTGAATCTGTAATGAACCCAGGAACGGTAGAGAAACAGTGAATACAAGCTATTTTTCCCGGGATTTTGAGAGCCTGAGATCTCTCCAAAACCAAGATTCAATCAGACACAACACCCTTAATCTATTCTCTATATCCATTCAAATATAATATCTTTTCCCCCTATCTTTTATGGCTTGTCTCTGAAAAATTTTGTTCAGATTCTGAACAACACTCTGACTAATCACTCTGATATTGTAATCTGTAGCATATACAAAATCGTATCTATAAGTTGTGTAATAATTACTAATGTTAAAATCATCCTTGCAAGTCAGACTAGTTGTGTGTCAAGTGTTAACATACACTACACAATTCCTTATACTCTCTTACCCATTATTATTAATTTGAATCATTTAGTTGTCTGAAATGGTTTCTTATTCCACTAGATTTTTTCTTGCTTCCTGTAGATACTTGATGATGATGGGATTGCTGCTCCTGGGGAAATTATGCGGCCAAATGACATTTACATCAATAAGCAATCACCAATTGATACACGTATTCCAATTACAGGATCTGCAGCAAATTTGCCGGATAGGTTTGTGTTTTAATTTTTGTTGTAATTTTGCTTCAATTGTAGGGAGGTATTGTTGAATATATGTTGGTTCAAGTTTTTTCTAAATATTTTCTTTATATCCAGTGCATATCGGCCAAGTATACAAACATTTAAGGGTCATGGAGGAGAAGTTGTTGATAGGGTGGTTCTATGCTCTGATAAGAACAACAACATCTGTATCAAATTTCTAATTCGTCACACTCGTAGGCCTGAGGTAAATTCTTGTTTGGTTTATTATTAGTGTGTTTTTTGTTCGAAGTACTGTCTTGATTTCTTTATCTGAATTTGTTTTCTTAGCTTGGGGATAAATTTAGCAGCAGACATGGGCAGAAAGGAGTTTGTGGAACAATTGTCCCACAAGAAGACTTCCCATTTTCTGAGCGAGGCATTTGTCCTGATCTGATTATGAATCCTCATGGATTTCCAAGGTAATATAGTTCATCTACTTGTCAATTTCCTCATAAGGTAAGTGGGGAACCTACCTATACAGGGAGCCCTTTTTATTTTAGGCAAATAATTGAGTTGAAGATGTCCCATATTAGCTTAGAATATGGCTGAAATACTCCATACAAGACTTAGGCAATCTTTTCTCAAGCTAGTTTTAATCTTTTCCCGAGCTAGTTTGAGTTAGGCCCAATTAATTTCTAATATGGTGTGAAAGCCTATTAGTATTAAGTTTAAATGTTGGGCCCCTTGTTGATGTTCAGTCTTCCAAACTTCACACTTCATATGTACATCCTAAGCATGAGAAGCAAGGTAGTTAAAATCAGGATTTTACTTCAAATTGTTAAGGGGAGTATAAATTGCAAATTGAATTGTTAAGATTTTACAAAAATCATATATACATGAGATGGATTCATATTATGCATATAAAATATCTTCAATTAAAAAAATAAAATAAAAATTAACTCACTAAAAGTACTTAAATAAACATGCATTGATAGATCATAATTCACGTTCCATGAGACTATCAAGCATAATCCATAAAGTAACAACCCAAAAAGCACAAATCACTACATTTTTGATGAATTACAAGGTATAAACACAAAATAAATATGAACTACTAACTAGTCATATTTTAAGATATCTAATCTAACAATTGTGCCACATTAAAATTATAAGGATTCATCTCCTTCAGCTTAATCATCCAAATTCAGCATATAAGCATCATCAATAACATTATGTCTGGCTTGGTTTTGAACCAAGTTCTCATCCAAGTCCAAGTTGTCCACATCCAAGTCCAACCCTTTAATATCCCTAACATCATTTTCTCCAATCCACTTATCAACAGATGAAATATCATAAAGGTCTAGATCACGAGCTCTCATAATTTGCTTTTCTTTTTTACCAATTTTGAATTGGCCATGACAAAGATAATATCATTCATTGTCTTTTGCTTCAAGTGATTTCTCCTCTTGGTATGGACCTAGACACATTCAAATATAATTATTGTAAGCAACTAGTAGGCTTGTAGTTAATTGAAAAGAGCATTACTAAAATTTTACCACATCAAAGGGTACTCTCATTAAATTTATATCTTGATCTTAATACACGAATGACAAACTTTTGAAGCTTAATGTTCATCTCCATACGACCCCCACCAATCAGTTGGGCCTTCTTCTGAATTGTTGCTCTAGTTAAGGGGCTACTGAAAAACTTCTTTTCTTTCTTGAAATCATCAGTTTGAAGATCAACCTTGACTTGTTCTTCAATATTAGACATCATTCTTGCCATACAATCGCTTAGTCCTCATTTAACTTTAAGATTAACTTTTAGTCCAAAATTATAATGTAATTGAGGGTTGAAAAAATAGACAGCAACATGCAAAGGCCTATAGAGGCACATAATTAAAAAATAAAATAAAATGAATGAATTTTCAAACAATAAGCAAAAGACTACAATATTTTAATTTTAATTAAATTTGATAGATAATCAATTACTTCTTCTTAATACCATTGAAAGTTGTAAGGATGGTCTCTCCAGTTTGTTCCATTGCCTCATAAAGAAAGCCTATGGCTAGCTTCTCATTTGAATTAACCAAATGATTAAATGAGGTGCACCCTTTTATCAAATCAAAACATTCCTCCAAAAGTGGGTGTCCAAAACAACTTCCTCCTCCAATTTTCCCTCTCTTGTCCTAGAAAACTTACTAGACTTCCATTCATTGCCTGAGAACATTTTTAACAAAGCTCCTTTATTCTCATTAAGCCACCCCAAAGTTAAATATAAAGTGACAAATTGAATGATACTTAGTCTTACCAAATCTTTTTCTTTTGTGAAGCGCTGCAATTTGCAATAATGAAATGAAAGAGGTCCTTGAATAAATATAGGTTGTGATTCTTCTCCCCTTTGGAATTGTTTCCTCATGGAGGGTATCTTTTTTCTCAAAGTCTTCCAATATTAGATCAATGCAATGTGCAACACTAGGAATCCAATATAAATACTTCCTTTTCTTATCAATATCTCTTCAACAACTTTATAGTTTGTTGCATTATTAGTCACTATTTGCACTATATTTTCTTGACCAACCTCTTCTACAACTTCATCAAGTATCTTAAATATTTTGTCAGTTGTTTTGGTGATGTGGAAAATATCAATTGACTTAAAAAATACTTTACCTTTAGGGCTGTTCACCATGAAGTTAAGAGTGGTTGTCCTTCTTTTATCAATCCACCCATTTGTAGTGCAACCAACACTTCCAATCAGCCTTATGTTCTTCAATAAGCTCCATTTTCAACTTCACTTCTTGTTTCAAGTACTTCATTCTAGTCTCATGATAAAAGGGCTACTTAAATCCTATGTTGTGTTGTGCAATTAACTCGTGACAAGACATTCTTCACTTGCCACTTTAAAAGCTATGGCATTGTTGTGAAAAAACTTTGTAATTGCTTGACATGCATTCTCCCTTATACCCTTTCTAAATATGTTGTTTATTCTAGCTTGTAGACCAACACCTTATTTGTTGAAAAACTCTTCGATCCTAGCACTCTCAACTTCGGCAACTTCAGTGGCTTTTCTCTTTTCACCAATTTCTAGAGAGTCTTTGTTAGCTAATTTTTTTAATCAAGGAAGTAATAGTCTCCATCATCTCCTTAGTACCTTTTGGTAGGGCAGAGTATGCACTGAACTTTCACAATTCCTTGAACTGAAAATCCATAATTCCATCCCACATCACCCTTGTTTCCATGAGCATTCTAGGGAACCAACCTGAGGTATACTCAAAGAGCCAGGAGCAGTGAAGCTATCAGTTGCAATTGGGACAGACCTAGAATCGTCACCACTTGAGCTTTGACTAACACCCTATTTTATTTTCATGGAATAGAATCTCAAGTTTAATTGTGGTTTCCATGGTAAAGTTCACCTTTTAGTCTATTAAGATGTCTCATATTGGTTAGGAATAAATCCAAAATATTCCTTATAAGGGTTAGGGCAATCCTCCTCCTATGAGCTAACTTTTGGGAGTGAGTTAGAACCAAGTTTTTTAACATGGTATCAAAGCCTATCAAGTTTGAATGTTGAACTGCCCACAGATGTCTAGTCCTGTTGGGTTCCACTTGTGCAGATGTTCAATCCTGCAAATTTCACGCGCTGAATGTTCAGTCCTGGGCGTGAGGAGGGTGTATTAAGATGTTTCACATTGGTTAGGAATAGAGTCAGAATACTCCTTATGAGTGCTAGAGCAATCCTCTTCTTATGAGCTAGGTTTTAGGAGTGAGTTAGGCCCAAATTTCTTAACAGATGTTAAGATGTCCTACATTAGTTAGGAATAAAGCCAAAATACTCCTTAAAAAGGCTAGGGCAGTCTTCTTCCTTTGAGCTAGGTTTTTGGAGTGAGTTAGGCTCAAACTTCTTAACATGGTATCAAAGTCTATTCATTTTGAACGTTGTGCTGCCCACAAATGTTCAGTCATGTTGGGTCCACCCATGCAAATGTCCAGTCTTACAAGTTTCACGCACCAAATGTTTAGTCCTGGGCGTGAGAGAGGTGGGTTAAGATGTCCCACATTGGTTAAGAATAGCTAGAATACTTCTTATAAAGGATAGGGCAGTCCTATTATGAGCTAGTTTTTGGAAGTGAGTTAAACCCAGATTTTTTAACATAATCCTTCCCTTAACATCTAAAATTATGTACATAAGAGGCCTAAAAAATTCACAAGCATTAAAAATACCAAGAATTCAAAATTAATAAAAATCCTCAAACATTCATTACATCTTCATAAATTTGAATTCAAGCTACTCCTAAACCAAGAAAACTACTCATTCATTGTTGGATTACAAACCAATAAAATAAACTTAAGACAGTGGAAAAAACAAGATTAATTAACAATATAGTAGAAAAGAGAAAGAATCATAATCTTTACCTATAAGAGTGTGTTGCTCTTGTACATCTCCAAGAAGTCCCTTCCAAAATCCTATTCCAAAATGTTTCTACTTTCTCTTTAATCTTTTCAGATTTTAATGATGGCTTCTTTCTTGGCATATAATTGCAGTGTTTTCACTCATGTCAACAGCCATCTCTAAAGTCTAAAGGTTCCCTTTTTCTTTTTTAGAGATTTTATAGAAAAGCCTAATAAATTTTACTATTGTCAACACGGCAAACACAAGTGGGTCTTGTGACAGAGTCATGTTATGTTTGCTGCTGTCCTGCATTTTTTTCAAGAACTCTTGATCAGACACCTATACAGGTGTGTTCCGTAACACAGGTGGGTTGTGCACTTTGTTGTCCAAGGTTTCCTATTTTAAGCTCCATTCTCTTCATTCCAACCTTCATATTACCCTAGTTTTATCTTCAAAATTTACTCTTCTACATAAAAAACACATAAAACAAGTAACTTGAACAGAAAAAGTAAAATATATTGTAAAATTCATTCTAAATGCGAGATTATGCATGATTTAAATAGAAATACAATCTAAAAGCTAGTGCATGAATTGCACACATCTAGACTAACTCTAATAAATAAAATTTGTACAATCATATGTCTTAATTGCTAGAAAGTAGGGAAACAAATCTATAGAAAATAAAAAGAAACAAATCATGAGGTAGTTACATTAACAATGCAACACAACAACTAGTATCTTTTGTTAAGAAACTTAAGCCTAACTCACTTTCAAAAGCTAGCTTATAGGAAAAAGACTACCCTGACCCTTATAAAAAGTATTCTGATTCTATTCTTAGTCAATGTGAGACATCTTAACACACTCCCTTCATGCTCAAGACTGGACATCTAGTGCATGAAGTTTGTAGGACTAGACATTTGCATGAGTGGCCCAATAGGATTGGATATCTGTGGGCAGCCCAGTCAAAATGGAGAGGCTTTGATATCATGTTAAGAAATTTGGGCCTAATTCACTCTCAAAAGCTAGCTCATAGGAGAATTATTCTAGCCTTTATAAGGAGTATCTAGCTCTATTCTAAGTCAATGTGAGACATCTTGACATCTTTCAATGCTACAAATTTCTTATAAGCAAATAGTAAACTCAAATTTCTTTCAATAACCAAACTGATTTGAATTCTGCACTTAGAAATTAATGTTATTCTTGACCACATATTTTAAAATATGACATTTATAGAATGCAAGGCTGTTGTTTGAATACTTGTCTAGATTCATTAGCATAGTTACCACAGTTTAGACTATTGGTCAACTATAGTTATGATTTCTCTTGTATGCTTAACATTGAAACAATTTTATTTTAAAATAAATATATACAATTACAAGATGTTTGAACATGGTAACATTTTTTTTATGGTATCAGTCGAATGACTGTTGGAAAGATGATAGAGCTTCTTGGAGGGAAAGCAGGCGTTTCATGTGGTAGGTTTCATTATGGCAGTGCTTTTGGGGAGCGAAGTGGTCATGCTGACAAGGTTGAAACTATAAGGTATCTTATTTGTCTGTCGTGACATTCATTCTGTGGTTTATCCATGTCTGTATTCTCATACTTTTGTTGCTCCTGCAGTGAAACTCTTGTGAAAGCTGGCTTCAACTATAGTGGGAAAGATTTCATATACTCAGGTTTTCTTTTTCTTAGTTATCATTTCAGGTTGTGGATGAAAGGATTTTGTAATATTCTATGGGATTGAGAAGTAATATTACCTTTGGATTGGCATGTATATATGGTCAAATGTCTGGTTAGATCCGTCAAAGTATATTTTATATAAGAAGTTGAATATGCAATGATTATGAATTGGACTTTTGGCATTGTTTTTACTGGATGTTTGAAGTTGAAAATAAAATTTGAATAGTTATTTTCTTAGAGCAATATAATTTACTGTCATTTTTGGTAAGACATTTAATTGACTATGTTTAATAGATTTTGAAAAGAAGTCTTTATTCCAGTTTGTACTTTATGTGGTTTTTTAGTGCTCTGCCCATAGTTCGTTTAAGGGAAATCCATGATTGATAGATATGTTGATAGATATGTGAAAGCATAAAGGCAGAGTTGAGAAATTTTTGTGCCTTTTCTTGGCCTTCTCCAAACAATTTTGAATTGTCAATCTCTTGTTTTGCAATGACAAATAAATATTTAAGTTATGTTCAATCAATATTGTTTACCTTTTTCTATTTATCAATCTAAAAGGTGTCCTGTTTCACTCTTTCTTTTTCAGGTATTACAGGTTGCCCATTGCAAGCATATATTTTTATGGGTCCAATTTACTACCAGAAATTAAAACACATGGTTAGTGAATCCTTTCAAAAAAGATTATATATTTCTGTTGAGTAATAATAAATGTTGCCTATATGTGGCTACCAACCTTAAAATAGCAATATGCCATGTTACAATTTGTTAATGAGGGTGTTGGAATCCCATAAACATAAACATTTGTGTCTAGTACATTTCTCTAGATTATGATGTGATTGTTCTCCTTTGATCGTTTTGAAAATTGTGAACTACTATTGGCTTGTTTCATGAAGCATGAAGTTAGTGCTACATTTTTACTGTCTCAATATTCAGGTATGATTACAATTATTTAAAAAAGATTACAATCATTTTATACCTAATGTGAATTATCCTGGTAGGATATTGCTAGTAGTAAGATAAGTGAAATAATTTCTGTTCTTTTGTTGTTGATCCAACAGTAGATTAAATTAAACATGCAGTCTGTATACTTGACACCTTTTTTCAATTTAGTCACTGCACCAAGAAACCTAAATTTGGTTCCTACTTGAACAATGTTAATGAATCAGGATCTTATTGCCCTAGTTATATGTTTGGACCCTCCACATGCAAGGACTCAAGTGCCACAAAGGACAAATGTTAGTCAAGTCAGCAAATTTCCAACATTGATATAACTGTAGGGACTGATTCGATACATTTTTTTCCATGCTGGACTAAACTATAAAGTAGTCAAATATTGGGGCTAAAATCTTTAATTTAACTTATAGAATTGCTTGGGGAAAGTAATATTTTTTCTCTCAGTTGTGACGTGCCTGCATATTCATGTCAAATAGTTTTCAAGCAAAATTTGTGGTGTTGATCAGGTGCTTGATAAGATGCATGCTCGTGGGAGTGGCCCTCGTGTCTTGCTAACTAGACAGCCTACAGAAGGGAGAGCTAGAAATGGAGGTAAAGTGTTGAATTTATACTATATTAATAAGTTTTTGAAATTAATTGTTGGAGAAAATTGTTACTAAGATTATTGCTCCTATTCCCCTACCTTACTGAAAAAGTATTTGGTTGAACTTGATTTCAATTTTCTGTTATTTTGTTCATTTCCATGTTTAAATAATTTTGTGGGTAAAGTTCTGTCTTACTTGTAGCTTCAATCTACACAATGTTTTATCTATTTTTTAGTTATTTTGTATAGAGTTTGTCATCACTATTTCTATTAGAGTATACATATGTTTGCAGGTGTAAAGAACCTGCTATTAGCCTTGTATAGTTATGTACTCATGTTTTCAGTTAGCTGCTAGTTCAGGAAGTTAGTCTTTCTGTTTTCACTTGCTGTAAAGCTGGCAGTCAGTTATGTAACTTACATCTCTCTATACAAGGGTCATGTATCTTCTCCATGATTAATCAACACAATCACTTTCAGAGTTTTACAAATTCTCTCTTCACTCATAAATCTAATATTTTCTTATAATTATTTTCAGGTCTACGGGTTGGAGAAATGGAACGTGATTGCTTGATTGCATATGGTGCTAGTATGTTGATCTATGAGCGACTCATGTTGTCTAGTGATCCCTTTGAAGTTCAGGTAATAATCTGGACTTTTATATCAATACCGAGCATGTCTCAGTCTTGATTGCTTGTCAGCAGTGGCACTCCATTTTCATGTTTAGTTTCATTTCAAAAACCTATTAGGAGATGAATGGTTTACACTATTAATCACGAAGACAATTTTTTTGTAGAGAATTGTATTCCAAATGTTCATCCTACTTTCTGCATTTGGGTCACTATGTACTCCCCATAAAATAGACTTACAAGGTTAATGATTTAAACAGAAAGCTAACATTTTCTGTTTAAATTAATTGAGTTAAAGCTTGTGTTCAGCATGGTTTTCCGTTTTGGTGCTGAAAAACGAGGACTAGTTGAAGGTTTAGATTGTGGCTCATGCTTATAATCCATTAATGTAACAATTCTGAAATTGCACTCTGCCATGCCTCATCCAAAATTTGAAAAGCCTCTTAAAATATTGGTTTCATGATAGATTACCATTTCGTAGAGGTGGAGATGATGCTCTTTGAGGAAGGATCAAGAAGGAAATAGATAGTGGAGAGAGATATTGAGGAGATAGGTTTTATATAAAACTAATATTTGAAACTTTTCTTCATGCATTACATTTTATTGAAAGTTCGGAATTTATACAAACATACAATAATTTATATTGTTTACAGAATATTCCCTAATGAAGATAAACCTGATATTATGTTCTTAATTATTGTATTTACATATCAACACTCCTATCATATTCACCAAACTTTTTACAAATATATTTCAGCTGAGGTCGCCTCAATTACTTAGTAAACAAATCAACCAACTGGTCATTAGAAACAACGAAGTTAGTTGCAATTTCACTTGAAAGAACCTTCTTCTCTAATAAAAGGACAATCAATCTTTATGTGCTTGGTTTGTGCATGAAAAATTGGATTAGATGCTATATGTAGCACAGCCTGATTGACACAAATTAACTTCATCTATTTAATTAATTTTATGCTAAAATCATGGGAGTCAATCATACCCAATTATGCTAATTACGTAAATAAGGAAAGAGAGAAAAATAGGGAAGGAAATCAGAATATTTTACAACACATCACAAGCACAACATGGAGGAAAAGAGTGAAAGAGATGAAGAACCGTCTAGGGGGATCACCAGAGCCTAGGAAGACATTGGACAAGGTTGCCAAAGCAAGATCGGCATCAGAAAGTGATAGACGCATGTGAACAGAGGTAGCATGTGTGGATGTGTGTGGGGGTAGTTGGCAACGATGCTTGGTTGGTGGTGATTTGCTGGGAGGAGGCACCCCTGGTCTCAGCCTCAGATCATAGAAAGCTCTTATTTCATGAGCATATGATAAAAGAAAAATGACAGTCTTGGTGATTTGCTGCATAGTAGTATAGGACTGTTGTTAGATTGACCAACCCGATATGAGATAGTTGGCCAACTAATAGGAGTTGATAAAATATTGATTTCATAAGTTTTAATGCCACGCTTATAAGCTCTAGTTGACCCCCACTCAATGTTGACCGTATTGCAAGGGAGTTTTGTAACACAAAACATTGGACAAAATGCAAGAAATTCCTGTCAACTAAGGGTCATGTGCAGAAAAAATTTCCTCTTTTTTAATACTTGGGAGAGAGAAAAGAGATATTGTGTGTTAAAACTACATCTGGAATCAAACTTTATGTAAATGGCTGATTAAATATTCCCAATAACTGTTTACATGATGCACTGAACCTAGATATAGTCATGCATGACACGGTTCTAGCATTCACTCTTAGGTAACAGCATTCATATGAACCAAGCTTGTACAAGTGTAACTAATTTAACGATCTCAATGATTTAGGGAAAACATCCACCACTTGATCATTTGAATTGGCAAAACTAGTCTTAGTTTCTGTAGATTGGATCATTTTTCTGATAAAGTGATAATCTATTTTAATATGTTTGGTCCTTTAACGAAAAACAGATTTAGACATGATATGCTATGTGGCTTGGTTACAACAAAGAAGAAACAAGTCATTAAGTTTATTCTAACATTCATGCCATGGTCATCATCTGTGAAAAATTTTATAACATTTGGTTAATTTTATGAAAAAATTGAAGTATTGTTCTCTATAATTAAAAAATTTTATAACATTTGGCTGATGATAGTTTACTTTATACACAGGTCTGTACAGCATGTGGGTTGTTAGGATATTACAACCATAAGCTGAAAACAGGTGTTTGTTCATCTTGTAAGAATGGAGACAAGATTTCTACCATGAAGCTGCCATATGCATGCAAACTTATGATTCAGGTATAATGATTAATTACAAGCAAATTATTCTGAAAACCAATTTTAGGATAGTACATCTTTATAATTAGGATTGGATCATTGTAAATAATACCAACACTAATATATATCTGTGTCCATCTAATATCTATATACACATATACATACACACACGTGTGTGTGTGTCTATATACAGATAAATATATCAGGAGTGAAGAGGGGAGACCACTCTGTAGATGCACAATCCAGCTGTAATCTGATTGTTCTTAATATTCTTCAAGTTTGTGTTAGAGTGGGTTTCTAACTCTCTCTCCCAACAAAATCTTAAATCTTCTGTGCTCACTGCAAAGTGGTAAAATCCTTCCTTCCTGTACTTCAACAGTGGGAAGTCCTTCCTGCCAATACACTTGCTGGCAAGTTTCCAATGCCTAACGCGGTTGGAAACTATTGTGCTTTCTAGAGGACATCTGACAACATCAATTAAGAAGTGAATAAATAGTTAAATATTGGTAAATATGAAAAAACGGCTTTATCACCTTAGGTGGAGTTAGCTACAAGAATCAAAGCTATTGCACAAAAATAGATCGGTTGATTGTGTATAACTTTATTTGGTTATGTCAGCCTTGGGATTAGTGGGCTAGCCGGTGATGCAAATAACAGCTGCAATATTCCAACACTTGATGCGGTTATAAGGAACTTGTTAAAATAGTTTTACCATTCATATAAGCACTTGCTCCTACATATCTTCAATTTGAAATTGCTCAGCAATTTGTATTGAATACATTTCACATTCTACTTCCCTAAGAATTTGAAGTAGGTTGTGTTGGTATCACAACACCAAAGGAATATACGTAATGCCTTTTAATGTTTTTCTTCGTTTAATGAAGTGTTGATTTAGTCACCGGTACAAAATTTGCTTATGCTGTAAAGTCCTTTTTTTTTTTTTGGTGATTTTGTCTCCCTGGCTTTTGTTAATAAATTTGATTTGATTTGCAAAATTTTCAGGAACTCCAATCAATGAATATTGTTCCCCGCTTAAAACTGGCAGATGCGTGAATTTAATTGATGATCCGGTTCTGGTAATGCAGATGTTTACTGTCTGGGCGAATACAAGGCAGAAAATTTGCCATTGGTCACCAACTATTTCTGAAGATACTTAGATCTCTTATTAGTCCCTTCAATTTTGGTCCCTCCCCCCCCCCCCCCCCCCGCGGAACACACACACACCTTCCCAAAAAGTTTGAAAAAATTAGCTTTTGTTGCACATTGTAGAAAAACAAAAAGAAATCCATTGATTTATTTAGTTTTAATATTATAATCAAATTTCATGATGTGGCATTGTTTACCGTTGAGGTGCTATTATGTCAAGGGTTTAAAATTTTTAAAGGGTAAATTGATACAAAATAAATATTAATAGCCAACGTTATACCAAATAAAGACATAACCGCATGTAGTGTCTGTTTCTCGAAAGACACCATCCACTGGATATTTTTTCCCCATATTCAAAAGAATCAAAGCATTTAATTGTTGCACTGTGGATATCAGGAACCGAAACGTGAAACATTAATTTGTAAGCTTTAAATAGTTTATAAATTTTAAGATTATTATGTGGAATTGGGATGAGAATATTCATGAGTGCTCGATTTATGCCAATTCGTGGGGACTTTAATTGATTGTATACTTAATCCGTATTTGCCTCATTGCTGAAATAACATGGAGATATTTATACGCTATATAAGCTACTGTAGATCAATCAAGTTTTCCAAAATAACAGGCATCATGTGTCATTTTGTTACAAAGACATTTTAACCTATGATCTTCTGCATCTTATCGAAATCCCTTGCCTCCAGTTCACCGACCTTGTCACCTTTATAGGCACAGCAGCAAAGCCCATCAATCTGAACATTGCGAAAGTAAGCTTGTTTCAATTTTACTGTGTCATCGTCCCTTGAAAGTTGAAACAATAGATAAATGAAAAAAGTTTGGTTTGAACACATTCCTAAAAGTGGAGTTGGACATAGTTGGAATGGGACGGAAGAATCATACTCTATATGAGAGTTCTACCATATTAGCTACAACCCCTGACCTCACCGATTGAGAAACACCTCTAGAGAGGCATCATCTGTGGTTCATTTGTTTCTCTGTTTTTCATGATATTCAAAGCAAAGAAATCAGCTTTATTGGTTCTCATTTGGGGGAGTAGATTTAGTGTTTCTGGCAATATCATCTTCAACTTTGGCACTGCTACTCATGTTGGTGATGATAGGGTGAGAGATTCACCTTATTCTTTTTTCTTAGGCTATGTTTGCGAGTCAAATTTAGGAGGGGTTAGAGGGATCTAAATCTTGTTTGTAGGTCACTTAATTAGGAGGAAAATGATTAAGAAATTTTTGGAGGTTTTTTTTAAATCTTCCAAAATCCTTTGAATGCTAGTCTTTTGAGTTCTTTTTTTTTTGAGGATTTTTTCTCTAAAAAATATCTTTTGAAAAATAAAAAAGACAAAAAAAATATAAATAAAACATATAAAAGACAATAATATTATTTATTAGCTTAAATCTTTCATTATTTTTCCCTCTCAATACTAAACATTCAAATAAAAAAGGAGTTTAACTTCGTTTTTCCTTTTTTTTTCTTTTTTCTTTTCCCTTCAAACTCTTTTCCTTCCAAAGTTCCAAACAACCCTTAACGATGTTTTATCTCTCTATTATGACTTGCAATTATTGATCTCACTGTGAAAGTTTTGCTTTGACAAAGTTGATATAATTTTTTTCTATCACTTGCTTTGGTTTATGGTGTATCCACATCACTTGCAAATTGTATGACAAAACTAACCTTTATGTAATCAATTTGAACTTGAGAAGAACAAGCACACTAAAGTACTTTCTTTTTAAAACATTTTCCTAAACACATTATTTTATTTCTTAAATTTTTCAAATGTTAAATAAAAAAATTTCTATATATTTTGAAATAAAATTAGAGAATATATGTGTTATGATAAATGATTACCATATCATTTGCCTATTATAATGACAAGTATATAAATTTTCTCATATTTTTAATTCTAAAATAAAATAAATATTTCTATTATTTCTTTTAAAATTCAAACAAATACTTTAATTGTAAATTCTCTTGTGTTATTTTTAAAATAAATTGTTAAAAATTTGTTAATTATTTGTACAATAATTTATTTTTATAGTAATAATAATATATAGATTATTTTAATATTTGTTCGTTATAAAATTGTAAAGGTCAATTTAATTACATTATCTTGTACTTTATGCATGCGAGTTATTTTACATTTTATTTTTTAAAAAAATTAGATATTTTTCTTACATTTTTTATTTTAAAAATTAAAATTTTGTTTAATAAAGGTAATATATATTATTCAAATATTTATAAAGTTGTAATATGAAATTTTCTCTTATATCTTCTGAAAAACACAAAATCACATATATCTTTCTCTAATTGTTTTAACACTCATTTGTAAATACTTTTCAAAAAGGTTTCACAATCAATTTTATTTTTTTACAATATATTTTAATAAGCTTTTCATTTTCAATTTCTCAAACAAATACTTTTTAAAAATGTTTTCTTACATAACTACGTAACCCTTATATACTTATTTCCCACTTTGACACATAAGGGTAGAGATAAAAACTCATCAATCTCAATTATATTTAAAATATTTTCTTATTTAATTTGAAAATTTTAAAATATACAAATATTTTTTAAAATTATTACTACTCTAAATAAATAACTTCTTTTCGTAATAATAAACAAAATATCAAGTCTTTAGGAATGAAATAAATACTTTATTTTTGCACAATTAATGGAGTGACTATTTTAATAAATGTCATTAGATGTTAGTGTCTCTCACATTCATGACTAGACTCTCAAATAAGCAAATTATTTTTCAAATTTTTCTAAAGTTTTTTAAAAATCTTAGTGACAACTTTTTCTATATTTGTTTTCTTTACTCTTCCATATCCGATTTGTCATTTCTCCCTCGTCATGGCTCTGATTGTAATAAAGTTCATCCCCCTTAACATATTCAAGATAATTTTTTTGAGTAATCTTTTGATAGAAGAATCTATAAGATTTTTATCACTTTTTCTCATGCTTAATTAAGATAAAATCATTTTTTGTTAAGTATTTGACAACGTTGTGTCTCGTGTATACGTGTTTCTCTTACAATTTATAGACATTGCTACACGCTATACAATAGAAAAAGATATGAAATAAATGTCCCTCTTATAATTAGGTCTCTTGACCATTTTTCTTCATGACATGTAAAATTAGGAGTTATGAATTATGATTTTATAATAAATCTTATTGTAACACCTTGTAGCAATCGGATGGCGAAAAACGTTTTTAAGAAAAAAATCAGTAGAGTCGCCACCAAGGTTTATCAAAGAAAACCTCAGAAAAAACTTAAAATTTTGATCTTTGAAACCAAAAATAGATTCGAGAATCATTTATGTATAAAAAAGATGTTAGCACCCTACGACGTCTGTTTAAATAATTGTTACCTTAAATTAATTGTGTAAATTTATTATAATTTTGAAAGCATTTGTTTAACCCTTAGAAAATAAATGTTCCTATTTTTTATTTTTAAAGAAAGAAGATTTATTCATTAAACTGTTAAGTTATATCTTAGAAAAAAAAATATTTTTTAAAAATTATTTTGACTTGACGGATATGATTCCGCTCCTACGTATCTCCGGGTGCAATAGAGAATTTAAAGTCACGTAGTTCTACATAAAAATTATGAAATTGGTTGATTAAAATTAAGTTCTGTAAAAAGAAAATTTATTTTTAAAATTAAAATTAGTTTTATAAAATTATAATGTGTAGAATACAAGATAACGTGGTTATACATGTACTCTACGAGAAATAATATGAAAGGCAAAGGAAAATCACACATCCATATTGTAAGTCGTTGTAAAAACTATGATATTTAAAATCTAATATTTTAATTTACGAAAAAGTATTTTTAATATATAATGTAATTAAAAAAATTAATATTTGAAGAAATTTAAGATAGTGTAAGTTATACATAAATATTTCACGATTTATTTGTTGATCGAAGGCAATGTAAATTGTACATCTATATCGCAGATTATTTTGTTAAAATTTAGTAAAAATATTTTCTTCAAGTTGGAAACATGATTTAAAATTTTTAAATATGAAATTAATTTTAAAAATATTTAAAGAGAACAATTAATATATTTAAATTGATTAATAAAGATAGATGTTTATTTGAGAGAATTTAAAATATATTTCTAATAATTTTGTATTGCGTGAGACCAAGATAACTTGGTATACAAAGGTCTCAACAATTTAAAACGTACAAAGGTAGAGATGCTACACATTAACATTATAGATCATTGCATTAATTAAATAAATCAATTTTGATTAACGAATAAGATGAGATAAATAAATAAAAAAAGGTTATGTACTCCAATTGATTGACAAATTATATAATTAAATAGAGGTGCGCATTATTTTATTTTCAAAATAAATTTTATATTATTTGATAACATGAGTGAAGAAGATTTCTAGACATATAAAATTAAATAAAAAAAATATAATTTATTAATTTTAGAAGTAAGATTTTTAGACGCATTAATAGTGCATACGACCTAAGATAACGTAAGTATACATAGGTCTTGACAGTTTATAACATTTAAAGGTAGAGTTACTACACAATAATGTTATTAACTACTGCATTAATAAAGTAATTTAAAAATAATAATAATAATATTTAAATAGAAAAATATTTTAAATTAATTAAGAAAATAATTATCTAATTAATTAGAGTTGAAACATGATAAATTTATATTATGAAAGACCAATGGTAACGTGGGTACACACAAGTCTTGTCAATTTATAACATAAAACAATAAAAGAGCTATACGTCAATGTTATAAATTGATATAAATATTTTATTGTTCATTTAGTCATTCATCTATCATATATAAAGAAAATTACTAGATGGGAAATACAAGAAAGTAAAACATAAATGTAGAAATCAAAATATACGAACAATTTATAAAGACAATGATGCTGTGACAAATAAGTAAGATAAAATAATGAAAGTCCTAATTTAATTTCAACATTACTACATGTTTGAATGAAAGAAAAAAAATTTGTAAATAAAGATTAAAAGGAAAATATAACTCAATTAAAAATACACAACAACTAATATTAAGTTCTAATCAATTTTAATTTCCTATTAAAGAAACAAATATGAAAATATTAACTAGATAATGTTTGAAAAGAATAAAAATAATAAAAATAATAAATAAATAAGTAACTAGAAATAAAAACAAATGAGAATATAAAAAAATAAAAAAAAATTATGTAAGAGTAAGTACATCATTTTAATTTTAGTGGATTAATAAAGTTAATTAATTTAAAATTGATATTATTATTATATATAAAAAAAACCATAATTTAACAAGATTCAAAATAAATATTCTTATTATTGTTGTTATTATATTTATATATATAATTTTTATTAACAACAAAAAATGAATAAATATAAATATATGGATAAAATAAATAACATATTTTTTTTACACACGTATATTTTAAATAAACTAGAAATAAAAGAAAAATAAAAGATAAACTGAACAAAAAACACACTCTTTTTTTTCTATTATTATTGGACCAAAATGGTATTAGTCCAAAAACTAAATTCTTTTTCCTATTTTTTATGTGTATTCTGCAGATTGAGCTCAAGAGCCCAATATTACTTCAGATTATGAAGAAACCTGATCCAACTATCTAAAAAGGGAAGCAATAAATAGATATACTAAAGATAAAGGAAACCCTAGCCGTCCAACTTGCCAAAACGCAGATTAGGGATTTCTAAAAAATCTAGGATTTCTCCAACTATGAAAGAAAGAGGGGAGGGAACGACGGTGGTTTAGGAGCAGGGCTAGGACTTGAGACAAAAGGAGTGCGATGATGACAACTCGCCATGGGTGCAGTGGTCGTGGCAGCGGTTTGGGGTTGTGAAAGGAGAAAATGAGGGAGGAAGAGAGGAAGAAAGAAGCGTGATATGGGAGCAAGAGAAATCAAGATAATTTGAAGCAAAAAATGAAAAAGACTGAGAAGAGATACCTGTGGCAACAGTAGAGACGACAAAGAACTTAAGAAGATTTGCAGCTTCAATTTCTTCTATATTCAAACTCTGATTTTTTCATTTGTATCTTCTCCCTTTTTATTACAATGTCGCTCATCACCTCCTTTTCTCTGTTTTTTCTTGTTTTTTAGTTTTTCTCCTCTTTTCTCTTTCGTTCCTCCCTCTCTTCTTATTACCGATCTCTATTATTTGATATCCCTCCTCCCCTTTCCTTTTCAGTTTCCTTCCTTTTGTTCTGTCATATGCTATTTTTGCTTTCTGAATTACATCTTTTTTCTTTGCTCAAACACTCTATGCGACGGGACAATTTGCATGTTCACTGTTTTATGGGTTCTTGCATGTTCACTGTTTTACGGGTTCTCCATTTTATTTAATTAAAATAAGAAAAAGGAAAGAAAAAAAAATTATGTATTCACAGTTGTCCCTCTTTACTCAGTTCTTATCAAGCAATATGTATGAATAAGTTATGCATTAGGTTGATAAGGATTGAGTAAAGATGTGAATCAATTTTTGACAATGACCCTGTGCACAAAAATGCGAAGACAAGTGTGGTGAACACTTTGTCGTGAGACAGACGACATAACAAAATGTCACAAGATAAATAAATAAATAAGGTTAGTGATGTCGCGTTAAATTCTGACTAAAAACAAAGGTTGTCAAACAAATGTAGGACTTATACTGAAAATACAAGTTACAAATGAAGTACTAGACTTCGTCAAAAGTGTAAAAATGCTAATCAGATTCAGAACTTCGAAAAAAAGTGAATAAGAGCCCGTCAGTTTCTGTGCCTTTGACAATACAAATGAAAGGGTGATGCCAATCAGGTTTTGCACTTTTGAAAGAAAAGTAAAATGATGATGTCAGTCAGGTTTCAGACTTTTGAAAATAAAATGAAAGGGTGATGTCAGTCAGGTTCTGGTTATTTGAAAATAAAATGAAAGGGTGATGTCAGTCATGTTTTGGGTTTTGAAAGTAAAAGTGAAATGTGTTAGTCAGGTTCTGGACTTTGAAAGAAAGGTAAAAAGTGTGAGTTAGGTTATTAATTATGATAGTAAAGTGAAATGTGCCAGTCAGGTCTTGGACTTTAACAAAAAAATAAAATGTGTCAGTCAGGTTCCGGGTTTTGACAGTATATAAAATATGTCAGTCAGGTTCTGCGCTTTGACAGTAAAAATATAAGGAGATCAATCAGTTTCTGAATTTTGACAAAGAGGTAAAAAGTAGCCACTCAGATCTTGGGTTCAGGTTGAGAATAAAAGTAAAGTATATGCTGAATTTTAAGTTGATCTTCAAATGGTGACAATAGATAAAAACAAATGCATGCTAATGTAATGATGTGATTGCGCAAACTGAATGAATGTTAACACTTGGAATGCGGTTATTGCATGGTAAGATCATATGAAACTTTA
The DNA here is from genome assembly GCA_024086825.1 of Abrus pulchellus subsp. cantoniensis. Lineage (NCBI taxonomy): Eukaryota > Viridiplantae > Streptophyta > Magnoliopsida > Fabales > Fabaceae > Abrus > Abrus pulchellus. The sequence goes on along the minus strand of CM044053.1, from coordinate 14,469,757 downwards.
TTAAATCAAAGCAAATTTTCCTTTCCCCCTTTTTTTTGGGGGGAGGGGGTTTCAAATTTCTCAATCCTTATTAGAACAAGCGCATCAAGGTTCCTGAATGAGTAAGATTTTGGTCTGGATCCATTCTTTAATCGGAGCTGTACTGGGTAGAACATCAACCAAGTTGGATTGTTGTTTACTTTTGAGTTGTTGTGAAGTGTCAACTTTTTTGTCATGCTGAACTTATCAGGAGACTCATGAGACTCACCGTGGATTTTAAAGCCTATTGTAATTATATATTTTTTATTATTTTTTTTTTTGCAATTAACATGTTTCCTTTCGGTATATAAATGCTGAAACGACAATAGAATAACTGTTTAACACTGTTGAAGAATTTGAGTAAACAAATTAGCAAGATGATGTATACATTGAACGAAAGGCCGAAAGCCAAGAAATAATTATTTGAAATAAAATGGGATCACTATAACTAAAGAAGAAGAAAACAAAACAAGGTTAATTTACAAAGAAGGATTATAACATGAGTAATAAGAAAAACAAATACATCAAACAAATGATCAGAATAATTACAGTGATAACGACATATCCTACTGCTTAAGTGACGCCTTTAAGATGAACAATGTTAGTCCCTTATGTAAATTGACTACCCATTAACAAAACTTCCAATGGAATTGCTCCAGTATGATGTTTTGGTTTCATCTCCAGCTCGATTCAACTTCAATCTCTCAAAATTGCCTCAGTTTAGTGTTTCAATTCATCACATTGCCCCAATTTCAAACACACTCTTGCAACTAAAGTCTTGCCCCCTTTTCTTCTGAATTGCTTCTACGGGTTTTCAGTTCAGTGTAGAGTTTATTTGACCTTAATTTTTGTTTGAGCCACTCTTTCGAGTTTTCAACTCAACAGGTCGCTCTAACTTTGGCCTAGGTTGCCCTTTCAGGTTTTCAACCTAGCGAACTATTTTCTTTTCTTTTCTCTTTTCTTCTTTTTTTTCTTTATTATTATTATTTAAGTATAGTATTTCTTGACAGCATCAGAATTGATGGGGTTTGGAAGATCTTCTCCATCCATGTTTGTGAGGATCAAAGCTCCTCTCGAGAACGCCATTTTCACCACATAAGGTCCTTCATAGTTTGGACACCACTTGCTACGATGATCTTTATGTGTCGGTAAAATCTTTTTGAGTACCATATCTCCCTCAATGAATTCTCTTGGACAAACTTTTTTGTCAAAAGCTTTTTTCATCCTCTTTTGGTACAGCTAACCATGACATAATGCATTCAACCGCTTTCTTTCAATAAGATTTAATTGATCAAAACGAGATTGAACCCATTCTGCCTCATCCAATTTAGTCTCCATTGACACTCTTAAAGAGGGAATTTCAACCTCAATAGGGAGTACTGCTTCCATTCCATATACCAAAGAGTATGGAGTTGCCCTAGTTGATGTACGAACCGAAGTTCAATATCTATGTAAGGCAAAAGGTAACATTTCATGTCAATCCCTATTTGTCACCACCATCTTCTGAATGATCTTAATATTTTTATTTGCTGCTTCAACTGCTCCATTCATCTTTGGGCAATACGGGGAGGAATTATGATGTTGAATCTTGAAGTTATCACACAATTCTTTCATAATTTTATTGTTCAGATTAGTGCCATTATCTATTATCAACTTGCTCGGAGTGCCATAACGACATATCAAATCTCTTTTAATGAACTTCACCACCACATTTCGAGTCACACTAGCATATGAGGCAGCTTCAACCCATTTTGTAAAATAGTCAATAGCAACAAGAATGAAGCGGTGACCATTAGAAGCTTTAGGTTCAATGGGTCTGATGACATCTATCCCCCACATTGAGAATGGCCATGGTGATGACAAAACATTTAAAGTTGTTGGGGGAACATTAACATTATCAGCATATGTCTAACATTTATGGCACGTCTTTGCATGTCAAAAACAATCGGCCTCAATTGCCAACCAGTAATACCCAGCCAAAGAATTTTCTTTGCCTTGACGTGTCCATTGGCATGGGTCCCAAAAGAACCTTCATTAATCTCTTCCATGATCTTTTGTGCTTCTGAAGCATCCACACATCTGAGCAATATCATGTCGTGATTCCTTTTATAGAGCACTTCTCCATTTAAGAAGAAACCTATTACTAGTCTCCTCAGTGTTCTTTTGTCATTATCAGTAGCATTCAATAAGTACTCTTGATTTTTCAGATAACTCTTAATATCATGGTACCATGGTTTACCATCAGATTCCCCTTCGATCATTTGACAGTAAGCCGGCCGATCATGCTGTCGCATCTTTATAAGTGACATATCCTCATTTTGATTGATTACAAACATTGATGACAAAGTGGCTAAAGCATCAGCCGGTTGATTATCTTCACGAGGAATATGTTGGAAGGTAATCTCATCAAAATACTCTATCAATTCTTTGGTATAGGCTTGGTAAGGAATCAACTTTGTATCTCGAGTCTCCCATTCCCTTTTCAACTGATGGATGACCAAGGCTAAGTCACCATACACTTCAAGAACTTTGACTTTTGACTTTATAGCTACTTGAATTCCCAGAGTGCAGACCTCATATTCAGCTGTATTATTTGTACAATGAAATGATAATCTAGCTGTGATTGGGATATATCGCTTCTCAGGAGAAATTAGTATACCTCCAATCCCGTGTCCAAGCGCATTAGAAGCACCATCAAACATCATGACCCATTCTTCTTTCCTCGAAGATCCCTTCTCTTCAAACAACGCCATTATACTTTCATCAGGAAATTCACATTGCATTGACTGATAATTATTTATTGGTTACTGAGCTAGAAAAACAGTAAGAGCACTGCCTTTGATCGCTTTTTGGGTAACATACACAATATCATACTCTGATAAAAGAACTTGCCATCAAGCAATTCTTCCAGTAAAGGCTGATTTTTCAAAGATATACTTAATTGGGTCCATTTTTTACACCAACCAAGTCGTGTGACTTAACATATATTGCCTTAACCTATGAGTTGCCCAAGCCAAGGCACAACAGGTACACTCCAACAATGAGTATCTTGCTTCATAATCAGTGAATTTCTTGCTCAAGTAGTAAATGGCATGTTCTTTCCTGCCAGATTCGTCATGTTGACCTAAAACACATCCCATAGATCCTTCCAAGACTATCAAATACATGATGAGCGGTTTCCTTGGAACTGGCGGCACCAAAATCGGTGGATTCTGTAAATACTGCTTAATTTTCTCAAATGCTTCTTGACAATTAACATCCCACTCCATTGATTGATTTTTCCGCAATAGTTTGAAGATTGGTTCACAAGTAGCAGTTAATCAGGATATGAATCGGGCAATCTAATTCAATCTCCCTAAGAATCCACAGACCTCTTTTTTCAGTGCGAGGAGGTGACATTTCAATGATTGCCTTTACTTTATCAGGGTCAACCTCAATTCCTTTTTGACTGACTATGAATCCTAAGAATTTTCGTGATTTCACACTGAAAGTGCATTTAGTTGGGTTCAATCTCAACTTGAATTTTCTTAATCACTCAAACAACTTATGCAAATTAGTCACATGGTCTTCTTCATTTGTCGATTTGGCAATCATGTCATCCACATAGACTTCGACCTCCCTGTGCATCATATCATGAAACAAAGTGACCATTGCTCTTTGATAAGTTGCCCAAGCATTTTTCAATCCGAATGGCATGACTCTATAGCAAAAAGTGCCCCAAGGTGTAATAAACGTAGTCTTCTCCATATCTTCTTCAGCCATTTTTATCTGATTATAGCCTGAGTAACCGTCCATGAAAGAGAATAATGTATGTTGGGCTGTGTTATCTACTAATACATCAATGTGAGGTAACAGAAAATCATCTTTGGGACTGGCTCTTTTTAGATCTCTGTAATCAACATACATTCGAATCTTCCCATCTTTCTTTGGTACAGGCACAATGTTAGCAACCCATTGAGGGTATTTTGCGACAGCAAGAAAGCTCGCATCAAATTACTTTTTGACTTCTTCTCTAATCTTCAAAGACATCTCAGGCTTCATTCTTCTTAACTTTTGCTTAACTGGAGGACATTATGGTTTCAATGGCAGTCGATGCTCAACTATGCCAGTGTCAAGACCTAGCATATCTTGATATGACCATGCAAAAACATCATTGAAATCATGCAAAAGTTTAATCAACTTATTGCGTTCTTGCTCATTCATGAAGATACCAATCTTGACCTCTTTCTTATCTTCTTCGGTCCCTAGATTAATCATCTCAGTTGGCTCTTCATGAGGTTGGATGACTTTCGCTTCTTGCTCGACTAATCTTAACATTTTCGAAGATAATTCAAAACCATTGTCATCATCTTTGTCAGTTTGATTAATTGGGCAATCAAAATTATTTGATGAAATACTAGCATTGTTACTTTCAAGCATGCCACTTTCAAATCTGCAACATTTAGGAGTTGAGACAAAGGAAAGCAAATAAACAACAATACTTAAACAAGAAAGGAAGACTAGCAAGATTACTGAAAGTTCAAAGTGCATTTCATTCATAGCATACTAAAAGGAAATATGTGTCCCAGTTTACAAAACATATTTGTGAACATAAATTACAAAACAAAGAAGCCACTCGTCAATTTTTCAAAAAACTATCCTAAGGCTTTGGACAGAGCAATAGGATTGGCTTCATATAATTACTTTGAATAAGCATTAAAGACCACGAGAAGCTCAATGATCTTCCAATTGCCAATTTCAGTGTTCGGCGGACAAATGTGAACTAGGTTGACAACTTCTTCTTCAGGTTCCTCTTTATCAACAACAGTCATTGAATCTTGAAATTCAAACCCGGCACTATAGAAACTTTTTTGAAGATCACGGATAGGGACCCCTTTAGTGTTTGGCTCTCTACCCTCCAACCTAGCTATTCTTCTTTCTTTCTTCTCCTCTATAACTCTTTTCTTATCAGCTTTGGTAGGTGTGTACCCCAGCCCAAACCTATCCTTGTTTTCATAAAGTTGTGGCCATTTTGCTAGTTTTGACATAATTTATCCTGACCCATATCCATATTGACAACCTCCATCAAGCATGACTTTAGTAGTCATTATGGATGCATTGGATAACTGAGGCTTTATGATTGGAGCTCTTTCCCCAACATAAGTAGCGTTTGCAATCTCTAAAGCTTGAAAAGCAGCCTCCAGAGCTTCCTCAGCAACTTCAATATAAGGAGTGGATGAAGGCTTGCTCACCAACATACCATCTTCACCAGAGACAATTACCAGCTTATTGTCAATAATAAACTTTAACTTTTGGTGCAATGTAGATGGAACAACTCCAGCAGAATGAATCCAAGGCCTCCCTAACAGGCAGCTATAAGCTGGTGTAATATCCATTACTTGAAACAAGATTTGAAAAGTTCAAGGACCAATTTGAATTGGAATTTCAATTTCTCCAATTACCTCCCTCCTTGTTCCATCAAAGGCTCTCACTATCATGGCACTGTGTTTCATATGCGATCATCACATGGTAATTTTGACAATGTCATTTTTGGCATCACATTTAGAGAGGACCCGTTATCAATAAGGACTCTAGCAATGATATGATCTTGACACTTCACAGAAATATGCAATGCTTTATTGTGCCCCGTTCCTTCAACAGGCACTTCATCATCAGTGAAAGTGAGATAGTTATTTGAAGCAATATTACTGACAATGCCCCCAAACTTGTCAATAGTTATGTCATGATTGACATGTGCTTCATTTAGCACCCTCATTAATATCTTCCTGTGTGGCTCAGAATTTAGCAGTAGGGATAGAAGAGATATCTTAGCTGGAGTGTGATTTAACTGCTCCACAACTTGATATTCACTTTGCTTAATAAATTTCAAAAATTCATAAGCCTCTTCGTCAGATACCGCCTTCTTTATTTCAAGCATTTTCCTTTCATTCATATCTTCAGAGTCTCCCAATTTGGCCTTCCTTTTTGCAGATCTCTCCATTTCTCTTGCTACTCTTTTCTCAACTCTTTAGGTGTATATATACGACCAATTCGGGTCATCCCTCCAACACCAGCTATATTTGAAATGGCAAGGGTATTAGAGCTGACACCTTTTGTTTGGTCTTCTTTCTTATTATCAACAAAAACTCTTACATCATACCTCCAGGGCACTGCTTTGTTATCCTTGTAAGGAAACGAAGCTGGTACTTGTATAGTGATGGATCTGGGTCCATTAGGGGTTGGAGTATTCACACTTTTGCTATAATTAATGACTAAGGGTTTTGGGAAGGCTGGAGGTTGTCCATCAACAATTAAAACTTCAATTTTCTCTTTGGGACACCCAATTTGGACCAAATATTTGTCCATTAGGGTTTGTAGAGCATGTTTGAATTCTTGACAATTCTCAATGGAGTGGCTTGCATCAGGGTGCATATCACACATACTTTCCTCATGAACAAAACCCTTAATCATGTTAGCCTTGCACAATTTAGCGAAGATAACTTTTAAAGGAGTTGTAACCTCTTCAACTTTTCTCTTTAAAATGTGGGCAAACTCTTCTTTGATGACATTTACTGATGATCCTCCATGTCCAGGCAGAGGATTATTCCCAAAGTTAGGAGTATTCTCCTTGAAATTCAGCCATTTGGCATTAATTAAGTCTTGCACTTTGAACTTCAGTGCTCGACAATTTCTGTCGAATGACCAATAGCACCAACATGATACTCGCACTTGGCATTTGAATCATACCCTCTCGGATAGGGTGGTTTTATAGGTTTCATTGGACATAGTACAACTAGTGAACTTTGGAATAGGTGAGGTAATAACTCTGTGTAAGACATGGGGATTGGGTCAAACTGAATCTGCTTTCTCTCTTGATTATTTTGCGGTCTTATTTGGCTGGTGTTTGGAAGTTGGTGCCAATGTTGGGGTGGTCTCATGGGTGGTGTAATAGGAAAAGTAGGTGCGGAGGGTTGGTAAGACCGTGATTGGTAGGATTGGGAGTTGGGGTGGTTTGAAATGGCAGTGACATACAAGTAAGGCCTTTGAGGGGCAGGGAATACAGGTTAAAAATGGTGTGGTGTCTGGTAAGGTCTAATGAAAGGAACTTCTCTCGGGTGGAAAGTTACAACATTAGTCTCTCCTTCTTTCTTTTTGCGCATTCCAAACTGAGGTTTTTTTGTGTTGGCCACTCCGACGAAATTGTTAGGAATTTTTCTTGTCCTCATGCCACTTTCTACCCTCTCCCCTATGATTACAATTTCTGAAAAGTTCGATGATATGCTTCCAATCATCCTATCATAGAAGGGTGATTGGAGAGCATCAATGAACATAGCTACCATTTCTTTCTCTAATAGGGGAGGCTCTACTTGAGCTGTCAATTCTCGCCACCTTTGCGCATACTCTTTGAATGACTCATTTTCCTTCTTAATCATATTTTACATCTGCAGCCTATCAGGAGCTATACCAATATTGTATTTATATTGTTTCAAGAAAGCATCGGCTAAGTCCTTCCAACAACAAATACGACCACGCTCCAAATGCATATACCAACTCAAAACTGCCCCAACTAAACTGTCTTGAAAGAAGTGAATCAGCAATTTATCTTCATGAGCATGTGATGCCATCTTTCTACAATACATTATTAGGTGACTCTTTGGACAAGTAGTTCCTTTATACTTATCGAATTTAGGCGTCTTGAACTTTGGAGGGATAGTGACGTCCGGGACTAGGCACAAATCTGCAGCTTCCCCTATACCATAATTGCTTCCTTCAATGGCTCTCAACCTCTCTTCCAATATCTGTAACTTCTCTTGAGATTGGAGATTTTTCTCAAGATGGAATGGTGATGTTGATGGATTTCCCCAAATACTAAGGTTGGTGATTTGTGGCTGTTGATGAATTAGCGGGTTTGTTGTGGGTATTACGTGTGGTATATGGCTTTCATGAGGATTAGCATTTTGAGGATAAGTATACGGTGGGATGGATGTTTGGGTTGGTTGGATTTGTGGTCCTAAAGGTTGGTTAGGATTGGTTTGATTTGACGGTTGGCTTGTGTTTAGTAGGTTCTCAACTATTGGTGGAGTATAATTAGGGGGAAGACCATATGAAGGAAACTGGCCCTCTTGATGATTACCAGATTGTTGCAAGGGTCTTTCTATGTATAGAGTCAAAGGCACCATTGTTTCCTGAGTGGGAAAGCCTTGAGATGGTCCTTGTGTAGGAGTAAAACCAAGTGGGCATATAGGAGTAGGTTGTTGGGCAGTAGAGGTCCCTTCTGTGGCTCTCCTTTCTAGAGACTTCAATGCCTCCAAAATCTGCACCATCTGTTCCTTCAGTTGATTAACATTATTCCTTAGCTCCTCATTATATTCTTTCAACTCATCTATGATCTTTGATTGAGTGCAAGTTCTATAAGGATGCTTTAGAAAATGTTTCCCCTTTATGTTTGTTTTTAATTTTTTTTTCTAGGTCATGCAGTCAAGAAAGAAATTAATAAAATGAAACTATAATTAAGGGAAAAAAATAAAAATTTAAAGAATCATCACAGATGTTGAGTGTCTTCGGATCTTCATTAAATGAAACACACCAAAATATAATTATTAATCAAACATAAAGTACATCATAGTTTGATTCAAAATACATCATTCTCTTCCTACCCTTACATAATCTACCCGCATCCTAAGTCATTACATCACTCTTTCCTAGCCCTAGCTATCATTCCTTTCATCTCTGAGATTAACCAGTTGAATGGTTGAGGAAATCTTTAATTTCTTGAGGTGTTTCGTAGAAAAAAAGTAGTTGTCTCAGCATTTGCTAACATGCGTGGAATATCATCAATTGCTCCATTAGCCAAAGATGCTAGTTGTATGAAACGCTTGATCCAATACTCAATGAGCTTGTCTCCTTATTTTATTTGACCATCCTTCTGTTTCACAATGACTTCATATTCTTGCATTACCCTGATCACTTCCCATTTCTCCATATTAATTTTAGCCTCGCACGCTACGACAATTTCTTGTGTCTGTTGCTCCATGGGTTGCACTCGCGCCTGAAGCTCATTTACTTGGGTCACTGCTTCTTGTTTATCTCCTTTGGCTTTGTACAATGCACCTTTCAGTTGACGCTTTTCATACAAGGCTGCATTCCATTCTTTTACCCTCAATCCCATCTCTTTGCTTACAACTTCAAGACATCATTGAACCTTAGATGCTTGACTTTGCACTGACTTCTGCTTCTTACAAACTTCTTCATAAGCCTGTTATTTTTTATTGTTTTCTCTCTTCAAAATGGCATAAGTCTGACGACTTTCTCGAAGTTCCCTTTCTATCTTCACATTTTTCTCTATCATCTTTGCTAGTCTTACCTTTAATTCTTTCACTTCTTCATCCTTAATAGGTTTTGGATTAGATGATTCAGTTTCTTGGGAAGTACCTGGGGCCTTAAATGGTAGCTTAATGTCTTGGACCCTTTCATTAACCCACTGATAGTAACTTGCTTTTGCCGCAAAACTCCTCACACCTAACTCTTTTCCTTTTCGAATAACCTTTGCCCATGCACTCTTTACTTTTTGGATTAACTCAGTGAAATTTTCATCTTCATAGTAGAAAACAAAAGGAGTCAGCAATTCCTTGGCAGGTGGTCCCATCATAGGATAGGCATGCTGACGTTGCCCCATAACTGGATTATAATTAATGCACCCTCGAGTACCCATAAGAGGAACATTTGGATAATTCCCACCATGATAAACTATAATTGTCGACTGCTGCCATGGGGTGTGCCACCTAATGTGTCCTTCATTCAAGCTAGCCAGGTGGTTGGCCCATTCTTGACCACTCTTCATCCCAATATGAAACCTCAACAAATCAGTGATCGGACATTTGATCTCACTTGGTCTTTTGAAGATATGAGCTGTGAGCCATATATAGAGCATAGGCAGACAACATATTATTCTTTTTCCTTTCTTCTCGTGGCAAAAGCTCAGTATACAGTAGACATCAGCCAATATAGCAGTGACAGGGTTTTCAAGTTGATTTTTGCATGCGAGAAACACATCTATAGATGTTAAATCCACAAAGTTATCATGCTTGGAAAAAAGGACAATGCCATAAATAGTGAGTGCTAAAACATCCATAAAAGTCTCCCAATCTTTATTGCTTGCTAGGTTTTGCATATTTCGCTCAAGAAAATCTCTAATGAATCCTCTATTTTGATGTCTCTCTTGACAAGCTTGTTGCAATTCTGCTGGGTGGATCCTTAAGACATTGGCTATGGTTGGGAGGGATGTATGGTGTTCTAAGGGACGGTATAGCTGCTAACCTTCCAAAGCCAAGTCCAGAATCTGCTCAAACTCCTCTAGTGTTGGAGTCAGCTGAAAGTCTTGAAAGGTGAAACATCTTAATAGAGAAGCATAATATTGGGCTAGGGCTGTTATGGCATCTTCTTGTACATCCACCTCCATCAATCTCATAATGTTCCCGAATCTCCTCACTAAAGTGAGTTGTTGAACTGTCTTCAGTTTTTTTCCTAACTCTCTCAGGCTGGTGGTGTCAACTTTCTTAACCTTTAGATGCAACTTTCTTCTCAATTCAACTGACTTTACCCCACTACTACTTGATCCCACATTAATTTCCATTTTCCTTGGATACTCAAACAACTTTGTGATCTTTCACCTATAAATAAAATAAGAGAAAGGAAATAGATGAGAAATAGGATACTAGTGGTGATAAGGATTAATACTAATTCTAAACAGATAAATTATCCATATAAGAATCAATATTGGTTTTAAACATGTTAAGAAAATCCACTAGGCACTTACATCGATGAAACAAATATGTGATGATCATAATAATGAAAGAACAGTATGAATCATTATCCTTTTTAACATTTCTTTGAAAATTATTTTTTAATTTTTCATAAATCTAAATTGATGTTTAGAAGGATAATGCTTCACATGACAATGTAATGATGCAAGAAACATGCCAATTGTCATCATTAACCCTTTTTCAAAAACTTATTTTATAGTTATAACAAGTGCTATAGGGGTGACAACAAGTATGATCTTTGAATTTATGATATGCCATAACATGTAAAATGATAATGATATAAAGAAAATTAACATAGAGAATCATGTGGATCACTGGCCTTTAACATTATTCCAAATTTTAACCATATTTCCTCTCCATTTTTTAAAAAAAAACCTTAAAATGCTAATAATTCACATGATTTCTAAAAGAGGAGATAAGATAAAATGCCCCCTTTGTGCCCTATTTTGGATCACCTAAGGGTCTAACCTAAAGGTCTAGGGCATTCTTTTATGTGTAAAGACTCATCAAAGGTAGCTTGTAATCCTAAAAGGCCACTAGAATCAAGATCTAATTCTTAACGTTGACCACAACAGTAGGGAGTCTACTAGATGTGGGGTATCAAGAAAAGATCAAATTCTAGCTAGGATTTTCACGACAGTAAGTTCAACTTGATCTTAAATATTAGATAACTAGCCATAAGAATTAAGAAAACAAATAAAACTTGAATGATTTTAACATTAATTGATTTTCTTACGAGAAACTTCAATAGATTAAATTTGGAATAACTATGATAATTACATTTTATCTCTACTATTTTATTATTATTATTACTATCCATATATGGTCGATTATGAATGGTAGAAATCAAAGTTGATAGGTTCTATTCAAGAATTTAATTAGATATGGCTACTCCTTAATCAATAATATAACTTCAAAAAAAATTTGTAGCTGTTTTAAGAACACAACAAGTTATCATATTGATTATATCATCTAGAATTAGCCTTTTTTTATTTGTATATCTAGAATTAGCTTTAGATAATTAATTGTATATTATTTTAATATATTATATCACTTAAAACTTTACGATAACCTCCCAATTAATTTAGAAACTAACTCTTAGTTATTGATAATAATTGAAAGTTTGTTTTTTATCTTGTTATAATTAAATTTTATAGGTTGAATCTTTTGATACCTTTAAAACTCTACACTCAACCAATTACTTGCACTCGAGATTTAAGAGTGCTAAGAGAAACTAAGTTATGTTTTAAGTCAAAAATTATAATGAACTTCAGTAAAAGTTCGTATAATATTATCATCAAACTTGATCTAAATTATACAAATTCTAACAATCTTGAATTAGATATTATTATTCATCAAGACAACTCCACTATCAACAAGTTCAAGAGTGGCAAATAAGTCTTTATAAGGACATATGTGAAAAGTACATCCAAAATGAATTCATTCAATTTTATTCTTTTTTCTCAAAACTAACAAATAATAAATCACTGTTAAATTTAATTTCAACAGTAGCAGTATCGACAGGTTAGTAAGGTTTCTTTTTTTCTTCTTTTTCTTGTTATTTCTTTAAAATAAAATAATTAGAAATATCATGCTTTAATTTCTTGCAATAGCAGTAAGTTTTGTTGGTTTTTATCTTTTAGATTTGGACTTAAACTTTTTGAAATTGGTATTCTATTTTTCTAGAGTTATGCTTCTCACATTTAAACCTTCACTTTTTTCTTTAGAATGAACTTCAAGATCAAATTTTTCTTTAGATAGTAAATTTGATTTCACATCTTCAAAGGAAAATGACATATCATTGTTATTATACAACATTTTTTCTTTGAAATGTTTATAGGTGAATAGTAAGGAGATAATCAACAAAACAATTTTATCTTCATCATTAACTAAAATGTCAATATTTGTCATATCTATAATTATAGAATTAAACCATCAAGATGAGATTGAATAAGAGTACCTACAAACATACAAATAGCATACAAACGCTATTTAAGATTAGGCTTATTTGTAAGACTCATCATCATACATGAAGATTCCAATTTACCCCATAATGCTGCAACACTAGTTTCACTAGCTACTTCACGAAGAACCTCTTTAAACAAGCAAAGTTAAATTACCAAAAGCGCTCTCTCATCCAACTCATCTCATTGCTCATTAATCATAGAAGTCAGTTTCTTTAACTTCTCATCCAAAGTTTTTCTTAATTTAATAAGTACTCTCAATATCACTTGTTAAGATATATGCGCTATGCAGAAGCTCAAGCTCAAAATCAATTGAAGAGTTGTAGGAAGAAAAATAGAATAATAGTGATATAATTTCACTAAAAAAAAGAGTACAAAATCCTCTTATAATGATGATGATAAGATAAAGAAAAAAACTCTCTTAAAAAAAGAAACAAAGATGAACGATGAATTGATGATATAAAAACTAATAACTCAACTCCTATTTATATAAGATACAAATGAATTAAAACTAATATATGAATTAGAAGTTAATACAAAATTAAAGTTAAATTATTAGTTTCAATGGTAGAAAATAAAGTGGAATGTGAGTCATCTACTTAATAAATATGATTAATATAATGATGTTTATTCTTCAAACAATATTAAAAAATAAAAGATTTTCATTCATGATCATGAAAAATGTGCTTTTAAAAATTAAACTTAAATAAGTGTAAATATCAAAATATTAATATACATTAAAGTTATATCTTAAATTAATTGATTATGTGAAAATATATTTAAATTGATTAATTGATTATGTGAGAATATATTTAAATTGATTAAGATGTTAGGTTTCATTATGAAGTATGTGTGAATCTGAGAAAAAAAATGTTAAAGTTCTTATGTTACATGTATGATGATATTTTGGTTGGTTAATTGTGTAACAATAGTTTAAAATTTACTACCATGAAATTTTTTTTATATAAATGATATAGCTAGAAGGATGCATCATTTTATTTCAAAATCATTTTTATTATTTTATTCATCAAGATGAAATTAAAAATATCGTTAAAAGTAATATTTTTAAATCCTCAGAACGCTTGTTTGTAACTTGAATTAATAGATTTTTAAGACTTATAGTAGGACCACTCTCTTTGCTGTAATTTTAGGTGGATCCTCAATTCTCTGTTAATGTATTAAGTTATATTCGTCATTTTATTACAGTCTATATTGTTTTTGGGAACATAATTGTAGAACTATAGATAAACAAATAAACTAATTTCCTCTTATTTTAACAAATAAATAAAAATAGAGGTAATATATGCGTGTAAATAATGCATAGTAAATAAATAAGTTAATTCATCTTAAAAATATTAATTGCCATAGTATGTAAGTTCTCTTTCAATAGCATGAATTTAAAATAAAATATATTAATTTAAAGATTATAGAGTCATGGACTGCGAAAATTGATTTAAGGTTCTCCTACCTCCTAATTCCCAAACTCCTTTAGATTAATTTATTTCAGAAGATCTTTTCAATAATATATGAAAAAAAATTGATGCTTGATTTTACATGTACTTGCATACAATATTAATGAATATTTTAAATTAATTCCCCTTAATGTTCACAATAACGGTAAAAATTTCTTAATTTTCTTTTTAAAGTATATTATTCCCTTTAAATGAGTCAAACAATTTTTTTATTCTCAAATTCCTCGTAAGCAATTAACTTTAGAGAGAAAAGTAAATCTCAACGATGGATGAAAAAGTTAATATCAAAATAATTAATGCACAAATCGATTTAATTCAATAATAAGAAAAATTAATAAATTTTAAAGCTAAAAAATTAATTATATGAGATTAAAATTAAATAAATTAGACAATAAGATAAATTTTTTTTATAGAATTAAATCGAATAAGTTTATCCATCAAAATCAATCATTTTCAATATTTGCACTAGTTAAAATTTTGAATTAATACTATATTATAAATTAAATTATTTATTTACTATTCCTTGAGAAGTAAAAAAAATCTAGCTGAAATTATTTAAAATTAAATTAAAATAATTGAACAATATTTAAATGTAAAATTAAATTAATTAAATGATATGATCAACGTGAATTAATTAACAAATATTATTCTTCCTTAATTTATAGTTTCAATTTCAAATCCCATAAATACTGAAAACAAAAGTTTTGCAGACTCAAACATACTATCCTAGTTTAGATTAAAAATAATAATAATTAAATACTATAGAACATGTTTAAATAAAAATATTTATTAAATTTTTTTAAGACTAATCTTTAGATAAAAAATTTACAAACTTAATTATAAATTTTACTAAATAAATTAAAAATAATATTTTATAAATTTATTTTAAAATGTTTTAAAAAATTTAGAAAATAAAAAAAATATTTTGTAAATTTAAATATATTTCATATTAGCTCTTAGAAATTATCCGACCACAAATACCCGAGTTTCTACGTAAATTGCGTCAAGAAAACGAATTCAAAAGTTTCTGTTTTCGGTAAGAATACCTACACAGAAAAAATTCAAAATTGTTTTTTCAACGTGTATTTCTTTTCACATTGAATTTGAAAATAAAAAATAAAATTTTGTTCGTAATAAAAAAATTTCATAAATATTTTAATATGAAGTTATAAAGTACATAAAAAATAATTCAATTTAATTTCTGATTAAAAAAACTCACAAATATTTAAAGAAACAGATAAAATACTAAAAATAAAAATTTTTACATTAAAAATATAAAAAAATTACTAATTATTTTTTAAATCATTAAATTATTTTACAAGATACATTAAAAAAATTTAATAGTATTATTGAAATACTGATTAAAAATATTTTTATTAAAGTTTACCTTTAATTTAAAGTGATCGATCACGTGCATTGCACGTCCCCAAACGTTTGCGAAAGTGGAGAGAGTGGTGGAGCTAGTTTTAACGGACCCCGACACCGCCAAAAGAAACCTCGTACCCGTTTTCAAATGGGTCGCACTTAGGTTTACATCTTCAGCAATCTTTCCCTTCCCTCATTTCCATAACTCTAATTTCTCAATTCTCACTCCATCAACCATGTCTAACAGGTTTTGTCTTTTTCCATTCCACCGATTCTCGCTTTTCCTTTGATCCCTTCCCATATTTCTTCGATTTCTCCTACGTGCTTTTTCGATTTTGCCTTTTTCTATGTCTGATTCGGTTATTCTTCGCGATTTAGGTGCAGCAAAAGATAATTGTTTTTTTTTTCCTTTTCCGTGTGCCTTGTTGTTTGGTGTGATGGGATAATCTGTATTTGCTGCTGCTAATGTGTTTTGATGCTTCCTTTTCGTTTCTTTTCTCTTTGTAGAAATTAGGAATTCTATTGAAAACCAAATGTGATCAATTCTTTTTCTGATAAGGTGGATGTGGAATCGTTGGCGTTTAATATATGAGGGGAATTGAACGTTGAAGTTTATCCTATAGGTTTTTTTCTTCTTCTTTTTTCTTTTTGTGCTAATGATTCATTTGAAGTGACTTAGATAAATTGTATGTGAGGATGCTTCAATGCTTATGAACGTAAGGGTTTTGATTTGTACGATGTATACGCTCCTTGTAATTTCCGGGCTTTTTCTTGATTATGTCTTTGAAATTTGTTGATTAATTTATTTTAAATCCGTGAATTGTCTTAGGGTATGCAAGTTCTACGCTCGTGGAGCGTGTTTGAAAGGGGAGCAATGTGATTTTTCTCATGAAAGAAAGGATGATGTAACACTAATTGTGATTTTCATATACTAATTAGTGCCAATGGATCTTTTTATTTATTTTCTTACTTTTGTTTCTTATTTGAAAAACAGATTTGCACCTATTATCAAAAGGGATTCTGTGCCTACGGTAGCAGATGTAGATATAAGCACGTCAAAGCTTCCCAAGCATTGTCCGTGGCATCGTCTTCATCAAATGGACGCCAATCCCCTGCTTCAGATTCTGTTTTAAGTCAGACGGCTAAAGGTACATCAAATTGGGTTCCTAAGGCTGCAAGGTTGCCTTCATTTTCATCAGACAAGCGTGCAAGGTGTTCACAACATAAGCATTTGGCCTCTCTGGGGAGTGGTGATGTTGGTGAATCAAGTGCTAGTAGTGCTATACCATCTGATCATTTGTTTTGTACATTTTCTGCTGCCAACTGCCCCCTTGGAGATGAATGTTCTCGCATGCATGGAAATCAGTGTTTATACTGTAGAAAATTTTGTTTACATCCTACTGATCGAAAGGAAAAAGAAAATCATTTAAGGACTTGTGAGAAAAAAGAGAAATACCTTCAGGCTGTGAAAGATAGTCAAGAAATAGAATGCAATGTTTGTTTGGAGCGTGTTCTTTCCAAACCTAAACCATCTGACTGTAAGTTTGGGCTGCTCCCTGAATGTGACCATTCTTTCTGTTTATCCTGTATCCGCAATTGGCGTAATAGTGCCCCAACCTCTGGAATGGACATCAATAATACTGCTAATACAGTGAGAACCTGTCCTGTTTGCCGCAAACTCTCGTATTTTGTCATTCCAAGTGGTATTTGGTATTCTACTAAAGAAGAAAAACAGGAAATTATTGACAACTACAAGGCAAACTGCAAGTAATTTCTTTTCTGCTCACATTTCCTTACTTTGGCCAGAAATTGTTTTGTTAGTTGGTGACTGGTAAATTTAAATTTATTTAGTTTATGTTTAATTGATCACAAGGTATTTTGGAGGGTGATTGGTTGTGAAAATATTCCCTCCTTCTCTCATCCTTGCTTACACTTTATATCCTTACTCCTACTCCCCACCCCCTCTCCACATCACACAACAGTCACACACACCCAAATAGTACACAAAAATGCAAGTACCCACAGGATCCCAATATTTGTGTCAGATGTTGATGTATTCACTCTTTACACTTTCCTGTTGAGGAGGGGCCAAGTTTGGTTATTTAGGCGGCAATCTGATGGTTAACAAAAACTAAGCCAATTTGTGTTAATAAAGTGTGCATGTTTTGATATGTAAATTTTTAACTTGCCATTCTTGTCATTTTTTTCAGACTAATTGACTGCAAGCATTTTGATTTTGGAAATGGGAATTGTCCATTTGGGGCTAGTTGTTTCTACAAGGTACCCAAGCTACCTTTGCTCTTTTTTCTTTTGTATACTTTTATATTTTTATATTTTCCTTGGGAAATTTTGATTATATAATGGTTGTTAGCAAATGTGAGTACATCAATTTTTGAGCAATAAATTGCTCCCCACTCCACCATGCTTGTCCTTCCACCTAATGGATATTTATTAATCTGTATGTTTCTTAGATTATTTTTTACTATGAAATTAATCCATTTTATTTGCCGCACATAATTCATATGTTGTCTCTTTGACCTTGGGATCAGTTGTTGTCGTGTTGAATTTGATTCTATTTATATAAACATTATGTGGGCTTGCTGTCCCTCCATCTGGATTGAGAAATCAACAAGATTTTTGAATTTATCTTATAGTTATTCTTTTAGTCCTTTTAGGATATTGACTTAGGCCATGGATTGATCAAGAGCATCCTATAGTTTAAAATTTGAAATTTTGAGAAGGTTGATTTGGTCAATGGTAAAATATTACTAAAATATTTTGCCATCAAGCAAACTAATTGATGGTTGTGTTACCATGCTACTGTTATTGTTATTAACATGCATTACCATTTATAATAATATATTTGGTACTGCAAAATGAACTACTTAGTTGATTGACTTGATTCTATATATTACATTTTATGTTCTGTATTGCCTTTATTTATCTTTATAATGAAGAAAAAGAGTATTGGTAGTAATTGAAAACATAATAAACTATGATTTGGAGCTATTTTAATTTGTGGTTTGTCTGAGGAATGTTAGCAATACACTCAAACATTTTTTCAACGCATTCCTAGTTATGGGCTAAATGTATTGAAAACTACAAAAGTATTAGCGAGAAACATTAAATGACGAGTGTATCAGAAAGTGTGCTGCTAGCATTTCTGTTGTTTGTTTTGATTCCTAAAGTTCCCTTGTTTCTAGATTTTGAGTTTTTGACCAATGATGATGGGTGTTTCAAACTTGAATGAAGACATTAAATAAATGATACGAAAGAGGGGAATTATAATTTTTCTAAAACTTTTAGTTACACAACATGAAATTAAAATAAAATAAAATAAAAGAAATTAAGCCTCATCGGGTATGCTTTTAGTTTGAACTAAATACTAATAGGCTATAAATATCCTTAATGAAGATGAAAGACAGTTACTCAAATTTCAGATACATGTAAATCTGTCTTTATTCACCCTTTTTACTTTTAATCGTTGACGCAGCCTAGATCTGTTCTCTAATGATTCAAATCTGTTGTTCTCAGCATACAGTGAAGCCAGGCTCATACACATGGATACATAACAGGCCACCACCTCAACGGAGACAAAACAATTTTGATATGTATGATATGTTGGACATGCTCAGCGAAGTTGATTTATCAAGTTCAGAATATTATTCCATCATGAGGGACTCAGAGTTTTTTGATGATATGGATCCATTTGACATGATGGCTATATCGGATAGGCTCACTGGTGGATCAGGTCCTTGTTTAGGTCCTTTTGATTCTGATGACGAGGAAATGGGTATTTTTCAGATGGCTGCATTGTCAGAAGAACTAGTTGCTGGTGTGGATGATTTTGGTCCTGAAGATTTTGATGATGAAGAATTCAATCCTATGGAAGCAGCCATTTTATCAATGATGATGCATTCTAATATGGATGAAGAGGAGGAAGAAGACAGTGACGAAGACTAGTAGATTTGCTTAGTTCATATGAAAGCCCATTTTTAGCCAGTTTCTGAGGTAGCCTTTGGCAGTATGGTACCTATCATCTTGTTTTGGAAATTATTTGGGCAGGAACTTCCAGATTGATTCTAGTTTATGATATGCTTTTACTCATGCCTCTAGCTGCTATTCGTGATAATATGCCATTTTTGTATTTACTGGTATGATGCTATTGAAGGAGTTTGGCTCGAGGGTTTGGTTTGTCTTGGCTCATAGTTTGCACTGTGAATTGTGATTGTGCGCTATAAGGAAAAGCTTGTCATCGTTGGTCCGTCGGCGATATTTGCTTTGTGTGGTTATTTTTTCGTCCAGTTGCACCATTGTAACAAGCATAGAAGATTGAACAGTTCTGGGCCTAGTTTCGTAAGCTTTCTACCTTTGATATTAACTCTTCAAATTTACTGAGAGATTTTTTGAGCGTCAAGTATTTTGTCTTTTTCTTTTTTTAACCGAGATTTTTTTTTCTCCTTGCAATTTTAAGAGTGTTCGTTTCGCGTTGCTTTGGTGTTTAGGTGTTGGTTTAAGGTATGAATCTAATTAATCGAAGTATGCAATGCAACACACTTTTATAATATTACTATGTATTCTGTAATAATTATCAAAATGATGAAACGTATTTTTCTCTTGAACACAAAAACCAAGTATAATATTTTAATTACCATAAAAAAGAAATCAATGGATGATAATTATATTATCAGAATAAAAAAAATTTAGCTTCTATCAACAAGTATTTGGAGTGGCTTCATTTTATATTTAAAATCATATTATATTGTAAACAATATATTCTAGTTACATGTTTAAAAATTAATTGCAATAAATGAATTATTTAATGCTGTCTATTATATAGGACTGAAACAAAGATTTGCTATTTTGCTAATCTAAAGAGGGTTTTGACAATGCTTTCTAAACAATCAACTTAATCGTTAGATAATGGACTGAAAAATATAACACAAACGTTGCATATAAGTTGTATTGATTTTTACAGATGATTTTTTTAAACTTATGAAATTACCGACATCAAATGTTTTTAGTATATGTATAGTTTATCTCATTTTAAAAGGCAATCGTTTACTTTTATTAGTTTTGTGAGATAGCTTTCGAAAATAAGCAATTGTTTTTAAAAATTGAATCAATTTCAAATATAAGTGTAAAAGGGTTTCTTACATCTTTTTTATTGTGTAAAAATTTATTTTGATCCTATTTAATGCTACATGGGTGTGAACGAATAAAATATTATAAACAGAATCACAAATTATTTTTATTGTGTTTGTGTATTTCATTTCACAAAATTTTAAAATCTTTTTTCTCTAAAAGGAATATATAAGTAATATTTTATATTTTATTAGTTATTTTAATTATCGTTTAAGAGTATTTTCGAGAATTATAATTTGGTTTGAACATGCTTTGAGTTACTAAATTTTTGTAATTTTTTCATTTAGTCTTTCTAAGCATTTTTTTAGTCTTTTTCGTTGATGTAGTTCAACAAAAAGAAAAATTGATATTTGACAGTTTTTTAATGGACCAAATCAGCCACGAGAATAAAAACGAAAATTTGTAAAAGACTGAGGAACAAACAACAAAAATTGTTTAAAGAGACTAAACTTAAAAATTCACTAAAATGTGAGAACAAATTATTTAAATTTTATAAATTTTACATAACTTTAATAAATTATGCGTTTTGATGCATAAATAATATGTTAGGTTTAAAAGTCCTTGGAATACAAAGGTTTATTATTAAATATAAAAAAGTTTAGCAATTTGTTTTGAATATTATGAAATTATATTTAAAATATTGTTCATTTGCTTTTTATTGTACAAAATGTTTTTTGAGAAGGTTTTGTGCGTTTGTGACTGACATAAATCCATCAATATTTAGAGATATGGTCACTATAAATGATAAGAAACTATATCAATTTCAAAATGGTTGAACATGAAGATCAACACTTGTCTTATGTGTAAAGGACAATAACATACTTGAGGAGTTTAAGTTCAAGAAGAGGCTAATTCATCAAAGGATTTGATAAAACCACCAGCAAAGAAGAGGGTTTGCTTGAGAAAGAACAAGATTTGAGTCAAGAAAAAAGTTAAATTAAGTTAGCATCACAAGAAACTTTGAAAAGAATAAAAAAAAACTTTTAGAAAGTTCCTATGACCATAAAAAGAATGTTCTCAATCAAAGAAGTAATCCATGAAAAAAATATTTCGCCAAGAGCACGGTACGTAGCTTGAGTTTCCCTCTTCCTCAAAAGGCTTCGAGGTGACAATAAAAGGCCTTAACTTGAAAACCTATATGTTGAATTAAATTTCTGTGTGAATTTATAATTTGATGTTGTTTGTCCTCAATCTTTCATTAATACGGTTGAATGTTGTCTAGATTTTGTTTGGATAAAAAGATAAAAAGTATGATAAATATTAATGTTTTTTCAAAGGATTTAAGTTAGGACCAGACAAAATATTTAGTTATACAAATTCAATCTATAACTAATGTTAAACTAGTTTTGAAAAACTCGATACACATTAAACTAATTTTTTAATTTACTACATTTGTGTAATCAAATTTAGTATTTTAAATTTACTTTCTAAAATTATATTTTTCTTTATTCGTCTAAAATCAGATTTTTAACATACTAATTTAATAATAGTATAAAAAATATTTATAGCATATTTTACTAGATTTAAAATTAATTTAAAAAATAAACTAAATTAGTTTAAAATTTAAT
Organism: Abrus pulchellus subsp. cantoniensis; assembly: GCA_024086825.1. Taxonomy (NCBI): domain Eukaryota; kingdom Viridiplantae; phylum Streptophyta; class Magnoliopsida; order Fabales; family Fabaceae; genus Abrus; species Abrus pulchellus. Next base: position 14,447,423 of record CM044053.1, on the reverse strand, counting down.
CTATATAATTAGATTTAAAATAGATTTAGATTAGCTTTATACAAATCCAATGTATGCCCACCTTTAATCTTTTCAAAATATAAAAGTTTTGTTTCCCAACTAAAGCTAGCGTCTAAGTGCCTAACATTGAGTAAAAAGATAAAGGAAAAAAAATATATGATTAAAAATAGAATTATACTTTTTATCTTTTTAAATGATTTGGCAAACAATTGAAATACATAGCTTTTATAAGTATATTAAGAAGTTATAAATTATTTTAAATGTTAGACGATTTTTTTTCCTCAAAAATTCTTGCAAGCAGGTTTTTTTAAATGAAAACTATTTTTTGACAAATCAAAATTCAAATCTTGATATAAATGAAATATAAGATAGTAAAGGGTTAGAAAAGACATTGAATAAATTATTTGTATTAGTTTACCCACAAGCAATCTAGGTTTAGTTTGTTATACATAGTTAATTTTTCACTATTTAGATAAGTCAACACTTTTTGAAGAATCGTATAAATTTCTCTGCACTTAACAACCAAGTAATTTAGTTATCAAACAAAAGTTTAAATGTTACCTCTAATAGAAAATTATTATTGCTAATAAATTTATCAAAGAACAACTAACTATGTTTATATAAGGAATAAAAAATATTAAACGAAATATCTTATTTTTTGAACATTATCTCTATGCATTTAATACGAATTGACATTAAAGCTACATTTTCTTATAGAAAATTTGTTTCGAGGTGCTAATTACATAGGTGACAAGAGATGTTCACATACTTGAAAGGAATTTTCTATTCTTAACTTAAAAAAAAAATTGTTATGCTAATTTTTGAAATAAAAAAGAGGGGGAAAGTATTTTTATTTTTAATAGATATTCTCTAATTTGATAATTTTTCAAACATAAAAAAATAAAATGCTAAATTAGTGTAAACTTAATGTATCAAGTCTTTTTTGGTTTATTTTTATAAATATTATATAATTCGAATTAAAAAAAAACTCTTCCTCCTTATCTATTTTCTCTAAAACCTAACTCCCAAATATATTTTTAAGAGAAAATTCATCTCATATCTTCTTTTTGCATGTTAGGCAGTTGGCTTAAGTCTTAAATAAGTAAACATGCATCTATCTTGAAATTCTTAACTCCATATAAACTTTAGATGAACTAGAATATGTTTGATTTACTTTTTAAAAACAGTTTTTAGTTTTTAAAAATAAATTATAGTATAAAAACATACTCTTAGTCTCAAATTCTCCAAAGTAGTTTTCTTTTAAAAATGCTACATCTTAAATGTTTGTTTAGATAACTTATTTTCTATTTTACTTTTTATTGTATTCACAGTAACCATACATTCAATAAACATTATTAACTTCTGTTAAATCCATACAATGATTATACATTTGTTTCTATTAAAATTTGAGAGTTATACAATCTTAGATATAACTCTAAAAAATATGTATTTTTTTATTCTGGTTGATACTAAGTTTGGAACCTAAGTACTATAGTGCCTAAGTGCTAGAATTCATGTGTCCAGGGAATAGTTGACCTATTTTTTAAAGAGTTTTTTCTTGATTCAATTAGATACTATTATTTCAAAACTCGATCATGTTAGACACTTAATATTATGAATGACCATTTAAATAAGTGACAAAAAAATGTGATATAAGTATGATATGATATGAAAATAAGTATGTCTAAAGAATTTTACAATAAACTATAAAGATAGTGTGTGCTAATATGGGTTCATATGCATTGCTTTGCATATTATATTAATAAAACCATAATGTTGCTCATGAATATTGTGAATGTGATGGTTTCTCTTGATATCAATGTGAAAAGTTTGAATCATCGATTTATTATATTATTATAGGTATTAATACGTTGTAAAAGAAAATAAATGATATGATATGTTTGTGTTGAAATTATGTACATGACATTGGAAGATGAAAATTAATAATTTTTTAATCTTTATATGAGATTCACAATTTAAAACATACAAACACATCATGCTATTGATTTTAGGATTATCTTTTTATGATGAATATGACAATCAAAGTTATATTCTTTAGGTATTCACACGAACAATTTTATTAGAAGATTTTTGTCATTATTATACTAGTAGTAACAAGGGAAAACATAAGCTACATACTTAAAGTTTTATATAAAATAAAATAAAAAATCCTTCAATTCTTAGATTTATTTTTTATTAGTCTAATCTAGTTAGATAATAATTATAATCTAACTAAAATTTGTTTAATCTAACATGCTTATTCTTTGAGTGAGATCCTATAAATTTTTCTAATATTTGGTATGATATTAAATATAAATTATTTATTTTTCATACTATAATATGAAAAATATTTAGCAATATCTCATTATTATCTAAATATTAAAAATATTATTAGATTGATATAACTTATTTATGTGATATAATATATATTATATAATTAGTCTCTTTGTCTATATAACTAAATAAACATAAGACATAAAAGATGTAACTTAGTAAAGTCTATTTTTTTTTATACTTATGCAAATTTTTCCAAAATAAATATCTCATTTTTTTGTATTTAGCTTATGGTCATACATTTTTTAATTTAATTATATAAATAGGCCTACAGATATTACTCCTATTATAAAGAAGAGACAAATTTTATATAAATTATTTATAGTATTTTATATAATTTATTCTATGTCTAGCTTTAACTTTATGTTCACCTTGTTACATATGAGATTTGATGAGATTAAAACATAGAATTCATTATGTAGAAATCAACTCACATTTACTATTATTGCATTTAAAATTTGTTATCACACTCATACAATAATTTATGTAATGTTCTTGTAGTAGGTCAAGACATTATATTATTATTCTTAATGCGTATATATAGAGACTTAATATTTTGTAGTAAGTACTTTCAATTTATTATATCATTCTAATATTAATACATAATTATGAATATTTTAAAAATAAAACTAAATAAAATCTCTTAATTAAATTGTTTATTTAATATCATATAAAATTCTATATACTATTTTTAGTACATCACTGTATGGTTTGGAAAGAAAAAAAATGAAATGCTTCAAAATATTAATTCTCTTTCATATTTATAAATTTTTTAATAAATTAAATTAAATATTTGGATGATCTTGATTTTCTCCAATGATTCATTCACGGGAGATAATCTCGTTTCGATTTTTAGTGTATACATCAACAATGCAGGCTATAACTATGTTATATTGAAATAATGAAATGAAATATAAAAAAGAAAATTAATGAAATTGATAAATATGAGACAATGTAAACGTAATAAAATGTAAGAGAAATGTATGAAGTATGACTATGTAATAAATATACGAAGATATTTATTGGTTATGGCTTATAAATTGATTATAAATTAATTTTAAGATAATATTAACCTATGGTAACTTATATTTTGATAAGAGAATTTATTTAGATTTTTATCTCCCTTTTCAAATTTTAATCAAAGCCACTTAAGTTCTTAGATGAATTTAAGTATGTAGATAGAGTTTTTGAGTTGGATCAACTTTGATTGCATATTAAGTGATTTAGCTGGTCATGACTCTCTAAACTTGTATTTATGTAGTATTTATAGTTTTAGTGAATTTGTATTCTTTTATAATGATGCAAATAATTTAAATATGTGTCTAAGGTCATCTATTGGTTTTAAAAATAAATTTTACATTCATGTTAAACTAATAAGCTTTTCGCAACATCTCTTTACAGTTATACTAATCAAAATTGTTGTAGAATTTACGTAATATTTACCAGGTGTTACTTCTTCCAATCAAGTGAAGCAACTAATTTATTAAATTTAATAAAATATAATAATATTGTTGATAAATAATCAAATTAATGACTTATACATTAGATAAATAAATATATCTATTTATGAATAATAAATAAATATTTTATTATTACAAATCTCACAACAAATAAGATAATAATAAAATTTAATATTTATATCTAAAAATGAATTTTTATTTTATAATTAAATTTTAAAATAAGAATAATTTTTATAAAAAAATTTAAAAAGAATATAAATGTACTAAAAAAAAAAAAGCTAACCTAATTTATTTAATAAATAAATCTATCCCAATTTAAATCTAACGTGAGTATTAAGTTTTTAATAATCAAGAACTGAAAAATATAAGGAATTAGTAGCTCAAGACCTTTATTTAATGATTGGTAATGAATGTTGTTGACAGTAATTTGAGTGATTTATTGTGTTAGGTTTTTCACATGATTTAGTATTTAATTTTTTCATATATAAATGTATAATTTTTCTATTAAAAATTAATAAAAGTATATTTTGTATTTGCGGAGATAATAAGCTTATTTTATTTAAAATAAGAAATAGCCTTTTATATTATTTATTTATTGATATCATGAATTAATCTTATTGTATATATATATATATAGTATAATTACATATTTATTATTATTGAATTATTGTTGATTTAATCATTATAAATAAACTATTTTTTTTGCTCAATTATAAATAAACTATTAATTAGTATAACTAATTTTAAAGGTATTATTAAAATCATAATTTAATAGCATATTTCTATTTTAAAATATATTTCTCGGTGACGTTAATTCTTTAAATTAGAATATTTTTGATTCAAAATTTAAATATAAAATTTTATTTTAAAATGATTAGACACATTGAACATCCATTAATACTGAATAATATATTATTTAAAAAAGAAAAATAATATTTGTATAGTGTTTTTTATAAATTAAAAAAGAAGAAGAAAAGAAATAATAAAACGAGTAATATAATAGATTTATTATAAACAAATATTATAGAAATAATTAAACTTGCTAATAAAAATAGGAGAGAATAGAGGAACACTTGAAGACACGTGATCATATGACAAAGCAATGTCATAGAGATGATAGGGGAAGTGACGAAGAGGAAAAGACTTGGGTAGGTTGTGGTGTGGATACCAAACCAAGGTGGAACGTTGTGTTCTCTCCCTCATACTTATTTGCCATCCAAATCTAACTTCCAAAATTTTCGCTTATTTCCACCATCCAACCATTTCTCAGGTCCTCTCAATCTTAATTTGAGTGGCTGCAAAACCCCACGTGCTACCCTCCTTCATTTGTTTTTGGCTCTTTCTTCATATTCACCTCTTTTTTCATCCAATTGTCTCTTTGAGGTTTAGGGTTTTGATCATCTCAGCTCTCGCTTAATTTAAGGATTTTCCTTTTCCTGAATAATCGCCATGTCTAAGAGGTGAGATTGATTATCATGACTTTTCTTTGGTTAATTGATTTTTTTTTTATTATTTTGTGGATTTTATGTTTTGTGTTCTGCAGTTTCTTTGATTTCTGGAGATTGTTGTTGTTTTTATAATATTCGTTTTATTTATTGTTCTTATAATCTTGTTTTATTGCTCTTTGAACTAGAGCAAACATTTATGTTTTCGGGTGTTGTTTCATTAAATCAGAATTCTGATGAAAAAGGGTTGAAATTTACAATCTAGAATCCTGCCTTTTTTTTTTTTTTTTTGCAACGGTTTGTTATTGAATTTCAAATTTCGTTATTTGATTCATATGGCTTTTTAAGTGGAAACTCAATCAGGTTATAGTTTTTAACGTATCATCATGACAGGCAATATACCATTCCTGGATGTTTTAACAATAATGAATTCTATATGTAGGAGAGTGAAATTTGATATTGCTATCTTGTTTATGATGATTGTAATTGATACTTATGTGTTTTCGTTTGTGGAAATATGGATTGAAGGGTTTTGATTTTTGACGTTGATTTTTGATACTAAGGACAAGTGTTGTTGTGTGGGCCTTTTCTTTCACTGTTAATTTTCCCTGTCTTGTCTTTCTTATGCAACTTGAAGACTATTCTATTTTCTTTAATTTCTTATCTTCTGAATCCTCTAGGGTTCTTTGTAAATTCTTTGCCCATGGAGCATGTCTGAAAGGGGAGCATTGTGAATTTTCTCATGACTGGAAGGATCCTCCAAATAATGTTGGTGATACAAGCTCTTCTTTGCTGAAGATCCCACTAATTGATAGTTATTAATTTACTTTTCTCTGAATCTTTCTGCCTGTTGTCTTGTTATGACAGATATGCACATTTTATCAGAAAGGAGTCTGTGCTTATGGTAGTCGCTGCAGATATGATCATGTCAAAGCTCCTCGAGCACAGTCCTCCACACCATCCTCTTCCGTAATTGAACACCAGCCCCTGGCTTCAGATTCTGCTGCTTTTGGAAATTCTAGAACTACATCAAATGGTTTTGTTACAGCTGCAGATTTTTCTCTTTCTGGGAGTCCTTACCTTCTTCCTCATAAACCAGCTTGGAATCAAGAATCTGAGTATCATGAATTTTTAGGGGAAGAAGATGTTGGTCAATCCATTATCACTTCACCTTCTGAGCATTCAATCTGTTCATTTGCTGCTGCTGGAAACTGTCCACGAGGGGAAAAATGTCCTCATATTCACGGGGATCTGTGTCCCACCTGTGGAAAGCACTGCTTACATCCTTTCCGATCTGAGGAAAGAGAAGAACATATGAAGAGTTGTGAAAATAAGCAAAAGCATCTTGATGCATTAAAACGGAGTCAAGAAATTGAATGCAGTGTTTGCCTTGAGCGTGTTCTTTCAAAGCCTACAGCAGCTGAACGTAAGTTTGGGCTGCTATCTGAATGTGATCATCCATTCTGCATATCTTGTATTAGGAATTGGCGCAGTAGTAACCCAACATTGGGGATGGATGTTAATAGCACATTAAGGGCTTGCCCTATCTGTCGAAAGCTATCTTACTTTGTCATTCCAAGTGTCATTTGGTACTCAACAACTGAAGAAAAACTGGAAATCATTGACAACTACAAGGCAAAGCTCAAGTAATTTCTTGATCACTTACAAAATCTTCTTATGACTTTTTCTTTTCTTATCCAATTAATCTGTGATCTAATCACAAATTAAGCGTGGAGAGTTTTAACTTTGTGTCACCATTGTATGCTACGTAATTTATGAGGGGTGATGGTATTGCTACTTGACATCCATTTCCTTTCCTCCTCTATATTGGTCAACATGTGCAGGGGCAGTCAATGGCCAGCCATATAGCATATATTTCATTATAAGGAAAAATTTTGCTCATCTGAGTGAATGACTATCACCTTTTATGATATTCTTTTGGTAATTGTTTAACGCCATGTGTAGGTCAATTGATTGCAAGCATTTTGACTTTGGGGATGGAAACTGCCCTTTTGGAACTAGTTGTTTCTACAAGGTAAATCTGTGAAAATAACTAGTTGTTTCTACAAGGTAAATCTGTGAAAATAACTAGTTGTGGGTCCATCTTTCTTTGTTCCTACTAAACAATTGTGTTAAATTATGATGTTTAGATGGTAGTTTGAGGTTTTGAACTGGGTTAAAAATGATGCTTGATTAGTTCTTTGAGCTATGTATTTGCAAAGTTGACTGGAGATTGATTTTGGTTGACTTCAATTGCAGCATGCATATCGAGATGGCCGTCTTGAGCAGGTAGTTTTGCGACATCTAGGGGCTGCAGATGGCAATACTGTAATTGCTAAAGACATCAGGTTGCTGTGTGCCTTTTCATTGTTTCTTTTCTCTGGGCTTGTGCTATTTAACCTTTCCTCTCTTCATCTTTTTTTTTTTTTGGGCTTCACTAACACAATACCTGATGCTATCAGGTTGTCAGATTTCCTTGCTAACATGCATTTAAGATGAAGGATAATGTTCATATGCTCCAGTAAGTTCCAAACATGTGTTTCCTTTTACTTAAATTGACGATGACTTTTGTATATGGATTGATGTATAATAATGTTTCTTTTGTATCCTTTGCTTCATTATGGTTTTCAAGAAATGTTCCTGCGTCAAACACCCAGTGGGAGAACTCCCTTGTCAATTAACCAACAAAAATACTTGATATGTGATTTGATTTGCTGGATACCTCATCTTGTGTTTCATGCTTAGTTGTTCTTTTTTTAACTTCTCTCTTTTAAGCCTCAAATTTGATTGTACTTTGGGAAGCATCACCATTTGTTCTTATGTTTATAAGCTGAGACAAACCTTTATGATATTTACGCAAGTTTGATTATCTTGTGAATTGTCATTGGTGATTGGTTTTATGGGTATGTGGAGGTCATGTCACATTTAGTAGCCTGCTGGTATTTTTACATAAGTTGTATTTTGAGTTATTCTGGATTGGGGTTAAAGACATGAATGGACTAATATGTTTCCTTCTAGCCTTTTGAACACATTACAAACTTCAATTGTTTGCACCAAAGTTTCTCCTTTTACATCTGGACATATTATATGGAATAGAAGGAACAATTGAAGAAAAGAATTGACCTGTATTTTGTTATTGCTTAATAAAGGACAAAAATACTAGGTAAAAGGAAGCACCATTTCTTTTGGGCCATTTTAAGCAATCTTTTAGGGTCTTCCTGAATTATGAACATTAGCCATTAATGATCAAAGCAAGGGGAGAACAAGCCTTAGTTGAATACAAGGGATGTTGTCTATGTTGACTTTATTACTAATTATTTCACTTTCCAAGTATTATTATTCACAAATGTATGAAACAAATAAACACTTTCTGGGTTTCTAGGTTTAGGTACTTGGGATTAATTCTATAGAATGATGGAGACATTAATGAATATGTTACTCATAAAATACAAGTTCGGTGGTTAAAGTAGAAAAAGACATCAGAAGTTATTTGTGACTGTAAAATATCTATCAAGCTGAAAGGAAAGTTTTATTATATTGCAATACGACCAACTATCTTAGATGCTAGTGAATGATAGGCCTTAAAAGAACAACACAAGGAGAAAGTGAGAGTGACAAATATGAGAATGTTAAGGTGCATAAGCGGTCGCACAAAAAAATATAGGATAAGAAATGATAGTATATGTGATAATATTGGAGTAATATCTATAGTGAAAAAGATGACTCAAAACTATATAAGGTGATTTGGTCACATGTAGAAAAGACTTTTAGAAGCACCAACGAAGAGAGTAGATTGCATGATTTTTAGTTCAGTAAAAAATAGGTCAAGGAAGACTCAAAAGATTTGTAAATAAAGTTTTTAAAAATGATATTTTGATTAATGAGATTTATGAAATTTTGGTTTTTAAGCAAACTCAATTGCGTTGTGTGATTCATGTAGCCGACTTCACTTAGTGGGATAAGGCTTTGTTGTCATATTTCACTTTTGAAGCTTGTAATTCTACCATTGAATGAATATCATTTACAGATGTACGAAGCAAATTGTACAACAATAAGGATGATATCCAAAATTATGTAAACTACTGAAAGATTAAACTTATAAGTCATACTATGAAGTTGTAGAAAAATTGATTGAACATAGACTTGGGAAAAAATTAAGATTGCAAAAATTTAATTTGGTTTTTATGCCAAAAAGATCTACAACAAAAACTATATATCTTTTACGATAGATGATGAGAAAATATCAGTACAAAGAAAAAGACTTATATATGATTTTTATTGACTTGGAAAAAGCATATGATCGGGTAGCAAGAGAAATGCTATGGAAGGGTTTAGAAAAGAAAGAGGTCTGTGTAACATATATTTGAGTTATACAAGACATGTATGAAGGAGTAATTGCGTGTGTAAGAACTTATGGAAGTGTATTTAAGGACTTCTTAATTGGTATAAGTTTACATCAAGGCTTCAGTTTGGATTCTTGTTTAATCTAGTATTAGATGTGTTTACAAGTGACATACAAAATATTATTTTTAAGTGCATGCTTTTTATGATATAGTATTTGTTGATGATTCGAAAAAAGAGGTTTATGTTAAACTTGAGATATTGAGGGAGCCTTTAGAACTTACAAGTTTTTGTTTGAGTAGAAGTAAGGCAAGGTATATGCATTATATGTTTAACAAAAAACAAGATGAGAATCATGTGTTGGATGTTAAAAATTAAAATTGGAGATAATATTAACTATACCACAAGTTTCCAAATTCAGGTACTTGGGCTCAATTATATAGAATGATGGATAAATTAGTGAAGATGTTACTCATATAATATAGTTGGGTGGTTAAAATGGAGAAAAACATCAAAAGTTATTTGTAACTGTATAATACCTATCAAGTTGAAAGGAACGTTTTATTGTATTGCAATTTGACCAATTATCCTATATGGGAGTGAATGCTGGGCCTTAAAGGAATAACACCAGAAGAAAGTGGGAGTAGCAGAAATGAGAATGTTAAGTTGGATGAGTTGTCACATTAGAAAAGATAGGATAAGAAATAAAGTGTACAGGAGAACATTTGAGTAGCATCAGTAGGGAAAGTGAATTGCATTACTTTTATTCTAGTAAAAAAGGGTCAAAAGAATCTTACACAAAGTTATTAAAATATGCTTTTTTATTTACCAGATTTTTGAAAATTTAGTTTTTAACCGAACTCAACGGTGTTATGTGATCGATGTAGCCAACCTTACCTAGTGGCATAAGATTTGGTTGTCGTTGATGTATGAAACAAATAAACACTTTCTATCTGTTTATGTAATTCCTTTAATTGGTCTTTTGCTGTAATCTTGTTTTTGGCTCCCAAAATATCTAGCTCACATGCCTGCTCTTTTAAGCGTTGATTGTTTGAATAGAACTGTTATTAAGCCCATTTCCTCTGATTTTCTTTTTTTCAACACTAGTTGTTTTAATTGCTTTTTGTGTTTCAACTCTGCAGGATACTTGCTTAAAAATGACATACTTCAATGTCAAAAGTTATTTTTTTTATTGCAAGCCAAGCTTCTCTTCTTGTTTCTATGGTAGGTACCTTTTCAGTAAACCATATGATGCACTTGATAACCCAAAGTTTTCTGAATAAGTTTTGTTCTACTTGATTTGAGATTTATCGTTAAATTTGTCAAATAGCTAAAGTTGATACCCACAAAATATTAATTCCTGCTTTCAATCAATTTCTATCATGTAAGCATTTAAAATTTTCTCAATTTCATTGAGACTGTTTGCGTATGCAATATTTGAACCCTCTGGCCCCACCACCAAAAAGGAATAACATTTCCTTGAAAACTGTCTGTACTTTCTTTCAGTCTCTTACTTCATTCTGTTGCCATTTTGTCACAGAATTCATCAATGTTTTATTATCTTTTGTTAAGAGATGTAGTATAATGCCATTCACGTCTATTAACCTAACAGCTCAAGTTTTTGAGATTGTTGGTTCTTGTTTTCTTAGCATGATATGAGAGCCTCTGTGACTATGTTTGGAATTCTTGAGAACAGAAAACTGAGAACTTTTAATAATGGATAAGAATCACAATACAGACAATAAAGAAGGAAAAACATCCCTCCCCAGAGCTGTAGCTCTTCAGAGAAAACTCAGTGTCTGTGCCCTCTAAGTTAATATCTAGTAATTTCCTCTTCACTATCTGGATATTATCCTTCCCGTAATTTAAACTTTCTAACAGAATACTCTTAACAAATTCAAATCTAATCTTATCCTATCATAATCTTATCTCGTCTCTTAATAGAATCCCAAAAGAATCATCTTCCCTAACAACAGAATGCAAAGTTATCTAATATACCAATACTAACGGAATACTATCATCTTCTTGAATATCTCTTTTGTATATAAGTGCCATGTTTCAACTGGTCCACTGCTGAATTCTGAACTTTTTAGTATCCTGGCTAGTAAGTAGACTAAGTGATGTATTGCTTGATCATTTCCACTCGTGGACTTCTAATAAGAAGTTGAATTTCAGAACAAGATAGGTGGGCCTATGCATTTTTCATTCTTTGAGTGGAGTAGGAGGAGGAAAAAAAATAAAGAAGAGAAGATGGAGAAGACAAGACAATAGCAGAAAAAGACAAAAAATTGAGTTAATGTAGTTAACAAAAAATAACCTATTTGAATTAGTTAGAAGACGAAATTAAAAGTTTTACCTAATAATAATTTTACCTAATAATAAATTCTTAAATTTGGGCTTAAGAGTAACTCCACCTCAAAAGTCAGCTTGTGAGGTGAGAATTGCTTTAGTCTTTGTAAAGTTCTTATTTGGCCATATCTATAGTTTATGTGGGACTTCAACACACTCCTCTAACTCAAGATTGAACATTTGGAGTGTGAAATTGTAGACTAATTTTTTTTAGATATTGCACTAGGAATGCTGTAGGGCCAAGCTGGTTGCACTAGGAAAGCCTAATGACCAAGTAGGTTGTGCTGGGCAATCCACTAGGTCAAATCAATTGCACTAAAAAAATTTGTGCAGCCAGTTTTTTTTTTTCAGTTAAGGTGGACCCAATATTGGATTTACACTAGATTATGATACCATCTTAAATTTGGACTTAAGCTTAACTCAATCTCAAAAGTTAGCTTATAAGGTAAGGATTGCTTTAGTCTTTATAAGCTTTTGTTTGGCCATATCTATAGTCAATGTGAGATTTAACATAAATAATCAAACATAGTACAAAACTCGTGAAAAATTACCAAAGTACCAAATAAGTGCTCTCCATAACAAAATTGTATAATTTTGATATACAATTTGAGTTTTCTGTCACTTTTCCTTACTTTAATAATCCAAAATTGTATATTCCATTGTATATATGTAATTTTTTTCCTAAATGATATAGTATATTTTATGACTGCATGAAGTTGCATATTTTGACAAAGTTCCATCTGATTTTGAAAATGTCTATTTCCTTCTTGCTGTAATTGCTTGAAAAGTTCGGCACAAGCTTGAATGTAAATTGATAGGAATGTGGATTCATTTAAGAAATATGGAGACTGGCTCCTTACAATTGAGGTAAGACCTGTAGAGTTCTTTAAAACAGAGAAGGAAAAGATGCCTTAGGTAATCCAAGAGACCGGTAACTTCCCTGCCAAAATCCTCACTTATGCTTTGTTTGGACAATGAAATGAACCAGGGAGGAAAGAAATAAAGGAGAAGAAATAGGAAGGTGAAAAACATAGTAGAAATAGAGTGAAAAAAAAATATTTTGATGGGTAGAAATATGAGGGAAAGAAGTGGAACAAATTCTCTTCCCTTATTTGGATGACTGAAAAAGAGAATGAAAATAATTATATAGACGGTATATACAATTATTTTTATAATAATAATACAAAATTAATTTAATAAAGATATTTAAATCTTTTAAGATAGTAATTTTTTTCTTAATACTTTTTTTAAAATTCTTTTTCAATTTTTATATTATATTTAGAATTATTTATTGTTGAAATAAACTAACATAAACGGAAAAATATCCTCTTCATAAACTGTTCATTTCACAGCAAAAGAGAAACTTTCCTTTTTTGTTTTCTTCCACTAAAATACAAAGCATTCAAACCATGGAAATATTTTTTCTACACAAAATCACACTTCTTAATTTCTTTCCTCTCAAAATCATTCCATTCAAATAGCCCCCTTCCGGTATGTCCCACATGACATCTATTTTATTTCCTTCTTATGTCACCCGTTAATCCTTGATTCCAGTGTGACTTTAGTGTCATCAACTAACTAACACAAAGACTTAGGCTGTTAGGTGAAGATGCATGAATGGTTTTGTATTATATCTCTAACATGTTTCCTCACACAAGAGTCTGTTGGGGTTTGAAATATGGGTAATGCATAGTCTCACTTACCTTGTGCTGAAATTCAACATTTTATTAGAAAGATGGGGACGGCAAGGGTAAAGATGTCTTTGTAATTGGACATACTGTTATTTTTCGTTTAATTAGGCCAAATGCAAAGTAATTGGAGACACCTATTTGATTCTATAGCTACCAAACACAACACATAGATTTGAATGTTCTGATCCTTTCTTTTCTATTGTATTTGTCCACATGCCAAACGATACCTTAGTCATTAAATCACTATTATTGACAATAGTGATGGGTGTCCTTGAAGCATCTCCTCCAACCTCACCCATACTATGCTATGGAGCCATAGCTGAATGTACAATGTAGTGTGGTTTTCTACTTACGGATCACCATGGCTCCTTCCCAACAAGTTTAGTCACTCTATTAAATTGGGTTTGGTACTCAAATTCAAAAAAGTATCTATTACATTGCAATTTTTTTCTCTTGTTCATCTCTGGAGGTAAATATGGTACCCACTCCTTCAATTGTGGCCAATGTATAGTAAGTCATATTCTAGGATACAATCAAGATAATATTCAATTCTCTAAATAATATAAGATATAATATTTGTTAAGTTTGGACTTTAAACTTCAAATCCAAAAGCTAGCTCATAAGATGATTGCTTTAGTCTTTAAAAGCTATTATTTAGTCATATCTATAATCAATGTGAGGCTTAAATACACTTTTCTCGCACTCAAGATTGGACATCTTGAGCATAGAAATTGTAGGAATTTTTTTTTTAATATGGCACTGGATAAGCCATGAGACCACAGGTAGCACTAGAAAATTCATGGGACCAGGTAAGTTGAACTAGAAAATCCATAGGCTAGGTTAATTGCATTGGAAAAATGAGTGGGGCCAGATTTTATTTTTAATTTAGTCAAAGGTGGCCCAATATTAGATGTATGATAGGCTCTGATACCCTGTTGAATTTGGGCTTTAAGCTTAACTCAACTCCAAAAGTTAACTCCTAAGGTGATGATTGTTTTAACCTTTACAAGCTTTTATTCAGTCATATTTATAGTCAATGTGTAATTTCAACAATATTAATACAATAACAACAATACGAACATCTATATTTGGTCAGTTATATGGAGCATACAATGCTACTGGACATAATTAAAATTAAATTTTCAAAGATATTATTATTTATTACGAAATATCTTAATAATTTCTTCCAAAGTTCTTTAGGTTTCCTTTTACCTTTTCTCGTTGGCCTAAACCATGCAATTCATTTTCTTCACTAGTGACTTCCGTTGTACTTGTCTAAATTACCGTAATCATTTTTTTATTCTTCAATAGGTGATATCCAAATATTTTCTCATTCGCAATCCTTTCTTTTGTCCTTTCTCATATTGCCGCCATACATAAACATTCTCATTTTTGCAGCAATCTTTGCCAACCAAATGAATTCAATAAAAAATGTCTCATTAAATAAATGCCATGACACTGTCTAGAAAGGTCAATACACAACTGGTCTATAGAGCATACACCTACAACTTGAGTCTGGCTGTGGAAGCTTGGCTATATTGTTCAAGATCTAGAGCTATAGCTAGGACCCATCCTCCTTCATGGGTGAATCTATGTCCAGTGGTTTCAAGGGTGTTCTTCCTATTCAATCTTCACGGCTAATGAATGACCCATCCTCCTCTGTTGGTTGGGTTTTCTTGTTCATCTGTCTCCACTTTGTTACCTAGAGGATGGGCTTTGTAACCTAGATTCTCCTACCTCTATTCTCTCAGTTTCCTCATTGTGAACCTCCTCTGACATGGAAAAGTTTCAGTCCTTGTTAAGCATGTGCACCCTCCATTCAAATCACATCACCTGGCATGTATAGTTATTTTTCCCAATCTTAAATTTTTGTGAAAATAAAAATAAAAAGAAACTATTAAAGTAAAAGTGATTTCTGTCAAAGGAGTAGGCATTACCAGTGTCAAAAGTTTGCTCCATTGACATACGAGCCATGGTCAATAAGGGCCTTGACAGCCTCTAGCAGCGTTTATGCATGGTGTCCTTTCCACATTGAAGTGTTGTATGACACTGATCAACCGAAAGCATTATCTCCTTCCAACACGAGGATTCAAATCTCGTCTGATGACTGAGAACTTGTGTATCCAATTTGTCCAGCAACCTCCTCTTCTGATCCATGTTCCTCCATTCTTTGCAATGATGTCCTTAGGCTCCCTAGAACGCTAGTGATACCAATTAATAGGAACTTCGGTTTCCTTAAGAAAATATGGAGATTAGCTCCATACAACAGAGATAGACCTCTAGACTGGAATCCTCAAAGACAGAAAAGATACCTTGGTCATTTGGATGTCTTATGAAATCCCAAATCTTCACCTAATAATTGTCTCTCTTTCATTTCCCTCTCTTCGCATGCCCCCGAGCCTCTAACTCTACCCTTGCTTTATGCAAGTTAGTTATATCCCAAGTCCTTCTTCTGCCCTTGTTTGTAGTAACCAATTGTAATAGCACACGAAGGCTAGTGTTTAAATGATTTATTGGATTTGAATACTACTCGAAAATTGTCCCATCATATATTTTTTCTCTAAGTGTTAAGTGGAGTTTAGTTGTTGAGTGTTGACTAGTAGTAAAGTAGTAACAGCAAAAAGGGTTATTAGTGCTCTTTCATGCAAGCTGTTCTCTCTTTCCTTTAGCATCGGGTTTTGGTGTATCTCTCTTCTACCTTCTTAATTTTTTTCTTTGAAACAATTAGTTACAAGTTGTATTATAAACTATGGTTGCTAACAATGGTTTCTTTCTTATTTTTAATCAAAATTTCAGAGGTACCAGGGAAAGAAGCTGCACTGTGCATTCTGTTGTAATAAAGTGCATGTGTTAAATGGTAGATTGACATACTACGACGGTATGAACTTAATAAAAACTAATTTTTAAGGCATATAAATCCAAATATGGATTGATGGTGGTATACTCTACAGAATGCACTCTTTTTGCCATCAGTGAGACAATAAGAAGCGTTTACTTTTGTCTGGTGGATTTGAAAGTTATATGCAAAAATTAATTGGGGTGAAGTTTTCCTGTTAACATTATTGAGATCTTAAGATATACTAGTTTATTGTATACTGGATTCCCTTCTGGGTGAGGCATTGCGCCAAGAGACTTAGGAAAAAGTTCAAAATATGTATCGATTTTGTTATATTCATAGGACCTTGTCAGCGCCCTTTTGCGGCTGATATTGGTAACATAACGTTTCCCCCAATCAAATTTTCACTTACTGAATTCACAAGTGACACCCTTTGTTTAGTAGCTAGTGAAATTTCTTTCAATTTAACGGGCACTTTGTTTAGAGTAAATTTTATCTAAATATTATTTAGTTGAGCATTGCTGAATATTATGAAATTTTTGTGACGAAAAAATACGAAATAAATGTGGAACAATCGGGATAAATAAGTTTTAGAATGGACAAAAGATGGGGAATTGATGGAAATCATCGCTAGGTCTTCAGTATTGTCTTTGTCAGAGTTCATTTCTTAGCATTTGTGATTTTAGTATTTAGTTTTACTTAAATTGATTTTCTTCTATCTCATTTCAGTCGCCATAATATTATGCCAAAATTTTACGAGATTAATTTTTCTAAATTAAACAACCCCGCCAATTAGAAATAGAATCCAAATGTATAAAGTTTGAAAAGGAAAATAAAGACATAACTGGGTTTGAATTGAGTTTTTTCTTAATGTTAAAATAAAAACTTACAAATGAAGATAAAAGTTGTTAAACAACTGTCGTCTAGTTAAATAAACCAAATATTTCGTTTCAAAGATAATTTCAAAATCTAAGATACTTAGTGCTTAAAAGATGAAAAAGCAGCTAAAACACAAAAATTTAGAATATGTTTAGTTTTTGACAATTTGTTAATATTTTCATTATGAAGTGCTTCATGTTTACAATCTATGTTATTAAGCATTTTTTATACGAGTCTCTTCATGTTCAATATCTAGGTATTTTTTTTAAGTCTTTCCAAGCATTACTCTTCTAAGAACAAGAATAAGATAAGGTTTATGCTATTAGAAAATATACAAATAAAGCTTGGGGATAGTAAAAAGAAAAACAGAAGCTTGGCAACAAAAAGAATGAAAGAATTTTTTTATGGACAAGATTATTGCAGTCACCTTGACAAAAAATAAAAGCTTCTTTTTACACATCGTGTGAACTTTGCATTCCTTCAGATTTATTAATTAAAAAATGTTTGTAACACTCTAATTTACACCATTTTTAACGCACTTTTAATTATTTATTAAAATTATTAAAAACTACAAAAATATTTAATTAGAAATAAAAAAATTAAAACTTACATAAATATTGTAATTTTTAATAAATTTTAGCTAAGTTAAAAGTATGTTAAACAGTACGTTGATTCCTCTTCATTCCTTTTTTCAAAAATAATAATAGTTTGAGTAAAGTGGTATAATATTTGGATAAAATTAATACTCATAGTTATGTATGTGTTCAAACACTTCTTTCATTCATTAGTCTCGCTTAGTTATTATAGGCTTTTACTTCTTTTGGTCTTAAATATAAGCAAATATAAGTTAAGGTATGATGGTATAAAATATAAATTTTTTTTTGTTAATGTCATACTGTTTAATAAAATTATTTTTAAAATATCCTTTATTAATTCAAATTTTATTTTTAGTGACTTTTTTTTTTTATCATCAAGACATGACATAAAAAATTACATGCAACTTTAAAAATGAAATAAGTTTCCATAATTTAAGTCTTTTTCCAAAAAATATTTTTCATCTTTGACATTGGCATTTAGTATCATTTAATGTTAATAAAAAAATTAAATAATCTTTAAGTGTTTTTTTTTTTGTGTGTAATAAACATTATGAAGGATATATTAAGAAATGAATTTCTTTTGTTAGATTAAGTTATGAACATTAAATGAGATTAACTAATTTTATAATAAATGCAATTTAGTTACTTTTTTTAGCTTATATTTGAGATTAGAAAGAATACTTGATAAGTTATACAGAAAATAAGCTGTACAAATGATAACTTTCTTATAGGGCGATCACTTCATAAATATCATTGATTTAGCAAAAACTGATGTTCATTTTATAACTGAATATTTCAACAAATTTGTTAGATATCTTAGTTCATCAACATTTTTGTAATTCATCAAAATTTTGAGGTGCTAACCTTTTTGACTCTAACAATCTTACCCTTTTTTTTATTATAATAAAAAAATATTTTATTGAATTTTAATGACTATGCTTTCAATATCATAGCATATTTATAATAAGAGAAAAATAATCAAAGCATGCATAAATTAATATCGTTATAATAAACAAATATAAAAATCATCAGGAAAAACAATTAAAAGAGTAAAAGCAAAAAACACATAATTTATCACATTTGTTGTAAATATTAACTCCCCCTTTTATCATTATCAAAACATAAAAAACGCACACAGAAAAAGAAAACATCATCGGCATCTATCCTTAATGAAGCGTTGAAGGGTGGCAAAACATGTCTCAAGGCTTAAGATAAGATTCAAGCTTACAAATCTCAGTTTGTTGGAGAGATGAGTGTTGTTCCATACACTCAATGCATTATTCTAGAGTGGAGACATTGGAGACCGAAAGAGGATGAGAAGTAAGGAGAAATAGAGGTGGGAGAACATACATTTTGGCTTGAACAAATTTTTCAAAATGAAATTTAGGTAAAAAGATGGGAACCCAAAAGGAAAAAAAAAAAAACGAAGTTTATTGGATCATTTGGGAAAGAGATAACGTAAAAATGTTTAGAAAACTTTAAAAGGCCACTTATGACAGCAATAAAATAAATCAAGAATGGATTGAGTGTTTTCAATTTTTTGTTTTGAATTTTGGTAACTAAAAGTGAATTTTGCAGAAAAATACTTGAAGGATATTTATGTTATTTTAAAAATTTAGTTTTAACTCCTAATATCCGCAATTCATGCACTCCATTCAGCAAACATTCATGAGAACTAACCAATCATAAGAATCACTTAAAAAAGTGCAATACAGATTAGATCCATTGCTAAATTTCATTTATCATTCAACGTCCATTGTCGCTTTTAAGTTTTCATGCCCTTCTCAGACGCAGGATCATTGCGATTCCCAATATAAAAGTTCTAATGTGTTAAGTCTCTTTATTACTATTGTCACTGCCTCCAGCAACCATGACTGAAATGAAGCTCTTACATTTGCGGCCTCACCCTCAACCATGAAATGAAACACCATTTTCCATGATTTTTGGTAGCAAGCTCTTCATCATAGAGATGTTGAAGGCCAAAGCCCTTACCCACACCTACAAAGCCATGGAGATGTACATCAAGAAGAGGATGAAGGAACACAAAGTCATCAAATCCAATATCACCAAAGAGACAATCTCATAAAACAAAGAATCAAAATCAAATTAACATTTTTGTACTTGTTTCAAATTTTGACGAAGGAAAGCATATATAATTTCTCCAAGACATTCAAAGACATAATAATATAGATGGTTGTTAATTATTAGTCTAGGTCCCATTAATACCCCCTTAAACTAATGGACATCGTAGAAATCACAAAAAAAAAAGAAAAGGTACATAAATCAAGTATTTTTTTATATAATAATGATGAGTTGAATTTTTATTGTCTGTTTTATTATTTAACAAAATTCAGTTGATAATAAAAGTTAATTTTTAATAGGTTAAAAAAAGAGTTAAAGACTGTATCCAAACAATATAAATTTTGTAAGAATTAAATACTTAATTAAGTATAATAATAATCATAATAATAATAACAATAATAATAAAAATAATAAGAATAATAATAATAACAATAAGAATAAGAATAAGAATAATAATAACAATAATAATAATAACAATAATAATAATAATAATTATTTGAATTAGTTAAAAGTTAAAGTTGATGAAATAATTAATTATAATTACTTGTATATATGGCATAATTTTTCTCATTTTAACTAGTAAGTTTATTATTACTCTTAAATGTCTAGTCACATCTTTTTAAATAATTTTAATATAAAATTCTCTTTTATATTAGTTAATTAAATTAATAATAATATTTAAATAAAGAATCACAATAGAGATTTTGGAGTTGCAATAGATATTATTCACTAATAAATTTTTTTCCCTTCAATACTTTTTATTAGTCAACCATATTTCTTCACAAATATTCTATAAATTATGACATGTAATAATTGATATTGTACATATAATATTGTCAACTTCAATTTCTACGATAGAATTGTAAAACTAATGTAATTTTTTATTAAAAAATATCAATTATGTCAAAACTATAAAAAAATATTTATTTTTATTAATATAAAGTGTCTGACTTTTATAACATTGACTTTAACAAATCTATTATATATGATTTACAATGAAAGTTATAATTTATAATAGGGGTGGGCAGGGAGAATCAATCGACCTGAACTAGTATTAACTGAGGGAAAAAAATGAACTCGTTGGTTCGGTAGCTGCTCCAAATGAGTGAAAGATAACGAGTATTGAGGGGTTGCAATGGTTGGGTTCAGTTATGGGTATCGGTTACCGATGGGATCTGAGAACTTTTGCCTAAAACTAAAAAGGAGTAGTTCAAACCCTAATACTAAAACACAACACTCGAGCTCTCTCATATCTCCCTTCTTTTCTTTGCGTCGCTGCTTGTAACGCCCTGAATTTTGTAATATAGTTTGATTGTTAATATAAGTGTTTGTGTTGATTTTTTCTGTGTTGTGCATTTATTATATATATATATATATATATATATATGTATGATGTGAGTGGATATTGGAATTTGCACTTTAATATGTGATGAACATTAAATGCTGGTGTGTATAAATGCTTATGGACGCGTATGAATATATTTGTATATGATTGGATTGGATTGATTGAATTGAAAAAAAGAAGAAGTCAAGGGTGTAATACTGGGACATCCTCGCTGTAGTGAGAGGATTCTCGCTACAGTTGTAACGCTCCGAATTTTTGGTAACATTGTTTAATTATTAAGTATCTAGATACATATATTTTGTGTTGACTGACATGAAGATGATGGATATATGTGTGTAATGATGTGGACATGTATGAAAATGATTGTTGGAAAGTCCGTATAGTATAGTTGAAGTATAATGTGAATTATGACTGGACTGAAATAGATTATATATATATATATATATATATATATATATATATATATATATATATATATATATATATATATATATATATAGGTTATGGTGGCATCCTCAAACAGAAAATTGAGTCTCATGAACATATCATTGCATACACTTCAAAACATTGGAATTCTGCACAACAGAATTATTCAACTGTTAAAAAGGAAGTTTTAGCAATTATTTTGTGCGTCTCAAAATTTCAATCAGATTTACTAAATCAAAAATTTCTTATTAGAGTAGACTGCGATTTCCACTCATCATTTAGGGAAACAAATAACTTTCAAATTTTCAAACAAACTGTACCTATTAGGGTACTCGGTACCGAGTACCTCTTAGGTATTCGGTACCGAGTACCCTCCAAACCAGATACTCCTTAAGGTTCTCAGGTCTCGGTACCGAATAGTCACCATTTATCACGTTTATTAAATAATTAATCTGCATTAGCACTAATCCGAAGTGATAACGAGGATTATACCTAATCAAGAGGATAATCAATAAGGCCAAAGTCATCCAGGCCCATCAGCCCAATACAGTGGCTATAAAAAGGGAAGTAAACAGTACATTATTGATCCTGATGTCATTCTTACTAAATATAGCAACCTTGCTTACGTAAGACCGAACACTTATTTTACCATCGGAGTGCCTTTGCAGGTACCCTCCCCCACCTCGGTTGACAAAACCTCGGGCAGACCGAATACTTCCCAAGACGAAAGACCGAAGACTGCCCTTAGATCGTTATCCGGAGTCCGAAGACTAAGGAGTGTTCTATCATCCAGGAACATTTTGGCGCCCACCGTGCTCGAACCCTCTATTAGCAGAGATATTATGGTGCTTACAAGAAGTCAACAAGAAGGACCTACCAGGCCAAGAGAAATGTTGTATGACGGCGATACTACCCCCAACCAACAACCCGAAGTGGTAGTAGAGAGGATGAGCCAGGAAGACCTCTCTTCCGTCATGAGACAGATGAAAGCCGAAATAACCGAGCTGCAGAAACAGAGAGAGAGGGATGCACTGGAGTTATCAGCATTGAAGAGAGAAAATGCTAATCTGAGAAGTGAGATCAGATCGTACATACCAACTCATACAGCTCCAATTTCTCAAGAACAAGGAGATTCCTCTGCTCTGCAAGCTGCAAAAACAAAAGCTCCACCCCCAGTATCTGAATCAGACAGGTCTGGCCGAAATCCCTTCACAAGCTCTATCATGGAGGCAAGACTGCCCGAGGCCTGGAAAGGTCTAGTGTTAGAGAAGTATGATGGCACAACTGATCCCGAAGAACATGTAGACATTTTCTCCACGCAAGTTGGTCTCTACACTGACGAAGATGCACTCATGTGTAGACTATTCCCGACATCTCTCAAGGGACCAGTGCTAAGCTGGTTCACTCGACTTCCCCCCTCTTCGGTTGACTCATTCACAACTCCTATCACACGCTTTAAGCTTCAATTTGCTACAAGTCGGCCACATCAGTTGACCTCCATAGCATTGGTGAATATCCGTCAAGAAAAGGAGAAACTCTTAGGGCATTCATGGATAGATTTGGTAAAGTCGCCCTCTCCATCCGAAACCTGGAACCAGCTGTGGCTATGCATCACCTCTCCACAGCCATTAGGCCGGGACTCTTTGTCAATAGTATCTGCAAAAAGCCTCCAGCGGACTTAGATGAACTCAAGGTCCGAGCAACCAAATACATGCAGATGGAGGAACTGGCCGAATACCGAAGCCAGCTGAGAACTGATCAAGGCTCCAGCCGAAGAGACAATGAAAGAAATAACCTCCTAAAGAATAAAGAAAAAGAAAAAGGACTTGTCACTGACAGGGTCAATAGAGGACCTCGGTATACAAGTTACACTCCCTTAAACACCAACAGGGCAAAAGTGCTAGACCAAGCACTTAACACAGAAATAATGACCATGCCAAGAAGAGCAAATACCCCTCCCAGAGCTGACAAGACGAAAGTATGTAAGTATCACCGAAACAGGGGTCATAATACCGAAGAATGTGCAGCACTCAAGGATCGGATTGAAGATTTAATTAAAGCCGATCATCTTCATAATTTTGTGGCCCATCCTCCTTCCCGAGGTTATAATCACCGAGGTCCCAGACATGAAAGACAAAGAAGCAGGTCTAGGGAACCTCAAAGGCGGCCATACGAACCAGAGAACCAACCCCGCCGAATTATTAACACAATAGCCGATGGCTTTGCAGGTGGAGGCGCAACCAACTCGGCTAGAAGACGACATCTAAGAAATGTGAGATCAGTAAATCACATCTCTTTAGGTAGTCGGGTCCGCATCCCTCCAATTACATTTACAGACCAAGATTTTCAAGGAGTAGATCCCGTACAAGATGATCCTATGGTCATAAGTGTAGATATTAATAATTGTACAGTCAAGAAAACTTTGATAGACCAAGGTAGCTCTGCCGACATCTTGTATTGGAAGACTTTCCAACAAATGGGCATACCAGAAGAAGAAGTCAGAGAATACCATGAACCTTTGGTCGGGTTTGCAGGGGAGCGAGTTGAAACCCGAGGATGCATTGATTTATATACCTTGTTCAGGTCTGAACGAGAAGGGAAATGCATCAAAATCACTTACCTGGTGGTGGAAGCCAACACTTCCTACAACATACTTCTCGGACGCCCTTCTCTCAACAAATTGAAGGCCGTAGTTTCAACTCCACATCTGGCTATGAAGTTTCCATCAGACCAAGGATGGATTGTAACTATTCATGTTGATCAAAAAACTGCCCGAGAGTGTTACTTTGCAAGTCTTCGGGTCAGACCGACACCTCGGGGGGATGTGAATATAGTATCCCCTGAACTCAGCAATGATATGAAAGATGTAGAGCTTGATCCTAGGATTGATGAGGGCCCTTGAGTAGAACCAAATGAAGAAAAGAAACCAGTGCAGCTAGGTGTCCTTCAAGGACAGAACACATACCTCGGCGTCGGTTTAACCGCTCCAGAACAAGATATCATTCAAGAAGTATTGTGGAAGAATAAAGAACTCTTTGCATGGACCGCTGACGACATGCCTGGCATCAATCCAAGTTTTATGTGCCATCACCTATCTGTATACAAAAATTCTCGGCCGATAGCACAAAAGAAGAGAAAAGTCGGAGGAGAAAGAGCCAAGGCAATTAAAGAGGAGACCGGCAAATTGTTAAAGGCAAATTTTATCCGAGAAGTCACGTATTCTACCTGGCTAGCGAATCTAGTCATGGTAAAGAAAGCAAATGAAAAATGGCAGATGTGCACAGACTTCACGGATTTAAACAAAGCTTGCCCAAAAGATGCCTACCCTTTACCGAACATTGACAAATTGGTTGATGGAGCAGCAGGAAATAAATTCTTGAGCTTTCTGGACGCATACTCCGGATATAATCAAATTCAGATGTATCGACCAGATGAAGAAAAAACAGCCTTCATTACAGAATCGGCCAATTACTGCTACAAGGTAATGCCATTCGGTTTGAAAAACGCCGGAGCTACCTATCAACGCTTAATGGACAAAATCTTTAACAAACAGATTGGCAGATGTATGGAAGTTTACGTTGATGACATGGTGATAAAATCTACCACCATACAAGAACACCAAGCACACCTTGCCAAGGTGTTTACCGAAGCGCGCAGGTATAACCTCAGGTTTAACCCAGAAAAATGTGTCTTCGGTGTTTCAGGGGGAAAGTTCCTTGGCTTTATGCTATCAGAAAGAGGAATCCAGGCCAATCCGGACAAGTGTCAGGCTGTAATAAGTATGAACAGTCCGAGCTCCACCAAAGAAGTCCAAAGATTAGTAGGACGAATGGCAGCCCTATCTTGGTTTCTACCTAAATTAGCCGAAATAGCTCGTCCATTCACTACACTACTGAAAAGGGCACAGAAATTCCAATGGACCGACGAATGCGAGAAGGCCTTCCAACATTTCAAGTCTATACTAGCAATACCGCCAATCTTGTCTAAACCAATTAGTCAAGAAGATATCATTGTTTATCTGGCAGTATCACCAATGGCCATCAGCTCGGTATTAATGCAAGAAACTCCCGACCCCATCTTCCTATATTTTACCAGTCGTACACTACTCCGTGCAGAGACTAGGTATCAAATAATTGAGAAGGCAGTCTTGGCCTTGGTATATACAGCTCGGCGTCTTCGACATTATTTTCAAGGATACCGAATTGTCGTCAGAACCGACTGCCCAATCGGCAAAATGCTGAGAAAACCTGAGCTGGCAGGAAGAATGATGGCATGGGCGGTTGAACTATCCCAATTTGACATACGTTTTGAAGGAAGAGGCGCTGTCAAAAATCAAAATTTGGCCAAATTCATTAATGAGCTACATCCGGACCAAAAGACGACTACTGATCAATGGACTTTATACGTAGATGGATCATCAAACCAACATGGAAGTGGAGCCGGAATCATCCTAAAAGGACCAAATGGGGTCACCTTGGAACAATCGCTACGTTTCGGCTTCAAGACCTCCAACAATCAAGCCGAATACGAAGCACTGCTAGCCGGACTTCGTTTGGCTCAAGAGATAGGGATTAAGAGAATAACCTGCCTCAGTGACTCTCAGGTGATAACTTCCCAAATTTCAGGGAATTATCAAATCAAGGATAATACACTACTATGTTACTTCCAGGAATACCAGAAACTGCGCGCAACTTTCGACGAAGTAGCAGTCCAGCACACACCGAGATCCTCTAATGAAGAGGCCGACCGACTAGCTAAGCTCGCAAGCACTCGTCGGCCTGGACAACTTCAGAGTATCATCCAGCAGAAAATAGCTGAGCCAAGTATACTGAAGAAAGAATGTTTTTACATAGACAATCCGGCCGATTGGAGAATAGATATTATCCGATATCTCAACACTAATGAGCTTCCTACAGACCCAGATAAGGCAAAAAAGATAAGAGCTCAGTCCGCGAAGTACACCATGATCGGCCAAGAACTATAGAAGGGGAATCTCCACCCTTTTACTCAAATGTCTCGGCAAGGATCAGGCTGAATATGTACTCAAAGAAATTCATGAAGAAATATGTAGTACACATTTCGGCGGACGAACAACAGCCCTGAAGATTATTAGGGCTGGATATTATTGGCCGACACTCCTTCAAGATGCAGATCAATTTGTGAAGAAATGCATACCCTGCCAACAACATGGTCCCCTGATTCATCAACTAGCTGAAAACCTCCATTCGGTTGTCACACCTTGGCCCTTTGCCATTTGGGGGATGGATCTGCTCAGACCTTTCCCCATAGCAAAGGGGCAATGTAAGTTCTTGATCGTTGCCATTGATTACTTCACTAAATGGATCGAAGCCGAGCCCTTTGCAACTATAACGGCCAATAATGTTCAGAAGTTCACATGGAAAAACATCATCACCCGTTTCGGCATCCCTCACGCCATAGTCACCGATAACGGCCTTCAATTTATGGATCGACGCTTTAACGAGTTCCTGGAAGGGTTACATATCAAGCATCGACTAGCGTCAGTGGAACATCCCCAAGCTAACGGACAAGCCGAAGCTGCTAACAAGGTTATTCTCAGGGAACTAAGACGACGTCTAGGCTCAGCAAAAGGTGAATGGGCCGAAAAGCTCCCTGAAATCCTTTGGGGATATCGGTGTACCCCTCAATCCTCAACTAAGGAAACACCATTTCGGCTAACATACGGTGCCGAGGCCATGGTACCTGTCGAAATCGGCGAGCTATCCCTTAGAAGACAGCAATTTAATGAAGAAAACAATTCGGAAGCTTTGACAGTCGGCCTTGATACCATCGAAGATATCCGGGAACATGCAGCCATATTGAACGAAGCAAGCCGACGAATAATGACAAAGAAATTTAACTCAGGCATTCGGCCTAGGCATTTCATTCAAGGCGATCTCGTTTGGCGAGCAACTGGAGAAGCTAGACGAGATAAGAGACATGGTAAGCTCTCGGCCAATTGGGACGGACCCTTCAGAATAATGGAAAACTTGAAGAACGGATCATACCGCTTGGAAACATTGAAAGGAGACCCAATTCCAAGAACGTGGAACATTTCTCATCTCAAATGTTACTTCAGTTGATTGTATGAATGTAAATGTAAATTCAAGTGCACTCTTTTCCTCACTTGGGTTTTCTCCCCTTATAAAAACGTGAAAAGGGGTTTTCCCAAGAAGGTTTTTAATGAGGCACTACTTTAATGAAATTCGTCTGTTCAAGGCAACTACTTATTCGGTCTGTTAAATTTATTCCCTCCCGAGATCCACTTTGGCTAAGGTTGAGTAAAAATATTAAAACAATTCCCTC
Source organism: Abrus pulchellus subsp. cantoniensis (assembly GCA_024086825.1). Lineage (NCBI taxonomy): Eukaryota > Viridiplantae > Streptophyta > Magnoliopsida > Fabales > Fabaceae > Abrus > Abrus pulchellus. The sequence continues at coordinate 14,419,315 of CM044053.1, read as the reverse complement.
TCGAGTCACATCTCGGCCAAGGTTGAATTTAATTTATCCAAGTTATTCCCTCCCGAGTCACATCTCGGCCAAGGTTGAATTTAATTTATGAGTTATTCCCTCCCGGGTTACATCTCGGCCAAGGTTGAATTTAATTTAATTTAAGTTATTCCCTCCCGAGTCACATCTCGGCCAAGGTTGAATTCAATTTATCTAAGCGATTCCCTCCCGAGTCACATCTCGGCCAAGGTTGAATTTAATTTATCCAAGTTATTCCCTCCCGGATTACATCTCGGCCAAGGTTGAATTTAATTTATGAGTTATTCCCTCCCGGGTTACATCTCGGCCAAGGTTGAATTTAATTTAATTTAAGTTATTCCCTCCCGAGTCACATCTCGGCCAAGGTTGAATTCAATTTATCTAAGCGATTCCCTCCCGAGTTACATCTCGGCCAAGGTTGAATTTAATTTATGAGTTATTCCCTCCCGGGTTACATCTCGGCCAAGGTTGAATTAATTTAATTTAAGTTATTCCCTCCCGAGTCACATCTCGGTCAAGGTTGAATTCAATTTATCTAAGCGATTCCCTCCCGAGTTACATCTCGGCCAAGGTTGAATTTAATTTATCTAAGTTATTCCCTCCCGAGATCCGTCTCGGTTAAGGTCGAATTATTAATCTTATTAAGGCGATTTCCTCCCGAGACCTATCTTGGCTAAGGTTGAATTCCAATTTATCAAGTTTATCTCACTATTCGGTTAATCACTTCAATCTTATTACCTTTAAGTTATTTCGTTTGATGTTAGAAATTAATTGGGCAAATTCCAAGTTCAGTATGCAAGGTATTTCGGTCGACCACAGCAACAAAATTAAAAAAGTCAAACACAGAGTTCCCATGAATACTTCGTCATTTATTGATATTAAGAAAAATACAACAGAAAGAAAAACGAACTACATAAAATCAATCAACAACATTAAGGGACTCTTCAGGGCCGTCGGCGGGAGGACGATTTCGGGAAGCCAGAGCGGTGTCCTCGGCTTCACCCGATTCCACTTGGCGAGGAGCAAGGAGATCTGGCTCAAGGTCGTCAGCCACCTCATCATAGTGAAGGAATTTTCCTTGGAAAAAATCCCTCGCTGTATCAAATTGAAAACCGGAAGGTATTTCCCCGAACTGTCTAGCCTGCCGAACAGCATGATAGAAGCCTGCTTCATGCTCAGCATAAATCAGTTCGTTACTTTTGACCTCCAAGGCCTTCATTTCGGCCTCGCACCGCTCCTTAGTCCGCCTCTCCCGTGCCAAAGCATCGGCTAACTCCAGACCTTTAGCCTTCCTGTCGGCCTCAGCAGTCTTCAGTTTTTTCTCCATATCCTCGACACGTGTATCTCTGATACGAAGATGTTCTTTAAGCTGACCCACTTCGGTTTCCAGGGCCTTGTTGGTCTCAGAGAGATTCAGCTGCACCTCCTCGCACTTGGCCAATTTTTCTTTAACTTTTTCAAGCTCAAGCATAGGCTCAAGCGCCAAAGATCGAGCCATGACCCCGGCTCGGGAGAAGAACTCGCAAAACCAATCCCACATAGCCCCTTTGTCTTGTTCGCTTACTATCTTCTTCCCTGATTCTGAAAGAAGACGAGGTGGGAGTAGGCGAGAAGGATTCACCCCCTCGGCAAAGAACTTCTCGGACATAACCTCGGGAGGAATGGTTACCCCCCGAGAAGTCTCTCCCGGTCCGGCAGCAGGTTCGGCACGCGCCTGCTTCTTCTTTGGCCTCGATTCGGCCTCTTTTGCCTTGCCCTTGCTTTTTCTCTTTCGAAGATCCCCTTTAGCCTGATTGTAATCTCGGGGAGGAGACCGAGCAGTGGCCCTCTCGGCCAAGCGATCCACTTCGGGATGATGATGTTGATCAATCGTCATCCCCTTTGGCATCCTTTGCTTTAATGCTTGACGGTATCCCATTCCGAAGCCGAGATGTGCCATTAGAGCTGCATCAAAAAAGAAAAGTCAAATCAATTCAAGGCATCCTAGAAAAATATACTTAGGAAAAATACCTACCATTCAAGTCCATCCAAGGATTTGGGGAGCAGCAAAATCAGCCCTCGGGCGGGAATTTTCCGAGGAAGGGTCTTAATGTATTGAAGAGCTGACAGCTCCTCCGCTGTCAGCATATCCTCAGGCACCACGTCATATCGGCGAGGTACCCGAGTCCAGTGAAAAGGAAACAAAGGAGTCCCTTCTCGGTCGTAAAAGTAATTTTTCCCCCCCTCAGGATGAATAAAGACCTTAAAAAACCCAGTCTTAAAACCTTTGAAGGAGGAAGTATAAGGTTTGAAAAGAGGGAAATCGGGCTGGCAGAACAAGGAAATCCACCGAGCTTTATCTGAAGGACGAGTACTAAAGAAATGAAGAAAAAGGTTGGTGGTCAGCTCTATATAATGAAATTTACAAAGGATCCTAAAGACTTGCATTGCTGCCCACCCATTCGGATGATGTTGAGTGGGGGCTACGTTTAAAACACGTAAAACCTCCATTTGAAAGTCATCTAAAGGAAAAATACTCCTAACTCTTTGAAAATACAATCATAAACATAAAATCCTCGTTCCAAACCGAACTCGGCGCCTAAGCATACTAGATCAGGGTTCGGCGTGCCATCCCCTCGGCAGCACTCAACTTCCATGGGATAAGGGTCCTCGTTTTCAAACAAGCAAACCCTATTTAGCCTTAAGAAACGCCTCAGGTCGCCGTTCCGCTGGTAATTAGAGAAGTAAGATACCACTTCTCCGTCCACCAATTCATATCCGGGAATTGTACATGGTGGACACTTCGGCCTCCCCCTAATTGGACTGGCATTGGGTACCATTTCTTCGGCGGAAGCAGAGGACTCGGTAGGTTCATTATATTCACCTATAGCTCTAATAGGCTCTTCGGCCTCGTCCACTACAATTCTAACAAAGGACTCAGCCCTATCCCGGTCCTCGACCCTATCCGACAAAGAATCTTCCCATTCTATTGAATCCACTATCTCGGCTATAAAGAATTATATCTTGAGAAGAGTTTAATTTGAGAAGAAGAGCTCGGTTTTAAAGACAAAGAACTCGGCGCACAAGAAAATTATAAGACTTCGGTACAGAGCAAGAGGAAAAATCAAGCAGGGACCACACTCCTCTTTTATAGAGCAAAGGGTTTCGGGCAAATGAAGAGTCGCGCCCAATCTCCGCTGTTAAGATCATCAACAGATCAACGGTTATCAAAAGAGTAACTCTTCAGATCTTGGTGAACAATAAATGCAAAACCCTAAAAGCATCCCCAACTACCAAAACGGATGGTATCTTCCCGCCAAAATCATCTCTCCCGCTCATTGCACCGAGACCGAGATCTGGATAATAAGCCTCTTCAAATCTCTAAAATTTTTTGAGGCTTCGGGGGCTAGTGTACCTATTAGGGTACTCGGTATCGAGTACCTCTTAGGTATTCGGTACCGAGTACCCTCTAAACCAGATACTCCTTAAGGTTCTCAGGTCTCGGTACCGAATAGTCACCATTTATCACGTTTATTAAATAATTAATCTGCATTAGTACTAATCCGAAGTGATAACGAGGATTATACCTAATCAAGAGGATAATCAATAAGGCCAAAGTCATCCAGGCCCATCAGTCCCATACAGTGGCTATAAAAAGGGAAGTAAACAGTACATTATTGATCCTGATGTCATTCTTACTAAATATAGCAACCTTGCGTTTGTAAGACCGAACACTTACTTTACCATCGAAGTGCCTTTGCAGGTACCCTCCCCCACCTCGGTTGATAAAACCTTGGGCAGACCGAATACTTCCCAAGACGAAAGACCGAAGACTGCCCTTAGATCGTTATCCAGAGTCTGAAGACTAAGGAGTGTTCTATCATCCAGGAACACAAACCATTTACAAAAAATATCAATTCTATTCAGAACAAAATCAATCAAATTAATTTTTTAAAAGAAGAAGTTTCTTTTGCCAATATTGAAAAACAGCTACAAGACTTTGGTAATAGCTTTATAGGGATTTTTGTCCCAGAATTCAGGTTCCATTTGTATGACTGAGGAGAATTTTCCTTTTGCCACATAATGGTTTGGGTTTGAGGGCTTTTGTTTTTCTTTTTGGAGGTTAAGTATACCTTCCATTTTTTCTGGATTTGTAATATTTTTCTGGGATTGGTTGTAAGACTAGATTACGGTATTTAGGCTTGCTAAATCTATTTACATATCTTCTTCAGAAGCAATATCTGCCCATGATTTCTTTGGTAAGTTACTTAAGCTTCCTTGTTGGACGGCTAAGAGTGTGCTGATTGGCAGAGCATAGTTTGCTTTGGTTTGTTTAGTGGTTTTTACAGAAGAATCAATCTTTTTGGAAGATTCTTTTGGGGTTCCAGACTGTTGAGTTGATTACTCAACAATTTGGATAACCCGAAGTGGATCAAGGAAAGAACAAAATAAGGCAGAAATGAAAGGAAAGTAGGCAGTAGCAGGACTACTAATGAAAGAATAAAATGCAGAATGTAAATAAATTTAATGCATAGAAACTAGAACGGCGGTAGAACCAGCACAGATCTAGTGGAGGGAGAAGAGAAGAAAGTCGGACGACGGTAATCCGAACAGAACCGGCTGAGGGAGAAGAGAGAAAATAATTTGAAATAGCAAACTTTTATTAAAAGATCTCAAAGAGGGAAGGCTTACAATGGATTGTATCTCTCAGAGCTTCTCTCTCTAATATCTCTCTAAAATTGCTGAATGAAAGGGTGTCTCACATCATGGTTGAGGACTCCTTTTAAAGGAAAATAAAGTACTATTTCTACAGTTCCAATTGATAACTGGAACTATTTCTACAGTACAAGTTAAAGTTCTTGAATATCAATTCCGAAGCAGTCGTCTTCATTTTGATACATATCTTCGGGATTGTGCTTTGTGGATGATTCTCCTTCTTCTTGGCTTTGTAAGAGTAGAACAACATCTTGTAAATTTTTCTTCATTTTTTCTTTTGAATCACAGCTTGATAAAAATGCTGCAATTTTTGATTTCTGATTTAAAAATTGGAATGTTGCCGGATCAGCCAGATTTAATAATTTTGGATTTTTCCCAAAATATTCAGCAACACCTTCGGGATCAGCATGGTCAGCATTGAATTGGTTCCACCATTTCACAAAGGAATACCTCTGAAGCGGAGGGAAAGTTTCTTCATTTTCTGTCTTTCCATATCGATATTACCATGAGAATACCCATGCTAAGGCAAAGTCAGAAAAATATTTTAAATCTGCAGGAATTCTTGAATCTTTCAGATATCTGCTTTTGTATATTTTGTATCCTTCTTTGACTGGAGTAGGAAGGATATCTTCGATGGGTCCAAAATAGTCCCACGATTGGAGAAACCAGTTTGGAAAGTCATATTTCTGATTCCTTTTGAAATATACCAACCAAGAATGTCGGTTAAGCTTATTCTGAAACTAGAAACTTCTTGTCCAAGCATCAATGTAATCCCAGTAATTATATCCTACTGGGTCAAATGGTTGGGAAAACTTTTTATAGGAGTTAAGATTTTTCCCAAAAGCCTTTGGAGTTAAGACTTTTAAGATTTGGATTGTGGAGTGAGTTATAATGGTTGGATCTTTTTGATCTTTGTAATGTTTAATGGAAACAGAGTCTGAATCCACTAGAATAAATTCATAAAATTGCCTGGTCTTATTTACTGCATAAGGCCTAAAATAGAATCCAGGTGGGAAGACTTTGGTAATAGCTTTATAGGGATTTTTGTCCCAGAATTCAGGTTCCATTTGTATGACTGAGGAGAATTTTTCTTTTGCCACATAATGGTTTGGGTTTGAGGGCTTTTGTTTTTCTTTTTGGAGGTTAAGTATACCTTCCATTTTTTTTGGATTTGTAATATTTTTCTGGGATTGGTTGTAAGACTGGATTATGGTATTTAGGCTTGCTAAATCTATTTCCATATCTTCTTCAGAAGCAATATCTGCCCATGATTTCTTTGGTAAGTTACTTAAGCTTCCTTGTTGGACGGCTAAGAGTGCGCTGATTGGCAGAGCATAGTCTGCTTTGGTTTGTTTAGTGGTTTTTACAGAAGAATCAGTCTTTTTGAAGATTCTTTTGGGGTTCCAGACTGTTGAGTTGATGACTCAATGGGGGTAGATGACCCAGAACTAGAATTTGAACCTGCCGAAGCAGATTGTTGTGATTTTGATTTGTTTAAAGTAAGGGCAAGTTTTACCCTTCCTCCATGAGAAGTTCCACCCTTAGATGGGGTTATTGCCTTTCTAGGCATTCTATTTGTCCTGTAAAAATTCACATGTAAGATAATCAGGGAGGGAGTTGGAGGTGCTTTTGAGATATTCAATATCAAAATAAAAAACACTTAAGATTGCTTGCCATCTTCCAAAAATTTGTTTTGAGGCAAGATTTTTAACATCCTTTTGTAAAATTTCTTTAGCAGACTTGCAGTCTACTCTAAAAAGAAATTTTTGATTTAGTAAATCTGATTGAAATTTTGAGACGCACAAAACAATTGCTAAAACTTCCTTTTTAATAGTTGAATAATTCTATTATGCAGAATTCCAATGTTTTGAAGTGTATGCAATGATATGTTCATGAGACTCAATTTTCTGTTTGAGGATGCCACCATAACCTATGTCAGAGGCATCAGTTTCAACAATCTTAAAGGCTTGAGGAACAGGGAGATAGAGACAATTTATTCTTCTGACTCTATTTTTTATTTCTTTGACAACGTTGGTATGAACGTCAGTCCAAGAAGGAGGATTCTTTTTAAGCCTATCATGTAAAGGCTTAATGATATTGTTGAGGTGAGGAATAAAATCACCTACATAATTAAGACATTCTAAAAACCTTTGTAATTGGGTTTTGTCTAGGATCCTATCAGGAAATTTATTAGCGAATTCAATGGATCTGCTGATAGGGATAATAGTTCCTTGATGAATATTATGACCAAAAAATCTAATATTAGTTTGGAAAAGATTTATTTTGGACTTTGAGACGGCAAGTCCGTTTTGTTTAATAACATTGATAAAAACACTTATATGTTTAAAATGTTGATCAATGGAATGGGAAAAGATTAAGTCATCATCAATATAGACAATGACGAATTTTGAATAAGGATTGAAGATGTCATTCATGATTTTCTGAAATTCGGAAGGGGCATTTTTCAAACCAAATGGCATGACATTCCATTCATAATGTCCAAAGGGGACGGTGAAGGCAGTCTTGTACCTATCACTTTCACAAATTTGAATTTGCCAAAAGACAGATTTCATATCAAATTTTGAAAAGATCTTAGCAGAGTTTAGTATGTTAAGAAGGTCTTTTTTGTTGGGAATGGGATGCCTAATCCACTGGAGAGCTTGGTTAAGTGGTTTGTAATTAATGACGAGTCTGGGAGTGCCTCTCTCAATTTCTGCAGGTTTATTAACATAAAAGGCAGAACACGACCAGGGACTCTTACTTTTTCTAATAAGATTTTTATCTAAGAGATCTTTAATCTCTTTTTGGCAGTAATGAAGGAGTTCTTCATTCATCTGGATTGGTCTAGCCTTAGTAGGAATTTGGCTGTCCTTAAAACCTGACTCATAAGGAAGGCTAACAATATGTTTCTTCCTATTCCAGAATGCACTGGGTAAGTCAGAGCATATGGAAGATTGTATATTATCTAAAAGGGATTGAATCTTCTTTTGGAGTGAAGGATTTTGTAGCTGTTTTTCAATATTGGCAAAAGAAACTTCTTCTTTTAAAAAATTAATTTGATTTATTTTGTTCTGAATAGAATTGATATTTTTTGTAAATGGTTTGTTTGAGAATTTGAAAGTTATTTGTTTCCCTAAATGATGAATGGAAATCCCATCTTTCAAAATTTGTAAGGGAAAAAGCGCTTTAATAAAAGGAGTCCCCAAAATAACTTCATTTTTTAGATTTTTTACTAGGAGAAAGTTTGTTTCAATCTTAAGCCCTTGGTTTTCAATCACGGCTTTGGAAAGCTTATAATTAATTTTAAGTTTTGAACCACTAGCAGTGCTGAGTTTTTCAGAAGTTTTTTCAAAATATTTTGTAGGGATTAACCCTTCTAAAATACAGTTTGAATCAGCACCTGTGTCAAAGAGGACTAAAGTATCAAGAGCAAAATCATCAATAATGATTCTGATATTAATATAAAATTTTTGAATTTTGACCTTGTTGATCAGACACATAAAAGTTTCTTCTATATTTCCAGAATCGACTTTTATAGAATCATTTTCTTTAAGAAGTTCTTCTTTCTCAATGTCAAATTCGTCATCTAATTGGAAAAGAATAACTTGATGAATTTGCTGTTGTTCTTTAATTTCCCTGATCTCTTTTTTGAGATTGTTAATCTCAATCTGGAGATCCTGAATAGTGGTTGGTTTAATATTGGAATTCTTTTCTAATCTCTTAAAAATATTTGTAATGCCAAACTTGTTTATAGTAAAATATTCTTTAGGTTTAGGCTTAATTTCTAAAACTTCTTTGAATTTGTTTAGAAATTCTTTTCTTTCTTGAGGATCAGAAATGGAGCTTATAGCTTCAAAAAGAAGATCCTGTTCTTTTGTTAAAACATTAATTTCTGGAGTATCATCACTATCAGAAGAGGAGATTTGATCATCATTTTGGATTTGGTTGACATCATCCTCAGATTCTTTAACAGAATCTTCATCAGAGGATTCAATAAGGAGGTTGTTAATCTGGTCTTCTATGGAAGGCTCAAGATTAAGGTTACTAATTTTTTTTTTTAGCCTACAGTATCTGCTGATATGGCCTAGTTTCCCACAGTTGTAACAAGTTACACCTGTTCTGGGTTTTTTGGGAACATTGGTGGGGATAACACTATCCCCTTGCTTCTTAGGAGGAGGTTTCCTATTGTATCTGCGTTTGTAAGGCTTCTTATAGGGTTCTACAATATCCTTTTTGGGAATCTGTTTCTTCTTTTTGGTGGAGCAAGATGGAAGGCCAAACTGTTCGTAGAAGGACCCTAATTCTTTCTTACTTAAGGCTTTTTCTTTAGTAAGCTGTTTCTGGAGTTTGTCCTTTCGACAAGCCTTGATGCCAGTATGGATAATAATGGCAGTAAGCTGACCGTAGTCATAACTATTGTAATTTATTTCTCCAATAGGAGACTGACTTCAGAGTTTACTTCTAATAAGGTCTCCGAAAGCTTTGGGAAGCCCATCAAGATACTTTTCTTTTCAATAGGCTTGGTTGCAGTCTTCTCTGGTTAAAACTCTAGACATAAAGGTATCTTTATACCATTTAAAATGTTCTAAAGAATTACACTTAAAGTTTGAAAGGAGTTCTCCGGATCTCTCTCGCCAAAGAGAAGGGTCCCCGAGAAAATGCTGGGATATAGTGTATAATAAAGTATACACAGCATCAGGAAGACGCTCATTGTCACTGACAATAGTTTTTCCCTTATCATCAATTTTGACTGCAGAGAGGATATTTTCTCTATCAGTTTCAGTGAGATAATTGTCCCACCATCCTTTAAGTTGCCCAGTAAAACCTGCAACTAAAATATAAACAATAGTGTCTTCAAGCATATTTTGGTTGGTAAAATAGCCCATAGCGACAACCGACATATTTTGGAGTTTGGCTATGATATTATACTCAGACAAACCATCAATATTCCAAATATAAATATCATTAGAATTAAAGCTTTGAATAAAATCTTGTTTTTCTTCAAGAATAAGGTCAGGAGCAGAGGCTCTATTGTAATAGAGTTTGGAAGAATTTTTCCAGTTGTTGATAGGATTGATAGCTAAGGTAGAATCATTTTCAGAACAGTTTTCTGAATCAACTTTGGAAATGGTATTGATAGTTTTGTTAAGGGATCTAGTTCTCGGTTTGGCACTAGATTCTTCTGAAGCTTGAGGAGTGTCAGGGACAGTGGTAAGAAGACTGGTAATCTTGCTTAGTAACTCATTTTGGTTGTCCTCATTTATTCTGGTTTTTTCCCTTTGTCTAAGTTCTAAGATTTTTTGCTTAGCTTTGGCACTAATTTTGAAAGGTTTGAACAAAGGTTTTTCTAATTGAGATTGGGTGGATGAAGAAGCTGTTTCTTCGACCTTAAGTTTGACGGGATTGACAGAGATTTTGTCACCTAAAACTTGGAGGTACTTATTGGTATAATTGGCCTGTTCCATGAGGCCTTGAATATCACTGGGAGTGATAGATTCATCAGAATTCTTGGTTTTGAAAGGAGTAGCAGTAACAGGGTTACCGCCTTTGTCTTTCAGATTGGGCAATTGATACTGAGTTGTAGGAGGCAGGTCGCTTTGGACAATTTATCCATCTTTAACCTGCTAGGATATGACATTAGTAGAGGAGGTGCTAATAATATCCTCTTGCCAAGGGTAGTCAATGTTTTTATGAATGGTATAAGCATGATACCAATCAAAGAAAGGGATGTTCTGTTTAACCTTTTCAAGAAATTGATAGAATTCCTCTTGGATATCTAACCTGTTTTTTCCCTTATAATTTTGGAAGAACCATTCTCTTTGAGGTTTCCATTCCTCAGAGTAGAAATCTTTCCTAAGGGTTTCCTTATCAATAATGAATTTATGAGACAATATCATAAGACTCATTAAGGGAAGAGTAGGTTAGAGATTGGATACTCTGGTTTTCTTCTTCTTTCTCAGAGGTTTGGTAAACATTTCTAGGAATCCTAGAAGAAGTATCTAATCCTTGAAGGTTTATAAAAGGATCATGATTAATGGATCTACGGATTTCAGACCTAGAGAATTGAGACCTGTAAGAGAAAGGTCTCCTAGCAGAAACAAAACTAGAACGTCTGCTATAAGCATCAACTCTAGAAGAGAAGGAGTTTCTCCTATCAAAGGTTATTTCTACTTTTCCAGAATTATCCTGGGAAATATTTTCGATTTGAGGAGCAGGCCTAGGGACACAAGGCGAAGCTTTGTCTAAGACCTATTTCTCAGGAAGAGAGACTTCATCCCATTTAATTATCCTAGGTAGGGACACATTAGCCTTTGTCATATCAGTGATAAACAAAGTAGTCTCACCTCTTTGGGGTTTGAGAAGGACACGGGAAGCACAAGAGTTCATGGCCTTGTACTGAATCCTATAGATTAAGGCAGCGGGAATAGATCCCTCTTTCATGTTTAACCCATGAAAGCAAATATTGAGGAATAGAGAGTCAAGAATATGATCATCTAAAAGACTCACTGTTTTGTTAGGAAAATAATTGAAATAGATTGGTCCTTGGCCAAGACTGGTTTCTACAGTTCCTATAAGGGAGTCGTTAAAGTCATTATGTCGAGCATCTCTAAGACACATGAGGATGGCAGCATCTATTCCTATGTCTATAAGAGGCTTTATGGCAACCTGGACACATCCTATGTGGAGGTATTTGTATTTACGCTTGTGCTCATTAATGGAAGATTTGGACAAGAGATGAAATTCTTCTCCTAAATCTTTTCCTAAAGGAATGTTGTTCTCAACAGTCTTAATAATGTAATCAAAACTGTTTTTCTTTGAGTGTTCTTCAGGGACATATAATGTGTCCTGAGGGATTTCTGGAATGGTCTAGTCATTCATACTTTGGTTAATTTCTTCGAAACGAACTTCTTCGTCGAAGAGGTTGTGTTTAGGTGTGATTTCAGGAGTTTGTTTCTCCTGATCATTAAAAAGGTTGTTTTTGGTAGGAGAGGAGGAAGATGAGCTAGAGCTAGAGCGGAAAGAAATGTGGGAGAAAGAGCGTAACAATCTAGACATCATAAAATTTACTTCTGGCACATCACCTTCATCTGGTTCCGTAACAATACATCTGTCAATTATTTATAACAATACATCTGGTTCCGTAACAATATATATATATATATATATATATATATATATATATATATATATATATATATATATCTGTGTGTGTTTGTGTGTGCAGGCTAAGTGTGGATGATGTTGCAGGGCATTCTTGCTGTAGTGAGAGGCCCCTGGGTGTGAGACATGAAACTGTGCCTTTCTCGCTGTAGCGAGAAAGCACTGGGAGAGAAGGATGAAACTATCGCCTTATCGCTGTAGTGAGAGATCTCTCGCTGTAGAGACAAAGTCACAGTTTGGACTGCATTTCTGGATGCAGTCTCATTGTAGCGAGAGGGTCTCGCTGTAGCGAGATTCTGCAGAAAACTAGAGTGCAGTTTTGTCTGAGTTTTTCGCTATAGCGAGAGAGAGAGAGTCGTTGCAGCAAGGGGACCTCGTTGCAACGAGAATTCTCGCTGTAGCGAGAGTGTCATGACCAGAGAGGATTTAAAGGGGGTTAGGATTCAAAAAAGGTTATTTCTCACCTTCTCTTCAAAATTTCTTCGATTCTCTCGACCTAAAACCCTATCCCACTGATTAACTTGCCTCCAAAGCTGTTTGGGAGCTTGATTGAAGGTTGGATTTGTGTTGAGAATGCTTGAAGGTGAGTTCTAATATTTAGGGCTTTCGTTTTTCATCTCCTTTCTCTGTTTCTCAGTTTCCTTGGATTCTCATGGAGTTCTTCCATGTATTTAGGCCGAAATTCATGTAGAGAGCACTTTCGTGGTTGAATTCAAGTGTGGGTCTTCAATCCAAGGTAAAAGGGGACTCTACCCTATCTCTTTGGGTTAGATGATCGTGTATTTTAATAAATATTGCAATATGGTTGAGATAGAGGGTAGAAAATATGTATTTGATGAAATTTACTGTGTGTTGTGAGGTGTGATAGCATGTGGAAACCCGTGATGGATGATTGTGTGGTGTGAGTAGGCTAATACTTGATGAATGAGGAATGTAAATGTGAACTATGTTGAAAATATTGTGTCAGTAAATAAGGGCAATGTGTGTGCCGTGTAATGTGAATAAGTGTAGGTCGAGAGCATTGACTATGGTGAATATTGTGTTTATGGTTGAAATGAATTATGTTGTAAATACATGTGGGACTTGTGCCGTGTATTGAGAACGATTATTGTGAACAAATGTGAGCTTAAGAGCCGTGTAAAATAAATGACTGTGAGCTTTGTGCTGTGTATTGTGACTAAATGCTGAAATGTGTGTGGATGGGGCGTGCTAACGCCGTTATATTGTGTTGTGAATTGTTTAGAGATACACTGGGGGTGTGGAAGATGAAGACGGTAGAAATATCTTGGGGAAGAGAGAGTGGTGGTGACACCAACAATGAGCGTGGGTGCACGTGGTATCCGTGAGGCGAGAGTGACCATTGACCATTCATGGTGAGAATATGTGATCACAGTACCACAATGAACGTGGCTGCGTGCAGGAAGCGCGTGCATGTATGAATGTTTTGATGTTATGAGTGCATTGGTTATGAATGGAAATGATATGCGTGATAATGTTGTTTGTGATTATATTGTGTGAAGTGTATTAGAAATAATGTGAATTATGTGCAAGGTGAGACTTTATGCTTGTTTGTGTATTTGGTAGTGTAGAGTACTCACCCTTACATTCATTTTTCAAGTAATCCAGACGATCAGCACTAGATTCAGTGAAGGGTTAGATGGAATTGTTATAGGGCTTAGAATGTTATTTGGAGATTGATGTATTAGAAATGGTCATGTAGCAGTTATTTGATATAAACTTATAACCCTTTCCCTATTTTGAAATATTTTATGAAACTTTTATTATTCTGAATTTGTGAAATTATTATTTATTTAAAATTAAATTTAAGGTGTTACAGCAGCGAGAGAGCCATGGGAGGAAGGCGTGAAACTGTTGCCTTCTCGCTGCAGCAAGAGGTCCTTCGTTGTAGCGACAAAGCAACAATTTGGGGTGCATTTTTGGGTGTAGTCTCACTGTAGCGAGATTCTGCAGAAACTATAATGCAATTCCTTGTGAGATTTTCGCTGTAGCAAGAGAGGGTGTCGCTATAGCGAGAGTATTGCGACCAGAAATGGATTTAAAGTGGTTTAGGGTTGGGGAACCTTATTTCTCATATCTACCTTTGAGATTTCTTTGATCCTCTCAATCCTAAACCCTATACCACCGATTAACTTGCCTCTAAAACTGTTCGTGAGTTTGATTGAAGGTTAGATTAATGTTAGGGACGCTTGGAGGATGGAACCTATGTGGGAGACGATTCTAGTGTTGATTCACGTTGTGAGTCTCCAAATTGAGATAAGGGGGACTCTACCCTATCTCATCATGTTTGATTTTCATTTATTCTATTAAATATTGCAATGTGACTGAGATAAAAGGTATAAAATGTGTATTTTTTATGAGAATTGTTGTATGTTTGAATGCAATGTGATGGGTGGTGAGATAGTTGAACCCTTGTGAATGAATATGGGCCTGTATGACGTGTGATGTGAATGAATGTGGGCCTGAGTGCCGTATGCAAATATGATTATTTTGTGTGCAATTGCAATGTGTGTGAATGAGACATGTTAAATGCTGTTGTGATGATGTTATGAATGGTTCAGCGATACACTGGAGGTGTAAAAGATGTGGATGGTAGAAATACCTTGGAAAAAAGAGAGTGGTGACGACACCAACAGTGAGCGTGAGTGCATCACAAGCCACACACTTTCTTTCTGATTAGACCTCTGACCATTACTTTTGTCGAACAACTTGTGATCGCGCACGTGGTATCTGTGATGCGGAGGTAACCGACAACCATCCATGTTGTGAATCTGTGATCATAGTGCCACAGTGAGCGTGACTGCGTGCGGTGAGTGCATGCGTGTAAAATGTTTTGGTGTCGTTAGTGCATCGGTCGTGAATTGAAATGAATTGCTGAACTTTGTTGTTTGTAATTATGCTTGTGTAAGATGGGTCATGAATAATGTGAAGTATGCGTGAGGTGAGACTCTATGTTTAATTGCGTGTGTGTGTGTGTTGGGTAGCGTAGAATACTCATCCTTACATTTATTTTTCAGGTGATGAAGACGATTAATATCAGACTCAGTGAACAATGGATGAAACTGTTATAGGACTTAAAAATTTATTTTGAAAAAAATTTGATGTACTCATTAAGTCCTGTAGCAATGATTAGATGCAATTTGTAATTGTCATTACTTTGAAATATTTTAATGAACCATGTATGGGGAAAAACTATTTTTGAATGAAATTTTATTTTCTCCTATTATCTAAAATTTGACATTTAATGAAATTAAGTTTAAGTTGTTACAATGCCTCCCTTCTCAATGCGTTTCCTTCCTTTTCTCCTCCTGTCTTCCCTACCTCCTCCTCTCCTGTATCTTTAGTAGTCAGCATATTCATCCCCTCACAAATTGAAAAAATCAAGGAAGAATTATATTTCTGTCTTATTTACCATTTGGGTTCTGGTTCTAGGGGTGCTGCTATTGGTTTTAGGGTTGGAGTAGGGCTGTGTACTTAGTCACAACCAATGAGAAATTATTGAAATCGCATCATTTGGTTGCTTTTTTTTTTTTTTTATTTCATATTGATTTTTAAATCAATTTAATATTTATTATTTGTGCCATTAATTCAGAATTTATATTCTTCCTATACTTTTCAACTTTTTGGAGTGTCTTGAAGCTATTGCACACTTGTACTGAATACTTTTGGAAGTCATTACTCATTATCATATATTTTGGCAGGGAGTATATGTTGGGTTCTACTTGATAGTTGAGTTTTATAAACTATTTCTAAATGTTAGTTGGGATTGACTCATTTATAATTTCACTTACTTTAATTGTTTTATTGTTATAGTTTTGAGGCTTAGAGTTGTATCTTTGCTAGCTTTGTCATGATAAGAATTGTAAATATATCGTAAGACAACGGTAATATGAATTTTTCAATATATCTTGCGATTATAATTTTTAAATTTGATTAAAATTTGGTCATTGCCTCATTTTATTTTATTTTGTGTTAGAAATGTTGTTTTGGAGGTGCTGCCACTGGTTTTGGAGTTTAACGGAAATTCACAACAAATTGTGTTCAAGTTAGCTTTCATAAAATAAGAATTCATTTTATCTCAAGCATATTCATTATTTTATTTTATTATATTGTTCTCTATCTATTTTCAGTTAATGTAATAATAAGTTGTTAAAGTTTATGTTGGAATCATTAGATTATTAAAATAATTCCGAGGATAACTTATATAAGCATGTTCTTCTCTATTAATTTGAAGTTTAAACTAGATAAAATAATTGTGTATTATTTTTTTTTACTAATACATTAATTTTTTTCATATAAGCTACTTGGCTATTGATTACTGAAGTTGAACATATGCATCACTTTAAACATCATTAAATATAATTACTTGTGTAAATTATCATTGTTGTTGTAATGGATAACAAATTTTAAACTCTAAATTATTATAATGATAATATTTTTGATGTTATGGACAATAAACTAAACTGTTCACTATTAATGATTGATGATATATTAATATAATATTTACTCTTTTGTCATGATGATGATATTATTGATATAATATTTAAGGTTTTAGATTTTGAATTATAATAAATAATTAGGTTTTTTTTTCTTGAGTTTGAATTATGATGAATTTTAATTTTTAAAATATTTTTATTTTAGATTTTAAACTGTGAATATTGTAGAATGATACAAGTTATTCATTAATTTTATTTTATATTTTCTTAACATGAGGATGATTTAATTAGGTGCTAAAAGAACGGTATAATTTTTTTTCATTCCTGAACCAGAATTTTTTATTCAGTAAAAAAATAATTGAAAATGGATTGAGCCTGTATAATCTGAAAAAATATGATAAAGAAGCAAAAATTAAAATTGGGCCTTATCTTCGAAAAAATGGAATAAAGTAGTAAAGATTTGAACCTGAACAATCTGTAATATTTTTGAAGGCCCAATATTTTGACCCATCCGAGATAACCCACTAGTCTGACCCGGTACCCACTCAACCCAAAAACTCGTGTGACCCGATTCTTTATTCAGTCGGTAATGGGCCTTAAAATTAATCCATCAGTTTGCCTCGATTCTGGGTTATTGGGCCCGCACCCTCCCGAACCCGACCTCAGCCCACCCGTAATTTATAAGTTAAAACTTAATATTCACGTGCACTTTATATATAATATCCGTACTACCTATAATTTTGGTCGTTTCTACTGTTTTCGCTGAAGATGTGGTAAATAATGGAGCTTTTTTGTTTTTATTAAATTAATGTAATTTAAAAATATATTAAAAATATGGATATCTTATTTTTTTTTTAATTTTCTTTACGTGAACTTTTTCTCATAATTTTGAACTGCCAAAATTATGTGTCACTTAAAATGGTCAAATTTTGCGTTATAAATTACTATAAATTTGTTTGACAATAATATTTTTTTTAATAAATATGACATTATATTTAAATATGTTTTAAAATATGTTTAGTTTAATAATTTTAGAACTTAATTTCTTTAAAATGATATAATTAACAAAATTAAATATAAATTTTTAAAAAATTAATTGATATTTTAGGATAAAATAAAATAAAAAATGTTAAAAAATAAAATTAAAGAATAAAAATAAATAAAAAAGCTAAAAAAAATAAAAATAAATTTTAAAAAGCTAAATTGCTAATTTTACCTATATATAATATGACAACATTTTTAGGATGGAGGTAGTGTACGGAGTAATAATAATGTGGGGTATAAATGTCCCTACCTATTTTTTAAAATTTATAATGATATTACGGTATTAGGTTTGGATTTAGGTTTCGTTGAATTTAATTTTATCAAAGAATTAAAATAATTATTTAATCAAAATTTTTATTATGTTAGTATTGTCATGTAAAATACTATCTTTGTTCTTTTTTATAATAAATTATTAATATTTTTTAAGACCTAATATAATTTATTTTTTTAGATGTATTCATTCTTAAATTTTTTATATACTCTTATTTTTTATAAGATTTGTTTAATAAATTAGTTACGTTTTATTCTTAAAGATAAATACAATTATTTATTTAATATATAAGATGCTAATTTTATTGTTTAACGCTATAAATATTTTAAAAATAGAATATAAATTTATAATATATAACTGATTTTTCATTGTTTTAATGAATTACATATTTATTTTTTTAAAACAGGAGCAGCAAGGGATAACTTTTATCATCTAAAAGTTGAGTCCATCATTAGATCTAAGATCTAACGCGCAACTGCAAAAATGAAAGCCTGGGAATGTTGAATGAAGTCATTTTAATTTGAGAGTCGTAATTATATGAGAATATATTTTAGAATATTCAGTACCGAAAATGTGATCGTAAAAGAGCTAAGAAAAACAACATACAAAAATAACATAATAATGCCTTCATAGAATTCTTCAACAATGATCCAATCCTTGTACATCCTTTTATTGAACATGAAACCACACGAACATGACTTACCGAGATAGAAACTGTGACAATGTGCCCATTTTTCATTCCCACCTTCGCACTCCCTTTTTCTTAGTCTCCTTAATTTTAGAAAAAAAGAACTACATGCAAGAGACATGGATCAGTAGAAGGTCTCGCTAGAGTAGATCATGGTAGAGCATCAAGCCCTTTGGTGAACGAAATGGAGAAAGTATCCATTTCATTCTTGGGTAAAGCTAAGCCTATTTCAATTCCACCCTCAATGTCCCTGCTTTGTATGAGTAAAAAAGCTCTTGTAAAATCAAATTGAGATCTCCTCTATTTTCTTGGGCCTCCCCCACCCAAAATCTAATTCATAAGGCTTCAATTTTGGAGACCAGGTAGCATACACGTGCTGTTTTGACCCATGTAACACATCCCAATTCAAAATCCATTTCTCTGCACCCGCAAAAATTGATGCATCAAGTTTCTTAATCGTGCTTCCAATTGCTTTAGCTGCAGCAACAACCCCATCTTCTCCTATTATGTCTTCTCTCTTCACTGATGCCCTGCCAAAGCCAACACAATTACCCAAATACGTCATTGGCACCGCATAGTCCAATCTAGTTATTCCACCAGCAATGAATCTCAAGTATGTGTTGTCTTCATGGATTGCTTTCACATTCACACTTTGTTGGGTTTTGAGTAGACAAACCCATATAAAAGCACAAGCTAACACAAACAGATAAATGAACAGGCTGAGGCTGGTTCTTATCCTTGCAACAATTAATAATCAAGCATTTAATTTTCTCCATTTGAGTGGTACCCATTCAGGGCCGTTCCTGACCTTTTTGGGACCTTAGGCAAAATAGAAAATTAGGATCTTTAAAAAAATTATAAAATATAATAAACAAAATAAAAATATATATTAATAATTTTATTAAAATAATATATTTTTTAAGTAGCTATTATTTTTTCTAATAAAATTATTAAAAAAATATTCTTTCATTCAAACAACTCTTATATTATAATCAACTATAAAAATACAAAAAATATAAAAAAAATAGGTTTTATAAGCATTCTAAGATACAAAATTATTAATGATAACATTAACATCAATTTTTTTAAAAAAAATTTATCGATTAATAAAATTATGAGATCATTCAACCATTTTTGTGACATTGATGATATTAGGTAGGTTTTGATTAACTTTAACTCTAAAAAACTTCTTTTAGTTGATGATATAGTAACTGTGACTGTAAAAAAAATTATATAAGTGATTAAAATATTTAGATAATAATCTGCAGATTTGACAAACTTCATAACTGCTTAACTTTTTGGAGAAAAATAAAATTCTCCATGAGTTTTAATGTTAAGAAGAGTAGAATTTTAGAATTAAATGAAGTTTTGAGTCTATAGAAGTCAAGAAATCAACTACGTTTATAACAAGTGAGGTACGATGAATTAAAATATCTTTTTTGTTTTTTTATTTTTTTTCAACTGCAAATTGTAAGAGTTAAAAAATTTTTCAAGTAAAAGTAGAACAAAATTTTTATTTTGAGCCCTCTTTTAAGTTTGGGCGCACCTCTAAACTATCCTCAAGACCGGGCCTATACCCATTAAGAAAGTGGCTCGAACCAAGATTGAAAGATCTACTAGTTTGGCTTCTCTACCTATGGCAATACCCTGTGCTAGTCCTCTTTTTTTCCATTCTTTCAAGAAAACCTCTTCAAGGCCATTTGCGTCAACAATCACACTTCGGTCACAACATGGCAGTGACTTTGGTCGGAAGGCCTGTCTTGAAGAAATTGTGGAAGGTTCTCCCATCAGCAACAACATGGTGAAAAGTAATACCGATGCAAATGCCAACACGTGGGAATAATGTTACTTGAATAGCTAGCAAAGGAAACTCATTACCTTCACATGCCAATTTGGGTACAAGTAAGTGGAAATCTTTGACATCTCTAATGTGATTGCTACAAAAGTGGTTGAAGTTGCCATTTGACTCAGATATTGTCAATGGAACTGAGTTGTTATTAGTGTAAATGAGATGAGGTTTGGAGTGATCATGTGATGGCACAAAGCTACCAGCAAAAGGATAGTAATGTTGAAGTGTGAGGGAGAGAGATGACTTTAGTTTGGGAGTATTGTAGTTGTGAAGTGAAAGGTTGGGAATTCATAGAAAAAGAGGGGTTGGCTTGGAGAGAAGAAAAGCCAAGGAAGATCAAAGAATGTTAGTGGTAGGATAGAGGTTGTTGAGTTGTGTTGGGTGGGGGAGTGATTCTGCTTTGCTCAAGAACGTTCACTGTGAAATGTGTGGTGGACATGGTTTAGATGTTTCAGTGGTAAGTGGTGAGGAAGATAACTTGTTGTAATATGATGGTCTCATTGATGTCTCTATAATAAGTAAAGTTGAACAAAACATGCCCCGACAAAACTGTATAGCAACAACCTTTCGCATGATTTGTCTAAATTTTTCATTTATTTTTTAATTGATTATTTTTAATCACTTTTATTGCACACTTTTACGAAACGTTTTCATGAATGTCTTTTCTAATATTCACCAGTTCTAGTGAAAAAAATGTTTTTTTTTTTTTTTCTCATTACACGAAGACAGTAATTTTTAGTCAATATAAAACTAAAGATAAATATGTGAAATGATTAATTTTTTGAGCATAACTGACGCACAATCACATTCTATGTTTAGACTAGCTACTTCTTGGAGGATTCAAATTGCAATTCATTCGTGTAACAGGGAATCAGTGGATCCAAAAATCGGGTAGATGTAAAATAAATGTATAACAAATTAGGCACTAGGCCTAGGCAACAAAGTAACTAAAGAATCAAGTCTTAGAAAGGGCAAAAGGGAAGAGGAAGCGTATAAAAAATGAAAGCTTATAACTCATTATGTAACACCTTAAATTTAATTTTCAAGTAAGAATTTTATAAAATGGGAGTAATAAAATTTTTATTTAATAAAAGATCGCATTACAGAATTTTATAAAATGGTTCAAAATAATAAAGGATTACAATTTATATCAAAAACTGCTACAGGACTAATTCAGTTACATTATAATTTCAAAATACAATCTATGTCTTATAGCAGTTCATCCTTCCGTCACTGAGTCAGGTGCTGATCGTCTTGGACACCTGAAATGATAAATGTAAGGGTGAGTATTCTACACTATCCCACGCACATGCATAACATAAAGACTGACCTTGCATATCTATAGGTATTCTAATATATTCTACTCAAGTCTAGGTAATCACAAACAACATTTCAAACATATCATTCCAATTCATAATCGATGCACTCATGGCACCAAACAATTTACACACATGCACTCATTGCACCTAGTCACGCTCACGGTGGCACTGTGATCACAGTTTCACACCATGAATGGTTGCCGGTTGCTCCTGCCTCACAGATACCACGTGGGCAGTCGTGGGTCGCTCAACAAAGGTAGTGGTCAGAGGTCTAGTCGGAAAGAGAGTATGTGACATGTGATGCACCCACGCTCACTGTTGGTGTCACCACCACTCTCTCTTCTCCAAGGTATTTCTACTGTCTTCATCTTCCACACCACCAGTGTATTGCTGAACCATTCACAACATCGTTACAATGACATTCAACATGCCCTATTCACACACACACATTTCTCATTCACAGCACACGACACAATATCCATAGTCATTAACATTACACGGTGCATAGGCCCACATTCATTCACGTTACATTCAACACACAACATTTCTAGCTTCCACACAACAATTTTTAGCATAATTTACATCAGTTCCTCATCCTAATCTATTCATAATAGGGTTCAACATCATCAAAATCATACCCAACATGCATTATTTATCAAAACACACTAGTTCACATGTCCTATCTTAATCACATTACTAAAACATAGTAAGTAAGTTGATTTCCAAACAAATTGAGATAGGGTAGAGTCCCAACTTACCTCAAATGAAGACACACACACCAATTCAACAAGGTAGGCGCTTCCCCATACGAACTTGGCCTAAATACATGGAAGAAATCCATGAAAACCCAAGAAAATCGAGAAATCAGAGGATAGGGATGAGAAACTGAAACCTTAACCATTAAAACTCACCTCCAACCATTCCCTACACAAATTTAACCTTCAATCTTACTCCTAAGCGACTTGGAGGCAATTTAATTGGTGAAATAAGGTTTGAGAGTGAGAGAATTGAAGAAATCTCGAAGGAAAAGTGAGAAATAACCCTTCCCCAAACCCTAACCCCTTTAAATCTTTTTCTAGTCCTGACACTCTCACTACAGCGAGATACTTTCGTTGTAGCGAGAGCCTCCCTGCAGCTAGCCACTCTCTCTCGCTATAGCAAAAATATTAAAGAAAAATACATCCTGGTTTCTGCAGAATCTCGCTACAGCGAGACCCTCTCACTACAGCGAGACTGCACCCAGAAATGTACCCCAAATTGTCGCTTTGTCATTGCAGCGATAAGGCAACTGTTTTACGCCTTCCTCTTAGGGCCCTCTCGCTAGAGTGAGACATCTCTCATTCCCCCCAAGACCTACCCCCAACCTAAAGTAGCTAGATGAGGAAGTAAAATTAAACCTTGTTCATACATGGGCTTCTCGAGTACGAAATGAGCCCAGCGAGAATACCTTGCATCAGAACACTTAGCCAAATTTCAGTCTAATTCCAGCATACACATGTATTCTCATCACCCTATATATATATAATAATTAATAATAACATATGAAAGTCCACGTAAATACTTATATTAATAATTAAACTATATTACAAAATTCGGGGCGTTACACATGAGCAAGGCCTATCTTAGCCAAACAATCAGCACTCTGTTTTGCCTCTTTAAAGACATGGCTAAATCTAACAAACTTAATCTTTTTAAGTAGATTCCTAATATTGCTAATAACGGGATAAAAAGGATTACTACAATTCTGGATGCTTCTAGCAAAATATCATCCTTTGAATCACATTCTATTCAAACAAAATGGATGCTTCTAGCTATGACCAACGGCATGCCCTATAATATTGTCATGACCCCTTTTTATAAAAGATCAATAACATCATGCATCGTTGCTCTCTATATGGATTTATTTATGAGATTATATATATATATATATATATATATATATTCAACAGAATAACAAGGCTCTAAGGGTATTATTATACAACCCAAAAATTTATATAAGTATATATTTACATAAGTTGCTCTACATGAAGATGAAAATACAATATTTTCAAAATTATCAAATATGTACATCTCGTATTCCGTAGTTAATTAATCTAAACTAACAAGATACATAATATTATAATCTTCCAAAATGAACACTAAACTCATAACATCCTTCAGCCAAATTTTCCAGCATGAGAAGTAGACACATCACCTGTCACGCTTGCTCACGTACCATCATATAGTCATCGCAGTACACACACCAGCACAAATAAATGTAAGGGTGAGCTTATATAACTAACCATCATAACTATAGAGTATGAAAATATCAGAAATATTTATACAAATTTTATAATTCTCAGCAAATAACACAATAATCTTAGCCAATTCCTTGCCGTCTAATGCAAATGCAATAGCTCAGTTCTAACTAGTTTCACAGCTCAAATAATCCAAAAAGAACCTATAATTTTCCAGTCTGCAAGTGACCTATCCCGGTATTTGGATCCAAACACAACACAACTTAACATTTCTATCATTACATGTCTAACCACCTAAACATATAACTCGACTCTAGAATGATAAAAATCAACATGATGCAACATAACTACATATCTTCGTTCAGCTAGTTTCAGCACTTCAAACTTTTATCACAGCTATATCCAACATAAAGTTGATGAATGAAAGATTTGTCGCGACCTAGGGTGCTAACCTAGGTCATATCCCATGAATCATTGGATAAGTAACTAAATATCAAACATGTAGTGTGCAATGTATTCAAAAAGCAAGTAAAAAAAAAGGAGTTTTGTGATTTCAAGTTCAATCAACTTAAACAGAAAATTAAATTGCAGAGTTCAATCGATAAAATGTAGTAACCCCTAGTTCTTCACATAGACTCTATCCCTATTCCTTTCAAAATTTAACACTCTTTTTCTCATCTCAAAATTCTGTTGATTTAACAAGCAAAAATTAACCTTATATTTTCATATGAATTAAGCAATTCAATGGACTCTAATCTTTTATCCCAAGATTACGCAACCTTAGAAATAAACCCAGAATTAAGCAATTCAAGTTTAGAATCTCATTAAAATGAATTAGGATTAATTAAGCACTGTCCTTCTCATTCAACCATTAATTCAATTCAAGAGACTAGGAAGAACAAATTCATGAAAGAAAAGGAGTTATATTAACATTTAAAAGCAAAGAAATTCAAGAATCCATATGAACTCACTAAGGATTACAAGAAAGTTTAGCCCTCCATGAGGATGGGTCTTACAATTACAAAATGAAAGTAAGGAGAAATCAATAACATCAAGATGAAAAATTAAAGAAAAGTGCAGAAGAAATGTAATTCAAACCCTAGGTTGGACCCTTGGCTGTCACCCAAGGCCGACCTAAGCTCTCCAATTGTTCCTAAAATGGCAAAAATCTAAAAGTGTAAAAAGTTCCTAAACCCTAATTTCTAAAAATCTATTTATAGTGAAGTGGTCGTCGCCCATAGGATTGCCTCAACTGTAATCTCGCCTAGGTGAGAAGGAATCTCGCTCAGGCAGGAGGTGAACTCGCTCAAGCGAGGAGTCACAAGAGTAATAAGTAACTCTCTAGACGCAATCTCGCCCAAGCAAGAATGCTGTTTGCCTGGTGAGATGCAACTCGATCAAGTGAGGTGATTCTTGCTTAAGCGAGAATAGCAAAAATTTGAGAGGTTCCATTGTCTAGTTTTCTCACCCAAGCGATGGTGAGCTTGACTAGGCGAGATTAGACCTCGCTCGAGTGAGGATTAGCTCACTTAAGCGAGAGCACGTGGGCTAGAAGGGTATTTAAGGGGCCTCAGTGTCTAGAAATTTTATTTTCTCACCAAACAATTTTTCACTCTCATTTTCTCTCTATTCTCTCTCTTATTACTCTTAGGGAAAACTTTCCTAAAGCTGAATTTTTCTCTAATCGAAGCGAGATTTTCTATCTCATCGAGATTTAGGCAAGTTCTTAGAGCTCAGTTTCTAGTTTTTACTTTGTTTCTTGTCTCTCTTTCTCAAGTGACTTATACCATGTCGTTTTGAGTAGATCTGAGCCATTTGAACTATATTCCATACCCAAACGCTTGATCTATCCTTTCGGGACTTACTAGGAGTTGATATGAAGAAAACTCATTCTAGGTAAGGGGAGCTTACTCTAGTTGGCTTGATTTAATCAACTAATATCGAAATGTGTGTGTGTATATATATATATATATATATATAAAGATGTCTTTCAGACTAAAGATAGATTGATGTATGAGCAAAACCTTAGGGTAGAAACTAGGGTAAATATGGTTGAGTTGTTTGATTATTGATGAGTGGGATGAACCAGATGTGTTTGTGATAGAGTTTTCTGTTGTTTTATTTCAGTGGTATAATATTTATAAGGCTGAGAAAACTATCAAGAAGATGTTGTATATCATGTTGAGATCGATTGACAAATGTTATGAATAATATGTTTTAATGTTGATTATGTGATAGTGATAAAATCGTATGAAAAAGTGGTAGGTAGATGTACTGAGTAGTAGGCAAATGTGCTAAGTGGTAGGCCATGTGCTGAGTGGTAGGCAAAGGTGTCGAGTGGTAGGTTCCTTCTGGATTCACTAGTGGTGTGATATCGGATGGAGTTGAGTTGTTGTCGTTATGATTATTGTGATGGTTTATTAATGTTATTATTTTTATTGTTGTAATTGTTGGCACTTAAAAAGTTAATAGAAATAAGTTGTATTGCTGAGTAAACATTGAGGAATTGCTTAATGATGAACTACATGGATGTGTGATGTAAACATTGAGGAATTGCTATAATTATGTTTGTTGTTATGTAAGCTCACCTTTTCTATTTTGTATGTGTGATGTATGTTTCTGGCAATGATCGTATTGTGATACGTGAGCAGATGTGACAGGTTTTGTAGCTACTTCTCACATTGGAAGGTCCAGCTGAAGAAAGCATGAAGTCAAGGGTTTTGTGAAGATTGTAAATTTTATTTTGTTAGTCTAGGTCTGTTTAGAGGGTTTAGATTATTTACTTACAATCTTTAATGATGTAAATATTATTATTTCAATAACTTATATTTTGAGCTCTTCTAGAGCAACTCTTGTATATGTACAAATATATTTATGTAATTTTTGAATTATATGAAAATGCCTTTGGAGCATTGTTTTCTTGTTGATTGAGATATTAAAATCAAAATTTTAAAAGTTTATATTCCTATTCTTGTGTATAGTAAATAATTGAAAAAGAAATAGTAATGCAGAATGTCATAAACTTTTTATAAAATAGGTCGTGACAGAAAAGAATGAGAAACGTTAGTGATAAGTTTAGATAGCTATAGAGATACACAGGGGTATAGAGTCTGAAAGAAAATTTGGAAAATCTTGGAGAAATAAGGGTGGTGAATGCTCTGTGTGAACAAGTGCACAATGATTTGCTAAAAGTGAAAGCATTCACAGGCTACACACTTATTTCCTAATGAGTCTTCTGAATATACATTTGCTAAAAGGGGCTAGGACAACACACGTGCATTCGTGTTGTTGGGGCTAACCAGCGGCTATCTAAGCTATGAAGTGCTCAAGGGATCTCAAGGGCATTAAAAATGAAAGTGAAATTTACGTAAAAGTGCGATGTATATGAAATAGTGTAGAAGTTGTATGATTATAAAATATACATTGTAACATATCGATTGATGTTTATTTATTCCCTATAAATTTATTTATTTTGAAAGACAAAATTGAAGATGTTACAATCCTCAAACCATACTTTTGTCTCAGCTAATTCTTC
The DNA here is from genome assembly GCA_024086825.1 of Abrus pulchellus subsp. cantoniensis. Lineage (NCBI taxonomy): Eukaryota > Viridiplantae > Streptophyta > Magnoliopsida > Fabales > Fabaceae > Abrus > Abrus pulchellus. The sequence goes on along the minus strand of CM044053.1, from coordinate 14,392,044 downwards.
TAGAAACAGGTCTTCGTCCTCGCCTTGATCACCCATATTGGCAACCACCTTAGTACCAGTGACTTGCTCAAAGGTGATCCGAGTGGGTCTTCTCATGTAGTCATGGTCGAGAAAGGTGTACAAGTAATTCACTATACTTGGCCTCCGGACCATCCCTCGATATATGAACAAGCTGAGTATGTGTTGATACCATGCGCGGGATGCCCAAAAAGGAATACTGTAATCTATGTCCAATTATACCGTAAATATATTACCTGATACATCATTATAATTTACGGTAAATTTACAATAATAGAGCTGTTGCCACTCCCTAAATACAAAATTTAACCTACTAAGTATAAATCCTTCCCTTACCCTAATGTTTCTTTGATGAGTGGTCATCTTGATTTCCTAAAATATTTAGTAAGGATGGGCATTTTTTCTTATTACTAAACATGATTTACCATAATCTTAGGCAATACATAAATGAATAATAAATCAATCAATCATAAATAACAATTACAATTCACATCAATTTCATATACATTTAACATTCATTAATATCATGAATTTATTTTATCGTTACTCATAACTTCCTTAGTTTATATTATTGTTGGATAGCCGTAGCAACATGAATACAACCTGTACCGACCCGATCCCTTTTAGCAAAAGTATGGTCATGAGTTTATGTTAGAAAATGAGTGTGAGGCCTGTAGTGCTTTTACTCTCATTAGTTATGCGTAAATCAAAGAAAAGCATCCACCTCCATCTTCCATACCCCCAATGTATCTTTAAACTATCCATAATTATCCTCATCACTTTTTATTTCTCACTAAGACTGTACTCTTTTCATTTCTTCTAACATAACTTGTCACTTTTATGATAGAACACTTTTAATCATTTTTATCTTTTTATTTATTCAAGTTTACAGTCTATATTATATATCAATCATTCATTGCTGGAGATCGGGCATCATTGGACTCAGTCCATAACGTACATACATATATACTCATTGGACTCGTGTCATAATAACACCCATCACTATCTGATTCACATATTATAATCACATCTCTCATAATTTCTTTATCATGTCATATCATTTACTTTTCATCAATAACGTAATTTTATCCATTTCAACATATCTCCGTCATCAACAAACATTCATCTAGCACAGAATATCCTCAAAAAATTTCACACCATACAGATCAATACAATGTGTCGGAGGTCAAACACCTCCAGAGTCAGCCTAATTGTACAATCCAACATACACACTTATTCTATTAATAAGATTAATAAGATTGCCTATCCTAAATAATAGTAAAATCTTAAAAATTCCTTAGAAGCTTAGTTACTCATCTTTTCACTATAAAATTTTAATTAAATGATCTTTGGATTAAATTATTGGTTCCTCATACCCAAAATTTCATTTTTAGTAATACAATTTAGAGAATTATTTGGGTTCTATTACCCAAAATGAAATACTAAAGTTAGGGTTCAAAAGGGGTTTTTCTCACAGGAAATCCATTTTCTACACTATTCTTTTATAGAAAATCCTTACAATTTTGTTACTTAGAATCAAGTAGTTGAGTTTTGTATGTTAAGCTACATAAAGAATACTTAGTGTTCGGGATCAACTTTCCTTACCTGGAAATGAGTCTCTCAGATCGGGTTTTCCTAGGGATCCAAGGGAGAGACACAATGTCCCGATAGAGAATATCATCTTAAGGGTTAAGGTTTCCTCAACTATCATAAATTACAAACCTTTAGATTGGATAAAATGGAGAAATAAGAATGAAGTTAGAGAACCAAGCTCAAAGAAACTTACTTGGATCTGAATGGTTGAACTTCCAAGCTCAGATTCAAAGAAAGATTGAAATTTAGAGGAAGATTTCTGAGAAGAAAGGGTGAGAGGTCAGAGAGATAGAGGGAAGATCAAGATTTTGGATTGTAATCCAAGTTTTCTAGGTTGAAGTCTTTTAAATATCCTTTAACTCGTGATATTATCGCTACAACGAATTAACTCTCGCTACAACAAGTCGTCCTCTCACTGCAGCAAAAAAAACTAGGCAAAATTCTCCTTTGTTGTCTATCATTCTAGTTACAGTGAAAGCTCCTCGCTACATCAAGAGCATCCTCGCTACAGTAAGAGAACATCCAAAAGCCTAATTTTGGTCATTTTTTCTTGTTACAGTAAGAGATATCCCGCTACAGCGAGATACCCTGCAACCAAATTCCTATTTTTCCATACACGGGCCACAAAATGGAGGGTGTTACATCAAATAATAAATGTAAAAAAAGAGGGTGTTACAACTCTCTCACTATTTTAGGAATTTCGTCTCCAAAATCATATAGCATCTCCTTCATCATTTGCACTCTAGAACACCTTTACTAGGGATATATTTTGCCTCTCAGCTGTTTGATTCGGTGGTCAGCAATTTTTACAGGAAACACATCATAAGACAAAATCTCTCAAACTTAGATAGGGTCAAGCTTGATTACATGAGAAAGATCTGGGATGTACTTTCTGAGCTGACACACATGAAAGACTGGATGTAGATTTGAAAGGTTTGGTAGTAAGGTAATTTGGTAGGCTATATAGTCAATTCTCTGTAAAATTTCAAAAGGTCCAATAAACTTAGGTGATAACTTCTTGGATTTTAAGGCTATTTCAACTTCAGTAGTGGGTGAAACTCAAAAACACATGATCTTCTACTTGAAACTCTAAAGGCTTCTTCTGACTATCATAATAACTCTTCTACCAATCTTGGAAAAGTTTGATCTTTTCTCTAATCATCTTGATTTGATAATTCTGTCTTTAAACTACGTCAGGTGCATATAGAATTGCCTCTCTAGACTCGTACTAACACAAAGGCATTATATACTTTCTTCCATATAATGCTTTATACAATGCCATCCCAATGTTATCATGATAACTATTGTTGTAAGTGAATTCTACCAAGGGTAGACATTCATCTCAAGTCCTTAACAAAATTCCAGGTAATCCTATTATATGTTTTTTTCAAGATGCAATTGTATCACCAATTTATATATATATATATATATATCCCTTCATATTTGATACATTAACCTTTTTTGTATTTAATTGAATTGATTTGGACTACTTATGTTTTTGAGTCTTTGTAAGACATTAATTTAATTATTTCAGTATAACAAATTTTATGACATTGTTTAATATTTGGGTTGTAACTTAGGTTCCATATCTTATTTTAATATGATTCTTATTTTGTAGAAAAGCTAACGAATGGGCCTACAACTCTTATGATGAAGCCAGAGGCTGAATCCTAAATTTAAAGATAGAATTGGGTCTAAACTGGAAGAGAAGGAGGTAAACATGGATTGTGACTAGCATGTAGTATTTTAGCCATATCTTGGTCCACAAATATCAAATTAGACTCATGTTAATGACATCATCTCTCGCTACAACAAAAATCTCAAAGGAAACTGCACTCTGGTTTCTGCAGAATTTTGTTATAGCGAGACCCTCTCGCTGCAGCGAGACTACACCCAGAAATATACCCTTCACTGTCGTCTTCTCACTACAGCGAGAAAATTCTTGCTACAGCGAGAATCATATCGCTATAGCAAGAACGACACAGTTTCACGTCCTTTGTCTAGTGCCTTCTCGCTACAGCGAGAATCCTCTCGCTGCAGTGAGGACGCCCTGCAGCATCCTCACTTAGCCTATTTCAATCAAACCAGACCAGTCACAGCCAAACATTCTCAACACACATATATACTCGCATATTTATCCTCACAAATTTATCACCACATAATTCAACACACATATATTCATATCATCATGCTCATCAAGCACCATTTGATAGAAATCCACCATTATCTTATATATATATATATATATATATATATAATTACCTTTACAAAATTTGGGGCATTACATAGAGCTGATATATGCCATCCTCACAAACATGCCCACCCACGCTGGTGAGGTGGTCAGCAAAGCTATCATGGAGATCTTGAGCAGGAGTAGAGATTCACTTAGCTTCCTATCCATCATCACTATGTTATGCCAAGATGCTGGGGTAGACTTTGGCGAATACCAGCAGAGAGTTAGAGCAGCCCCTTCTATATCCAAAGTTGTGGTGAAAGAGTTGTTTAGGCCCAAGAAGTTCACTACCGGCCGAGTACAGGAAGTTCACCCCATTGAAGATGGAAGAGTAGATGAAACAACTCACTTTGAAGTAGAATGCCATACTATAATGCCCCGAGTTTTGTATTATTAATTAATCATATATTTCTATATTTATTTATATTTATATTTTGTGGTGTGTTGATTGATTTAATGGTGATATAGATGTAAGGATGTGCCTTAGTTTAATGGGAATGTGTGTGTAAATACAGATATATGCAAATGTATATATATATATATGTATATATATGTGTGTGTGTGTGTGTGTGTGATTGGAATTTGGATTGAAAGAAATAGGTTAAGTCCTGGTGTAGGGCAATATCGCTGTAGCGAGATAATCCTCGCTGTAGCAAGAGGTTCTTGGGAGAAAAGTATGCGACTGTTGCCTTCTCGCTGTAGCGACAGAGCGACAGTTTATGGTGCATTTCTGGGTGCAGTCTCGCTGTAGCGAGATTCTGCAGAAATCAGAGTGCAGTTTTCTCTAATTTTTTCGCTGTAGCGAGAGGGCGTATCGCGACTAGAGGGGTATTTGAAGGGTTAGGGTTCGAAGAGGGGGGTTATTTTCATGATTTCGCTCTCTCTCCTTTCCGATTCTCTCCACCCAGCCTATTCCAACCGTTTGGGACCCCTCCAAGACTGATTGGAAGCTAGATTGAGGATTGGGGAAGTGTTTGGAGCTCTTGGAGGTAAGTTCTATGGTTAGGTTTTGATTTTTGTCCTTCTCCTTCATTTTCTGAGTTTTCCCTTAAGTTTCCTTGGGATTTTTGTGTGCTTTAGGGATAAAATCCATGTGGGGAGGCAATTCCATCAACATTTCATGTCAGGTCTTCGTTTTTGAGGTAAGGGGAGTACTTTACTCTAGTTATCTTTGTTAGGAATGAGTTTATTTGAATGAATATAGTAATGTGATAGAAATAGGAGATGAAGTTATGTGTATTGATGAATTGTACGAATTGGGTTGAGTCCGGAGGTGCCTGACCTCTGGCATATTGTGTGAAATTAAGTGATGTGCTTGTGTTAGTTGCCATTAGATGTAAGGAAATGACGTGTGTATGATAGAAATGTGATTATGAATAAGTTGAGCATGATGTGTGACGATTGTGATGAAATGGTTGGTTGTAATATGAATGAAATTGTGTCGACATGCCCTTGATTGTAATTTGAATAATGTGAATGGTTGAAAATGAGTGTGGATGGCATGTTGAATGAATGATGATGTGTTTGGGTGTTGGAACTATGAATGGTTCAGAGATACACTGGGGGTGTGGAAGATGGGGGCGATAGTAATACCTTGGGAAAGAGAGGGTGGTGGTGACACCAACAGTGAGTGTGGGTGCACCATAGGCCACACACTCTCCTCCTGACTCGGCCTCTGACTAACACCTTTGCCTGGGGGGTTCAATACCGCACATGTTGTATCTGTGGAGCGGGAGCTATTTGAGCGACCATCCATAGCATAACTGAGTAAGTCCCTAAGGTTGAGGGCATCAAGAATTTGTGATCACAGTGCCACAGTGAGCATGACTACGTGCAATGAGCGCACGTGTGTTTGTGTAAATGCATGGATTTATAATTGGTTATTGGTGCAGTAAGCGCACCTGCCTGTGATTGTTGTTGTTGTGTTGAGCGAAATAGTTCAGGTGAGTCTTATGCTTGTTTGTGTGCTTATGCTAGAGCAGAGGACTCACCCTTACACTTATTTTTCAGGTAACCAAGACGATCAGCACCAGGCCCCCTGAAGGAAGGACGGATGACACTGCTATAGGACTTAGAAGTTTATTTTGAAAGTTTTAATGTATATTTGAGTCCTGTAGCAAGCTATGAAACAAACTTGTAATCATTTCCTTTTAAGAACCACTTTATGAAATTGAGTTTTTGAACTACTGTTTGAATGAAAACCTCTATTTTGTTAACATTTTTATGAAATTTATTTTATTTAGAAATTATAATTATAAGGTGTTACACATACACTCTGGCCATAAGGCCTTGATGACTCTGATGGACACCATGCTGTTAAACATAGGAAAGAAACTGGGAATGACTTCTACACAGATCTATGATGCCCCCACCTTTAGTGCCCTTTACCTTCAAGCAGCAGTATAGAATGATCTTCCACCTTTCACTACCACTACCCTAGGGAGAGCTAATGCAGAGGCCAGTAGCTCTAGCTCTTCAGAGGCAGAAGAAGCAGCAGCAGAAGAGGACGATGACCATGATAAAGACACCTTATCCTCTAGCTCAAATGAAGATGTTATTTAGCTTTAATTTCTTTTCTTGTCATTTACCTTTCTACTATTCCCCTGTATATATTAATAGCCCCCAGTTCCATGTAATTATCGCTTTTATCTTCCTTGCTTTACTTTCATATTACTGCTTTTACTTTGAAAAATTTAGGACATTTCTATACTTATATATATATATATACCAGATAACCCGAAATGGATCAAGGAAAGAACAAAATAAAACAGACTGAAAGGAAAGTAGGCAGTAACAAGACTACTAAATTAAAAGCAGAAATGTAAAGTGCAGAATGTAAATATGTTTAATGCATAGAAACTAGAACGGCGGTAGAACCAGCACAGATCTAGTGGAGGGAGAAGAGAACAAACCCGGATGACGGTAGTCCGAACAGAACCGATTGAGAGGGAGAAGAGAGAAAAATAATTCGAAACAACAAAATTTTATTAAAAGATCTCAAAGAGGGAAGGCTTACAAAGGATTATATCTCTCAAAGCTTCTCTCTCTAATATCTCTCTAAGATTGCTAAATGAAAGGGTACCTCACAACATGGTCGAGGCCTCCTTTTATAACAAAATTAAGATACTGTTTAAATAGTTTCAGTAAGTAACTGGAATTATTTCTACAGAGTATGTCATAATTCTTGTGTGTTTATTCCGAAACAGTCGTCTTTATTTAGATAGAAGTCATCTTCTCTATTAGATTCTTGTTTTGTGGAAGTTTCTGCTTCATCTTGATTCAACAGAAGAAGAACTTCTTTTAAGTTTTTCTTCATCTTGTCTTTAAAATCGCAACCTGATAGGAAGGCGGCAACTTTTGCCTTTTGATTCAGAAATTGAAAGGTTGCAGGATCAGCAAGTTTTAGGAGTTTTGGATTATTTCCAAAAAACTCATTAACTCCTTATGGTCTGGCATGATCTGCATTGAATTGGTTCTACCACTTCACAAAAGCATGTCTGTGGATCATAGAAAGGATGTCTTCTTCTTCTGTCTTGCTATACCTGTACTGCCATGAGAATACCCAGGCCATAGCAAATGCAGAGAAATATTTGAGATCTGCACCAATTCTGTTGGGGGCATATCTATTTTTGAAAGTTTCGAATCCTTCTTTTGCTGGAGAAGGAAGGATTACTTCTAAAGGTCCAAAGAAGTCCCACCATTGGAGGAACCAGTTAGGAAAATTGTAATTTTGATTTTTCTTGAAATAAATCAACCAAGAATGTCAATTGAGTTTATTCTGGAACCAGAAAGTCCTTGTCTAGGAATCAATGTAGTCCCAGTAATTGTAACCTACAGGGTCAAAAGGTTGTGAAAATTTTTTAAATGAATTTGGATCTTTTCCAAAATTCTTTGGCGATAGGATTTTTAAAATCTGTATCGTTGAGTGGGTGATTATTGAGGGATCTTTTTGGTCCTTATAATGCTTAATAGAGACAGAATCTGAATCTATTAAAATGAATTCATAGAATTGTCTGGTTTTATTCAAGGCATATAGTCTAAAATGAAAACCAGGAGGGAAAGTTTTTGTAATGGCTTTATAAGGATTTTTGTCCCAAAATTCGGGCTCCATTTGAATAACGAAGGAGAATTTACCTTTTTCCATGTAATGGTTGGTGTTTGGGGTTTTACCTTTTGGGAGGTTAATGGCTTTTTCTGTTTTGTCAGGGAGACTTATTGTCTTTTGTGATTGGCTGAAGGATTGGATAATAGTATTTAGGTTTGCTAAATCAATTTCCATATCTTCATCAGAAGCAATGTTTGCTCAGGATTTCTTTGGTAGGCTGCTTAGACTACCTTGCTGTATGGCTAGAAGTTATTAACAGGGAAAGCATAATCTGCTTTGGTTTGTTTAACACTTTTTATTTGAGATTGGAAAGAATCAGCCTTGTTGGATAAGTCTTTTTTAAGAATCACAGACTACTAAGTGGATGACTCTACAACCTGGATTGCTTTCTGGGTGGATGACCTAGTCAGAGTAGATGACTCCGAAGAATTGGAACATGAGTCTGATGTAGAAGACTTTGGTCTTGTTTTATTAAGAGTCAGGGCAAGCCTAACTCTTCCTCCTTTGGTTGTTCCTCCCCTAGAAGGGGTAGTTGCCTTTCTAGGCATTCTACTTATCCTGTAAGTATTCACAGGTAAGGTAGTCAGGAAGAAAATTAGAGGTGCCTTTGAGATATTCTATATCAAAATCAAAAACACTTAAAATTACTTGCCATCTTACAAAAATTTGTTTTGAGGCAAGATTTTTAACATCTTTTTGTAAAATTTCTTTTGCAGACTTGCAGTCTACTCTAATAAGAAACTTTTGATTTAATAAATCAGAATAAAATTTTGATACGCATAAAACAATTGCTAAAACTTCTTTTTTAACAGTTGAGTAATTCTGTTGTGCAGAATTCCAATGTTTTGAAGTGTATGCAATGATATGCTCATGAGACTCAACTCTCTGTTTGAGGATGCCACTATAACCTATGTCAGAGGCATCAGTTTCAACAATTTTGAAAGCTTGAGGGATGGGGAGATAGAGACAATTTATTTTTTTGACTCTATTCTTAATTTCTTTGACGACATTGGTATGAACATCAGTCCAAGAAGGAGGATTCTTTTTAAGCCTATCATGTAAAGGCTTAATGATATTATTGAGGTGTGGAATAAAATCACCTACATAATTTAGACATTCCAAAAATCTTTGTAACTGGGTTTTATCTAAAATTCTGTCTGAAAATTTACCAGCAAATTCAATAGACCTGCTGATAGGAATGATAGTTCCTTGATGAATATTGTGGCCAAGGAATCTAATATTTGTTTGAAAAAGGTTAATTTTAGACTTGGAAACAGCAAGTCCGTTATGTTTAATCTACTAAGTCAAAATTCTATCTTTTGAAATTTGTTGCGGAAAAAGGGCTTTTATAAAAGGTGTTCCTGGAATAACTTCGTTTTTCATATTTTTTACAAGAAGAAAGTTTGTTTCAATCTTAAGTCCTTGATTTTCAATCACGGCTTTAGAAAGCTTATAATTAATTTTAAGCTTCGAACCACTAGCAATGCTGAGTTTTTCAGAAGTTTTTTCAAAATACTTTGTAGGAATTAAACCTTCTAAAATATAGTTTGAATCAGCACCTGTGTCAAAGAGGGCTAAAGTATCAAGAACAAAATCATCAATAATGATTCTGATATTAATATAAAATTTTTGAATTTTGACCTTGTTGATCAGACACATAAAGGTTTCTTCTAGATTACCAGAATCGACCTTTACAGAATCATCATCTTTAAGAAGTTCTTTTTTCTCAATGTCAGATTCATCATCTAATTGGGAAAGAATAACTTGATGAATTTGTTGTTGTTCTTTAATCTCTTTGATCTCTTTTTTGAGACTGTTAATCTCAATCTCAGTGGTTGGTTTAATATTAGAATTCTTTTCTAATCTTTTGAAAATATCTGTTATATCAAACTTATTTGTAGTAAAATACTCTTTTGGTTTAGGTTTAATTTCTAAAACCTCTTTGAATTTATTTAAAAATTCTTTTCATTCTTGAGGATCGGTAATGGAGCTTATAGCTTTGAAAAGAAGATCTTACTCTTTCGTCAAAACATTGATTTCTGGAGTATCATCACTATCAGAGGAAGAAATTTGATCATCATCTTGGATTTGGTTAACAACGTCATCCGATTCTTTAACAGAATCTTCATCAGAGGTTTCGATAAGAAGATTGTTGATTTGGTCTTCTATAGAAGGCTCTAGGTTGAGACTACTAATTTTCTTTTTTAGCCTACAGTATTTACTGATATGGCCAGGTTTACCGCAGTTGTAACAAGTTACACCTATTTCTGAAGATTCTGTTAAAGAATCGGATGAGGTTGTTAACCAAATCCAAGATGATGATCAAATTTCTTCCTCTGATAGTGATGATACTCCAGAAATCAATGTTTTGACAAAAGAGTAAGATCTTCTTTTCAAAGCTATGAGCTCCATTACCGATCCTCAAGAATGAAAAGAATTTTTAAATAAATTCAAAGAGGTTTTAGAAATTAAACCTAAACCAAAAGAGTATTTTATTACAAATAAGTTTGATATAACAGATATTTTCAAAAGATTAGAAAAGAATTCTAATATTAAACCAACCACTGAGATTGAGATTAACAGTCTCAAAAAAGAGATCAAAGAGATTAAAGAACAACAACAAATTCATCAAGTTATTCTTTCCCAATTAGATGATGAATCTGACATTGAGAAAAAAGAACTTCTTAAAGATGATGATTTTGCAAAGGTCGATTCTGGTAATCTAGAAGAAACCTTTATGTGTTTGATCAACAAGGTCAAAATTCAAAAATTTTATATTAATATCAGAATCATTATTGATGATTTTGTTCTTGATACTTTAGCCCTCTTTGACACAGGTGTTGATTCAAACTGTATTTTAGAAGGTTTAATTCCTACAAAGTATTTTGAAAAAACTTCTGAAAAACTCAGCACTGCTAGTGGTTCGAAGCTCAAAATTAATTATAAGCTTTCTAAAGCCGTGATTGAAAATCAAGGACTTAAGATTGAAACAAACTTTCTCCTTGTAAAAAATTTAAAAAATGAAGTTATTCTAGGAACACCTTTTATAAAAGCCCTTTTCCCGCTACAAATTTCAAAAGATGAAATTTTGACTTATCATTTGGGAAAACAAATAACTTTCAAATTTTCTAGTAAACCATTTACTAAAAATATCAATTTTATTCAAAATAAAATCAATCAAATTAACTTTCTGAAAGAAGAAGTTTCTTTTGCCAACATTGAAAAATAATTACAAAATCCTTCACTACAGAAGAAGATCCAATCTCTTTTAGAACATATTCAGTCTTCTATTTGTTCTGACTTGCCTAACGCTTTTTGGAATAGAAAGAAGCACATTGTTAGTTTTCCTTACAAGTCAGGTTTTAAAGATAGCCAGATTCCTACTAAGGCTAGACCTATCCAAATGAATAATGAACTTCTTCAATATTGCCAGAAAGAGATCAAAGATCTCTTAGAAAAAAATCTTATTAGAAAGAGTAAGAGTCCTTGGTCTTGTTCTGCCTTTTATGTTAATAAACCTGCAGAAATAGAAAGAGGTACTCCCAGGCTTGTGATCAACTACAAACCTCTTAACCAAGCATTCCAATGGATTAGGCATCCTATTCCCAATAAAAAAGACCTTCTTAATAGATTAAATTCTGCTAAGGTTTTTTTTTCCATATTTGATATGAAATCCGGATTTTGGCAAATCTAAATTTGTGAAAATGATAGGTACAGGACTGCCTTCACTGTTCCCTTTGGGCATTACGAATGGAATGTTATGCCTTTCGGTTTAAAAAATGCCCCTTCGGAGTTTCAGAAAATCATGAATGACATTTTCAATCCTTATTCAAATTTTGTCATTGTCTATATTGATGATGTTCTTGTTTTCTCCCATTCCATTGATCAATATTTCAAACACATAAATGTTTTTATCAATGTGATTAAACATAACGGACTTACTATTTTCAAGTCTAAAATTAACCTTTTTTCAAGCAAATATTAGATTCCTTGGCCAGAATATTCATAAAGAAACTATCATTCCTATCAGCAGGTCCATTGAATTTGCTAATAAATTTTCTGACAGAATTTTAGATAAAACCCAGTTACAAAGATTTTTGGGATGTCTGAATTATGTAGGTGATTTTATTCCACACCTGAATAATATCATTAAGCCTTTACATGATAGGCTTAAAAAGAATCCTCCTTCTTGGACTGATGTTCATACCAATGTCGTCAAAGAAATTAAGAATAGAGTCAAAAAAATAAATTGTCTCTATCTCCCCATCCCTCAAGCTTTCAAAATTGTTGAAACTGATGCCTCTGACATAGGTTATGGTGGCATCCTCAAACAGAGAGTCGAGTCTCATGAGAATATCATTGCATATACTTCAAAACATTGGAATTCTGCACAACAGAATTACTCAACTATTAAAAAAGAAGTTTTAGCAATTGTTTTATGCATATCAAAATTTCAATCTGATTTATTAAATCAAAAGTTTCTTATTAGAGTAGACTGCAAGTCTGCAGATTATGCTTTCCCTATTAATACACTTCTAGCCATACAGCAAGGTAGTCTAAGCAGCCTACCAAAGAAATCCTAGGCAGACATTGCTTCTGATGAAGATATGGAAGTTGATTTAGCAAACCTAAACACTATTATCCAATCCTTCAGCCAATCACAAAAGACAATAAGTCTCCCTGACAAAACAGAAAAAGCCATTAACCTCCCAAAAGGTAAAACCCCAAACACCAACCATTACATGGCAAAAGGTAAATTCTCCTTCGTTATTCAAATGGAGCCTGAATTTTGGGACAAAAATCCTTATAAAGCCATTACAAAAACTTTCCCTCCTGGTTTTCATTTTAGACCATATGCCTTGAATAAAACCAGACAATTCTATGAATTCATTTTAATAGATTTAGATTCTGTCTCTATTAAGCATTATAAGGACCAAAAAGATCCCTCAATAATCACCCACTCAACGATACAGATTTTAAAAATCCTATCGCCAAAGAATTTTGGAAAAGATCCAAATTCATTTAAAAAATTTTCACAACCTTTTGACCCTGTAGGTTACAATTACTGGGACTACATTGATGCTTAGACAAGGACTTTCTGGTTCCAGAATAAACTCAATTGACATTCTTGGTTGATTTATTTCAAGAAAAATCAAAATTACAATTTTCCTAACTGGTTCCTCCAATGGTGGGACTTCTTTGGACCTTTAGAAGCAATCCTTCCTTCTCCAGCAAAAGAAGGATTCGAAACTTTCAAAAATAGATATGCCCCCAACAGAATTGGTGCAGATCTCAATAATTTCTCTGCATTTGCTATGGCCTGGGTACTCTCATGGCAGTACAGGTATAGCAAGACAGAAGAAGAAGACATCTTTCCTATGATCCACAGACATGCTTTTGTGAAGTGGTGGAACCAATTCAATGCAGATCATGCCGGACCACAAGGAGTTAATGAGTTTTTTGGAAATAATCCAAAACTCCTAAAACTTGCTGATCCTGCAACCTTTCAATTTTTGAATCAAAAGGCAAAAATTGCCGCCTTCCTATCAGGTTGCGATTCTAAAGACAAGATGAAGAAAAACTTAAAAGAAGTTATTCTTCTGTTGAATCAAGATGAAGCAGAAACTTCCACAAAACAAGAATCTAATAGAGAAGACGACTTCTATCAAAATGAAGACGACTGTTTCAGAATAGACATACAAGAATTATGAACTACTCTGTAGAAACAGTTCCAGTTACTTACCGCAACTATTTAAACAGTATCTTAATTTTGTTATAAAAGGAGGTCTCGACCATATTGTGAGATACCCTTTCATTTAGCAATCTTAGAGAGATATTAGAGAGAGAAGCTTTGAGAGTTATAATCCTTTGTAAGCCTTCCCTCTTTGAGATCTTTTAATAAAATTTTGTTGTTTTGAATTATTTTTCTCTCTTCTCCCTCTCAGCCGGTTCTGTTCGGACTACCGTCGTCCGGCTTTGTTCTCTTCTCCCTCCACTAGATCTGTGCTGGTTCTACCGCCGTTCTAGTTTCTATGCATTAAACATATTTACATTCTGCACTTTACATTTCTGCATTTAATTTAGTAGTCTTGCTACTGCCTACTTTTCTTTCAGTCTGTTTTATTTTGTTCTTTCCTTGATCCACTTCGGGTTATCTGGTCTCTCCCTACTGGCCTATATATATATATCATTTGCACTTCACTTTCGTATTTGCTCTCTATACTGAATTTTGTGTATATTTATGTTAAAAATGCCCTCAGTCCCACCAAGAGGAGGATGAATTTGACCCCGAAGTTGTCAATCTATCTTCTATGAAAGTGGGTGATCTCTTTGCCTCTGTTTCATAAGTGTTTAGTCTAATTTCCTTGCACAGTAATAGACAAAAATACAAAAATACTTTTTGTATTCTTTTCCTTTTAATTTAGTCTAATTTTGTAATTCCAATTTTATATTCTGATTGTACTTCCCATTCAACTCATAATCATTCTTTGTTTTGTACATAATTACCATTCCTACCATATTGAATATATTTTCATGTAAGGTGAATTGTAATCATCTATTGCTAAGTAATTATCACCTTTTACCATGGTAGAGAATTGGGCCTGAAATTTCTTTTCTGTGTGTAATTTACATGTATTTTTGCATCTATCCTCTAGAACTTGTCCTGTTTCTTAATTGAATATGCATTGTGTAATTTTTCATCTAGATGATTGAGGTCTTCTTTGCATACACCCACTTACCTTAGAACACCCTTGCACCTAATTTCCATTGTTCCACATTTCCTTCTTTTGCCAAACTTAGTTTGAAAAAATAATTTCTTTACCTTAAGAGAGGTATTTCTTTTGCGTTGCATCAAGAGTGAATGCAAGAAACTAAGTTTAGGGTTCTGATTATCACTATAGTTGCTTATGGACAAGCAAATTCCTAAGAATGAGGTGGTGAACATCATATACATGTCAAAAATGCTTGAATTTGAAGAAAAGAATGATTGTTAAGTCCATAAAAAAAATGATGATGAATGAATGAAAAAGAAAAAATATAAAGCAACAGCCTTGAGTTGAAAAGAATTTCCACATAAGATAGAATTATGAAAGATATGGTGAAAGAATGCTTGAATCTCTTGAGTTGCATCATTTAATGCATTCCACTCTAAGTTGTTGTACTCACTCACTCAAAGAACTCCCTTATCTTGAAAATCTACTTGAGCTTTTGTCCCTCCTTAATCAAAGTTGAACCTAACCTAACCCCATTTGTGACTAACAAAGCCCTCAGATAGGTGGTTCATTGTATCTAGGCAAAAGAGATTGAGAATATGGACAAGCATATGATAGGGTGAGGTAAAATGCATTAACTGAAGGGAAACACTTAGCCTAAACATTGATGAGTGAAGAGTGAAACACTATCTTATGAGTTGGATAATTGCTTTGCATTGTGTGGATTGCATGAAACCTTGCTAGATTTTTATTTCAGTTTAATGGACTTTGCATGAAAATAATTGATATGAGTGTGATTTCTCTATTGAATGAATGCATGATTTTAGAAATATTGGAAGTGCTAATTAGGATCTAATATTGGAATGAAAAATTTTGAGAAATTTTTTTGGATGAATCCAACCTTTTAACATGCAACTTTCTTAAGTTTTGATTTGCTTGAGGACAAGCAAAAGTTTAAGTTTGGAGTTGTGATGAACGACGACCACTTCACTATAAATGGATTTTTGGAAATTAGGATTAGGGAGCTTTTTACACTTTTAGATTTTTCCATTTTGGGAACACTTACAGAGCTTAGGTCAGCCTTGGGTGACAGCCAAGAACCCAACCTAGGGTTTAATTCACATTTTCTCTTTACTTTCCTTTGATTTTTACATTCATGTCATTGAATTTTCTTTATTTTCATATTGTATTTGTGAGAACCATCCTCATGGAGGGCTAAATCTTTTGTAATCCTAAGTGAGTTCACTTAGATTCTTGAATTCCTGGGTTATGAATGTTAATATAATTGCTTTTCTTTCATGAATTCTTTCTTCCTTATCTCTTGAATTGAATTAATGGTTGAATGAGGGGGACATTGCTTAATCAACCCTAATTCATTTTAATGAGATTCTTAACTTGGTTTGCTTAATTCTGAGTTAATTTCTAAGGTTGCGTAATCTTGGAAAAAAAGGTTGGAGTCCATTGAATTTGCTTAAATTCGTATGGGATTTTAAGGTTGATTCTTCCTTGTTGAATTAATCTAATTCAAAGGAAGAGGAAGAGTGTTAAATGTTGAGAAAAATAGGGATAGAATCACGTGAATGAACTAAGGATTGATACATCTTATTGATTGACTTTTACAATTTCATTAATTCCTTTTTGCATTGGATCTGGAAATCAAGCAAACCCCCTTTTTACTTGCTTTCATAGTGAATGTTTGTAACATGTTTAATGTACATTTTCAACCAAAGTCATTGGAGATAACCTAGGCTTGTATCCTAGATTACACCAAATTTTTGCATAGTTTAATGAGGACTGGCGACAAATCTTTATGCAATTTGAGCGATCATCATTCACCACTCTCATTTCCCCCAAATTCCTAAAATTGGCTCCATTTTTTATATCGTTAGTGTATCTCTGTAACTATTAACACGTATTCTTATCACCCTTCATGATAGTAAAACTTTCACCTTTTTTTTTCTCATCATAATATAATTTCACCATTTTCATAATAACATCATCAAATTATATCGAAGGTCGAATACCTCCGGACTCAATCCAAATTGTATATTTTTTTTTATACAATATATTTCTTATCATTCAAAGAACAGTTAAGTATACATCAATTCACTCATTGTTTTAAACAAATAAACATAATTTTAAATACTTAGAGAAATGATTTCTCAACTCATTTCTAATAAATACAGATTTTACTAGGTTTTTAAGTAGTTTTCTAGGTTTTTTTTTTTATATATAGAAAATGTAATTTGGAAAATTAAAACCGCACAAAAATAGATAAATATTCAATAAAGTAAATTATTGTCTTTAGTAATTTAAATTGTGTAAATTTAATAGAATTCTGATGTAATTTTGTAGGAAATTCTAAGCTAAGAGTTTTGAGGATAAGGATAGAAGAAGAAAAAGTAGAAGAAAGTAGCAATTTTGAACACAAAGAGCAAGAATAATGAAGTTAAGTGCTAGACATTACCACTTTTTGCAAGAAAAGTGATCACTCTAGAGCTTATGTTTAGAGGCTAACTTGTGCGTTAACATTTTTTTCCAGTAATAATAACCATGTCTATGATCAAAGGCTCTGCATTATTACTATTACAAATAATAGTGATTGTTCTAGAACGGAGGTAAAAGGAATAAGATAGTGTGATCACTATTTCTGAGAAAAGTGAACATGCGCAAGTCTGTGTAAAAGAAATAAGCTGCGCGTGATTACTATTGTTGAGAAAAGTGATCACGCATATGATCAAAGGGCAAAACAAACTGCATGTGGCTACTTTTGTCAATAAAAGTAATTGTTTCAGAGAGCATTCCAGCAAAACAAGCTATGCATGGCTCCTATTGTGAATAAAAGTGAACATGCGCATGATATTTGAGGGAATTCATCTTTACATTGCTACTATTGTTGACAAAAGTGGTTGTTCCATATGTGAAGACTACCAGAAAGCCTTTTGTGTGGTTACTTTATGTTATAAAAGTAGCCACACTAGAAAGGCAGAAAATCTATAAATATGAGATTAGCTCAGAAACTTGGATCTTTTCTCATTTTTTTCAATTTCCACACCTTAGGAGAGTTAGAGAGGGAGATTGGGGGCTACTTACAAGCTTTGGACCTTGAGGAATCAAGCTGGGGATGGAATTTATGAAGAAATTGTGCAGTTTCTCTTTTTGTACTCTTTCTCTCTCTTTTTCTTTTAGGAACATGTTCTGATTTCTTTTTGTTGAGGATTGATGGATCTGATTTTGATATTGTAAATTGATTGTGGATATGGATTTTAAGATCTCGATTGTATTGAACGTTTAATTCTTTCCTTAATGGAATTCTTGAATTATCTATTCAATTAAATTGAACCTAAAGGATTTTCACCAATGGAAGTGGAGTTAATTTCTCAGTTTTGAATTGAATGTCAAGGTTATGGATATCTTAGGGATAAGAATTCGTGATCTTGTGATCTCTTGATTCCTAATGCCTAATGTAATATTTGACTGAATTACACCTAAGTAATTAGGGTAGTTTAGTTAGATATTAGGATCAATAAGGCAAGGAATTGTCATTTGATTAATCTAGTGAAATTGATCATCAATCAATTAAAGAACTTAGAGTTCAGATCTCATTCAGTTTTACAATTGATAAAGAGGTGAACTTAGTCATAACTTCATTCACATATCATTTCTTTTCTAAATTCGTCACTTTATTTTGTTGTTATTTTCATATTTCTACATTTTATTGCTTTTGTTCTTAAATAATTTAAAACACTCCAAATTTTGTTTGCCTCAACTAGATATTGATTTATGAAGTGATAATTGATTAAACTAATCCCTAAGGACGATACTTGAGACTCAAATGAATTCCAAATTTTATTACTTGCTACAACTACCTAGTACACTTGCTAGTTACTGTTCTTTGAAATTTTTGTGACAATTTCTAAATAAAAGAGAGCACATAACTACAAATATGAACAAAATATATTCAAGATTCCAATGATAAGATAGAACTCTCCTTACATTGATGAGAATATTTATGAAGAGATTCGTGGAAGATATCATTCAAGGGATCAAGTTCCTCCTATATATCACAAGGTAGAGTATATTTTTTAGAAAGAAGAGAACGGAGAAAATAGAAGTGAGATTTAGAGGTGGTTAGGCTCCAAGATACTTACTTAGAATCAAGAGTAAAAGATGTCCAAACTTAGATTTGAAAGAGATTTGGAGTTTGATGAGCAACATTTTTAGCCCATGTTTTGAGCTTTTTTGTGAGCTGATAAGCTTTTAATTGTGCTTAAATGATTAATTTGGGCTATTTTAATTCAAACTTCTTTGATTGGGTTTTATTAGAAAAATCTCTTTAATTTCATTATTTTGACTTTCTCGACCATTGTTCATTATTTCTTTAATATTTGTTCCTAAGGTTAAGTTTGTGAGGAGATTAATATTTCTATAGATAGTTGATTCATAGAGTTTTAATTTGATTTATTATTTGTGAATTTTGGATTTCAAACTTAGAAGTTATGAGCATTTTAAATTGGTTCTGATTTGCTAATAGAAAGTAATTACTTTTAGTGCAGAAAGTGAACTTTCCAAAGGCTAAGAGGTCAATTGAGGTTAAGCGTAGTCACTTTCAAAATCAAAACTGATTGTTCCAACAAGGAATTCCTCCTTAGGCTGACGTGTGACCACTTTGCATGGTGAAAGTAATCACTTTGAGGACCTTCTGGGTATGCGTGGTCACTGTTGGGACCAAAAGTGAACATTCAAGAGGCCTTTAGGAGAAATGTTGATGCGGGTAATCACTCTTTTCACAAAAAGTGATTATGCACAAGTTTGTTGAGGAGACTATGCTACGCGTGGTTACTCTTAGGGCCAAGAGTAAGTTTTCCATAGAAGCTTTATAAGAAAAGGGGCTATGTGTAATGATGAATCCACATTTTATTGGATTTTTACTTGTCTTTTCAGTGTTCTTTAATAGAAAAAGTAGACTTAGGGAATGTAAATAACATAGAAACATCATCTTGGTCAAATATCATAGGTTTCTTAATTTTTGGTTAATTTATATTGATTTACATAGATATAATTTGCAATTTTGATAATTTGAATAATTGTGCAGGAATTTCTGGACGTATTCCACGAATTTTTAGCATTTGAAAAAGTTTGAGTTGAAAGTGACTACTTTGGATTCCATAGTAGACACTACAGCAAGCTAGAACCAGAAGGGCAGACAAAAGTGATCACTCTGATTCCATAGTAGACACTACAGAGACCCCAATCTGAAGAGGTCATACGCGTAGCTATTTTGGTCCTATTGTAGACACTCTAGGGCAGACCAAAGTGATAACTCTGATTCCAAAGTAAACACTCCAGAGAAGGCCAAAGTCACCCAGACCTGTGCGTTACTACTATGACCCATAGTAGACACTCCAGAGAGGGTCAATAGCATGGTGACCTATGTGTAACTACTATGAAACCAAGTAACTACTATGGGAATGCTGCGTGTCATTACTATGAACCATAGTAACTACTATGGGTGAAAATCTTTGTACTATAAATATAACTTTAGAAATTAGGGTACGAGCTTTTTACACACTTTTGGATTCTTTTGCCACTTTGGGGAAACTTGCAGAGCTTAGGTCATCCTTGGGTGACAGCCAAGGACCAATCCTAAGGTTTGATTCACATTTCTTCTTCACTTTCCTTTAATTTTTACATTGATGTCATTGATTTCCCTTTGTTTTCATCTTAAATTTGTAAGACCCATCCTTATGGAGAGCTAAACTTTCTTATAGTCCTTAGTGAGTTCATGGATTCTTGAATTCCTGCGTACGAATGTCAATATAATTCCCTTTTCTTCATGAATTCTTTGAATTGAATTAATGATTGAATGAGAGGGACATTGCTTAATTAAATCTAATTCGTTTTAATGAAATTCTTAACTTGGTTTGCTTAATCCTAAGTTAATTTCTAAGGTTGCGTAATCTTGGAGAAAAGAGTTGGAGTCCATTAAATTTGCTTAAATTCGTATGGGGTTTTAAGGATAATTCTCACTTGTTGAGTTAACCTAATTCAAAGGACGAGGAAAAGTATTGAATCTTGAGAGGAATAGGGATAGAATCACATGAATGAACTAAGGATTGCTATATTTCATTGATTGAACTCATTAATTTCATCACTTGACTTTACATTAAAATTGGAATCACACAAAACCTTTTTTTTTAATTGCTTTCATAGTAAATATTTATAACATGTTCAATGTATGTTACCAACCAAAGTCATTGGAGACCTAGACTTGCATCTTAGACTACAAAAAATTCTGCATATTTTGATGAGGATTAACGACAAATCTTTATGCAAATCTAAGCGATCATTGTAACCACTTTTAGGGCCAAAAGTAATTACGGGCAAACTTGTTAAGGAAACTATGTTGAGTGTGGTTACTCTTGTGGGCCAAGAGTGAATGTTCCAGAAAACCTTTGTAAGAGAAAGGGCTTCGCGTAACCACTTTCAGGGCCAAAAGTAGCTACGTGGAAGCCTACTAGTGGAAATCAGTTGTGTGTGGTTATTCTTAGGGTAAGAGTGGTTGTTCTAGAGACTGTGTTCTACAGGAGGTCATGCACATGATCAGTTTTCCCATTAAAAGTGATCATGCCAGAAATGCAGAAAAAATTATAAACAACTTTAAACTTATATTTTAAGTGTCTTTTTCTCATTTTTTTTCTTTTCTAGACTTTTAAGAGGTTAAAGAGAGAGAGAGCTCTTTAGGAGTGAATTCTAAGGCTCAATTGTAGGATTTTCAGTTTTAAATCTTTCTCTTCTATATTTGTTTGAATATTTGTTATGCTTTTCTCTTCAATTTTGAATCTCATTGAAATAGAAGACTAAACCTTTGGATTAATTCACTGAATTGACATTCTAATCATAGGGATCTGAGGTATTGTTCTTGAAATGTTCTAATTTTTTAACCTAATCATATTCTTCCACGTGATCATTTCCATATCTATGCATGACTTTGATTGATTGAGGTTTAATTACTTAATTAAACCTTTAATTGAATTTCACTTGATATTCTTAATTACATGTAATTCAAATTTTGTTAGGTACTTATCTCACAAGGTTTGAATTGAATTGAGAGAGTTCATAAGATTCTATGCTTGAAATATTAATCTTCCTTCAATGATTGCTTAATTGCTTGATCCAAGTTTAACATTAAATTCAAAGTGCTAATTCTCTAGTAATTACATTGAGGCTAGGTTTGATAATTGAGAAGCATAATTTGAATCCAATGTGGAACTCTATATTAGATTGTTAATTAGTGAATTGATCAATTACTTACTTGAATTTTATCCAATTTGATTTCTACTTTGTTTTACTAAATTAACTTGGAAACTCCCCCTGTTTCTAATTACAATGCATAAAAAGTGTCTGATATTCAATCAATATCCAATGGTCCTTAGGAACATGACCCAGGTTAGCTTAACTAGCTACTACATTTAATTTGTCATTATTTTGATCGATTACGACATTCGTTTAGAGTTCTTAAGGTGATTTAGCTGAGAAAGGAAGTGAGAGAACAAAAAGAATAATGACAAGAGTTTACTTGACTTGTAATACAAGTTTAGTACATAGAAATTTCTTAAATACCACTTTTGACTAATAACTTCTCACTTGAACAAGAAGCATTTTCGCCTTGGAGAGACCCGTCTTGTAACATCCTTAATTTCTTATTCAATTTTATGTGATTTTTTTTATTTTAAAATTTCCAACAAGATATGGAAAATAAAATGAATTTCTAATACATATAGTATAAAAATGTGATAAAATTAAAATCTTCTTTTGCATGATTTAATTTACAAAAAATACAAAAGTATCCAAAATAATAAAAGATGAATATTTATAATTACATTACGATTCGCTAGATAAAACTACACTTCAGTAGTAGAAAATATACATACACTCAATTTCATATATAAACAAAGGTTTAATATTTACAGATCACTACCAATTCATAGTAATCGAAAAGTAAATGCAAATTTGAGGGGTCTCCAATGGAGAAGAGATGAGGAGAGCTCTTGATCCAACACACTCCCAAAGCTTCAATAGGTGTTAGCGACTCGCTAACACCAAGATTGAGGATGTGGAAGTGATGTGTAAAATACATGTCAAGGATGAGATAAAAACAAGATGCTAAAGTCGCTCCCCCTGAGGTCTCTTTTATAGGGTTTAAAAACTCTAAAATTGCTTAAGGTTTGGGCTTCTCCCAGGCGAGCATAGTCATTTAAGGCCATATACCCAGCTGTGCATGTGATTGAAGCACTCCACTCTGAGCATACTGACTGTAGTGAAACTCTATTTTCCAACTAATTTGGGCCCAAAATGCACTAAAAATCCAATTATGGCCTTCTCATATTAATCTGTACAATTAATATATAAATTAATGTAGAACATAATTAATATAATGGCCATACATAAATATATAGGCTATAAAAACATGCTAAAATACAGGCTTATCATGTATACATACACACAAATGTCATTCACCACCCTACATTTCCCTCAAAATTCCAAAATCGTCTCCGAACTCTATACCCCCAGTATATCTTTATAACTTTTTGTAACTATTTACACTAATTCATTCATCACTTTTCACTCATAATATATTTTCTTTCCATCATTTCTTATTATTCAGTTAAATAAATGATGCCTAAAGCAAAACACCTTTGGACTAAATCTGAATCACGTATTTTGAAAAAAGTACATTACAATCACTCAAGACCAACCAAATATACATGGTCAACCTTTCATAACAACCAAAATCCCATTCAAAATACATTTACAAACAAGGGAAAACACACCATCATACTCTCACAAGCACAAAATATTTACTATGTTCTAATCATGGGATAGAGAGCTACTTACCTTGATGAGAAGATTTTGAGAAAAGGCTTGTGAAAGATATCATTTAATGGACTGAGCTATTCCTAAATACTACAAAATAGAGAACTTTTAAGAAAGTAGAAAACATAGAAAATAGAAAAGAGATTGGAGGAGTAAGCCTTGAGAAACCTAGGAATTATTTGTGGGTGTTTGGTAGAAGTTTGGTGCAAAGGGTTTCGCTCAAGTGAGATGGAACGCGCAGAACCACAAGATTTCAGGGCATTCTCGCTGAAGTGAGATGAGTCTTGCTCAAGCGAGGATGGGAAAAACTTAGTATAACTGTCACCTCGCTCAGTCGAGAGGTGGTCTTGCACAAGTGAGAAGGAATCTCACCCAGAAGAGATGAGTCGCTTAAGCAAGGACTCACAGGAAAAATGGCCAACTTTTTAGACGTCTTCTCACTAATAGCGAAAATGACTCTCGCTCGCTCGCTCAAGTGAGAGTGCACAAGAATCCAGGGGTATTTAAGGATTCTAGCCCAAAAACTTGCATTACAATTAAAGAAAAGCTTTTGAACTCTGAAGTTACTTTGAATCTGAGCTTAAATCTCAACTCAACAAAATCGTTGGTGAGTATCTCAAAGCTTGGCTCTTAATTCTTACCTCTCAAGGAGTACTCTTCTCTGGAATAGGTAGGAAGATCTTAGCTTGTTAGACCACCTTTTCAGTAACTCCATCACTAAATTTGTCTATTGAGGTAAGGTGAGCTTTATCCCATTACTGATCACATGATGTGTTGTGCTCATGTGGATATGGTTGTGTTCCTTATTTGTGAATATGAGTCTAAATGATCTCATTGATAATGAGTTTTCTTATTCTTAATAACTTGAAATGGCATGTGTATTGAAAATATACGTTTGTATGTTGTAGACTGAATCTGGAAACACCAATCTCCAGCAATGAGTGATTGATATATGATATAGGTAGTGAACTTGAATGAAATAAAAAGATGAACAACATGTTAGTATAAAAGTAATAAGTTCAAGCTTAAATGACTAAAGAAAATAGTAGAGTCATAATGAGAAATATGAAAAAGGAAATGGAATGAGAACAAAAAATGGTAAGGATAAGTGTGGATAGTTTAAAGATACACTGGAGTGTGGAAGATGGAGACGATTTTAGAAATCATGGGAAAATGAGAGTTGTGGATGCTCTTCTTGAATTGTACATAACTAATGAGAGTAAGAGCACCATTGGTTTCACACTCATCTCCTAACCTAGACAAGAGACCATACTTTTGGTAAAAGGGGTCGGGTCAGCACACATTGTATCCATGTAGCTGCGGCTATCCAGCAACTATTTATACAAAGGAAGACCTCATGTAACGCTCCAAATTTTGTAATAATAATAATATTGATTTATTATAAAAGTATGTGGATTGCTATGTGTTTGTGTGATTGAGTTATATAATGTTGATTATGAGTATTGAATAGTGGTGTGAATATGTGTGTAAATATGTAAAGATATATATATGTTTGTATAATATGATTGAAAGATGAATATGGACTTGTGGTTAGACTGGGAATATAGGTTAAGTGTGTGTTGTGGAGGCATTCTCGCTATAGCGAGAAGGCCCTGAGCGTGGAGCGTGATTCTATTGCATTCTCATTGTAGCGAGAAGGCAATAGAGAGGGGTACATTTCTGGGTGTAGTCTTACTATAGCGAGATTCTGCAAAAACCTGAATGCAAAATCGTCTGAGATTTTTGCTATAGCGAGAAGGGGTCTCGCAGTAGCGAAAGATGCCTCGCTACAACAAGAATATCTTGCTGTAGCAAGAGCGTCACGACCAGAGGGATATTTGAAAGGTTTAGGGTTTGGGAAATGCATTTCCACTCTTCTCTCTTCATCCCTCTTTTGAATCTCTCAATTCTCAGCCCTATTTTACTAATTAAATTGCCTCCAAAGCCGTTTGGGAGCTAGATTAAATGTTGTAATCACGTTTGGAGCATTTAGAGGTAAGTGTGAGGGTTAGGGTTTATGTTCTTCCATCCTTTCTTAGTTCTTTCCGATTTCTTATGGATTTTCTCGCATGTATTTAGGCCAAGATACTGCGTGGAAGACGTTTTCTACCGTTAGATTGTATTAGGTCTTCAATTTGAGGTAAGAGGGACTCTAACCTATCTCTTTATGCCTAGAATTCGTTTGTATGGCTATGGTTATGAATGTGAATGATTGGAATGTAGAAGAATGTATGTTTTACTGAAAATGATTTGATTGTGGTGCAATTTTGATGGAATGATTGTGTAGAATACAATGTAATGAATGTTGATTGGTATGGATTGTGATGAAAAATATTGTGTGTTTGAATACAATGTAATTTAATGTGGGCACACGTGTTGTGTGTGAACATGAATACTATGATGTGATTGAAAATGTGGGTGATTGAATGTGATGTATGTCATTTGGTGATGATGAACAATGTGAAGTGGCTGAATATGTGTGGAAATGGCATGTCGATTGTGATTGTGGCTGTGTTTGAATATGTTGGAAACTATGAATGGTTCAGCGATAAACTGGAGGTGTGGAAGATGGGGCTGTAGAAATACCTTGGGGAAAGGAGGGTGCTGGTGACACCAACAGTGAACGTGGGTGCATCACAGGCCACACACTTTTCTCGTGACTCGGCCTCTAACTAACACTTTTGCTAAAAGGCCCGTGACTGCACACGTTGTATCCATGGTGCGAACTGAGTATTGGATTAGGTCCTGAAGGAACATTTCTTTTAATTTCTTGCACTAGTGAATTGTTCTCATTTGAAACAAAAGATGGTTTAGTAAAGAATGTTGCAGGTGGCTTTATTGAATTTAAACCTAAATGAACTTCTCTTTTAATATCCCACATAAGTGAATCATGCTTATTGGAAACTAGAGATGGTTCAATAATAAAACATATAGGTGATTGTATTGGATCTGTACCTGTAGGAACTTTTCTCTTAGTTTGTTGCATGAGTAAATTGTGCTTGTTAGAAAGCAAAGACGGTTGAATAATGAAAATTGGAGATGATTGTATTGGATTTAGACTTGTAGGAACTTTTATCTTAATTTCTTCCATGAGTAAATCTTGCTTGTTGGAACCAAAGATGGTTCAATAAAAAAAGTTGGAAGTTATTGTATTGGATTTGGACCTGAAAAAACTTTTCTCTTAATTTCCTACTCTAATGAACCGTACTCATTGAAAATAAATGACAGTGTAGTAATAAAAGTTAGAAGTAATTCTATTGGATTTGGAAAAAAAGAACTTTTTTTTTTATTTCATAACTTGATAGTCGATGACTAACAACAAAAGAAATGAATAGAAAAAAAATAACACTAAACAAATAAAACTTAGAATTTTTCATTTTCTGTTGGTATTTTAATAATTCTAAAATGATCATTTATATAATGAAGATGTAGAGTTGTAAGTAGGTGACATCACAAATTCAATAAAACATACACTAATAATTTTTTAATATAAATGTCAATTTTTAATTTTTTTATATTAATATACCAAATTACTTGTATGATGGAAAATATAATAAATGCAAACTTTACACTGTGATCTTACAATATCACTTTAAATTTATTTAGATATTTTTTATTTTGAAAATAAGTGTCTAATTAGAAAAATATATTATTTACAAAAAAATAAAAAATAAAAATTTAACTATCACACGTATAAATATAAATAACCTAATTAATGTAACTTGATAAAATTCACAAATTTTTTTAAATTTATTAAATATAAATAATATTTTATCGGCATACACAATAGAATTAAATATATAATACCGTTATATTCTTTAGAGAATTTATAACATAATGTTGTATCGATTAAAATTATAAATTCATTAGATTCTGTATTAGTAAGTATAATTTTACCAAGTGTAAAACGTATTAATTAAAATTTGACTGTTTTTCTAATTTTTCTGAAAATTTGAATTAAACAAGTCAAATTATTATATAACTTTCATACTTAAAATAAATTTAAATCTTATTATTACATTTTCAATAACTATCATATTCACACATATATATATATATATATATTAAATAAATTATAAACTATATTTATAAAAACTAATATCATATTCATATATTATAATAAAAAATATAAATACGTATAATAATTTATTTATCAATCTCTATACCTAATTGTGATCTTGAATAATCTGATATTAGTCATTTAATTTGAGTATGTCATAAAAAATTCTTATTGTAAAATAATAATTCAATATGATTTTTTGTTAAAAAACCTAAATGGATTTTAATAGTATTTTTAAATTATTTGTTATGTGTTATCAAATTCACGTAAATATTCCTAATTAATTACGCTTTTTATTTGATAAGCTTAATTACAGAAAACTGACTATTATTATTTATTACAAATATTTTAACCAAAGTTAAATTAAAATAATTTGTAACTAATACGTAATACTTATTTTTACTCACAACTAGATATATATATTGCTTCAGCACTTTACCAAAGAGAATGATTCATAATAGATTTTAATTATTTTTTGGACAATAACATAATATATTATCACTGTATGCAATATAATCAAATGAGACATTTATTAGACATAAACTATTCTTTATAACTAAATGTATTTAATAAAATCAATAAATGGAAAATTAGCTTATGCAAGATAACAATAATAAAATCACATTTAAAATTAGAAAAATAGGTTATCAAATTTTAAATATAATATAATAAATATTTAAAAAATATATAAAAATTTTAATTATTAAATTAAAATTTTAAAAATTATAAGGGCCGAATTAAAAATTTAAAGAAACACGGATAAAGTGATTAATTTAACCAATTAATTAATATGAAATTTTCGTTTATAAACTTTTTTAAAACAATATTGATAAAAAAAATGAGTTTGTATACAATTCATACCTAAATGAAATTTTAATTTTTATATTAATTATAAAATATATAATTTATTAAATATGTTTCGAAAGCATAATTTTCATACCCTCTTTATATATACAAGCATACATTTTTCAGTTGTTGTACCTTAGTTTTCTATTTTTACATACTAAAATTTTATTTACTACAAATAAATAAGTAAAAATTGAAATAATGGAAATTATATTAATTATTGTATATGTTATATCCAGTGACATTGTTTTATATATGATACAAGAATTACAGAAATTAAGAAATTTAATTTACAAAATTAGTTGTATTATTGAAAATATAATAAATACAGAGTTTACCCATTATGATCTTGCTATATCATTTTATATTTGTTTGGAAGAAAATTTAACTCTATAAAAAAATGGAGATTTTTACATTAAACTCAAGAGGAATCATTTATACTAAATTTTAAATTTTATTGGATACAATACCTTTTTTTAAATCTAATTGACAACAAAAGAAATGAAATAGTATATTTATAAAATATAAATAATATATTATCAGCTTATACAATAGAATTCAATATGTAAAACAACGATACTCCTTATAAAATTTATACCTAAATGTTGTGTTTATTAAATTTAACAAACTAATTAGATGCTATATTTATAAGTAGACTTTTATCAAATGTAAAATGTATTAATTAAAATATTGACTTTTTTTTTGTATTTTTGTGAAAACATTAAATTCAAAAAGTGAAATTATAATAAAACTCGTACCTAGAAATAGATTTAAATTTTATTATTCTATATATATATATATATATAGTGTATAATTTATGAATATATTTTTAAAAAAATTAATATTAATAAAAAAAATTATCTTATAATTTTTATAGCTAATTGTTGGTTTAAAAAATCTGATATTTCATCTTATTTAAATATGTCATTCAAAATTCTTAAAATTTATTTCAAATAGTATATGTCTTAGCAATTTCTTCTAAAAATTTCTTATTAATTTCTCTTTTGATTTTATGAGTATAGGTATAGAAAACTGACTGTTCTTCACAATACAAATTTAAACAAAACTTTAAAAAAAAAACTCATTTTTTTATTACAGAATTATATATATATAAAGCATTTGATTGAGAAAAATAATTTTAAAACCCTGCGTAATTGAAAACATTGTAAATACATACTTCGAATAACAGTTAAGATACACAAATTTCTGTTTCAAATGCTGAAATAAGATTGAAAACTTATATGACAAAATAAATTTTATGTATGATTTACTATGAAATCTATAATTTGTAAGTTAGAGCTGTATACTCATGGGCAACTTGCCTTTTCTATGTACTGCCTATAGTTTTTTTCGCCAAACATGTGGTCCTCGGACAAGTTATATTTGTACCGTGGGCCTAGTTATGCTTATTTGTTCTTTTTACATAATGGAGTATTTTTTTAAATTATTAAATTAAATTAATTTTAAAAATATTAAAAATATGGATATCTTTTTATTTTTAATTTTCTTTACATGATTTTTTTCATAATTTTAAACTACCAAAATCATTTGTGTTAGTTAAAATTGTTAAATTTTACTTTATATATTACTATGAACTTGTTTGAAATTGTCAAAAATAAAATAAAATTTGTACGTCTTTTTTTTAATAAAATAAATACGTTCAAAGTTAAGTTTTGTATGATAAATTAAAATGATAATTATTTTTTTTTATTTGATGTGATAGAATGCTAATGTTTTTATACGTGTAAATAATTCTCATGTTTGAGAGTTATATTTAAGAGGGGGAGAGGAAAGGAACAGAAAGGAAGGATTAAGAGAGATTAATTCTTGTTTGAGAGTTACTTAATTAATAAAGAAAGGGATTGAAAGTTTTTCTAAATCCTGAACGTTGGTTTGTTGAGTTTCTCCAACTTAGGCTATGTTTAAGAGGGGAGGGAAGGAGAAAGGAGGAGTTAAAAGGGATTAATCACTATTTGAGAGTTGCTTAATTAGAAGGAAAATGTTTTAGAGGTTTTTCTAAACCCTTTAAAACCCTTTTAACCCTTATTTTTGAGTTTCTCCATCTTGTAGTTTTTTTTTCTCCCACTCTCTGATACTTTTTTATAAATAGGATTCTAACTTTTTTTAAAAAAAGAAGTTAAATATTCAAGTGATGATTTTTTAAAAATAAATTAGAAAAAAAAGTAATTTTAAAAATATTAATTTTTAGATAAAGAAAAATACTTATTTTTATTTTTTGTAACTATAAAAAATATAAATAAAAGATATAAAATATAATATTATTTATTTATATAATTAAACCCCTATCATTCTCTCCTCTTAATATTAAACATACAAAACAAAGAAGAAGTTTAACCTCCTTCTCCCTCCTCTCTCCCTTCCCATCCTTTCCCCTTCAAACTCTTTCCCTCCTTTCCTTTTCAAACCTTTCCCCTTCTTCTTTCAAATTCCTAAATAAAGCCTTATGATTTTTTGATAGTTTTTTCTTTCTCACTCTCTTGTACTCTTTTATGAATAGGATTCTAACTTTTTTCTTAATGTTAGTTTTTCAAGTGAGAAATTTTTAAAAAAATTATAAAAATAAGAATATTAATTTTAAAATTATCAATTTTTAGAGAAATAAA
This sequence comes from Abrus pulchellus subsp. cantoniensis, assembly GCA_024086825.1. Lineage (NCBI taxonomy): Eukaryota > Viridiplantae > Streptophyta > Magnoliopsida > Fabales > Fabaceae > Abrus > Abrus pulchellus. Next base: position 14,360,975 of record CM044053.1, on the reverse strand, counting down.
AGTATTTTTTAAATAAATAAATAAAAAATATACAATATAATAATATCATTTATATAATTAAACCTTCTATTACCCTCTCCTTTCACTATTAAATATCCAAACAAGGAACAAATTTAACCTTCTTCCCCCTCCTTTCTCCTCCCCTCCTTCTCCCTTCAAACTCTTTCCCTCCCTCCCCATCGAAACTCCCAAATAAAACCTAAATGTAAAATTTGGTTTCAAAATTATATTCTTTCAATTATAGTTTATTCAAGGCTTTAATTTTAATTTTTTTATGACTCTTCTATATTTTTTAAATTATTTAATTCAATTTTTTAGTATTTGATCTTTGTCTTATTGTAACTGTGATTTTGACACCTATATATATATAGTGACTAATAATTTTAAGTTTTTAGTCATGTGTACGATGTAAGGAGTTATGTTCTCAACCTTTTGTGGTAAAATTCAAGATATTAATTATTAAATTATAAAAAAAAATAATAACGGAGATTTGAATTTTGATTTTTAACCTTAAAAGAACAGTTCATAAATAAAAAATATTGAACTTTTCAATTATTTTTATAAATTTGACCTTTGCGAACTACTAAATCTTAAATTAATATATTACAATTATTTAGCAATATTAATTTAGATAAATTTCAAAAAGTATTTTCTTAGTGAGCATCAGTGAAAATATAAAACATTTAGAGACAGAAGTAGAACCATGAATGGTTTATATAAAATAAAAACTTATAATCCATTGATTACAATGATTGCACATGGTAGACTCAATTATTATAAATTATTATAGAATTAACATATGTTGCACCTAATGTGCAAGGTTTTTTATGTCATAATTTAGGAGAGTTGTAGGTGGTTGTATTGGATTTGGACCAGAAGGAACTTCTCTTTTAATTTCTTGCATGAGTGAATCATGCTTGTTGGAAACCAGAGATGGTTCAATAATGAAAGTTGGAGGTGATTGTATTGGATTTGGACCTGAAGGAACTTTTCGCTTAATTTCCTGCATGAGTAAATTGTGCTTGTTGGAAATCAAAGACGGTTCAATAATGAAAGTTGGTGGTGATTGTATTGGATCTGGACCTGAAGGAACTTTTCTCTTAATTTCCTGCACTAATGAATCGTGCCCATTGGAAACAACAGACAATTTAGTAATGAGAGTTGCATGTGGCTTAATCGGATTTGGACCTGAAGGAACTTCTCTCTTAATTTCTTGCATGAGTGAACCATGCTCATTGAGAACAAAAGATGGTTTAGTAATGAAAGTTCCAGGTGGCTCAATTGGATTTAGACCAGAAAGAACTTTTCTTTTGATTTCATAACTTGATAGTCGATCACTAACAACAAAAGAAATGAGTAAAAAAGAAATAACACTAAACAAATAAAATTTAGAGTTTGCCATCTTCTTTTGTTGTTTTATCAATTTCAGAACATCATTTATATAGTGAAGATCAATGGTTGTATACAAATGACATCACAATTTGAAATAAGCATACGCTAACTTTTTTTTTTTTTTTTAAATGTCAATTTCTGAATTCTTACATTAATATACCAAAATTACTTGTATTATTAAAAGTGTAATAAATACAAACTTTACCCGTTATGATCTCATAATATCACTTTAAATTTATTTTAAAAAAATTAACTATGACTAAAGTTTTATAATTTTTACATATGTTATTGTTTTGTGCAAATAAGATTTTTTTTTAATTCTACGTTTTTTAACTCATGTATCATTTTATTTACTATTTTGCATACGACTTTCCCTCATCACTATACTGAAGAGAAATTACTCATAGAAGATTTTAAATATTATTAACAATTTTTTAATATTACACAAAAAATATAAATGACCTAATTAATGTAACTTAATAAAATTCACGGTAGAAAAAATTAAATCTTATATTATTAAATATAAACAATATGCTATCGGCATACACAATAGAATTAAATATATAATACAGTTATATTCTATAGAGAAGTTATTACAAAATGTTGTATCTATTAAATTTAATAAAATCATTAGATTCTGTATTTGTATGTTGACTTTCACCAAATGTAAAATGTACTAATTAAATTTTTGACTTTTTTTAAGTCAAATTATAATAACTTTTATACTTAGAATAAATTTAAATCTTATTATTACCTTATATATATATATATATATATATATGAGATACGATTCATTGATACTAGGTGTATACTAAATTTCAATCGTATAAATTAAATAATTTAATGGTTGAAACACTTGTACTTTATTGCTTTGGTTAAACAAGGTAACTTTTCAACTGTTAGATTATTTAATTTGTATGGTTGAGATTTGGTGTAAGACTTTTAGACTTACACCTAGTGTTAATGGATCATATTCCTATATATATATATATATATATATATATATATATATGGGACATGATTTTCTTATAGTAGTGTAAGTCTAAACTTTGACACTCAATCTGAGCATTTCATTTAACTTACATCTAATGGATTAGATGTAAGTTAAATGAAAGGTTCAGATTGAGTGTAACTATTTTTAAACTTACACTAGTGTGAGGAGATTCTTCCTCTCTCTCTCTCTTTATATATATATATATATATATTTGTAAATAAATTATGAACTATATATATATATATATATATTTTTTTTACTAATAAATAGGGCCTAAAGGTCCTGAACAAGAAACACTAGCAATTTAGTCTAAAAAAAGAGAACCCCAAATCGTACATCCTAAGGAAAGAAACTAAGGAGGGAGAATGATCATCAAAACAAGAAACAAACAAACCAGCTTTAGACCCACTCCTGGCAAGCTAATCTGTACATTGGTTAACTTCTCTAAGGATATGACTAAACCTAATAAAGTTAACTTTAGATAATAACAATCTAATATCACTAATCACAAAAGAAAGGGGATTATTACAAGACTGATAATTTACAATTAAAGAAATAACGTTCTTAGAATCACACTCTATCCAAATAAGATGAATATTCTTGTTAATTATGAGTTGGAAACCCCAAAAGATTCCCTATCACTCAGCAACTAGGGATGACTAATGATGAAAAGATTTATCGCGAATCCTCATCAAAATATAACACAAATTAATGTAATACTAGGGTGCTAACCTAGGTTGTCCTCTTGTGAATCATTGGATGAGTGACCAAATACCAAACAAGTAGTATGTAATGAATTCAATAGACAAGTAAAAAAAGGGGGGTTTATGATTTCAAGTCCAAATTACTCAATCAGAAAATTAAATTGCAAAGTATAATCAATAGTATAATAACCCCTAGTTTGTCCATATAGACTCTATCTCAATTCCTCATAAGATTTAATACTCTATCTTTTCCCTTAATTAGGTCAATTTAACAAGCAAAAATTAACCTTAAATTCTCAGACAAAGTTAAGTAAATCAATGAACTCTAATATCTAATCCTTAGGATTAAGCAACCTTAGAATTACACTCGAAATTAATCAAACCACGTTTAGAACCTTTGTTAAAAATGAATTTGAAGTTGATTAAGCAACACCCTCTCATTCAACTTTTAACTTAGTTCAAGAGATTGAGGAAAGAAGAAATTCATGAAAAAAGGATTTGTACTATCATTAAAAGCCTAGGAATTCAAGAATCCATATGAACTCACTAACATTACAAGAAAGTTAGCCCTCCATGAGGATGGGTTTTACCATTACAAGATGAGAATCAATGAAAACTAATGACATCAATGAAAAAATCAAAGAAAAGAAATTCAAACCTTAGGTTGGACCTTTGGCTGTCACCCAAGGCCGACCTAGGCTCTCCAAAAATGTCCTAAAACCCTAAAATATCTAGAAGTCAAAGGTACTGCAAAAAGTCCCTAACCCTAAATGGTAAAAATCTATTTATAGTAAACTTGAAGCCTTCTAGAGTAATTACTCTTGCTCATAAGAGTAAACACGTGTAGGGTCCTTCACTCTTGGGCTCTCTGGAGTGTTTACTATCACTTACGAGAGTAAACACGTGTAGGTCTCAGTGTTTCCTTTGGCTCTGGAGTGATTACTGTTACTTCTAAAAGTGATTACTTTGGCTTGTCCTTTGGAATTGACTCTCTAGAGAGATTACTATAGTGCCTAGGAGTGATTACTTTCACTTCATATTTTCCCAAGAGCCAAAAATTCTTGGAATTTGTCTAGAAAATCCTGCACAATTATTCAAATGAGTGAAATTGCAAGAAATATTTACAAAAATTAGTGTAAATTAAACAAAAATTAATAAAGTTATAATAATTGACCTAAATGAGATTTTTATATCATTTATAATTTCTAAATCTATTTTTCTATTAAAAATCTATAAAAAGCTAAACAAAATATGTATAAATTGTGGATTCATCACAACCATAAACTTAAACTTTTGCTTGTTCTCAAGCAAATCGAAACTCAAGAAAATTAAATGTAAAAGGTTGGATTTATCCAATTTTTTTTTTCAAAAATTTTCATTTCAATCTTATGCTCTAATTGGCACTTCCATTATTTCTAAAATCATGGACTCATTCAACAGAAAAATCATACTCTTATCAATTATTTTCATGCAAAGTCCTACTAAACTGAAACAAAAATCTAGTAAGGTTTCATGCAAATCACACAATGCAAAGAAATTATCTAGCTCACCAGATGATGTTTTACTCTTCAGTCATCAATGTTTCAGGCTAAGTGTTTCTCACAATTCAAGCATTTTGCCTCATCACACCATATGCTTGCCTATATTCTCAATCTCCTTTGCCTAGATACAATGAATCACCTATCATCAATTGTGATTTTATGGACTTTGACAATCATTCTCTTCTTCTAATTCAAGCATTTATTTTTTTTAAACATGTATTATTAACATGTATAATGTACACTACCCTAAACTTAAGATTTTGCTTGTCTCAAGCAACTATAGTCATGATCAACACTCTAAACTTAGTTTCTTGCATTTACTCTTGATGCTACTCAAAAGAAATACCTCTCTTAAGGTAAGGAAATTATTTTTGCAAACTAAGTTTGGCAAAAGAAGAAAATCTGGAGCAAGGGAAATTAAGTGCAAAGGTGTTCTAGGGTGGGTGGGTGTTACGAATTTAGAATACAACAATATTATTTGTGTAAAATCACTAACTAGCAAGTATACTAGATAGTTGTAGCAAGTAATAAAATTTTGGAAATCAATACGAGTTCCAAGTGTCATCCACAAAGATCTTATTTTCAATTACCACTTCACAAATTGACAATTAGTTGAACCACACAATTCATTTGGAAGATTTGTAACATGTAAAAAGATGAGAAATAAGAACAATAAAAGGTAATAAAATGATGTAAAACAGAATACGAATTTTATATTAAAAATAATATGTGAAAAATAGTTAGGAATCACTTCACCAGATTTTCAATTGCAATGTAATCATGTTTTGGACTCTTAAGAATTTTAATTGATTGATAATCAATTTCACTTCTTTAACCAAAGGACAATTCCTTGCCTCATTAATCCTAATACCTAATTAAACCTCCCTAATTCCTTAGGTGAAATTTAATAAAATATTGCATTAAGTTCTAAAAATTATAGTATTACTAGATTATGATACTTAGTCCTAAGATATCAATAACCAAGGCATATGATTCAGATTTGAAAAATAAACACAATTTCTATTGATGAAGATTCCTCTAAATTCAATTAAATGAAGGATTAGTTCACAACTGCATTAAAAACATAACAACATACTCAATTAAATTAAAATCTCAAGGTCCCGATCCACATTTACATCATAAAATCAAATCTGGATCCATAGATCCCTAACTAAAAAAGTTTAGAACAACATTACAATGGAAGAAGAAGAAGTAAGAGAAGAACAAGACAAGGAGCAGAAAAATATCTTCCAAGACCCAATCTTCACCCTGATTCTTCTAGCAATGAAGCTTGAAAATCGCTTTCAATCTCTCTCTCTGACTTCCCTTAGAAGTTAAAATAGTTAAAAAAAATGAAAAAATGACAAAAATGATAAAAGTCCCTAAATCTGAGCTCCTAACTACTATTTATAATATTTTCCCCACCTTTTTCACTTCTACACTTTAATTTTTGAAAATTATAACATGAAACGCCTTCTAGAAGCTTTTATGGCTGAAGTTGGAACTCAACTCGTCCAATGTTGACACTTAAAAGTGGTTTCTAGAATTTCTTTATTTTACTTGGACACTTTCAGGAGTAAAAGTGTCCATGCACATGTGTTCTATGCAAATAAGCCTTGCATGTGGCTACTTTAAGTAGGCAAAGTGTACATGCACAACTTTAAGTGGCTACTTTCAGTGACTAGAGTGTCTACGCATAACTTCGAGTGGCTACTTTCAGTGACCAGAGTGTCCACGCGCAAAGTGTCTGAGTAAATTAGCCTTGGGCGTGGCTAATCTCAGTAGTGAGAGTGAACACGTGCAAGACTTCAGGATTTCTGTTGTTGGAGTGTTCACTTTCAGCACTTAGAGTTACTACTCACTTGATCTACATGGGTGTTAACTCTATGCACTCAAAGTGGCTACGTCCAATACTTATCATTTGATTCTTGCTCTTTAAGCTTAATAGTTTTACTTTTTCTACTTCAATATCAACTTCAAAGTCTCAACTCATGCTTCTGCACAAAAATTATGTCTTTTTAAGTCAAATTTTTAAGAATTGGAATAAAATCTAAAATTCTAAATTATTTACACAATTATGAATATTAATACAATTTTTATGGTATTTCTAAGTTTATTTGGTACTTTACTACTTATTTATTAACAAAAACTATACTAAAAATGTAGTAAAATGTGGATTTATCACCACCCCAAATTTAGAATTTTGCTTGTCGTCAAGCAAATCAAACCAACTCAAAGTTTGTGTGTGTGTGTGTGCGTATGTTGAGAATGTTTGGCTGTGGCTGGTCTAGTTTGTATGGAATTTGGCTAAATGTATAGTGCAAAGGTGTTCTCGCTACAGCGAAAGATGTCTCACTGGTGTGTGAAAATCGATTACTGGGCAAGTGTACCCATTGTCAGATAATATTGCAAAAAATGGAGTACTAATTGTCGTATCCACAGGGACTGTTACTAAGAATTGCTTCCTTGATTACCCAATTGTTAATGAATATGAGCAAGAGATTATGTTGATGAAATTGCTGAAATAAGAGAATAATAAATTAAAAGAAACATATTTCTTATGATGATAAAATATAGAAGAGTATGACTAAGTGTATTCAAGAGAAATAAACGAGTATCTAGATTGTAAATCCTCCTAAGTATCTAAATAACTGAAATTCTCCTTCAACTACTTAGTTCTAATCCCTTATCGCTGCAGGAATTTCTGAATTAAACTAATACCTTTCTCAAGGATAATGATTCCTAACCCTCAGTTAATCAATTGAAATCTCTTCCTTAATTAATACCCCTAGGTTGCATTAAGTTCATTATGAATTTCATAATTAGGGTTATTCCTAATACAGAAAACTTACGTCTTTCTATCTCTAGAAATACATTCAAGTCCTTTTAATTGAGCAATGTCAATTTCATGCAGGATTTTTACTCAAAATCAAACAAGAAAACAAGATAGGAGACAATTGATACTACTCAATTAAATCCAAGAGAAGAAAACATGAAATAGCATTAAGAAGAATTCCAGAAGGTTTGGTCACATAGGATTCATTACATCTAGATACTCAAAGGAAAATTAAAATCTAAACATGTCGAAACTACAATTACAAAAGAAAGAAATTAAAGAGCTTGATTCCCTTCTCCAGCCGTCACTGACTCTTTCTTTCCTAAAAATAGCATCCCTAGGTTTCTGTGCCAAGTTGCCTTTTATATGAGTGGTCCCAGGGTTCATCTTTTCGTAGAAGTTTAAATTCTGACGCACGTTAAAAGTACACGCCCATGTCTTTGGCCATGTACATCTCTCGTCTCTAACATTTGCCCTTCACAGCTTCCTTGAAAAGTACACGCCCATGTACACGGCCATGTACTTTGGCCGTGTACATCTCTGGTTTTGATGATGCACTTCAATTGACGTGACCAGTTAGATACATGTTCATATACAATGGCGTGTACTTGCTCGTGTATATCTCTAGCTTGATTATGTGCTTGATTTATACAACCAGTGAGATACACACTCATGTACATGGGCATGTACTTGCTCGTGTATATTTCTAATTTTGATTTTTGCTTCAATTCTAACTATTCTTTAAAGCTTTCACTTCTTAATCCTTTTCTTTCTTGAAATATGAACAAAATGGACTTAATAATGAATTCTCTCAATGAATAACTCAAAATCTTAATTATCATTCATGATCTATATTATAAGACCAAGTGTGGAATGAATTTATCACTTAGTGTAGTGAGAGGACCCTGGGAGGAAGGTGTCTCGCTGCAGTGAGAGAGTGATAGTGAGGGGTGTATTTCTGGGTGTAGTTTCAATGTAGCGAGAGGGTCTCGTTATAGTAAGATTCTGCAGAAACCAGGGTGCAGTTTCCTATGAGATTTTCACTGCAGTGAGAGTGTCATGACCAGAGGGTATTTGAAGGGGGTCAGTATTTGAGAAATTCATTTCCCATTCCTCTCTTCAAAATATCTTTGATTCTCTCTACCCAAAATCCTATTTCACTGATTAAATTGCCTCCAAGTCATTCCGGAGCTAGATTGAAGGTTGGTTTCTTGTTGAGAATGCTTGGAGGTGAGTTTTAATGGTTAGGGTTTTGGTTTTCCATCCTCATTCTCTGTTTCCTTGGTTTCCTATGGTTCTCATTGGGTTCTTCCATGTATTTAGGACTAAGTTCGTGTTGGAAGCCTTCTCATTGGTGATTTCGTGTATGGGTCTTCAATTTGAGGTAAGGGGGGACTCTACCCTATCTCATTATGTTTGAATGCCATGTAATTTGCTATACAGTGTTATATGGATAGTTTGGAATGTGTGTGTTTGGTAGAATTGATTGTGATGAGATTGTGGTGGAAAGATTGAATAGAGTATAGTGTGTATGGTGGAATAAATTGATGGATGTGAATTATGTTAAAATGTTGTGTGTTAAATGTAACGTGAATAAATGTAGGCATCTGTGTCATGTACTCCAAAGAAAATTCTGCTAATATAGATGTTAAAGTCAAATTTTCTTTTGAAAATTATATTATAAGTAATATACTTGTGTTATCTCATAATTAAAATGTTATTTAGCACAGTGACGTATAATGTCATTAATCCTTTATAAAAAAAGGATCGTGACAGATTTCATCTCTATTCTCCTATTTTCATAATTAAGACTAAATAATCTATACAGCTTGCTTAGTTACTTGTCAAATTTTTTAAAGATGTGATTTTGAATGTTTCATTTATCTTAAACTTTTCAAGATAAAAATTACCCGCTATGAGTTCTTATTTTTTAAAATAAGTTTAGGTTCTTAAAAATATTCAAGAGAATGTAGTTTCAAATTTGTGAAAAAAAATTTCTACAACATGTACATAAATTCAAACAAAATTATATATATGTACTTTAAATAAGAAATATGAAAAAAAAAATTCTCTAAAGCTTTATTTGAGAGTTTGATGGGAGAGAGAAGAAAAAGTTTTAAAGCATAAAAGATGAAAGAAAAGGAAAACAGAGGAGGATTGATAAAAAAAATAAATAAAAATCTCACATCAAGAGAACTTAAAAACATAAGCTTAGAAAGGTTTTAAAAAGTTTATAAAATATTATCATCTCATATAAAATTTTTTAAATAAAGATTATCATCGAATAAGTCTTCTCATTCTCTCTTTTTCCCTCGTAAAACAAATTGTCAAAGAAAGCCTAATGGTCTGATCCCAAACTTCAATTGAACATTGTCCTTAATGTTATTAATTTAAAGGATTATTGAGATAATTATTGTATGATAAAAAAAATATTTCAATATAAAGCGTGAGTGAAAGAAACTTTCCTTATGCTTTGTGCTTCATTTTAGTAGTGGAATTGTGTTGTGTGTGTGAATGTGTTCCATTTTGTAATTGCAACGATAGGAGTTGAGTTTTAAATGCAAGATGTGTAAATCAATGATAAGGAAGTTAAGGCTTAGATTTGGGACCCTTCTGCACCAATGTCTAATCCTGTTTAACTAAGCATGTACTACTCCCATCGACATTGTTTCTACAACTGTTGACATGGAAGATCCTTTTCTGCATTAGCAAGCTCGCCTATAGCCTCGAATTAGGACCGCCGGTGGTGTGCATCAAAGTCATGGAGGAGGACGTGGCAACATCTAGATTACTATTATCAGTGTTGAGCTTTTGGTTAGTTGACTCATTAGTAGTTGAGTTGGTTTTGTAACATCTTCAATTTCTTATTTAAAAGTAAATGAATTTTGTAGCAAAGGGGAAAGGAGAATTTGTTCTATTTTATAGCTTAAAGAATTGGATAAAAGCAAAACTTACATTCCTCTTATGAAAATTTTGCTTAATTCAAAAGTATTTAAAACTTTCAAAGGAATAATTTTGAGACTTTAAAGTGATAAATAAAACTTAAATTTACATCAAACAAATTATTTGGTTCACAATGCATACATATAATTCTAAGACATAATCAATAACACTTCAAAATTATTAATTACAACAAGAATTTATCCAAGTATTTTAGAACTCTAAAATTGACATTTAAAATATTTACAGAACTTGCCAACTTAAAATGTAAATAGAGTAAAGTACTACAATTTTTTAAATTATTCTAGTCCTCACAGAACGATCTTTCTTCCAATATCACTGGACTATGATCCTAGAACGGATCAATCACCTTTATTCCCTCCTCATTCGCCTTCTTGAAAATAGTTAGTAAGGGTAAGTATTTCCCGCCCCACTAAATCTCTTATTCGACAAAAGAAAGATAAATATATATTTAATTCTGAAACCATTATCTAATAAACATTAGATTAGCAATAACACTCAATCATACAGATCATTATCACAACGGAGCACACATACAACAACTAAACAATCATAATACATGTATTGTACCACATCAATCAATATGTCACAATACATGTATCCTAATTGCACCTGTCGATGTATTATAACACATATATCATAACAAAATCAACAGATATTGTACAATGCATATATTATAATTATACAATTTCTATACTACTTCGTATTCATCACGCTTTCCCATATATTACACTTTCATATTCATTATCCTGGGATCCCTTGAGGATTTCATAACATAAATAGCTGTTGGTTAACCATAGCAACATGGATACACACGTGTGCCGACCTGGCCCTTTTTAGCAAAGGTATGGTCAGGGGTTTAGGTGAGACCTGTGGTATCTTTTCTCTCTATTTTCATTAATTTTGCGTAATCATAGGAAAGCATCCACCACCCTCATTTTCCCTAGATTTTTTTACAATCATCCCCGTCTTCCACACCCTCAATGTATCTTTGTGATTATTTATACTTATTCTCAGCATTTCTTATGTCATTCTCATTCTTTTCCATATCCTTCTCATAGATCAATGTGTCTTAATACGTGAGTCTTGATCATATAACTTAATGTATTATAATATATGTATTATGGGTACACCTTTCGATGTACCACAATACCTTTATCATGATCATATCTCTCATCTCTTTTGATTCACGCATTATGATCACACATCTCATAATTTCTCCCACATGTTATATCATTCACTTCTGTACATAATAGTCTCTTTTAATCCAAGAATATTCAAACATTTTTCATCATTAATATAAATCTACCAATTTCAACACACCTTAACTATCATTCAACATCCACATTTACTATATCATCTAACACAAAAATATCATCAAACAATTTTACACCACACATACCAATACAATATGCCAAGTGTCAAACACTTTCAGACTCAACCCAATCATACAATCCAACGTACATACTTTTCAGTAATAATAAAGTCTTCTATCCTAAGGTGCATCATCCAGTATTCACTATAAGTCTATTATTCCAAAAATGTCAATAGTAATTTTTAACTATCTCTGAACAATATGCACTAGTAAAATTCTAATATCCCTCAAAAATAATTTTGTTAAGAGCTTTTACTACCATTTATATTTAGATAGTTTTGAAAATAATCAAGGATTTTTCATGTTCAGCTCTCTATTCCTACATTTTAGATTAAAATATTAGAGTTCTAGAGTTCTAATAGGAAAACTTAGTATTTTCAAACCAAAATACCAAACAAGATTTAAGGTTTAGGACTAACTCCCCTTACATAGAAATGGGTCTCTTAGACTGAGTTTTCCTAGAGATCTAAAGAAAGGCACAACGTCCTAAGAGAAGATATTGCCTTGAAGGTTGAGGTTTCCTTAAGTATCACAAAGTATAAAACCTAGATTGGATAAAACTAAGAAACAATAATGAAGTTGGAGAACCTAGCTCTAAGAAACTTACCTGGATTGAAGGGTTTAACCTCTAAGCCCAAATTCGATAGAAGATTGAAGTTTAGAGGAGGATTTCTAAGAAGATAGGGGGAAAGATCAAAGAGAATAGAGGAGGGGTAAAAAATTTGGATTGTAATCCAAGTTTTCTAGGTTGAAAGTCCTTAAATACTCCTTACCTCGTGATATTCTCGCTATAGCAAGCTATCTCTTACTACAACGACCTATCTCTCTCTGCAGCAAAAAACTAGACAAAAATTTCCTTTGTTGTCTGTCATTCTACCTACAGCTAAAGCTCCTCACTACAGTGAGTGCTTCGTTGCTACAGTGACAGAATACTGGCTACAACAAGAGAGCATCTGTAACGCCCCAAAATTCATCAACTAAGTTAGTGACTCTTAGATCTAGTTTGGTTACTATTTATGATTTGCTAGTATCGGAATAATTAGCTAGATGTTGACATTTCTATTTTTATTCTCCGAAGAGAATATTAACTTGACCTCTAGATTCTACATTTTAGAGTAACTACATGCAATTCATTTGGCTTCAATATCATCCAAAATTTCCCTGATTACTTTTAGCTTAATTGTCCAAAATATCCTTGAGAATCTTGTTAAAAAAAAGAAGTCAAATTCTGTCTATTTAAATTATTCAAAAAATCATAATTATTCATCTCAAAAAATATGAGATTTTGTAATCATTTCATAGATTTTGTAATCATTACAAAAATTCTATAATCATTTCAAAAGATTTTATATTTATTTCAATAATCAATACAAAAAGATTTTGTAATCATTACATAGATTTTGTAATCATTACGAAATATTCTATATTTATTTCAAAAAATTTTATAATTACTACAAAAAGATTTTGTAATCATTACAAAATATTTTATAATCATTTCAAAAGATTTTATATTTATTTCAAAAGATTTTATAATCATTTCAAAAGATTTTGTAATCATTACTTTAAATATTTCTAAATCTAGTATCGGCCACTAGATTTTCATCCAAAATATTCTTGTCCCCTATATTACAAACATCATAATTACCTGAATCTTCTGAAATCTAATACTGGCCACTAGAATTACATGTAAGAGGTTCTTGTCTCCTAGTTCGCAGACATAATCATTTTGGAACATTCATGTCTTGTCTTCCAAAATGCTGACACCATAATTACCGTAATTATCTTTCTTGAAATTTGCACCATGTCAAATGTCCCGTCCACATGTCAACCTAGTCATGTCATATTCCTTTCCAGCCAATCAAAATTCATGCAATGCTGTCCAAAATCTTTTCTTTGAAATTTTGTGCAAGTTTTGAGATTTGTATTACCCAAAACCGTGTGCATGCAATTGGCAAATCTTTCCATTCATTTTGCTTGCTAAAAGTGTATGTGTTTTGCTTACAAGTTTTGTTAAAAAGCTACTATTCCAATTTAAAAACCGTGACCACATTTTCTTATGTGATTTTTAACCATTTCACTTCAATTGTCACATTTGGAACCTTGCCTAAAATTTGGAACTTGTAAACCTTGTCCAGCAAGCCAAAACCATGAATGTCCAATTGCACTTGGCAATTAAGGCTTTGACTCCCCATATAAATTAATTTACTTATCCCATTTGCTCATTTTGCTTTCCAAAAAGCCAACAACCTTTACCCAAATCACCTCACCACTTTCTCTCATATTCTCTCATTCTCACTCTCTAAAACCATTAAGCCCTTACCTATAAACCTAAGTTACTCTTCCATTCTATCATTCTCTCCTTTTCTCTCAAGGAAATCGAGAGACTCCTAACCCAAAATCAAACCTTTCTCTCATCCTCTCTTTGTTTCCTTTCAACCAAAACATTCCTTCATCCTTCTCTTCAAGAATCCGTGAGGAACAACTCAAATTTGGAGGAAGATTCAAGCATTTTGGTGGACTTCTTGTTCGGTCCAGCAACCAAGCATTGGAGATCAACTTTGTTCAAGCTCATCCTCTTCATTTTCACATCTTCGTCCAAGGCAAGGGGGAGTTCTCACCTTGTTTGTCTATGTGCTTGCTTTTAATTGTGCCTTCGATTAAATCTAAAAGCTTATCCTTTGAAGTTTTCTTGTGTTCTTGGTTTGTGGATGCAAAGTATGTTGATTTATCTCTTTGCATGTTGAATCTTGTCATTACATGTTGATTTCTCTCTTTGCATGTCTCAGATCCTTCTCTTTCAAACTTGATTTCAATTTTGAATTGAAGTTGCCCTTTTTGATTATAAAGCCAAAGTTTTGCATGTTGTTTTATTCTTTGCATGTCATAAATCTTTGATGGAAATCCATGTGCAGTTTTAAAATTACTCAAAAGGTTACTCTTTTCATGTTTTTTTTTGTACTTTGAATTTCTTGAAAAATTTGTGTGATTCAAAGGAAAGTGTTTGGTCTGAGAAAAATCACATATCTTGCTTGGTTGTCTCAGTTTCTTTGCTCTAAACTTGATTCCCACCTCTAAACAAAATTTTGCCCTCGGATGATAAAGCGAAGTGTTTTCATGTTAAGTTTTCACCTTGCATGTCATAGATTCTTAGTGGAAAATTCTAGGCATTTTCGATTTCATTAAAAGAATTTGTGTTTTCATGCTTTGGTGTCTTGAAACTTTGGAAAAAGAAGAAAAGGGGGCTTGCATGAATTTGAAGAGATAATTGTACAAAGTAAAAAATTTTCTCGGATTTGATCTTGGAAAGGCACTAGAAATCTTAACTTTGCTTTGCATGCCTTGATTTTGCAAGAAAACTAAATGACAGTGAAAAATGGTACATTTTAGCTTTGAGATAGTTGAATCTGTGTAGGGCTATATGTGATCTTCATTAAATAGAACTTTTTTGCAAGTTTGACTGATTGACATTGATGTGTGTTTCAATTTTTACCATTGATGTTATGCTGGAAAATTTGAATTTAACATGCATGTGATGTGTTTGGAATATGTGAATGGATGTGATCTTTTGAACTATTCATTTTTAGTTTTCGTGACATGGAAACCGTGTGGAACTATGCTTAAATCTCTTGGTGTTGTTTGCTGAAATCTTGAGATGATGGTTGAGTAAATGGGTGGATGTGTTGTTGTTCAGAGTGTGAATGTGTCATGAAAGGCTAGTGAAAAGTGAGTCACATGCATCATTCATTTGAAACATAAATTAATTGATAAATATTTGATAAAGTGCAGTTGTTTTGTGATGGTGATTCAGTGTGAATTTGATAAAGTTTGTGCCTTGAGGGCTATTTGAGAAATGAATGGTGAACAAAGTGTTTATGTTGATTTGATGGATATGCTTGTGTATGGAGACCATGGGAGTGTGAAAAGATTTTGATAGACTCTATGTCTGAACGACTATCCTTGGTGGAGAGTGAAAAATCGAGAGGTAAAATCATGTAAGTTTGGGAATTAATTCACTTACTTAAGGATAAAATGATGGTTTGGAATGGTTTAGAGATTGATGAGAAAGTTAGAATACAAAAATAGAATTGAGATAGTAAGGTCATATGAGGTTTGGGTGATAGAAAGAAATTAATTTAAAGAGATTAGACATTTAAAGGAAGCAAGTGATAAAATAGGTTCATGATATAATAAGATTGAGTGAGTTTTAAAGTATGAAAGGAATGAGGAAGTAAAGGTTTAGTTTGCTAAGAATGAAACTGATAATTAGATTTCAAATGGTTAATTTGAGAGTTTAGTTTACTAAGAGTGAAACTTGTGATGAGATTTCAAGTGATTTGATTCGAAAGGTTTGATTGGTTGAGAGTGAAATTGTTGATGAGAATATAAGTAGTTTGATTTGAATATTGTTCACCGAGACTTGACTTAATAAAATTATTATATAATAAGAAACAAGAATATGTTGAGTCCATGAATGAGTTGGACATCTATATCTATGATAATGAGAAATGATAATGTGTTTGAGTCCATGTTTGAGATGGACGACTGAATTTGTAAAATGTTGATGAACTGATGAAATTTGATTATGATGAAAGCCGAAAACTGGCTATTGAGATTGACTACATGGAGTTTGCCATGATGGGAGCCCTATATGGCTATTTTTCTATCTATGCATTTAGCCCTAAGATGGCTATGTTAAAACGAGAAAACTTATGAAAGAAAATGATAAGCTTTACGACATGCATCATACTCTTACAAGTGATAAGGCATTGGCAGTGCACAATTGATGGTGTGCAGGTTCAGGTCCCATGTAGACCTACAGGGGGTGGTAAAAGGGGAATAATCGACCTAGGAGGCGCAGTCTAGCTCACTGTGGCTAGGTCGTGACCATGCAAGCCTTTGCCAAATCTGACAAGAACCACACATTCAATGGTCATTGAGGTCCATTCCCAAAACTTATAGGCGTATGCGTCTGATTAACTACTGATGGGCGTATGCATCCAATTGATCATTGATCATGATATATCTATATTTCTATATGTGCTTTCGTAGGGAATGGCGTCCTTCGATCGCCTTGTTGATTCTGGTGGTTGTTGATTTTGGTGATTGATGACTTGATGATTTTGGTGATGGGATCCCCATGCATCATTTGCATACTATTAAAACATGAGAGACTATATAGGTGAGGTTGAGTCTGAATTTGGTGCTGAGTATGACTGTTGTTTTCTCTCTGATATCTTACTAAGTACTTAATGATGCATGTTGATTGTTGAAATTGTTTGTGATTGTGACGCCACCTTCCTTGGGTTATGGCTGATTGGATGATTGTTTGTGTGTGGAGAACTCACCCCTTTGATTTGTCTTGTGTCATGCTATTTCTCTTGTGTATATATATACAGATGGACAGGAATAAGGTGAAGGCATGGAACCTACCTTCTAAGAAGAATATCTGCTACTTATTCACCCCTTTGCGCTGCTAAATGGATCGAGGAGAACGATGGAGATCTTGCTTCTACTTTTAGTCCTTCTTCCCCTACTTATTCTGCGAAGTTTGACCCTATCAACGATTATTCTCCTTATGATTGATTTGATGATTTTATATGTTTATATTATTAGGGGAACTGCTCTTAGGGAGTCTGGTTATGCTAGAATATGTATTTGGATAATGTTATTATTTTAAGTTATGTTAAAGTATTAAGACTATTTTCCTTGATGGATCAACTGATATTTATAATATATGGAGACATTTTCATATTATGAAATTGTGATTAATCTTACTAATGATGAGATGTTGGAATAATGTTCTATCTATGAAATAACGAATGTTGAAATACAATATGTATGTTAACTTTCTCTTTCAAAAAAAAAGAAAAAGAATATATACTTATGTATTTACACTTGTATTTGCTTAGGAAAAAAATGCTATTAGATTTTGGTGTTTTTTGAGTTGCTATAATATAAAAATGGTATCAGAGGTTTAGTACTAAAAGGGTCGTTACAGCATCAAAAAGCCTAATTCTAGACGTTCTTCCTCGCTACAATGAGAGATATCTCGCTACAGTAAGATACCCTGCACAAAATTTTTGTTTTTCCATACAAGGGTAACAAAATTGAGGGTGTTGCAGGTTTTGTTTTGCATTAATGGCTTTGATTTCA
Organism: Abrus pulchellus subsp. cantoniensis; assembly: GCA_024086825.1. NCBI lineage: Eukaryota > Viridiplantae > Streptophyta > Magnoliopsida > Fabales > Fabaceae > Abrus > Abrus pulchellus. Next base: position 14,343,019 of record CM044053.1, on the reverse strand, counting down.
TTGTTTTTTCTTTTTTCTCTTTAGTTGTCAGTTCCAAAGATATTTTATTGAGCTTAATGGAGTCGTGTGATCTATGTAACTGACCTTACTTAATGAGATAAGGCTTAATTGTTATTATTGTTGTATTAGATTTAATAGTTATTGTAGTATTTTTATTTTGTTGTCATTTCCAAGAATTGTCAATAATAATTTTTTTTTGTAAATATTATTATTTATTATTTCATTGGTTTAGTTTCTTTGATTAGAGACTTGTAGTTTACTTGGTAAAGCATCCACTCTGTGTGCAAAAAACATTACCATTTTATTATCGAAGTTGATGGGAGCTCTATTGGTGGGTATCACAAACCATGTATATTTTGTGGGATCTTGCATTTGTTAGAATCAAAGTGAGTAACCCCTACCACTTAGGCAAATTTTTTTTTCGTTTCATAGAAACCATTGTTGTTATCTTTTGGGATTTTATTCTTTACACTTGATTGTTGGGTAGCACATTAGCTAAATGTTTAAGTGGAATATATATCTAAAATTCTTATTTTTGTCTATTTTTGTTATCCATTTATTACTAATTCATATATTGTTTCTTTGAAGTCTATTTAAACATGGAAATCAAAGTTTTGAAAATTATCCACTCTATGTGTGAAATCATTATAGTCACTAAGTCATTTTTCAAAGTTAATGCGGTTAATTCACTACAAGAAAAGAATAGTTTACCTATAGTTAATTATGACATTAACGAGAGTTTAAATCGTTGTAAATAATATTACCCGCGATTGAACAAACTGTAGATAATTTAAGTATAGCAAATAAATTATCGGTGGTTTTGAACAATCATAGGTAATTTTTGTATTCCCTATGGTTACCTAATCTCTATTAATTATCTACGGTTTTGATAAACGCTATTAATTACCCACGATTTAATAACCACCATTAATTACTTGTTGTTTACTAATCATCGTTAAATACCTGTAATTCAACAATCATTGTTAATTACCTTGGGTTTGATAATCATCATTAAATACCTGCAGTTTTTAAACCCCAATAAATTAACTTGGATTGCCTGTGACAAAGTAAAAAACAAAAAACTTAATTTCAATGAATAGTAAACGAGTATAGAAAGATGTAACACCTTATAATTATAATTTCTAAATAAAATGAATTTCGTAAAACTGCTAACAAAATAGAGGTTTTCATTCAAACAGTAGTTTAGAACTCAATTTCATAAAATGGTTTGTAATAGGAAATGATTACAAGTTCGTTTCATAGCTTGCTACAGAGGGCCCGGTGCTGATCGTCTTGGTTACCTGAAAAATAAGCGTAAGGGTGAGTCCTTTACTTTAGCATAAGCACACAAATAAGCATAAGACTCACCTGAACTATCTCACTCAAGGTACACAACAACAATCACAAGCAGGTGCGCTCACTGCACCAACAACCAATCCACACAGACACACAATCACACGTGCGCTCCCCACACGTAGCCACGCTTACTGCGGCAATGTGATCACAGATTCCTGATGCCCTCAACCTCAGGAACTTACTCAGTTATGCTATGGATGGTCGCCCGAATAACTCCCGCTCCACGGATACAACATGTGCAGTATTGAGCCCTGCAGGCAAATGTTATAGTTAGAGGCCAAGTCAGGAGGAGAATGTGTGGCCTGTGGTGCACCCACGCTCACTGTTGGTGTCACCACCAACCTCTCTTCCCCAAGGTATTACTACCGCCTCCATCTTCCATACCCCCAGTGTATCTCTGAACCATTCATAGTTCTAACACCTAAACACATCATCATTCATTCAACATGTCATCCACACTCATTTTCAACCATTCACATTATTCAAATTGTAATCAAGGGCATGTCGACACAATTTCATTCATATTATAACCAACCATTTCATCACAATCGTTATACATCATGCTCAATTTATTCACATTCACATTTCTATCATACACACATTATTTCCTTGCATCCAATGGCAACTAACACAAGCACATCACTCAATTTCACACAATATGCTGGAGGTCGGACACCTTTGGACTCAACCCAATTTGTACAATTCATCAATACACATAACCTCATCTCCTATTTCTATCACATTACTTTATTCATTCAAATAAACTCATTCCTAACAAAGATAAATAGAGTAAAGTACTCTCCTTACCTCAAAAACGAAGACCCAATGTGATACAATAATAGAATCAGCTCCCTACACGAAATTCGTCTCTAAAACAGACCAAAATTCCAAGGGAACTTAAGGAAAACCTCAGAAAATGAAAGTGAGGGACGAAAACCAAAACCCTAGCTATAGAACTTACCTCTAAGAGCCCCAAATACTTCCCCAATCCTCAATCTAGCTTCCAATCGGTCTTGGAGGGGTCCCAAATGGTCGGAATAGGCTGGGTGGAGAGAATCGTGAAGGAGAGAGGGGGAAATCATGAAAAATAACCTTCTCCTCAGACCCTAACCCTTCAAATACCCATCTGGTCGCGACACTCTCGCTGCAGCGAGATATTCTCGTTGCAGCGAGCATGCCCTCTCGCTACAGCGAAAAAACTAGAGAAAATTGCACTCTAGTTTCTGCAGAATCTCGATACAGCGAGACCCTCTCGCTACAGCGAGACTGCACCAAAAAATGCACCCTAAACTATCACTCTGTCGCTACAACGAAACATTTCTCACTACAGCGAGAAGGCGACAGTTGCATGTCTTCCTCCCAGGGACCTTTCACTATAATGAGAATGCCCTGCACCAGGACTTAACCTATATCTTCCATTCCAAATTCCAATCACGCACACGTGTCTACATACATTTACATATATCTGTATCCACACACACATTCCCATTAAACTAAGGCACATCCTTACATCCATATCACCATCAAAATCAATCAACACACTACAAAATAAAAATATCAATATATATATATATATACATGATTAATTAATAATACAAAACTCGGGGCATTACAAAAGAAGTAGAATGATAGGATTATGGGATCCAAATTCAACCAAAACTAGCCAAGAAACTTGTACAAAGGATGTCTTATATTTTATTGCTTTCTATATTATTTTTTATGTGTTTTTTTTTTATAAAAACTTTTAGTCTATTTCACTTGTTGTCGCAATAATGGCTTTTTTATTTAAATAATACATTTTTAAAACAATTTCTTAAAATAAGATTTTTTTAGAATTAATTCTCTGTAATTTTTTGCCATGTGAGTAGTAATATCACTTATGTATAAATGATAATAAATTAGTATTATTTTAGTAGGCTATTGTCTCAAAATGATCAAAATTATTCAGAAATTGACACGTGTCATAACCAAATGTGTATCGGAGGAGATTGGATGATAGCATGTGTATCGAACAAGATAGAGCGATAGTAATGTGTAATATTTTATCCTTGGACAAGCAGCTTTGTTTAGAGAGGGGCAAATTCATGTTAGGCGACATCTATGCCATCCAAAAATAGGGAACCCTGTTAGAGTTATCCTTCCCTAATTGAAAGTGCTTTATGCTAAGATCCAAATTCTTTATATTCTTATGCTTTTTAATTTTTCCAATTGTGATTATGAAGTCCTATAGCTACTTACTATCGTTACCTCCATAGATGAAGATGTAACTTACCTCTATATTGAAATCTATTCTCTTTATTAAATTCTAAAACCAAGTTCGTATTTTACTGAGATAATCGGCATCACTTTTCCTGAAAGGAAATGCTTCGATGACCCATTAAAAGATAATGTTCATTGCATTCTCATTCATTATCTCACCTTGAGGGTTGATCACAGCTAAACATAGGCTTACTGTTGTAATATTTAGGCTTCTCCCTTATTATCCCAATTCCTGGAACTCCCACAAGTACTCCAACACGTGCCATTTGATGCCTTCCCTCAAATTCTTGAATCGTTCCTTCAAAAGGGCATCCCAAACATCCATAATGGGGATCTACAAAGTCTTGAAATCCCCTTTCTTGAAACCTTGAATTTCATCACTTGGGTTTTCCAACAACCTGCTATGGATGGAATTTAAAAGCAAAATCTCATCTTGAATGTTGTCAAGGCCCAAAAAGAACAGCATCACATGTTTATGTTTGTCCCCCTTCGAACAACGATGCTCTTTGCAGGATAAAATATTACATTACTTTCACCTAATCTTGTCTGATACACGTTATTGTCCCATCTATACATCTGGTTACGGTATGTGTCAATTTCTAAAGTAGTATCAACCATCTTAAAACAATAGTCTATTAAAATAATAATAAAAATTTTCTATCGTCTATATGAAAAAAAAAGCATCAAAGAATTAGTTTTAAAAAAAATTATTTTAAGAAATTGTTTTTAAAAATGTATTATTTAAATAAAAAAGTCCACAATAAAAACATTTGTTATTCATATGAGTTAAGGTATCTCATTAAAATTTAACGTCCACTCTTCCACTTTTTAATATTTGATATATTTATAATTCATTTATCTTAGAAATCAGAAGCAGAATCAGCCATCACCTATTTGTAATTATAAACATGTTTTGTTAAATAAAATCCTAAAATTCATCAAAATATAATGTCTCCTCACTTTTCCCCTCTCCAAATCATATTCTCTTTTCGAACGTTGCCCTTTTTGTCAATTTGGCTTTCCTATAATACCACTAATGGAATATTTTAATCAAAATTTAATTACACTACCCATCACAAGACTAAGCGTTGCAAGTCTTTTATTCTTACTATTTGCATCAATAAGGGTTCTACACCTGTCTAAGAAGATAGCAAAATTGGGAGTGATGCTTTGGAGGTCAATGTAGCTAGTAAACAAGCATGCATGATTAAGCATTTGGATAACATGAAGGAATTTATGGTGTAGGTGGTTGTCACAAAGATGAGAGAACATTAACTAGCAAGTGTACTAGGTAGTTGTAAGAAGTAATAAAATTTGGAATTCAGTTTGAGTCCCAAGTATCGTCCTCAGGGATTAGTTCTATCAATTACCACTTCACAAATCAATAACTAGTTGAGCCAAATGAATATTGGAGATATTTTAAGCATTTTCAAATAAAGCAATAAAGTGTAGAAATCAGAAAATAACAGCAAAATAGAGTGACAAATTTAGAAATGAAATGATGTATGAATGGAGTTAGGACTGATTCACCTCTTTATCAATTACAAAATTGAAGTAGATCTGAACTCTAAGTTCCTTAATTGATTGATGATCAATTTTACTTATTTAATCAAAGGACAATCCCTTGCCTCAATGATCCTAATATTCAATTAACTACCCTAATTCCTTAGGTGTAAATCAATCAAACATTCCATTAAGTATGAGAAATTAAGAGATCATAAGATCACGAATTCTTATCCCTAAGATATCCATAACCTTGACATTCAATTCAGATATGAGAAATTAACTCAACTTCCATTGATGAAAATCTTCTAGGTTCAATTCAAATGAATAGCTAATTCAAGAATTGCATTATGGAAAGAATTAAACGTTCACAATCAAGATCTTAAAATCCAAATCCACAATCAATTTACAATATCAAAATCGGATCCATCAATCCATAAGAAAAAGAAATCAGAACATGTTCCTAAAAGAAAAAGAAAGAGAAAGAATAGAAGAAGAGAAGCTACAAAATTTCTTCATAAATCCAATTCCCAGCCTAATTCCTCAAGGTCTAGAGCTTGGAAGTCGCCTCTAATCTCCCTTTCTAACTCTCCTAAGGTGTGGAAATGAAAAAAATGAGAAAAAAAAATACAAGTTTCTGGGCTAATCTCTTATTTATAGAATTTCTCGCCTTTCTAGCGTGATCACTATTTTTCATAAAAGTAGCAACGCAGAGGTTCGTGGTCTGTGTGTGTTCACTTTCGTGAACAATAGGAGTCACGCGTAGCTTAAATGATCACTTTTGTAAGGAAAAGTGATCATGCGCTGCTTGAACGATCACTTTTATCAGCAATAGTGATCACGCGTAGCTTGCTTTGCTAGAGACTTCTCTAGAACGATCACTTTTGTTCACAAAAGTGATCACGCGTACTTTGCTATGTTGGGGAACTCTCTGGAACACTCACTTTTGTGAACAAAAGTGATCACACGCACTTTGCTATGCTGGGAAACTCTTTAGAACACTCACTCTTGTAAACAAAAGTGACTACGAGTGCTTTGCTTTGTTGGAAAACTGTCTAAAATAATCACTTTTGTGAACAAAAGTGATAACGTATAGGTCTTTCTTCAATATTAAGCTTCTGGAACAATCACTTTTGTTCACAAAAGTGATAATGCTCAACTCTTGCTTCACCAAACCTTATTCTTTGATTCCAATTTTTGCTACTTTCTTCTACTTTCTCTCTTGATCCTCCAACATTATGATCTCAACTCAAAGTTTCCTACAAAAAAGGTTCTAATCAATACTTTTTACATAGAAAATGTACAAAATCTAAACAATTAAACTATTTAGAAATAAATTGAACATTCTATTATTCTTATGAGTTTTTCAGATTTCTCCATCATGTTTTTCATATGAAATGTATTAAAAACTAAGGTAAAATACTAGTAAAATCTGCATTTATCAGAGGTGGTAAAGGATGGGGTGTGAAACAAGGTGAAGAAAGTGGGACTAGAAGGCATTTTGACTACTAAAGAATTTAAGATGATTGTTGGGCACTCTTCAAAAGTCAATAAGGAGGCATAATTTAGAGGAAGATAAATGAGAAAAAAGGGAGAAAGAGGGAGATAATAAGATGAAGAGGTGTAGGAGAAAAAGGAAAGTACAAATTTAATAAAGAAGATGAAAAATACATATATAAAAAATAAAAAATGATGGAATTAATTTATTGAATAGAAAATAACTTATTTAAATTACGATTTAAAATTAAAGGATCAAAATAAAACCTTTAAAAGTTAGAAGGCCAAAAAATTTTAATGACTTATTATCATTATCTTTATTTTCAAGAACTATAAAGTCAAGTATTATGTGATTTCAAACTTTGTTTATTTTATCACACATATTTTTTAGTAGAACTATTATTATCTCTTAATTTTAAAACTTCTCACTACAATTCTCAAGTTTTTACTAATTTTCCTACTCAAGAATGTAACATTCCTAAAAAAAAAAAAAATTCTTTTAGCTTAGGAGAATATTCCTTTTAATTTATGTAAATTTTTTTTGCTCAACCAAGAATGGATCAAATTTTCTCATTTGTCCTCTTCCTCAAGCAAAAATTCAGGAGAAAAATGGGTAGCTCTTTATCATGTTTTTGCTCAAGCAAAAAATACTCTCGCTCGAGTAAAAATATTAGCAAAATAGTAGTAATTTTTGTCTAATTTTCTCAGTTAAGAAAGAAATCGCGAGTTTTGAAGGGTTTTTAAAGGGAATTTCATTCTAAAACCTGTATTGTAAGCCAAGAAACCTCTCACTCACTTCTTTCTCTGTTCTTCTACTTCTTTTACTAAGAGAAACCCTCTCAAGCTCTAAACTCCTTCTAAATTTGAACCCAAATTTCCTTTACTCTCAACCCCAATTAAGTTCCTTAGAGCTCAATCCTTCAATCTCATTATATATTTCTCTATTTTCTCTTATCTTAAAGTACTTTTCCTTGTGATATATAGCAAGGACTTGGTCTTTGGACAATCTCTTCTATAAAACCCTTTACAAAATCATCTCATTAAGGTAAGGAGAGCTTTATCCTATCATTAGAACTTAGCAAATATTTTGTATTCTTGAGAGCATGATGGTGTGTTTTCCTTGTTATGAATGTATGTTTGAATAAGATTTTAAATGTTGCAAAGAGTTTGTGTATATTTGATTATTCTCTGTATGATATGAAATATAACAATTGTAATATACAATTTGGGCTACGTCCAGAGGCATCCAACCTTTGGCAAATTGATTGATGAATTGATTATATATGAATAGTATGTTAAGGTGATTATGAATTTTGGTTTGTAAATTGAGTATGTTTGAAAATGATGAAATTGTATTATGATAAGATTGAAATGAAAAAAGGTATATTATGAATAAAAAATGATGAAGGAATTAGGGTGAATAGAGGTATAGAGATACATTGGATGTATAGAATATGAGGCCGATTGTGGTAATATGTGGGATATATAGGATGGTGAATGATATTTACCTAAGTGTACACAATATATTTAAGAGTGAATGCATCATATGACCTCACACCCATTTCCTGACTAACACCTCTGCCTATACCTTTGCTAAGGTGCCCTATATTGTATATGTTGTATATGTGTGTAAAGGCTAACCAGCAACTATTCACCTATCTGTGTAAGATCTCATGAAATGCTAAAGGCAAGTAATAATTGTGATCATAGTTGTTACTATCTCAACAGTTGCATTAAAAGTGAAATTAACTAGCAAATGTACTAGTATTGTTGTAGCAAGTTATAAAATTTTAGAACCATGTTTGAGTCCCAAATATCCTCCTCAGGGAATATTTTTCTCAAATATCACTTCACAATTCAACAATTAGTTGAGCCTAATGCAATTCAATTGGAGTTTATAATATTTAGAAGCAAAACAACAAGTACAAAGTTCAGAAAATGTAACAGAGCAAAGACTACAAATTTGTGTTTTAAAATAGATGTACGAAACATAGTTAGGCGTTTATTTCACCAAAAATTTAGTGTTAATTCAATCAAGTTCTAAACTTTCAAGCATTTGGATTGAATGACAATCAGTTGCATGATGTATTAATCAAAGGTTAATTCCTTAACTCAATGACTCTAAAACTCAATTCAATCATCCTAATTCCTTAGATCTGGTTCAATTAAATGTTGCATTAAGCATTAGAAACCAAAAGATTGCAAGATTAAGATGACTTATCCCTAAGAAATTAATAATCTTGGTAATTGATTCAGATCTAAGGAATAATTTCAACTTCTATTGATAAAAGCTTCTTTGTGATTAGTAAATCAAATTTCTATTCAACAACTACTTGATTAACAAAACCAACTACTCAATCCAATCAAATACTCAAATCAGATCCCAAATCAATTCAACACTTCCATTTCGGATTCATAAATCTCAAACTACAAAGAGTTTAGACAGTTTTTACAAAATGAAAAGAGAAAGAAAGAGAAGACGGAGATGAGCAAAGAATCATCTTCAATCCAATTCCTCGAGATATGAATCTTGGTGTTCGTCTCCAATCTCTCTCTCAGACTCTCTCAAGATAAGAAAATGAAATGAAAATAAAAAATAAACAAAAGATACAAAAAGTCTGAACCAACTTATATTTATAGAATTTCCCGTCTTTCTGGCGTGACACTATTTTTCACTAAAACTAGCAATGTAGAGGTTAATTGCTCCTAGTGGCATGCGCGTGTTCACTTTTGTACAAAATAGGAGTCACGCACAGCTTGTTTTGTTGAAGCGCTCTCTGGAACAATCACTATTTTCTGCAAAAGTGTTAATGCGCAACTAGTTCTATTGAGAAACTCTCTAGAACACTCACTATTTTCTGCAAAAGTGGTAATGCGCAGGTAGTTTTGCCTCTGAATCATGTGCGTGATCAATTTACTCAAAATTAGTGATCACACACAACCTATTCCTCCAAATCAAACTTGCGCATGTTCACTCTTGTATAAAATAGTGATCATGCACAAGTTGTTCTTCTCACCCAACTCTAGAGCGATCACTATTATCAGAAATAGTGATAACACAAAATCACTTCATCATAGGCGTGGTTACTTTTCTTTATAAAAGTGATAAAGCACAAATCAATTCTTGAAATTAGGCTCTGGAATGATCACTTTTCTTTAAAATAGTGATTACGCCCAACACTGGCTTCATCAATTCATGTTTCTTATCTCCAAAATTGCTACTTTTCTTCTATCTTTCTCTTAATCTTCTAGCCTTATGAACTTAGCTCAGAATTTTCTACAAAATATGTTCTAATCATTAATTTTTACACAGAAAATTTACAAAATCTAAACAACTAGCTATTTAGAAAAGACTTTGAACATTCTATTATTTTTATTAGTTTTTCAGCTTTCTCCATCATATTTTCTTTATCAAGTGTATTAAAATTAAGGTAAAATACCAATAAAATATGGATTTATCAATAGTACACAAGGAGGTGCTTAAATGAGAGAAGTATATTGATTGTGTAATGGAAATATATGTATGGTGACATTTTGATGTGTTATTACTATATTTGATACTTTGCAAAAATGTGATATTTGAAAATTGTATATGTTTTTAGTGATGAGGAAGGAACTCATCCTTACTAAAAGTTTCAGGAAAGCAGGATCACCACTCCATCGATAACCTTTAGAGTAAAGGGATCAATGTATAGTAGGATATGTTTTTTGTTTAGGAAGTGACAGTAACTCTGTCATTGTAATTTTATTGTAAACATTAATAATGAACCTAATAATGTATATACTTTAGAAATGAACATAGAATATAGTATTTCTTTTGAGTACCCTGTTCGTGGTAGAATTCGCCATTCGCTCAGCCTATACATATATCAAGGAATGATCTGGATGCCAAATACGATAAATTATATATACACTTTCCATGATTATGATCGTATGGGAAGACCTACTCGGTTCACCTTTGAGTGAGTAACTGGTACTAAAGTAATGGCTGACACTAGTGACCTTGACGAGTATAAGGACCTGAAACGGAAAGATTTAGCAAATTTAGAAAGATGGTTTGAGGACAACTAGGATTGTCCTCAGTCTTTTGGTGTGGAACCTATTGCTTATTAGGACTTATATTATTTTAATTCTTTTGTAAATTTAGTATGAGTTCTAATATATTTTTGGTATATAATTTTTAAATTTTTAAACTCTTATGCATTAATGAAAGTTTGAATATATGTATTTTATTTCAGACTTAGCACATATGCATTTATTTATATATATATATATATATATATATATATATATATATATATTATAGTTAATACTTATACATTATAGACTAAGTAACAAAGAAGGAAGTTTTAAGTTTTATCAAATTTTGCATTATAAATATATAAGTAAATTTATTTTATTTTCTCTCTTTTAATATAAATTATTTTGCAAATAATATAAATAAAATAAGAATGTTACAAAGAATGTCTAAATTTATTTTTTTTCAATAGAATAAGTAAGGTTCTTTAACTTTTTTTTATTTTGGTCCCTTAACATCCAAAAATATTTTAAATGTCTTTTTTTGATAAAAAAAATATATTCTATTAAAAATTACTATTTATCTTCTTCTTGATCATAAACTTTAACAAACTACGGTAATTTCTTAGCTGTTTCATTTGTATTAAAATTATTATTATAAGAATATCAATCATTCACTTCATATGTATTATAATTATTATTACAAGAATGTCAATCATTCATTCAAGTAACTTAGTTTTGGCCTTTAAATTTTTAATTATTTTAAGTTTAAATATATTTTTGTTCCCCACATTTTTGTAAATTTTTTTATTTAGTCGCTTTAAATAATTTTATTTTATTTTAATCTTTATTATTTTATAATTTTTTTTTCTAATATTAATGTGGTCAAATAAAAAATGTAGACGAAATACAAAAAGTTATAAAATGAGTTGAACTAAAAATTAAAACATTTAAAATAATTAAATCACAAAATTTACTAAAATGTAAAAAAAAATATTCAAGTATACTTTTATAATTTGTAAAACATTTGAAATCAACTTTTTGAACTAAAAATAATGTATAAAATATTATACGGATTCAAGGGTTTGTGGGATCTTTCAAACTATAAAACATTTACCCATTTATTGTATTATTATTTTACAAATTTACTATTAAATTTTCCAGTTAATATTTTAAATATTTTATTAAGTATTTTAAATATTTTATTATCAAATGACAAGCAGTTTGATTTCCATTAAATATCTCTTAAGTAATTTGGATAATACAAAAATTCAAATTACAGAAATTTATTTGATATTTTATTAGTGTGGTATCAAAATTATAGGATAACTTTATAAAAGAAAAAAATAATGAGCCATGAATAAATAAAAAATAAAAGTTATATTTTCATTAGAGTTTATATTTTTAATATTATAAAACTTATTTAAAATAATTTTATATATTAAAGAAATAAAATAAGAAAAAAATTTAAAAAATAATTTCAAATAAAATTTAAGAATTAAAAGATCAATTTATTAATTTTAATTATCCATTAAAAAAGAAATTATAATCCTAAAAAACACTATTGTTTACTAAAAAGTTTAACATCAATCATATTATTTAATGCACATAATTATTAAATGTTTATAACTTATAATAAAATTTTATTATTCGTGAACTTTCTACTCCATATTTTTTAGAGCACATTAATATATATGTATGTATGTAACACAAAATTAAAATAATGAATAATATATTAATAACAAAGAAGTTACAAGGATATCATAATCCTCCTTATTTCTCCTTAACACCTACAATGAATGATTATAAATATAGTGTAAAATCTCTCTGTCTTTCTCTCTGGTGTATACATAGATCGACTCATAATAATCACCCCTCCATAATGTATAATAAAGCATCAATAACAAATATCCGCGTGTATAACAAATCAATATTGCTCACATAAAATCCCCAAGAAAATATATAAGGATTCATCAGATTCAGTGCTTCAAAATGGCGAGCATTGAAAGAACAACGGAAGCCCCAATGATTGCCACAGAGCTATAAACACCTCCGGCGGCTCCGGCATCGGGGCCCGGTGCGGGTGCCGGAGTCAGGTCCTGGGCGGTGGCGGCGAAGAAGAAGAGAGCCACAACGAGGGCAACGACGAAGTATTTGAAGCTGGTTGATGCCATTGCGAATAGAAGAGGAATGGAACAAAAAGAGAGTAGAGAGAAAAGAGAACAAGTAAAAGATATTGGAAGTGTTAAGAGAGTTTATTGAATGCGATGATAGTGAGAAGAAGGGTGAGGGTATTTATAAGGAGATTTGAGGGAAGATGTGTGGGACCCACGAAAAAGGTGGACAGCTGGATGGTGAGGGACATGTGTTGGTGAGTGAGATGGTTCTCTACGTTTCTGTGCTGTGCGTTTGATGATTGATCGGGGAGGCTTTGCTTTTGAATCTTTCTCTTTGAATTCGTGGCTGTGCCGTAACGCTATTTCGTATTTTGATCTCTTCCTTCCTATAAAAGTGAACAACGTGACACGGTCAATAATATTATACGACTGGTTAAGCCTACGTTTCCGCAAACGAATGAGTTTGTTAACGTGAGGACCGTTTCAAGGGCCTTGGCCTTTCTGGACTTGGACAAGTGGAAGTAACCCCTTTTTTTTAAGAATATTCTTAGTGGGGTATTAATTAAAAATACAACATACGTTTTATCACTGAAATGATTAATTATTTCAGCTACAAATTATAAATATAATTATTTTAGTGCTTCATCCATTTCAAATAAAATATGAGCAAAATAGCTAGGTGTGTCACGTTATTATTTAGTGACTTTTTCGAAAAAATAAATCTGTTAAACAATTTTTAACGATGAATTAATACATTTCTATTTAAGAAAAATACTGTTGCGTTTTTATATTTTTAATGTGATAGATATTTTTAATAATAAAAATATTATTTTTAAATATTTAAAATCAACCTTAAAGATTAATATGAACTTTTTAATCTATTTATTTAGATGATTCTTGTTCTGATTTGTTCACTTTATACATTAACAAATGCCTGCAATTTTCAGAGTATAATATCAAATTGATTAGAAAAATTGTAAATATTAATTAATTAATTTTAAATCTTAAAATTATGATAAAAATTCTAAATTGACCGTGGTTTAATAATAACTTTAAAAATAAAATAATATTTATAATTTTAGAGATTAATTCGCTGTGTTTGTATGTAAATATAATGTGTAAAGAATTATCTAATAATTTGATAGACAGTTAAAAAGTGACCCAAGAAACGCATGTCGAGAAAGCAAGAGACGCAATCGCCGAAAAAGGTAACAAGTAAACGTGCGTGGATTGCGGGGTTGGTGCATGGAATGCGACTTCTCGCAGCTTCTGTCGGTGCTTTTTCTCCACTCTCTTTATTGATATTTGTTTTGCTTTGGAACAAAAGATAAAATTGTGGCCATTTAATTTGATTGGAGCTTAATAATTGAACTACACTGTTCACTCAGGTAGCCGTTACTCCTGGAAAGCCCCCTCCCAACGGCCCCATGAAAACAAAGTATACCTGCACCAATCCCTATCCCTTTTCTTCTTTCCAAGTAATTATTAATGAAGGGGCACCAGGTGCACTCTTATGTTCTGTTTGCTACAGTTGAAATGCCAGCGACGGAAATGAGAAAGGATGCAATTCTATGTTGCCCAAATACGGTACCTGTACATGATACAAATATGTGATGCTTCAATTTTAAAATTCATTAAGTATATATACGTTGATATAATTATATATATATAAATCAAAATCATAAATTTATTCATCATACATTATAAAAATTAAAATTATTATCAATAATAAAATATTTTATAATAACAAAATAAAATATTAATATTATATATGAATACAAATATAAAATTACGAAGTCCCAGTCTCATTATTTTTTAACTCAAATTCGTAAAAAGATTATTTTCTAAATTTAGTTTCTGAAAAAGACTAGCAAATTAAAAAAAATTCTTTTAAATAGATTTTATTTGTCTATACTAATATTTTATATTTTTGTCTCATCATCGTTATAAATTTTATATTTTCTTAAAAGAAGACAAAAATTTGTTTGAATAAAAATTAAATTTTTAACTCTCTTAAAATTTAACTTATTTATTTTCAAGGAATAGATAAAAGAATATGCATTTTAATTTCTCTGACAATGTGAAAAAAAATATAGTTGTAAAAAGAGCTTTGAGGTAATATATTAAAATTTAGGAATTGTTTCATACATGATCCATTATTCCTTTAGTTGCAAGTTTGACCTATATTAAAAAGAATCAAATTGGCTAAGTTATGATATGGCACTTGAGAATTTAACAAAACTCTGAAATAGCTTCTAGTCTTTCTTTTAAAATTTAAAAGTAATTCCTCAAACATATTTGTAAACCCAACACAAATCTCTTTGTCTTTAAGTATAGGAACACAACTTGAAACATCTTCAAGCCATTGTTTACAATAATATCCATTATAAAAATACATGAATTATAAAGTTAACTTAATTGAAATTTGAAATAAAAAGTTAAATAAATTAGACTTTGTACATGAATTAAATTTACCTAAGATTAAATGAACAAGTCAAATAATAAAGTAGTATGTAGCTTTTAGTCCATCTACCAATCAAGTATATTGAATATCACTTTATAAAAGAATGAATGTTGAGCAAATTCATTTTCTTTATGTTAATATATTGTTACTTTTAAAATATAATCAACTTATCCCACTAGAGACATTTAAATATATTTTTTCCTTCACAAATACAATCTTTTGAACATATATAATCTTTTTTGTATTACAACCACTATTCACTAATTACCATGGATTGAAGACCATGATTAATGCTTCACATTCTTTTTAACATCACAACAATTGAAGCAAATCAAATTTCAACAATACCAACAACTTCAAATGCAAAAATTGATTAAACATGACTAGTTTTATTGAATGGTTCATAATGAGATTTCTTATAATAAAAATATTGTCAACAACACTAGAAATATAATGGCACTTATTGTGCAAAGCCTCAATGTTTCATAAGGTGTGCAAATATTCTTAAGAACAAGATATAATGTGTGCACTACATAAAGCTATGAAATATGAGTTTGGATAGATTCAATAATTAAGCATAGCCTTGCAATAAAAGAATTATCAGTAATTATTTGTACAATATTTTGTGGTCTAACCTCATTAATAATTGAGAAAATTATATTGATAATGTAATGTTTGTCATTGCGTTCACCAAACCTATCAACAACCTTCACAAATGTGGATCTTGAATTGAAGGCTATCATTAAATTAATTAACAACCTTCTTTGTGCATCAGTCCAACCATTAGTAATTATACTTGCATCTTTTTCTAATCAATTGTCTTTTATAGATTGGAGCAACTTAAATATGTTGGTATTTTTTCTCTTTGCAATGATATGGTTCTTATACTATCATAGTTTGGTGAAAGAAAATATAAGATAGAAGTGTGTGTACAACATAAGTAAATGCATTAATAAAGGATAGATTATTTCTAGCAACATTGAAAGACAAATTGGCTAAATAAAATAGCCTAACTATTTCATATGTTAAATGTTTCCTTCCTTTATTATTAAATGTCTATTCTAATGGTCCTTTAGTCTCTTTTCTTTTCTTGCTCCAATCAACTAGTGGATTTAAACTTATAGTTTCAGTAGGTAAAGGAACGAGCATAGACTTTGATTTTCATTAGTCTCTCTATCAAGTTGCATCATCTCTACAAGATATCCATTTAACGTTTTTATATTTTTACTTTTAGTAGTAAATATAAAAATTTGATGCATAACTATGATTATAATTTAATAGAATAGTCAACATAATGTTATTTTATAATTTAGATACTTGATTTAATTATATTACCCAATAAACTTTATAGTTGTATGGATGTTTTTATTGACACAATATAGATCAGTCAAAATTTGAATATTTAAGGAAAAAATTATTACTAGTATCATATCAAGATTTTATATTATTAAAATTACAAACACATGACTATGTAAATAGACATCATGAAACATCTCAATGGTTGTACTTTTTGAAATGCAATTGATGGATCTATACATTGAAAGTGAAAGAAAATGTTGTATATCATCTCACAAAAAGACTATCCCAAAAGTTGTGTTGAATACATTAAGAGAGATGAATTTAAAGCCTTCAATAAAGAAAAGTATGATAGATACTAAGGTAATGGTCAAATAAAGGCTTATGAATACTCTTATGTATTACACTTCCTATCTCTATATCATGTGGTAGTGCTTAAAAGTGATATTGAGCAATAAACACTTAATAAATATGTAATTTATTATTTAGGTGTTTTTATGGAGATGCACTTGATATATTTACTTATGTGATTGTAAAGGTAAAAGTCATATAATATGAAAGACATGAGAAGTTTTCTAGAAAATTTATAAGAAGTTAGTATATGTAAAAGCTTCAAACATCATTATAAACATTTTATTGTCAAGCCAATACAACTTTACATATATACCAAATATTGTGGGGGATTTCATCTCAAAACCATTAGTAAGAGACTATTGGTAATAAAATTTAAGTTAATACTAATTTTCATTCTTTTCTCATTGATTCTTTCTTTTTAGCACATTATTTTTATCAAGGAAAAGGATGAGAGTTTAGCATATTTAATTCATAATAAGAAATAAATAATACATTAATACTATATTAAAGTTAATCAGTTCAAAATGATCAAATTTTAATACTCTTACAATTATATAAATTTACCACAATGTAGTCAAACTTTTTTCTTCCTTCCTTATTATGATTCTCTTTGTGTTATTATTCTAGGAAAGTATTGTGAGACTCCAATACTCTTATCTTTGAACATGCAAGTTCAATTGTGATGTTACGTAAACTTTTGGCAAGCGAAGATGAATCTTAGTTTACACAAGAAGTTTGCGGAAAAAGAATTTGTTGGGAAGACAACTAATAATTAGAAAAGCATGAAGAGCCAATAAATTTGTTAATTCAATAACTACTTAGAAACTTATAATATTGATTATTGCTCTAGAATTTTAAGTTCAATTTATCTTATAGATATGCTAACTAGATAATGGTATAATTTTAACACCCTCTTTTTATTATTCAGTAATTTATGTTTTATTTAATATTAAGTAGTATTAGAGCGCATTTAGAAGAGAGTAGAGAAGATTTTTAGTGCAGGAGGTCTCGATCAAGCGAGGTAAATCCTGCTCAGGTGAGACTGAGCACCCAAAAATATAATGTTATAGGGCTATCTCACTCAGGCGAGATGATTCTCGTTCAAGCGAGATGGATGATTCTCGCTCAAGAGAGATAGGATAGATTCAGCCCAATCGTCACCTTGCCCAAGCGAGATGATCTCGCTCAAGCAAGCTGAGATCTTGTTTAGGCGAGATGAGTCACTTAGGCGAGGACTCACAGGAGAAACATTGTGCTCTCTGAACGCCATCTCGCTCAAGCAAGATGGAGCTCGCTCAAGCGAGCATATCAGAAAATGTTGGGTGAGACCACTGTATGCATATCTCACTCAGACGAGATATCTGTCGCTTAAGCGAGATTTTTGTTGCTCAAGTGAGTTGTTCCTCACTCAAGCAAGAGAGCGCGAGACTAAGGGGTATTTAAGAAATTTTCAACAAGAAAATTTTGTTTCATTCTAAACTCATGTTCCTCTCTCAATATTCTCTGAACTCTCTTCTATTCTCCAAAGAAAAGTTTCAAAAACTCTGATTTCTCTTCAAATCTAAGCTGGGACGTTGTTCCATAGTCCTATCGCAGAAATGACTTCCTTGATCACTAATGATGGCTTTAAGGATTCCAAACCTGCAAAATAAGTTGTTACAAATAAAATTTGCAACAACTCTAGCATCATTAGTGCTGGTGGCCTTAGCTTCCACCCATTTTGAGACATAATCAACAGCAAGAAGTATATAAAGAAAACTAAAAGATGAAGGGAAGGGTCCTATAAAATCCATACCCCAAACATCAAAGATGTTACAATATAGGATGTGTTATTGGGGCATCTCCTGTCTCCAAGTAATCACTTCTCCCGCTCTTTGGCATCTCTCACAGGTGGAATATGTTTGCTATGAGTCTTTGAAAATTGAGGGCCAGTACAGTCCTGCATCTAACACTTTTCTTGCTATCTTCTGGAGTCCTTGATGGCCTCCTATAGCTGAGACATGACAGAACTGTAGTATGGATGGAATCTCTTAATCAGGTATGCATATTCTGATGGTCATTGTAGAAATTCCATAAATAAAGGTCATCCCAAACGTAATGTTTGGCATCACTCCTTATCTTTTTCTTTTTAGCTTTTGGTGCATCTGCTGGAAAGGCCCCTGCAACAAGAAAGTTAACAATGTCAGCATACCAGGGTGCCTATGAAGCATACAACTCTAAGAGTTGTTCATCAGGAAAATCATCTAAAAGAGGAATAGGGTTAAGAACTCTCTCTATCTTGCTCAGGTGGTTAGCTAACAGATTCTGAGTTTCACTTCTATTCTTTACACTGGGGGTATAGGATTTGAAGTTGATTATGGAAATCTGGGAGAAATGAAAGTGGTAAATGCGGTTCACTGATGCATACACAATGAAAAAGTGAAATGCATTTACAACCCTCACACTCATATCTTAACCAAACTCCTTGCTATACCTTTGCTTGCAGGGCTGTGAACACACATTTTGCTTCTATGTGTGGTTTAGCTGACCAACGACTATATATGACACCCTTACTACTTATTACGCCGTAAATATAAATATAATATTAAAATAATCCAAGTAGTAAGAAAGTCACATGTATGAGTTTACGTCTGTTCGCATTAAAAGAAACTAAATACACCATTTGCACCAGTTATCCAAATACATATATACATATCATCTATCAAAATATATAGTCATCCAGTCATATAAACATATGCACATAGATGAATTATATACAAAATAAAGTGGGATCACGATATCAAAGACAACAAAAAAAAAAGACCTCACAAGCTTTCTCCTTAGACCCATGATCATCAAAAATACCATTTTCTCCAAAAGTTAACAACAATTAAGGATTTCTATTTATATGTTCCCTCAGTCACTAGTAATTATACTTACATATATGTATAAGTTATACTTTACTCAGCCCTAGCCTACTCTTCTTTCCCACTAGGTTCTTGCTCAGATGAGTCAAAACCAAGAGGAAGTTTGGCCTGAAAAAAAGTCCTCTTCTTTCTAGTAGCAGTAGGGGTGTTTGAGCAGTGAGAGGAATCTGGAGAGTCAGAAGAACTAGAGGAAATTGAATTTGAAGTGGATGATATGGAGATGTGTCTAGGTAGAGGTATGTTCGCTATATTGGGTTATACAATAGGTGGTACATAAGGCCCTAAAGGATAGTTTCAAAGGATAGCTCAACTAATTCTGAGAATCCATCAGGTTCTGTCAGGATAGTCCAGTTTTGCAGTGAGAACCGATAGCACAGGGTTACGAGCCCTGGCCTTTGTCTGGCTCAATCACACCCGACTATCCCCAAGACTAACCTGGAGTCTCCCCTAGATTTCGTATACTTCCCATCCAACACCATCATCGTTACATGCTTATGATGCATGAACCTAATTTCAGTCTTTTAATTAGGTATAAAACATTTCTTTTTAATCAACAACATATGTTTCGAAATTCCACCGACAATCCGGCAGAGTTTCCTCTATAATTCAAATATTTCTAAATTTTCTTCTCTCTGCAAAACAGTCAGAAAATTCCAATACACTTCTAATTTTAACTAGAGACTCACCACCACCACATTTCACAACTTTCCAACTATTTCAATGGCTCTCAAATACTTTTTTCTAATTATCAATATATTTCAAAATACTCATTTAAAATAATACTTTAAAATGAATTATAATACTTTAAATTATTTAAATATGTATATAGGTATACTTTAAATATATAAAAACTATTAAATAAATTTTGATCAAACCCATCAAATTTTATTAAGAAGAAAATTAACTACAATTACATTTATCAATTTCTAAAACACTTTTCAAAATCCATCAAATTTTATCTCAAATCTTTCCATTTTTTTTAACATCTTTATTTCACAATTCTCCAATTCTTTTCAACTTTCAACATACCTTCTATATGCTCACTCCACATGAATGATAGTTTATTTCTCAACTATTTTAGGCAGTCAATTATTTATACTGAATTCAACAAATAATTATCATAGAAGCATCATCACACATAAAATTAATTTCAAAAAGGAATATCAAACAATTGTACACTAAGTATGAACATAATTATAAACTCCTTCAAATAATTTACATATACATAGCAAGGAATAAAAGACCCCATCTCCCAACGTTTTTCTACTACACCTTTGAAAATAGATATGTCACCCCTTATCTTGAAGTGTATACCGATTTTTCTCACCAACGTCCTCTTTCCACCACTTCTCAAATCACGATCCTAACCAAATAATCACACATAATCATGATCAATGTTAAGAGGCATTAATCACCCAATCCTCTACTAGTGAGTTGAAACTATCATTTTCTAATCTTCACAAAAATGGCTTACAGGTCTTACAATTATTTTCTATGATGTAAATGGAATACTATAAGCCTAAAGGTGATTAAAAACAATTATCTTTCCCTCATAACACTCTTGGGACAACACCTCTAGACCAAGGGTTTTGAACCCTCAAATGCATTTTTAACAAAACAAAAAACACCAAAATTATTTATTATAAAACATAGAAGGATTAAACAAATAAAAATATAATTTAGAAACAAAAAATTTGGACAAAATTTTGCCCTCATACCACTGTTCCAGCACCCAAAAAGAGGGAAAAAAATAAAAATTTAATCGGTTCAAAGTGTTCAAAATGATAAAAATAGGTGGAATATTAAAAAAGTTTAATGAACTTACTTGGAAATTTAAGGGATTAAGACCAAAGATGATCGAAGTTCCTTGGGAGAAAGAAAATGGGGCTTACGGAAGTGAAGGGAAGAAGTGGGAAGCTTTAGAGACTAATCCTTATCTTAAATAGTGAAAATAATAATATAATATTAGAATTTTTACTAATTTTTTTATAATTAATTGAAACAATTAAATAAAAATCTCAAAATTTACAAATAATCATGAAATATATTAAACATAATTATAAAATAATTTTTGACACTATTGATCCTTCAGTTGGTGTCTAAAATTTTTACACACAATTTCTGCTTGAGCATATAACTAATTTACTTAAAGTTAACTAGAAAATCCAAAAATGCTCAATAATTATAAAAAAAATATTTTTATATTCCAAATAATATTTAGAAATAAAATATAAATTTTTTATAATAATAATAATAATTATTATTATTATTAAAATAAAATATTATTTTTAGCTTTATACAGCAATTTTAACCAATACAAATTGACACTTTTTGAAACTTAAAAGTTTCAAAATTAAAAATTACCAAATGTTTTTTAAAATATACATAATAATTTTATCTAGAGCATCTCATGTTAACTATATCACAATTTTTCCTAAAAAATCAAGAACTATACTTTAACTTAGAACTATATTAATAAATTAATTGTTTAGCAAAAACGAGGATGTTACACTATCCACCATGCTATGTAAGTCTTTCATAACTAAGGAAAGTACATTGGTAGCAATTTAGGAGCCTGAGAGTGCCTAGAGTGCTGTTAATTGATGAAATATTCAGATTTTAAAATGGATAAAGTGGCATGAAGTTATGGATTGGATAATGATGTCAAGTTAAGTGTAGAATAATGTGCATGAAGGACTTTTGTTTGATTAAATAAGAAATGAAATATGTATGATAAAATGACGAGTGATGTATATGAATAATTTTATTGGTTAAATTTGTTAAGAATGAAATGTTGCCATTTTGTTACATGTTGTATTAGAAAATACTTCTACATTATTTTGATTATTCTATAAATTTCAAGAATTTTAGTAGGGTGAGAAATGTTTATCCTTACAAACATTTTCAGTTAAAGAAGAAATAAAAAATATTGATCTGTTCTAGAATCATACTCGCACGGGATGATAGAAAATGGACTGCTCTATTGGATCAGTTATTTTGCAGAATGTAATTATATTAATTGAGTTTCTAATTAGAACTTAAAGCATTTTAATAAACATATTGTAAATGACGATTCAAGGTTTATGTGAAATAATTAATAGTTAATTGTTTAAATTTTTACTTTATATCCAATGTTGGTTAGAAATTCATTTTACCAAAAAATAGTCTGTTTATATCGAGAACTCGAAATATATATATATATATATATATATTATGAAATTTTAGTTTTTGGCTTAATTATAAATTTATGTTATGAACACTTACTGTTTGATCTATGCATTTTGTAACACTCTCTTTTTTATTTAATTATTAATTGGTGTATTATTTGATACTATATAGTATTGGAACGTGTTTGGAAATGATTTATGGATGTTTTAGTAGAAGTCCGGTGTAGGGGGTCTCGCTCAAGTGAGAATAAGTACTCAGAACCATAAGATTTCAGAGCAGTCTCGCTCAAGTGAGATGAATCTTGCTTAAGTGAGAATGGGATAAATTCAATCCAACTGTCCTCTTGCCCAAACGAGATTGGTCTCGCTAAAGCAAGAGCGTACAAGAATTCAGGGATGTTTAAGGAATTCCAGACCTAAGACTTGCATTACAATCCAAGAAACATTTCCTAACTCTTTGATCTGAACTCTCTCTTCCCTCCTTCTAGAGAAAAGCCTCTGAAACTTTGAAGTTACTATGAATCCAAGCTTAAACCTCGACTTTACAACATCGTTGGTAAGTATCTCATAGCTTGACTTTATGTTCTCACCTCTATTTTATCTCTTTTCAAAGAGTACTCTTACCTGTAATATGTAGGAAGACCTTAACTTGTTGGACCACCTTTTTCACTAACTTCACCACTAAACTTGTCTATTGTGGTAAGGAGAGCTTTCTCTCATTTCTGAAAACATGATAGTTTGTACTTATGAAAATGTTGTGGTGTGATGTATAATTGTGAATATATGCTGGATTGAAATATGTTTTCCTATGTTTTGATGATTTGAATGATATCTATATTGAGCATATTTGTATGTATATTATGGACTGAATCTGGATGTGACCAACTTCTGGAATTGATTGTTTGATACAATTAATGAACTTGAATAAAATAGAACGAAGAAAGGATGTACAAAATATTAATGTGGAAATATCAAGTTAGATTATAATGAGAAATATGAAAGAGAAGTGGAATGAGAAAGGAAAATGGATGGAGAAAGGGAAATGATAAGGATAAGTGCAGATAGTTTAGAGATACATTGGGAGATGAAAGATAGAGACGATTCTAAGAATTTTGGAGAAATGAGGGTAGCGGATGCTCTTCTTGAATTGCAGTTAACAATTGAGATAAGAGCACCATAAGCCTTACACTCATTTTCTGATCTAAACTTCTGACCATACAATTACTAAAAAGGATTGGGTTGGCACACGTTGTATTGTATAGTTGTGGCTATCCAACAACTATCTATGGTAAGGAAGATTGCAAGGGATCCCAAGGCCATGAAAGTTTAAATTGAGAACTCCAAGAGTTAGTAGAAAGGAAATGTAATAAGTTTCACAATTGATAATTATTGTATGCATATGTGATGAATCCACATTTTATTGGATTTTTACTTGCCATTTTGATGATTCTTAATAGAAAAAAGTAAACTTAGGAGGTGTAAATAACATAAAAACATCATTTTGGTCAAATGTCATAGGTTTCTTAATTCTTGGTTAATTTACATTGATTTACATAGATATAGTTTGCAATTTTAATCATTTGAATAATTGTGCAGGAATTTCTAGACTTTTTCTATGGATTTTCAGCATTTAAGAAAGTTTGATATGAAACTGATCACTTTAGATCCCATAATGAACACTACAGCAAGCTAAGTCTAGAAGGGCAGACTAAAATGATCACTATGAACCCATGGTAACAACTACAAAGACCTGTTTTGAAGAAGTGTTGCGCGTGCTTACTTTGGAACCATAGTAGACACTTTGGAGCAACCAAAGTTAACTCTGTTACTACAGTGAAGACTCTAGAGAGGCCAAAAGCATAAGAGTTGTGCGTGGCTACTATGGGATGAGAGTAACTACTATGGAGCATTGCGCGTTATCACTAGGATACCAAAGTGATAACTCCAGAGAGGCCCAAATCACAGGACTTGCGCGTAGCTACTATGAAGCGATAGTAACTACTATGGAGCGATAATAACTACTATGAAGCACTGCGCGTTATCACTATGAAACTATAGTAATTACTATGAACAAAAATTTCTGCACTATAAATAGAATTTGAGAAATTAGGGTACAAAGCTTTTTCATAACTTTAGATTCTTTCTGCCACTTTGGGAGCATTTTGCAGAGCTTAGGACCCTTTGGTGCCAGCCAAGGCCAATCTTAGGGTTTGATTTACAATTTCTCTTCATTTTCTTTTAATTCTTGCATTAATGATATTGAATTCCCTTTGTTTTCATCTTGAATTTGTAAGACCCATCCTTATGGAGGGCTAAACTTTCTTGTAATCCTTAGGGAATTCATGGATTCTTGAATTCTTGGGTATGAATGTAAATTTAATTCCCTTTCCTTCATGAATTTATATTTTCCAACTCTTTGAATTGAATTAATGGTTGAATGAGGGGGACATTGCTTAATTAACCTTAATTCATTTTAATGAAATTCTTAACTTAGTTTGCTTAATCCTAAGTTAATTTCTAAGGTTGTGTAATCTTAGGGAAAAGGTTTGGAGCCCATTAAAATTGCTTAATTCATATGGGACTTTAAGGATAACTCTTGTTTGTTGAGTTACCCTAATCTAGAGGAAGAGGAAAAATATTGAATCTTGAAAGGAATATGGATAGAATTACATGAACAAACTAAGGATTGCACATTTCATTGATTGAACTCATTAATTTCATCACTTGCTTTTATATTAAAATTGGAATCACACAAAATCCCCTTGTTTTAATTGCTTTAATAGTAAATGTTTACAGCATGTTCAATGTATATTACGAACCAAAGTCATTGGAGACAACCTAGGCTTGCATCCTAGACTACATAATTTTTTTTGCATATTTTGATGAAGGTTGACGACAAATCTTTTTGCAAAAGAAAAATTCGTTCATCAAATTGGCGTCGTTGCCGGGGACTTTGGTGTTAATTTTGCATTGGACTTGTTAGTTACTCTGTTTTAGTGTTCTGTTTTTAATTTTTCTACATTTTGCCCTATTTTTGCTGCATAATTCTGTAGAATTTGTGAGTGTGTATTACGTTTTTCCTGCCATAGTTTGCAACTTCATTTTGTTTTTACTGTTTAGTGCTAATACTTTATTTTACTGCACATAGACACTAATTTTCTGCATAATTGTTATCTGAAATTTTTTTGCATTTTTGCTGTTTCATTTATTTTACTTCTTTTCATTATTCACAATAGTTTCTAGTGCATGACCAAATCGAATGCTGGAGACTTGTATTCACTTGATCCAGAGATTGATAGGACATTTCATAGTAGCATTAGAACACATAAAAATAGTTTTGAACATTTTGAGGAGTTCTCTTCTCCTTCATCTATCTATTCATCACCTCATTCTTTAGAATCTGAAATTGAAAAAAAGGCTGACAATGAAAGAACATTAAAGCAATTGGCTGCACCGGATGTAAGATATCAAACTTTATGCATACAGTATCCTGATATTGATGCTCCTTTTGTACTTAAGACTGGACTAATACACTTGTTGCCAAGATTTCATGGCCTTGCAGGTGAGGATCCACACAAACACCTCAAGGAGTTCCACATTGTTTGTTCAACATGAGGCCACAAGGTGTGCCTGAGGAGCATGTCAAATTAAAAGCTTTTTCGTTCTCTCTGATGAATGCAGCCAAGGATTGGCTCTACTATCTTCCTCCATGATCTATTGCTAGTTGGGATAACTTGAAGAGACTTTTCCTAGAGAAATTTTTCCCAGCATCAAGAGTTGCATCTATAAGGAAAGAAATTTGTGGGATAAGACAGCTGGAAAGAGAGACTCTCTATGAATATTGGGAAAGATTCAAGAGATTGTGTGCTAGCTGCCCTCACCACCAAATTAGTGATCAATTGTTGATACAGTACTTCTATGAGGGATTGCACCTATGGACCGAGGCATGATAGACGCTGCAAGTGGAGAGGCATTGGTTGATAAAACCCCAATTGCATCCCAGAATTTGATTGAGAACATGGCTGCCAACTCCCAACAATTTGGAATAAGGCAAAATTCTTGTGTTACCAAAAACGTAAGTGAAGTACAAGCTGCTGAATCTAGTAAGCTGGAGCACAAGTTTGATGAATTAGCATCCATGGTGAAGCAATTGGCTTCTATGCAAAAGAATGTTGCTGCATCTTCACCTCCTCCACCATCCATTCCAGCCATGCTGTGTGGCATTTATTCAGCTATAGTCCATTACACTGATAGTTATCCCACACTACAAGAGTCTGACACTCTAGAAGGTAATCCTTAGGCTTATGCTGCAAACATTTACACTAATAAATTTCCTTTTCCAAATTTGCAGCAACAGCCCAATTGGGATCTATCTTCCAATAGATACAATCCAGGCTGGAGGAACCATCCAAATTTGAGATGGGGGAGTAATTCTCAACAGCACAATCAGCAGCAAGGCACTCAATATCAAGCACATCATACTGGCCCAAATAGATCCCATCAATCCCAAGATCAACCACAACAAGCCCAGCACCATCACCAACCATCTCCTTCACAACCAAGTGCATCCCAGAAAAATGAACCATCATTGGAGGAGCTAATGAAGCAATTAACCATGAACAACATCACTTTCCAGCAGAGAACCGAGGCTAGTATCAAAACTTTAGAGAATCAAATGGGACAGTTAGCTTCCTCTCTGAACCATATGCAATCTCAAGGCTCAGGGAACCTCCCTGCACAAACTGTTGTGAATCCAAAAAATGTGAGTGCAATCACCCTAAGATATGGAAAAGTGATGCAATAGCCCACCATGCCCAAGGAGAAGGAAAACTCAAGCTGTACTCCAGCTACAGTTGGTCAAAATAGAGAGGAAGAGACTCAAGAACAACCAGAACCTACCCCTGCCCAACCAAAGGTGGCAGAAAATTTTGAAAGGCCAATTCTTATACCATTCCCTCAGAGAGTTATCCAGCCAAGCAAAAAAATTAAAGAGGCTGAGAAAGAGATTTTTGAGACCTTTAGGAAGGTAGAGGTGAAGATACCTCTACCAGATGCAATCAAGCAAATACCCAAGTACGCCAAGTTCTTGAAAGATTTATGTACTCACAGGAGGCATCTTAAGGGTAATGAAAAGTTAAGCATAGGTAGGAATGTTTCTGCACTTTTTGAAAAACAAAGGTCCACAATGCCTAAGAAATGTAAGGACCCAGAAACATTCACTATCCCATGCATTATTGGTAATAATAGGATTGAGAATGCCATGCTAGATTTAGGAGCATCTATAAATGTCATGCCTTTGTCCATTTTTACTTCACTGTCTCTTGGCCCTTTGCAGCCTATAGGTGTGGTTATTCAGTTAGCCAACAAAAACATAACAAACCCAGCTAAGATTGTTGAGGATGTACTAGTCAGGGTGAATGATCTCATCTTCCCAGCAGACTTTTTGACAAGTCTGTAACTAGGCCCTCTTTTATAGCCCATATATTCATATTTGACCTTTATTTTATTTGAATTTTACATTAATTTATATATTAATTTTGCAGTTTGATATAAAGAGGCCGCAAGTGAATAAGCATGAGAGTGCTTAAGGCCTTTGCAGCAGTCAGCACGCCCAGACCTATTCAATAAGCATGAGAGTGCTTCGAGCCCATGCAGGGTTGTGCTTAAGGCCTTGCATGGCCGTGCTCATCTGCGGGAAGCCTAATTATGAAGAGATTTTAGGGTTTTCAAACCCTATTAAAGGGAAGACCTGAGGTACCATTGGGGAACCGTTTTTATCTTGGCTTTTTCTCTGGGATACATCTGATCTTGTCTCTCTTGCACGGAATCTTTAGCACATGCTTGGCAACACTTGGAGCTTCAAGCGATTGTACTTGAAGACTGAGAACTCATCTCATTCTAGTTTGTTTTTCTTTATAGCTTTGTTTATGATTGTTTCAGTTCTTTGCTTTAGCATGAGTAACTAAGCCCATAGCTAGGGCTATGGGAACTATGTTCATAAACTTATAGGATTTTGATGTTTGAATCTAAATTTGATTTATGTTTCGTGATTAGTGACACGACCCCTTTTATAAGGAACTGAGAATATTGTTTCTACATTACATACTTATTTAAGATAAATAAATAATAAAGAATATAAGTATAAAATTCACTTCTCATTCAAAATAAAACAAAGTTTCTTACAGCAAAAATCCAATAGAACAACATGATGTTACATTTAGTACATAATGTTCACAATACCAAAATTATACTACGTAGCTCCCTCTACATGAGGTCTCAAAATATAAGGAAAAAGGACTTTGATGCAATATTACTCACTCTAGCTTCTAACATTTCTTCACTGGCCCCTCAGCCTATGAAGTAGATGCAACACCCGCTACATCTGCTCACGTACCACTATACGATCATTGCAGTACACACGCACACAACGATGTAGTAAGAAATGCAAGGGTGAGTTTACAAAAATAAAATAAAATCATATATATATATATTTACAAATTTACAAATTCTGAAATTCTTTTACCATAGCCACCAGCTTCTTATGTTCTTTGTTTCTTTTGAATACAACATTGTTGAATTAGCCTTACTTCCCTTTCACCATACGGGACTTACTGCTACAGCCCTATTCAAAAGAACTAAGAACTGCTGTACTTCCAGTAAAGGATTTTCATAAACAAATATCTGTACAAAAGCAATATTCAGAACCATTAGTTCGTGGCATTGTTACAGATAGGGATGACTATTATAAGTCTCACCCAAAGGGCCTGTCAGCTGTCCAGCCTATAAACCATGGTTACAAAAATTTCATAAAAGAATTATAAAGTCCAAATCCAGAAGAACATCATTATAAACAATCAACAGTTATATTCCTACTTCCCCATCAGGCTCTGATACCAGATAACCCGAAGTGGATCAAGGAAAGAACAAAATATAACAGACTAAAAGGAAAGTAGGCAGTACTGCAAGACTACTAAATGAAATGCAGAAATGTAAAGTGCAAAAATGAAAATAAAGTTAATCCATAGAAACTAAAACGACGGTAGAATCGGCACAGATCTAGTAGAGGGAGAAGAGAAGAAAGCCAGATGACGGTAGTTCGAACAGAACCGGTTGAGAGGGAGAAGAGAGAAAATAATTTGAAACAGCAAACGTTTATTAAAAGATCTCAAAGAGGGAAGGCTTACAAAGGATTAACCAAAACCTAAAGAATACTTTACTACAAATAAATTTGATATTACAAATATTTTTAAGAGATTAGAAAAGAATTCTAATATTAAACCAACCACTATCCAAGATCTTCAGATTAAGATTAACAACCTCAAGAAAGAGATTAAAGAGATTAAAGATCAACAACAAATTCATCAAGTTATTCTTTCCTAATTAGAAGACAAATCTGATATTGAGAAAGAAGAACTTCCTGGAGATAATGATTTTGTGAAGGTTGATTCTGGTAATCTAGAAGAAACCTTTATGTGTTTGATCAATAAGGTTAAAATTCAAAAATTTTACATCAATATCAGAATCATTATTGACAATTTTGTTCTTGATACTTTAGCCCTCTTTGATACAGGTGCGGATTCAAATTGTATTTTAGAAGGATTAATTCCTACAAAATATTTTGAGAAAACTTCTGAAAATCTCAACACTGCTAGTGGTTCGAAGCTCAAAATTAATTATAAGCTTTCTAAAGCTGTTATTGAAAATCAAGGACTTAAGATTGAAACAAACTTTCTCCTTGTAAAAAATCTGAAAAACAAAGTTATTTTAGGAACACCTTTTATAAAAGCCTTTTTCCTGCTTCAAATTTCAAAAGATGGAATTTCGACTTATCATTTGGGAAAACGAATAACTTTCAAATTTTCTAGTAAACCATTTACTAAGAATATCAATTCTATTCAGAATAAAATCAATCAAATTAATTTTTTGAAAGAAGAAGTTTCTTTTGCCAATATTGAAAAACATTTACAAAGTCCTTCACTTCAGAAAAGGATCCAATCTCTCTTAGAAAGAATTCAATCCTCTATCTGTTCTGACTTGCCTAATGCTTTTTGGAATAGAAAGAAACACATTGTCAGTCTTCCTTATGAGTTAGGATTCAAAGATAGTCAGATTCCTACTAAAGCTAGACCAATCCAAATGAACAATGAACTCCTTCAATATTGCCAGAAAGAGATCAAAGATCTCTTAGACAAAAATCTTATCAGAAAGAGTAAGAGTCACTGGTCTTGTTCTGCCTTTTATGTTAATAAACCTGCAGAAATAGAAAGAGGTACTCCTAGGCTCGTGATTAATTACAAACCTCTTAACCAAGCACTCCAATGGATTAGGCATCCCATTCCAAATAAGAAAGACCCACTTAAGAGATTAAATTCTGCTATGATCTTTTCCAAATTTGATATGAAATCCAGATTTTGGCAAATCCAAATTTGTGAAAGTGATAGGTACAAGACTGCCTTTACTGTTCCCTTTGGACATTGGGAATAGAATGTTATGCCGTTCGGTTTAAAAAATGCCCCTTCTGAGTTTCAGAAAATCATGAATGATATTTTCAATCCATATTCAAAATTTGTCATTGTCTATATTGATGATGTTCTTATTTTTTCCCATTCCATTGATCAACATTTCAAACACATAAATGTTTTTATTAATGTGATTAAATGTAACGGACTTGCTGTTTCCAAGTCCAAAATCAATCTTTTTCAAACAAATATTAGATTCCTTGGCCACAATATTCACCAAGGAACTATTATTCCTATCAGCAGGT
Organism: Abrus pulchellus subsp. cantoniensis; assembly: GCA_024086825.1. NCBI lineage: Eukaryota > Viridiplantae > Streptophyta > Magnoliopsida > Fabales > Fabaceae > Abrus > Abrus pulchellus. The sequence goes on along the minus strand of CM044053.1, from coordinate 14,311,319 downwards.
CTATTGAATTTGCTGATAAATTTTCTGACAGAATTTTAGACAAAACCCAGTTACAAAGATTTTTGGGATGTCTGAATTATGTAGGTAATTTTATTCTACACCTCAATAAGATCATTAAGCCTTTGCATGACAGGCTTAAAAAGAATCCTCCTTCTTGGACTGATGTTTATACCAACGTCGTCAAAGAAATTAAGAATAGAGTCAAAAAATTAATTGTCTCTATCTCCCCATCCCTCAAGCCTTCAAAATTGTTGAAACTAATGCCTCTGACATTGGTTATGGTGGCATCCTCAAACAAAGAATCGAATCGCATAAGCATATCATTGCATACACTTTAAAACATTAGAATTCTGCACAACAAAATTATTCAACTGTTAAAAAAGAAGTTTTAGCAATTGTTTTATGCGTTTCAAAATTTCAATCTGATTTACTAAATCAAAATTTTCTTATTCGAGTAGACTGTAAATTTGCTAAAGAAATTTTACAAAAGGATGTTAAAAATCTTGCCTCAAAACAGATCTTTGCAAGATGGCAAGCAATTTTGAGTGTTTTTTATTTTGATATTGAATATCTCAAAGGCACCTCCAATTCTCTACCTGATTATCTTACCCGTGAATATTTACAGGACAAGTGAAATGCCTAGAAAGGCAACTGCCCCTTCCTGGGGAGGAACTTCTAGAGGAGGAAGAGTTAGGCTCGCCCTGACTCTTAACAAATCAAAACCACAATCTACTTCGGTAGATTCAAAATTTTCTTCCGGGTCATCTACCCCCATTGAGTCATCGACTCAAAAAGCAATACAAATTGTTAAGTCATCAACACAACAATCTGGAATTCCAAAAGAATCTTCCAAAAAGACTGATTCTTCTGACAAACCTACTAAACAAACTAAGGCAAATTATGCTTTCCCAATCAGTACACTCTTAGCTGTCCAACAAAGAAGCCTTAGTAGCCTACCAAAGAAATCATGGGCTGACATTGCCTCTGAAGAAGATATGGAAATAGATTTAGCAAGCCTAAACACTATACTTCAGTCCTTCAATCAAACCCAAAAAACAATAGCCAATCCAGAAAAAACAGAAGGAACCATTAACCTTCAAAAAGACAAACAAAAATCCACCAACCCTAAACATTATGTGGCCAAAGGAAAATTTTCTTCAGTCATACAAATGGAACTTAACTTCTAGGATAAAAATCCTTACAGAGCCATCACTAAAGTCTTCCCACCTGGGTTTCATTTCAGACCCTACGCGGCAAACAAGACAAGGCAATTCTATGAGTTTATTCTAATAGATTCAGATTCTGTCTCTATCAAACACTATAAGGACCAAAAAGATCCTCTAATCATAACTCATTCCACAATTTAGGTCCTGAAAGTCTTAACCCCAAAAGCTTTTGGAAGAAATTTAAATTCTTATAAAAAATTCTCCCAACCTTTTGATCCAGTAGGATATAACTATTGTGATTACATAGACGCATAGACAAGAACTTTTTGGTTTCAAAACAAACTTAACTGACATTCTTGGTTAATTTATTTGACGAAAAACCAGAGCTATGACTTCCCAAACTGGTTTCTCCAATGGTGGGACTATTTTGGGCCAATTGAAGAAATCCTTCCTACACCTGTCAAAGAAGGATACAGAATCTATAAGGGCAGTTATCTGAAAGAATCAAGAATTCCGGCAGACCTTAAGTACTTCTCTGACTTTGCCTTGGCATGGGTATTCTCATGGCAGTATCGATATGGCAAAACAGAAAATGAAGAAACTCTCCCATTGCTCCACAGGTACTCCTTCATGAAATGGTGGAATCAATTCAATGCTGACCATGCTTGTCCAGTAGGTGTTGCTGAATATTTGGCAAAAATCCAAAATTATTAAATTTAGCAGATCCAGCAACATTCCAATTTCTTAACCAGAAGTCCAAGATTGCAGCCTTTTTATCAAGTTGTGATCCAAAAGAAAAAATGAAGAAAAATTTGCAAGATGTTCTTATTCTCTTACAGAGCCAAGAAGAAGGAGAATCCTCTACAAAACAAAATGTCGATATTGAAGACGAGTATCAAAATGAAGATGACTGCTTCAGAATTGACATCCAAGAGCTTTGAAAACCTGTACTATAGAAAATAGTTCCAGTCAGCAACCGGAACTGTAGAAATAGTACTAAAATTTTTCTTTAAAAAGAGTCCTCGACCATGTTGTGAGACACCCTTTCATTTACCAATCTTAGAGAGATATTAGAGAGAGAAGCTCTGAGAGAGACAATCCTTTGTAAGCCTTCCCTCTTTGAGATCTTTTAATAAAAGTTTGTTGTTTCAAATTATTTTCTCTCTTCTCCCTCTCAGCCGGTTTTGTTCGGACTACTGTCGTTTGGCTTTCTTCTCTTCTCCCTCTACTAGATCTGTGCTGGTTCTACTGCCGTTCTAGTTTCTATGCATTAACTTTATTTTCATTTTTGCACTTTACATTTCTGCATTTCATTTAGTAGTCTTGCTACTGCCTACTTTCCTTTTATATATATAACAAAACATTACTCACAGCAATAGCCTCATGCATTACCAGCCCATCTAATGCACAGCATGAAAACGATTTCTAACTGGTTTCACAGCCTAAGTAATCCAGAAGGAACCGAGCCGGTCCGGGAGTGACCCATTTTGGTATCTGGATCCAGACAGCACAGCACAGCAGCTCAGCATGAACTTACCATTACACGTCTACCCACCTAAACATGTAACTCGGCTCTATAATGATGCAAAACATATATCTCAGCATGATGCACACCGCCAAAATTATTTTAACAGCTCAGCTAAGGCAAGTTTATAATAAGATCAGCCAAAATCTCAGCATTTTAAATCAATTAATAGCAGTTACAGCTTAGAAAATAGCGTTTATTCAATAGATCTAACAAAATTATATCAAAACATCTTGAAATAGCATATTAAACCGTTCAAAACGTAGTTCATAGGTTAAAGTAAACTCCCCTTACCTCAAAACGATGATTCACACTAGATCTACTGAATATTACTTGTTTTATAACAAGATTCACCGAAGATTCAGCTTTAGAACGGAGTTTCTCCTAAGAATACCATGAACTTTTATGAGAAAGAGAAGGAGAAGAGAAACGAATGGTAAATCTGTCTTCAAACTTAAAGAAACTTACTTCAAATCCTTTAGAATAGACGTAGAATCTCAGATCTGGCGAGAAATCTAAGTTTATGAGGGTTTAGTATGAGAGAAAATGGTGGTATTTGGCCTTAGAACCTTTGAGAACCTTGGATAGGGGTGAAGAAATGAAAATTTCGTGTGAAGCCCCCTTTTTATAGAAAATTTTTGAAATTTACTGTTCACGCCAGAAACAATGTTCACTGCATTACTGTTTAGGGCACTATTCACGCCAGAAACATTGTGCACGCGTACTGTACACGCACTATATGCATATGTGACATCAGCCATGATGTCATGATGATGTCAACAGTCATTGTACATACGCGATTTTTACTGTTCATACACGGTTTGTACTATTCATAGGCGATTTTACCGTTCATTGGCACTGTTCATACGGTACTGTTCACTTTTTTTTTTTTAATAATAAATTTTCAAACTCCATCTAATTATATTCCAATACCAAATAATCCTTCAATTAATATTTAACAAGTATAAAATATTATAGATTACTCAATAATAAATCACAAGCCTGACAATTAGATTTATCCTATTGCACTTCTTTCTTAATCCTAATTAATTATATCGTCAGGCGACCGTACCTCAGTTAATTAATAGATCTATAGGGTAAAACGAGACAATGGATTAGGTGGACCAAACTAATCTTTCTCTTCTAATCATTATTAAATTAACAAGTTCATAGGTTCCTGAAGCTTTCTTAAATTAATATCTTGCATGACCATTGGGGATGTTAATTTAGAGAAAAGAATATTAATACTGCATGACCATTGGGTATTAATAGTATTCATATGAATGATTGGTAATCACAAGGAAATTGGATTTAGAGTTAAATAGAAAAATAACATAAAGGATTGAATGAGAAAACCCATATGCCCTAGGTTCCTCTTTGATAAGTTTAATCAAGACGTGCATTGTATTCCTTGCTCTTAGTTTTATAATTGATTTTATAAATTCGTGGTTTTAATTAATTTCATATCCTTGAAGCTAAACAATTGAATTAGGAAATTCTTATTAATTGAAAATCAATCCTCGTGGGACGATATTTTGGGAACTTAATTTAAGAACCCTTTATTACTTCTCGATGGGTACACTTACCCTCTGAACACTTTTACATCTTGAACATGCAAGAGGGAGAGTCAACGAAGAGTGCTGCACCAATCATCCTGGGAAGACCATTCTTAAAGACCGCAAGAACAAAAATTGATGTGCATGTCAGGACACTTACCATGGAGTTTGGGGACAACATTATGCGCTTGAATATACTTGATGCTATAAAGCACCCATCTGAAGAACATTCTGTCTTCCAAATTGATTTATTTGATAATTTGATTAGATGAACAATTTTCTGAATTTTTAGAAGCAGATTTTTATTTTGATTTTACTGAATGTATAGATACTCCCATTTATGAATATTGTAATAATTCTTCTATGTGTGACTCTTGTATTTCTGTCTTTTTAAATGTGAATTCTGCAACTTCTAATATTGAAGAGATTAAAAAATTGATAGGGGAAGAATGTGATGTTTTTAGTTCAATAAGTACAATTGAATCTAACCCTTTGATTTGAATGTTGTAGAGATCTCTTCTACTGAGAGTGCTAAACCACTTCCTTCTGTAGAGAAACCTCCCACACTGGAGCTTAAACCCTTACCAGAACATCTGAAATATGCCTATCTAAAGGAAAATGAAAAGCTTCCAGTGATAATTACCACCAAGCTGAATGTTGAACAAGAGGAGAAACTCCTAGAAGTGATTAAGAAGCACAAGAAAGCTATAGGTTGGACCCTTGCTGATATTCCTAGAATCAGCCCCTCTCTATGTATGCACAAAATATTATTGGAGGAGGGTGCTAAACCAGTGAGGCAGCCTCAGAGGAGGGTAAATCTCATTATTCTAGACGTGGTGAAGAAGGAGGTCACCAAATTACTATAGGCTGGGATTATCTACCCTATATCAGATAGCACTTGGGTCAGCCCGGTTTAAGTGGTCCCAAAGAAATCTGGACTCACTGTTGTGAAGAATGAAAAAAATGAGTTGATACCCACCCGAGTCTAGAATAGTTGGAAAGTCTGCATAGACTACAAAAGGCTTAACCAAGTGACTCGGAAGGACCATTTCCCCTTACCTTTCACTGATTAGATGCTGGAAAGGTTGGCTGGTAAGTCTCATTATTGTTTTCTTGATGGTTTTTCTAGTTATTTTAAATTTGCATAGCACCTGAAGACCAGGAAAAAACTATTTTTACATGTCCTTTGGCTTGTGCAATGCTCCAGGAATATTTCAAAGATGTATGTTAAGTATTTTTTCTGATTTAGTGGAGCATTGCATAGAGGTTTTTATGGATGATTTTACCGTGTACGACCTATCTTTTTCTGCATGCTTGGTTAACTTAGAAAAATTTTGAAAAGATGCATTGATACTAACCTTGTGCTAAATTTTGAAAAATGTCATTTCATGGTAGAGCAGAGTGTAGTATTAGGCCATATCATATCTGAAAAGGGAATTGAAGTAGATCCTGTAAAACTTGATGTTATTGCACAATTGCCTTACCCCTCTTGCATTTGAGAGGTTCGTGCTTTTCTTGGCCATGCAAGGTTCTATAGGAGATTCATTAAGAACTTCTCCAAAATTGCCATTCCTTTGTCCAAGCTTTTGCAAAAAGATGCTGAATTCAATTTTGATGAAAAGTGCAAGGAAGCATTTAATATGCTTAAGGAAGCCCTGACCACCACATCCATCATCCAACCTCCGGATTGGACCAAAACATTTGAATTGATGTGTGATGCATCTAATTTTGCAGTGGGAGCTACCTTAACACAACGGGTTGGTAAGTTTCCTCATATCATTTATTATGCTTCTAGAACTTTGGATCTAGCACAATGTAATTACACCACAACTGAAAAAGAATTGTTGGCCATAGTTTTTGCACTGGACAAGTTTAGATCATATCTGTTAGGGTTAAAAGTTATGGTTTTTACTGATCATTCTACCTTGAAGTATTTGTTGAAAAAGACAGATTCTAAGCCCAGGCTCATAAGATGGATGCTCTTACTTTAAGAATTTGATTTGGCGATCAAGGATAGAAGTGGAACTTAGAATTTGGTAGCCGACCACCTGAGCAGGATAGAGGGAGTTCTTGACCCTATTCCAATTTTAGATGATTTTCCTTATGAACAACTCTTGGAGTTGTATGCCTCACAGGCACCCTGGTATGTTGATATTGTTAACTTTCTTGTTGCAGGAGCTTTTCCAGTAGGTGCACCAAAAGCTAAGAAGGATAGGATAAGGAGTGATGCCAAACATTACGTTTGGGATGACCCCTTATTTATGGAAATTCTGCAGTGACCAAGTCATCAGAAGATGCGTGCCTGATGAAGAGATCCCATCCATACTGCAGTTCTGTCATGCCTCAACTGTAGGAGGTCATTAAGAACCTCAAAAGACAACAAGAAAGGTGCTAGATGCGGGACTATATTGGCCATCAATTTTTAAGGACTCATGGTAAGCATATTCCACTGTGAAAGATGCCAAAGAGCGAGAGGAGTAATTACATGGAAACATGAGATGCCTCAACAGCCCATCCTATATTGTGACATCTTTGATGTCTGAGGTATTGATTTTATGGGGCTATTCCCTTCCTCTTTTGGTTTTCTTTATATACTTCTTGCTGTCGATTATGTATCAAAATGGGTGGAAGCTAAAGCCACCAAAACTAATGATGCTATAGTTATTGTAGAGTTTGTTCCTAACAACTTATTTTGCAGGTTTGGAATTCCTAGAGCCATCATTAGTGATTAAAGAAGTCACTTCTGCAATAGGACTATGGAAGTCTTGTTGAAGAAATATGAAGTTGTACACAAAGTTTCCACTGCCTACCATCCACAGACAAATGGGTAGGCTGAGCTCTCTAGTAGGGAAATCAAGAAAATATTTGAGAGAGTAGTGTAGCCCCATATAAAAGACTGGAGTCGTAGGCTTAATGATGCCTTGTAGCCACATAGAATAGCATTTAAGACACCCTTAGGAATGTTACCATACAGGGTGGTCTATGGAAAAGCCTGCCATCTGCCAGTTGAGGTGGAACACAAAGTCTATTGGGCAGTAAAGACTTGCAACATCCATTATGACTCAGCTGGAGAACAAAAAAAATTACAACTGCAAGAGTTGGAACAACTACATCTTGAGGCCTATGAGAACTCTAGAATTTACAAGGAAAAGACTAAACAATACCATAACAAGAAGATTTCAAGTAAAGAGTTCTATGTTGGTCAAAAGGTTCTCTTGTTCAATTCTTGTCTTAAACTCATGCTTGGAAAGCTTAAATCAAGGTGGCTTGGACCCTTCACCGTTACAAAGGTATTTTTCCATGGTGCAGTGGAATCACGAGTGACTCCACTAGCAAAAGCTTTATGGTGAATGGACACCACTTGAAGCCATTTTTGCAAAACTCAGCTACCTTGAAAGAAGTTGAGGAGATTGACCTGAAATCACCATGCACTAACCCTATTCCAACCCTTGGCTTGCATAACTCATTTCATACGTTAAGCTAGTGACGTTAAAGAAGCGCTGTGTGAGAGGCAACTCACAAGTTGATTAAGAATTTTTGTTGTCCTTTACATTCAATAAGCATTTTTATGATTGAGCTATGAATTGTGATGAATTAGACATGATTTATTACATATTCTTCATTCTTTTTACAGTGGACAATTTTAAATCTTGAATTTGATTCATGCAGAAACCATAGGAATTTCATATGTACAGAGACATATCAAAGGTGCCCACTTCCATTTCATATTAGTTACTTTTAAGCTAAGGTAAATGATCCCACTCTCTATAGTTTTCACTTTCAGTCTATAGTGATCACTTTCAAAAGGCTTCTAGGCTAGTGAGTCTGCGTGTAATAACTCCCAAATCATAGTAAACACGCGCAGAGGCACTAGGAATTTAGGGGGCTCTCTGTAGTTGTCACTTTGGTTTCATAGTAACAATTACAGAGGCACCTCATGGGGCAATCATGTTGCGCGTAGTTACTCCTATTTCATAGTAACTACACGCACCTCACTTTGGCATTTTATAAAAAGCACCTCCTCTGTAGTTGTCACTTTTGCCCCATAGTAGTTACGCGTAACATTCAACTTGAAAAATACAAACGCGCGTATCTACTATGGTTTGAAAGTGATGCGCCCACAGCCTATATAAATTAAAAGTGATTACTCCAGTTTTCTCTCTCACTCAACCTCTGAAATCTCTTGCCTCTGACTCCACCCTTTTTGGAAAATTCCCTTTCACTCACACTGGTTGGTGCTGAGACACATTCAATTTCATTATTTTGCACTTATTTTAGGTTCCTATCCAGGTAATTTTTCAATTTCCCTTCTTCTTACATTAGGGTTCTTCGTTCCAATATTTGGGACTTTTAATTTTGGGTTTATAGATTGAAATTGCTTGGGGGAAATTGATATTTTGGGTTTGGCTACATGATTAAAATGGATGAGGAATGTTAATTTGGTTCAATTCCTGCACAATTTCTCTGCACTCTATCTAATTACCCCTTAGCGTGACCACTGTTGTTTGGGATTTTGAACTGGAGACTCATGCTGTGCAATTTTTGTGTAAATTCTGATGGTTGAGGTATATATTGCATGGTTAAAGGGGACTGGGGGTATTTGATTGGGACAATTTGTGTATTTTACCATTGCCCGAGGCCTAGAGTGTTCACTCTTGCTTGAAAATTTTAATGTGGGGCTTCGTAAATTTGGATTGATGAATCCTAACTACAATATAGAGTGTACCTGTCTGTTTAGGAGTGATTGCCAGTGTTCATTTTGGTAAATTTGCTGCATTATGCATTGTTAAACCCTAGGGTGGCTACTTTCACTTTTACCAATTGCTTGATTTGTGTGTTCTGATGTAGTGGCGACCATCATAGGCTTGTATTTATCGATTTTGGGTATGCTAACATGATTGCCACAAGGTCTAAAATATTATCTTAGTTTCACTCAATGCATTGTGGATGATTACTGTCAGTTAAGAATTTTGTTTCAAAGCCTTTGCACTGAAATTGTTGTGTACATTCTGTTATTTGCGACTTGTTGATTGAAAGGAATTAAAATTGTGTGTTTGCTGATTAACCCCCTACATGATAATTCATCCCCCTGTGCATACCTTGCCTTGAATAACACTTTGCTACAATTGTTATATACACACACATGTCAGAACTTAACAATTGCCACACCATGCATCTTGCACTCCAAATTTTCAATTTCTATGTTATAATTCTCACTTTGATTGTGGATGTGTTGCTTCGTTGCATATTGATTAATTCATATTGCCATTTTCATTATACTGATCTATTCCACTGCACACATATGCACTCCCATTTTATTTCTACATTCTAGAATTTGAGACTGCACTGCCTGTGCTTGAACCTTTCATACATAGCAATTGTGGTGTCAATTTTGTTATTTGCAGTGTACATGTCTGATCACAAGGGATTGAGAGTTGTTGTCTTCGTTCAATTGCTATTCTTTTGCGTTTATTGCATTATAGAGTAACTACTTTCAATTCTGGTGGTGATTATTTTGCATGTTTTGATATAATGGCCATTGAAATAGTCCCATCTTTGTATGAAAATCATTGTCTCATTGCAACTTAACCTGTCTTACTTGAATTATATGGTGCTTGCTGCATAATTGTCATTCTAGGGTAGTCACTGTATTTACTCTGAGATCCCCACTTGTGTTGTGAATATGAATAGAAATAACCCAATACCATGCTGCACTTCCTTGTAACTACTCTACATATGGACCATGAATTTTGCTTTACAACAGCCACTCTAAACTAAAATTCAAAAGAACCATTTAATTGTGGTTGAGTGCAATTGTCTGTACATCTATACTTTTGTTATGACAATCACTTGCCCCCCTAACTACACACATGCATAATTCCCTGTTAATTACTCTCTGCAAGTTGAAAATGAGCATCCTTGTTAATTGCCTGCATAGACTTCCCTGTGTTCTCTAAGTGATCTTTCTTGACACTTTGTTGCCATATATAGTGGCCTGCTACCACTTGTTTGATTTCTATGCCTTTATTTTCATTTTGTTGCATCACTATCATCACTATCCATGTCAAATTTGGTTGCCTTGATGCTATCTTGCCTAAACCATAATGTGATCACTTTGGCATTGTACCCCATTACTAATATTTTGGTTTGATCTTTCACTGTCCAGTTGAATGTTATTTTAATTTATACACATAGTTGCTGCATAATATAAATGCATATCTCACACAAATTCTTTCCCTCTGCAGCAAATATGGTCAATACACCAAGGAAGAATACTCCAAGGTCCAAGAGAGCCAAAACAGCTGGTGCATCTTCCTCTACACCCGTAACCATGACCCCAGGTTTCGGTCATTAGAGCATGAGGAATACTTCAAAGCAAACATTCTAAGAAAGAAATTGGTGCAGGGCCGCAATTTTGAAATTTAAGAAGGCGCCTATCTCCAATTTCAAGAGGAGATTCAAAGGAGAGGATGGGACCTTTTCACGACATGTGCTGATAATGGGTGGAAGGAAATCACCCAAGAGTTCTTTCCCAATGCCATGAGGGTTAAAGGCGACACTCTCCCTCCTAGACACAATATAGTGAGGGGAAAACTGGTCAACTTCACCCCCTCCAACATCCAGAAAGTTCTGAACATCCCAACAATGCATAAATTAGCTGGCCAACTAGACTTCACCACTTTCAGCATTCAGAAGGAAAAGGACTACAAGCCTATCCTTGAAACCATCTGCAAGGAGGGTGAGAACTGGGAATTTGACTGCAAAATGCAACCCAAGAACCTGACAACAAAGCACCTCATCCCTGCAGCAAAAGTATGGAATGTCTTCATTCTTAGCTCCTTCATGCCAGTTCTCCATTCTTCCACATTAGCAGTGAAGAAGGCAGAGCTGCTCTATGCTATTCTGACAGGCATGCCCATCCATGTTGGTGAAGTGATCAGCAATGCCATCATGGACATCTTAAGCAGGAGCAGAGATTCCATAGGTTTTCCATCCATCATCACTATGCTATGCTAAGATGCTGGGGTAGATTGTGGGGATTATCTATAGAAAATCAGAACAGCCCCTCCTATTTCTTGCAGCCATGGTGAAGGATTTCTTTAAACCCAAAAACACTGCTGACCCAGGACTATCCCTACTAGCTGACTATAGGAGGGACACTCCAGTGAGGATGAGGGAGCAGATGAAACAGCTTGCTTTGAGGCAGGATACCATTCATGCTGGACAGAAGACATTCATGACGCTGATGGACATGATGCTTTTGAACATAGGGAAGAAGTTAGGGATGACTACCACACAGCTTTATGATGCCCCCACCTTCAGTGTCCCCTACCTACAAGCAGCAATCCAGACTGACCTTCCACCCTTTCCGCCCACTGCCCTTGCCAAAGCTGAAACAGATGAAAGCAGCTCCAGTTCCTCAGATAAAGACCTTCCAGCAACAGCAAAAGATGATGATGATGATGATGACTCTTCCCTTTTCGGCTCTGATTAAGATGCTATTTAGCTTTAGGTTTTTTTTTTCACCGCACCCACTTTTCACTTACTTTCTTCTTTTTCCATGTATTTATTGCTAACCACCATTTCCATGTAATTATCGCACATTATTGCTTCCATCTTTATTACTTTACTTTCGTATTATCACTCTTACTCTGAACAATTTAAGACATCTTCACTTATATATATCTATTCCATTTTCTGGTTTCATATTTGCTCCATATACTGAATTCTGTGTATATTTGTGCAGAAAATGCCCCCAGTCCCATCAAGAGAAGCATAAATTTGACCCTTGAGTTGTGAATCTACTTTCTATGAAAGGGGGTGATCTCTTTGCCTCTGTTTCATATTTTCTTAGTCTAAATTCCTTGCACAGTACTAAATAAAAATACAAAAATAGTTTCCTTACTGCTTTCTTTTCATCTAGTCCAGTTTTGTAATTCTATAGTTATATTCTGATTGCACTTTCCATTCAACTCATGATCATTCTCTATTTTGTACATATTTAGCATTCTTACCATACTGAATATATTTCTTGTTAGGTGAACTGTATTCACATGTTGCTAAGAAATTATCACCTTTGCCTTGGTAGAGAATTGGGCCTTAGATTTCTTGTTTGAGTGCACTATAACATGTATTTTTGCATCTATCCTCTAGAACTTGTCCTGTTTCTTAATTGAATATACATTGTGAAATTTTTCATCTAGATGATTGAGGCCGTCTTTGCGCATACCTACCCACCGTAGAACACCATTGCACATAATTTTCCTTATCCAACATTTCCTTATTTTGCCCAACTTAGTCTGCAAAATAATCCCCTTACCTTAAGAGGTATTTCTTTTGAGTTGCATCAAGAGTGAATGCAAGAAGCTAAGTTTCGGGTGCTAATCATAACTATAGTTGCTTGAGGACAATCAACCTCTTAAGTTTGGGGTAGTAGACATTATACATGTTAATAATATATGTCCAAAAAAAAATTTGTTGAAATTTGAAGAAGAGAATGATTGCTAAAGTCTATGAAATTATAAAAAAAAAAATTTGATGATGAATGATTGAAAAAGAAAAAAAATACAACAAGGGCCTTAAGTTGAAAAGAATCCCACATAAGGCAAAATAATGAAAAATATGAAAAAAAAATGTTTGAACCTCTTAAGCTACATCATTTAATGCATTTCACTCTAATTTGTTGTACTCACTCACTCAAAAGAATTCTCTTCTCTTAAAATACCCACTTGAGCTTTTGTCCTTCCTTGATCAAAATTTAACCCAACTTAATCCATTTGTGACCAACAAAGTCCTCTTGATAGGTGATTCATTGTATCTAGGCAAAGGAGATTGAGAATATGGGCAAGCATATGGTAGGGTGAGGCAAAATGCATGAATTGAGAGAAAACACTTAACCTAAAACATTGCTGAGCAAAGGGTGAAACATCATCCTGTGAGCTAGATAATTTCTTTACACTGTGTAAATTGCATGAAACCTTGCTGAATTTTTGTTTCAGTTTAGTGGGACTTTGCTTGAAAATAATTCATTTGGGCATGATTTCTTTGTTGAATGAATCCATGATTTTGGAAACATTGGAAGTGTCAAGTAGAGTCTGATCTTGGAATGAAAATTTTGAAAGAAAATTTTTGGATAAATCCAACCCTCTTACAAGTGACTTTATTGAATTTTGATTTGCTTGAAGACAAGCAAAAGTTTAAGTTTGGAGTTGTGATGAATTCACATTTTATTGGATTTTTACTTGCCATTTTGATGGTTCTTAATAGAAAAAAAGTAAACTTAGGAAGTGTAAATACATAAAAAAATCATTTTGTCAAATATCATAGGTTTATTAATTCTTGGTTAATTTACATTGATTTACATAGATATAGTTTGTAATTTTGATCATTTGAATAATTGTGCAGGAATTTCTAGACTTTTTTCATGGATTTTCAGCATTTGAGAAAGTTTGATATGAAAGTGATCACTTTTGATCCTATAGTGAACACTACAGCAAGCTAAGTCCAGAAGGGCAGACTAAAGTGATCACTATGAACCCATAGTAACAAGTGCTGCGTGTGCTTACTTTTGAACCATAGTAGACACTCTGGAGCAGCCAAAGTTATCACTCTGATACCAAAGTGAAGACTCCAGAGAGGCCAAAAGCACAAGACTTGCGCGTGGCTACTATGGGGCGAGAGTAACTACTATGGACCACTGCGCGTTATCACTATGATACCAAAGTGATAACTCTAGAGAGGCCCCAATCACAGGACTTGCATGTGGCTACTATGGAGCGATAATAACTACTATAGAGCACTGCGCATTATCACTATAAAACCATAGTAGTTACTATAGGCAAAAATTTTTGCACTATAAATAGAACTTGAGAAATTAGGGTACAGAGCTTTTTTATAACTTTAGATTCTTTTTGCCACTTTGGGAGCATTTTGCAGAGCTTAGGACCCTGGGTGACAGCCAAGGCCAATCTTAGGGTTTGATTTACAATTTCTCTTCATTTTCTTTTAATTCTTGCATTAATGATATTGAATTCCCTTTGTTTACATCTTGAATTTGTAAGACCCATCCTTATGGAGGGCTAAACTTTCTTGTAATCCTTAGTGAGTTTATGGATTCTTGAATTCCTGGGTATGAATGTCAATTTAATTCCCTATCCTTCATGAATTTATATTTCCCAACTCTTTGAATTGAATTAATGGTTGAATGAGGGGGACATTGCTTAATTAACCCTAATTCGTTTTAATGAAATTCTTAACTTGGTTTGCTTAATCCTAAGTTAATTTCTAAGGTTGCGTAATCTTAGGGAAAAGGTTTGGAGCCCATTAAAATTTCTTAATTCGTATGAGACTTTAAGGGTAATTCTTACTTGTTGAGTTACCCTAATTCAGAGAAAGAGGAAAAATATTGAATCTTGAGAGGAATAGGGATAGAATTACATGAACAAACTAAGGATTGCACATTTTCTTGATTGAACTCATTAATTTCATCACTTGCTTTTATATTAAAATTAGAATCACACAAAATCTCCTTATTTTAATTGCTTTTATAGTAAATGTTTACAACATGTTCAATGTATGTTACGAACCAAAGTCATTGGAGACAACCTAGGCTTGCATCCTAGACTACATAAATTTTTTTGCATATTTTGATGAAGGTTGACGACAAATCTTTTTGCAAACGAAAAATTCGTTCATCAATATGAACATGAATTGTATTGTATGATTGATTAATGTATCATCCTTGTTTGTATTGCTTGATTTTATTGTAAATTCACACTTGGTAATGAGAAAAGAGACTCATTTTTACAAACTTTTTAGAGAACCAGAATGACGACGCCCCAAGAAAGAATTAGATTGATAGATAGTTCAGTGTAGTGTAGGTTAAATTATTTATTTAAAGAGTATCAAAGCTCATATTATTTTAAGCTTGCCATAAATTATGATAATATACCTAGCCATATTTATATTTTTGAAATAGAAGTATATTATATTATTCCTTTAGATTTTTCTATAAACAATATGATCAACCACACTTTATGTGTATATCTATAGAGGTACAATTAGAACTTCGACAGTAGTGACCTATCTGTGTGCATATCATGACCATGATAATCTCGGAAGACCGACCCGAGTAACTTTTGAGTGGGTCATAGGTGTTGAGGTCACAACTGATTTTAGCAACCTCTATCTCGAGTCAAATGAAGATCTTGATTCCGAAGACCTTGCAGAAATAGAGGGATAACATGGTGATGACTAATATCATTTTTAGTCTTTTTTGTGAATATATTGCTCATTATGACTCATTATATTTTGTATTCTGAAAATGATGTAGATGAGTCTTAAGAGTTATATTTTATAAATATTAAAATCTTGTAATTTAATGAGAACAATGTCCCTTAATGTTATTTCAACTTTTTACTTAAATTTATTTATTTTCTATTGCTTTATCACTAAATATTTTACAATAAATTAAATAAAAATTTTATATTTTTACACTTCATAATCCGTATATGAGCAAATTTTTATTTACTTTTCCCTTTCAAATTCTAAAGGTATTTCTTTAGAATGTATAAATATAGATGTTACACATTTTACTAATTTTGTACATATAAAGTTTAAAATTTAGCTGACTTCTATCAATATATTTATATATCTATACAATTTTTCAAAAATTAGTCAGAAATTTTAAAATTTTCATTAGTTTTATTTAAATATATGTATATTTAATAAAAATTGTTTAAATTATAATAAAGATGTTATAGACGACTTATGTTAATATTAACCTTGATTGTGCTCACCTAAAATTCAGCACGAGGCTTCTTGATATCTACATGAGCATGCTCCCCTCAAACCCTTTATTGATTATATTCATTATTTACTTTTTTAAGAAAATTTTCTTTAAGCCCTTAAGTCTATTTTAACTAGGTTACATTTTATAGTTCCTTATAATAAAATTACAAGAAACTTAGTCAGTTAAAAAAAGAAAATAAAAAAATCAATTCTAATAACAAAACAAGTTAAAATCTCATAAATAAAATAATAAAATAATAGTCAATCTCAGCCATTATTTACTTTTTTTTACTCAAAGGCCTTTAGAAGATTAAATGACTAAGACCTCTTACATTATATAAGTAAAGATTTTCTTTGCTATCATAATGCTCCGTCAGTTTTTTTAAAGTTACAAGATTTGAAGTTATCTGTATTTTTAAATGCATACACCTAATTAATAATATTTTTAGTATTGTTATTTTTTAGAAATAATCAAAGTTTAATACTAAAAAATTGTTAAAAAATATTTTTATCATTAAAAATTATAAAATTAATTAAATTTTACATTAAATTTATATTAATAATTAAGAGTGTGTTAAAATATTTTGCTAACATAAGAAAAAAAAAGAGACAATTGTTCGGTGGGAAAAAGAAGACAAAATCTGACTACTGCCTATTCATGCAGGGACTCATTCTACTCGGATGACAGCAAGTTTTGATACATTGGGAATAATATTTTGATTCAATTGAACGCGCATATTTAATAAGGCAGTACTTGAAAGTTCAGAAACGGTTAAATAAAATTTATTTGATTCAATCAATACTTTTGATTTTAATGTAATATCAGAATAGTTTTTTAATAATTATTATTAATACAATATTTTATTAAAAAGTTATTATTTGTAAATTTAAAATAATTTTTATGAATAAAAATAAAATATTTATAGAATTTTTTTAAAAGTAAAAGATATCACTAATAAAGATAAATTAAAAGGTATATCACATAATTATTATAAAATAATTGAAATATTTAATTTATATAATTTTATTTTTTAAATAGATAAATAATATAGTTATATCAACTTTAATTATACTTTATATATTTAAAATAATAAATATTTATAAAAAATGAATTTTCAATACTTGAATTCAACTTCAACATTGAAGTCAAGGAAAACTGTAAAGAAAATAATTTCTTCACAAGCGACGAGAAGTTCCTCGTTAACATAATTAAAATGTTATAATGTCCCTAATCGATATAAGCGTCGGTAAATTGTCCACACTATTCTCTCGTCCATGATATTAAACATATAAATGACATAAAACGACAAATACTATTTCAGAAATTAAAACACAAAACGTCGAACAAAAAATATATAAAAATCGTAAATCACAATATATTATATAATAAAATTTAAAAAAGAATACAGGAAACCCAGATAGGACAAAATCATTCTTATTCTCCCTAACGTCTAAAACAAATAATAAGTATAATAAATACAGTAAAATCTCTCTCCAGTATATAACTATACGCATAGATCAAACCCATAATCATCAAGCCGTGCATGAAATGAGTCAATTTTGCACACAAATCCAACGAAATTCGCGAGCAAATGAATGAATTCAATTCCTAAAGATGGCCAGCATGGATAGCACCACCGAAGCTCCGATCACGGCTACGGAGCTAGAAACAGATCCCGCCGCTCCGGCGTCGGGAGTCGGCGCCGGCGACAAGCCAAAGTCTTGAGCATTGGCGACGGCGCAGAAGAGAGCCACGGCGACGACATAGGCTAAGGTGCTCGCTGAAGAAGCCATAGTTAAGAAATTAAATGAAAAAAGAAATAAACAAAGTGAAGAAAATTCTGGAAGGTGAAGAGGGGTAGGAAATTGGATCCGTGGAGAGAGTATTTATAGGAGGGGGAAAGGAGTGGGGCCCATTTAAAGCGTGGACACGTGGCGCGTGATGAAAAGAGTGAGGGGTGTTGGTGGGACACGTGGCTGTGTGCGCTGGATGTTTGTTAAAGGACCTTCTTCGCTTATTGGTTGGTCTACTTAGCGTCCAAGTAAAACTTGGGCACCTGTTAAATTTCGACTTAGTTTTTATCCGACACATCTTCTATGCGCTGTTATGTTTCAATTCAATCATATATTGTATATTAATTAAACGATTTGACTAAGTAATCTTCATATTTGTATACGTATCATATGTTTTGATTATTGAACCCATACGTAACTTATGCTTTGTAACGAATAGTAATTTAGATTTCGACTTCGTGTTTAAGATTCTTCTGATTAAGAAAGATATGTAGGCCCCTTGTACTTTCATCTAGGCCAATTTGCGTAGAGTTAGAGGGTAAAGTGAACATTTTAAACTTGTTTAAAAAAATATTCGAATTTTTTGTTCATAAATTATTAACCAATAAAAAATTCTATTAAATATCAAGGTAGAATTTCCTTCTTTAAACTGTCGAAATGATAAAAAAAAAATTGAAAAAATAAACTGTTACTTAAAAAATAAACAATTTAAAGTTTAGTTCTCATCTACAAAATTAAGTCAAACTTATAAATCGCAAGCATACTAATTTTATTTTATATCCTTATATAATAATAAATCAATATATTTGAAATTTTCATAAAAAAACTTGATATTATTATAATATACGATTTTTAATTATATTAAATTATGATTCACAATTATATACAATACTTTTATACTTTATATAATTATAAAGTATTAGACTTTTTGTTTAACAAATATTGTCTATGTAAACAAGACTCCATTCATACTCTATTTAATGCATTTTATTTATTTTCTAATTAAATTGTGTATCTTAAAAGAATGTGAAAAAAAAAAAAACGATTCAACCCAAAAAGTAAAATTTTGGTTTGATTTTAATAATACTTTTATACCAATCTAACACGAACTACAAGTTTTACTTACTTATTATAATTATTGTAATCAGTTCAATTGATTTTTGTCCAAAAATAATTTTAACACGAACCATGAACATTGAAAAAAAAAATAAGACAAACACTAATTAATGTTATGAAAGTACTAGATAAAAAAAATTATTAATAATATTTTTCATATTTTTAACACATTCATATATTTACAATAAAAAAATTTATTTTAATTTTTAACCAATAATTTTTATTAAAAAAACTCATTAAATAAAATCTTTACAATCATCTCACACTCCCCTTTATTGCATTTTGATTTTCTAACCAAAGTCTATGACCTTATTATTGAGCTACTTTATTTATGCTATTGAGTATTATTTACGCTAATGCTTGTCTTAATAATTCATCTAGCCGTTTTTCTTTCCAGTTTTGAATTATTGGCTTGTGATATTTTCACTAAAAATCAATTACACAACTAAATTATTATTTAATTAAATTATTTTCTTTCAAATACATCTTTCATCCTTATACTTTTGTAGAATTCTAATTTTGATTTTTTTTATAATTTTAATTCTTTACTTTTTAAAATTTTACGCTTTTGTACTTTACTATAATGTGACTAGTTAAAAGATTGTCACATATGAATTATTTGTTAGGCCATTTCATCACTAAATATCAAAAGTGTTAAATTTTAAAAATCAAAGAATTAAAATCAAAATTTTATTGAAAAGGCAATTTGAAAAAAAATAAAAAGTTGATTCTTGAATTATTAGAAGATACTTTAGATATATTTTATGATTGAGAAATATTTTTGAGAGGTGTATATATGTAAAAAAAATAAAAGTAAAAATAGAAAAGTTGATACACATTGTGCTAATTTTAGTAGTTTAAATAATAAAATTTAAAAATATTTAATGACTTTTTAATTTTTTTGAAGTGAAAAAAATTATGAAATACAAATAAATTTTTAGAGTATAAATATTTTGAATGAAATGTTGTACACCCGAAAGAGTGATACTTAACACACAATTTCCCATAATTTATCCTATAACTCCAAAAGTACTGGTACGATTGTTACATTTTAGCAATTGAGTTAGATGTGTGTTAAAGTCTCCAAATTCAAGTTTGGAGATATATACGTGGTTTGAATTTTGTTTTAGCATGTTTGATATTTTTACGATATAATTAATTTTTTTTTATATAAACTCATTTAAGTTTTGTTATAAATTTATATTTAAGTAAAATGTTTCTAAATATAAATTACATCACTTTAAATTCAATTTTAATTAATCAATTCTACAAAATCAAATTCATTCAAATTTAAGTTTGCAAGTATTCACTCAAACATACTAAGAGAGTATCACAGGATTTTGTTTGTGGTTAAGAGCTTTAAAGCATGTAAAATTATTGCACTTTTTGTTTGGGGTTAGGTTGAATTACAAAAATTATTTTCTCTTATAATTTTGCAATTGTTTTCTTGCAAAGACACTAAAAAAATTCATGGCTGAATATTGCTTGAGTAAATATTATGAGAAGGAGAAGTTAATGTATAAGGAAAAGGTGCAATATTTACAAGAGTTAATTGAAAAAGAGGAAAAAAATTGAAAAATAACTAACTATAATAAATTGTCAAAAATATAATTTTAATAAATTATTTTATATGTTAATACTCCCTCCCAAATTAAATTGTTGGGTATTATAAAGTTTTAACTTGTTGATTCTTAGAATGAAATAGAGTAAGATGAGGAACTTTTGTAAAAGGGTTAGCAAGTTAATGAAATTGGTATAAAGTGAATAAAGTCACTTTAAATTTTTTTCATATGATATGATAACTGTTCTTGATATATTTGTTGCATTTATAAAATGTTGGATTATGAGATAAATATATTATTAAACAACTATCACAATAGGTCAAGATCGATTTAGTGAAAAGTTGATTAATATGACAAATATTAGTGAGAAACAAAAGATAACAATCATTATCTTTAAGTAGTTTAGCATTTGAAATCAAACTTTGAAATATGAAACATATAATACTTTAAGTAAGACTAATAAATTTATTAATCCTACTAAAATGAGATGCATATGTATACAATTTTTTAGGACATTTTATAGCAATCGACTAAATTATGTGAAATGTGCTAAAAAGAGATATGTTTAAAGTTATATGATTGGTGGCATTTGTTTCTAAAAGTCAATAATCATTATTGTTATTTAGTTGCAAGAAAGAATTAGTATTCATTATTATCAACTCCACCATATTAGAAGAATCATTGTACAAAGCTAAAATTCCTTAATATTACCCTTAAATTAAAGGAAAGATTTTGAGTGTCATAATTTGTATTTTTACAAACATCCTTTATGTTTTGTACATATGTCTTGATGATCACTTAGATTGCATAAAGATTTGTTGCTAATCCTCATTAAAGTATACAAAAATTTTGTGTAGTCTAGGATGCAAGCTTAAGTTGTCTCCAATGACTTTGGTTGAAAATGTGCATTAAACATATTACAAACATTCACTATGAAAACAATTAAAAAGAGGGGTTTGTTTGATTTTCAGATTCAATAAAAGGGGGCAAGAAACAAAATGGTAAAATTCAATCAATAAAGTGTAGCAATCCTTAGTTCATTCACGTGGTTCTATCCCTATTCCTCTCAATATTTAACACTCTTCCTCTTCCTCTGAATTAGATTAATTCAACAAGCGAGAATCAACCTTAAAACTCTGTACGAATTTAATCAAATTCAATGGACTCCAATCCTTTTTTCTAAGATTACACAACCTTAGAAATTAACTCAAAATTAAGTAACCCAATTTAAGAATATCATTAAAATAAATTAAGGTTAATTAAGCAATGTTCCCTTCATTCAACCACTAATTCAATTCAAAAGATTGAGGAAAATAAATTCATGAAGGAAAAGAAATTGTATTAATATTAATAACCCAGGAATTCAAGAATCCAAGTGAACTTACTAAGGATTACAAAAAATTTAGCCTTCCATGAGGATAAGTCTCACAATTACAAGATGAAAACAAAGAGAATTCAATGACATGAATGTAAAAAATCAAAGGAAAGTAAGAGAAATTATGAATCAAACCCTAGGTTGAGTCTTTGGTTGTCACCCAAGGCTGACCTAAGCTCTGTAAGTGTTTCCAAAATGGAAAAAAAAATAAAATGCGTAAAAGATCCCTCCCCTAATTTCCAAAAATATATTTATAGTAAAGTGGTCGTCGCCCATAGTAGCTACTATGAAAATGATAGTAGCTACGTGCAACCTCCCAGTCATGTCATTTCTCTCTCGAGTTGCCACTATGAGAATGAAAGTGGCTACATGCAGCGTGTGAGCTACTATGGTTTTGAAAGTGGCTACGCGTAGCACTGTAGCAATTTGACCCTTGCTGTAGTTGTCACTATCGTTTTCAAAGTAGCTATGCGTAGGCCTTTTGCAAACTGGGGTCTTTGTAGTGTCCACTATTGTAATGCCCCGAGTTTTGTATTATTAATTAATCGTGTATTTTTATATATTTTATATTTATATTTATATTTTGTGGTGTGTTGATTGATTTGATGGTGATATGGATGTAAGGATGTGCCTTAGTTTAATGGGAATGTGTGTGTGAATACAGATATATGCAAATGTATGTATATATATATATATATGTGTGTGTGTGTGTGTGTGTATGATTGAAATTTGGATTGAAAGAAATAGGTTAAGTCCTGGTGCAGGTCAATCTCGCTGTAGCGAGAGGTCCCTGGGAGGAAGGCATGCGACTATTGCCTTCTCGCTGTAGCGACAGATCGATAGTTTAGGGTGCATTTCTGGGTAGAGTTTCGCTGTAGCGAGATTCTATAGAAATCAAAGTGCAGTTTTCTCTGATTTTTTCACTGTAGCGAGTGGGCGTATCGCTGTAGCGAGAATATCTCGTTGTAGCAAAAGTGTCATGACCAGAGGGATATTTGAAGGGTTAGGGTTCGAAGAGGAGGGTTATTTTCATGATTTCCCTCTCTCTCCTTTCCGATTCTCTCCACCCAACTTATTCCGACCATTAGGACCCCTCCAAGACCGATTGGAAGCTAGATTGAGGATTGGGAAAAGTGTTTGGAGCTCTTCGAGGTAAGTTCTATGGCTAGGGTTTCGATTTTCGTCCCTCTCCTTTAATTTCTGTGTTTCCCTTGAGTTCTTATGGGATTCTCGTGTGCCTTAGGGACGAAATCTAAGCGGGGAAGCTGTTTCTACCTTTGCATCGAGTTGGGGCTTCATTTTGAGGTAAGGTGAGGACTTTACTCTAGTAATTATTGTTAGAAATTAGTTTATTTGATTGAGTATGGTAATATATTAGAAGTAGAGAGTAGAAAATGTGTATATTGATGGTTTGAACACACTGGGCTGAGTCTGGAGGTGCCGGACCTCCGGCATGTTGTATGTTTTGTGTGGAATGGCATGGTAGAGTATGAATAGGCAGATTGTGGTGTAGAATGATTGAATACTAGGTGGATTATATTGAAATCTTGTGTGAAATGAAATGTGTGTGATTGTAAGTATGATGTATGGTGGAATGGTTAAGTACTATGTGGTTATGAAGATGTTACATGCCATGGGTAGTTAATTGAATGATGATGTGTTTGAGTGTGTTAGAACTATGAATGGTTCAGAGATACACTGGGGGTGTGGAAGATGGAGGCGATAGTAATACCTTGGGGAAGAGAGGGTGGTGGTGACACCAACAGTGAGCGTGGGTGCACCACAGGCCACACACTCTCCTCCTGACTCAGCCTCTGACTAACACCTTTGCCTGGGGGACTCAATATCGCACATGTTGTATCCGTGGAGTAGGAGCTATTCGGGTGACCATCCATAGCATAACTGAGTAAGTCCCTGAGGTTGAGGGCATCAGGAATCTGTGATCACAGTGCCACAGTGAGCGTGGCTACGTGCAATGAGCGCATGTGTGTTTGTGTAAATGCATGGATTTGTAATTGGTTGTTGGTGCAATAAGCGCACCTGCCTGTGATTGTTGTTGTTGTGTGCCTTGAGTGAGATAGTTTAGGCGAGTCTTATGCTTGTTTGTGTGCTTATGCTAGAGTAGAGGACTCACCCTTACGCTTATTTTTTAGGTAACCAAGACGATCAGCACTAGGCCCCCTGAATGAAGGATGGATGACACTGCTATAGGACTTAGAAGTTTATTTTGAAAGTTTTAATGTATATTTGAGTCCTGTAGCAAGCTATGAAACAAACTTGTAATCATTTCCTTTTAAGAACCACTTTATGAAATTGAGTTTTTGAACTACTGTTTGAATGAAAACCTCTATTTTGTTAACATTTTTACAAAATTTATTTTATTTAGAAATTATAATTATAAGGTGTTACAACTATCACTCTGAAAGTGATCATTTTCGCATGTCCTCTGGATCTAGCTTGCTGAATTGTCCACTATCATTCTAAAAGTGGTCACTTTCAACTCAAATTTTCTCAAAGGCTAAAAATACATGGAATAAGCCTAGAAATTCTTGCACAATTATTCAAATGATCAAAATTGTAAATTATATCTATATAAATCAATGTAAATTAACCAAAAATTAAGAAACCTATGATATTTGACCAAAATGATTTTTCTATGTTATTTACTTCCTAAGTCTACTTTTTCTATCAAGGAACACTAAAATGACAAGTAAAAATCTAATAAAATGTGGATTCATCACAACTCCAACTTAAACTTTTGCTTGTCCTCAAGCAAATCAAAACTCAATAAAGTTGCACGTAAAAGGGTTGGATTTATCCAAAAAAAGAAATTTCTCAAAATTTTTCATTCCAATAATAGACCCAAATTGGCACTCTCAATATTTGCAAATCATAGATTCATTCAACAAAGAAATCACACTCGTCAAATATTTCCATGCAAAGTCCCACTAAACTGAAACAAAAATCCAGCAAAGTTTCATGCAATTCACACAATGCAAAGAGATTATCTAGCTCACAGGATGGTGTTTCACTCTTCACTCATCAGTGTTTTAGGCTAAGTATTTTCCCTCAATTTATGTATTTTGCCTCACCCTACCATATGCTTGCCCATATTCTCAATCTCCTTTGCCTAGATACAATGAATCGCATATCAAGAGAACTTTGTTGGTCACAAATAGGGTTAGGTTAGGCTCAATTTTGATCAAGGAGGGTCAAAAGCTCAAGTGAGTTTTCAAGATACGGGAGTTCTTTTAAGTGAATGAACATAACAACTAGAGTGGAATGCATTAAATGATGTAGCTTAAGGGGTTCAAGCATTCTTTCACTATGTTTCTCATTTACTTGCCTTATGTGGGAATCTTTTTCAACTCATGACCTTTGCTATATTTTTTTCCTTTCTTTTTCATTCGTTCATCATCATTTTTTTATGGACTTTGACAATCATTCTCTTCTTCAAATTCAAACATTTTTTTTATATTGATTATTAACATGTATGATGTTCACCATCCCAAACTTAAGATTTTACTTGTCCTCAAGCAATTACAATCATGATTAGCATCCCAAACTTAGTTTCTTGCATTCACTCTTGATGCAACTCAAAAGAAATACCTCTCTAAAGGTAAGAAAATTACTATTATAGACTAAGTTTGGCAAAAGAAGAAAATGTGGAACAAGGAAAATTAGGTGCAAGGGTGCTCCAGGGTGGGTAGGTGTGTTCAAAGAGGGCCTCAATCATCTAGATGAACAATTGCACAATGCATATTCAATTAAGAAACATGGCAAGTTCTAGAAGATGAATGCAAAAATATATGTAATAGTGCACACAGAAAAGAAATTGAAGGTCCAATTCTCTATCATGGTAAAAGATGATAATTACTTAGTAATATGTGAGTACAATTCACCTTACAAGAAAATATGTTCAGTATGGTAGGAATAGTGAATATGTACAAAATAGAGAATGATTATGATTTGAATGGGAAGTGCAATTAGAATATGAAATTGGAATTACAAAATTAGACTTAATTAACAAGAAAAGAAGATGAAAAGTGTTTTTGTGTTTTTGTCTATTACTATGCAAGGAAATTAAACTAAATACTTATAAAATTGAGGCAAAGAGATCACCCCCTTTCATAGAAGATAGATTCACAACTTGGGAGTCAAATTCATGCTCTTTTTGATAGGACTGAGGGTATTTTTTGTACAAATATACAGAGAATTCAATATAGACAGCAAATATGAAAGCGGAGTACGAATGATATATATAAAAGTGGAGATGTTCTAAATTGTTCAAAATAAATGCAGTAATATGAAATTAAAACAAGGAAGATGAAAATGATAATGTGCGATAATTACATGGAAATGGTAGCTAATAATATGTATAAGGAAATAGAAGAAAATGAGCGAAAGGTAGATGACATGAAAGGAAACTAAAGCTAAATGGCATCTTCATTTGAGCTAAAGGATAAAGAGTCGTCATCATTGTCATCGTCCTCCTCTGTTGCTGCTTCCTTTTCTTCCTCTGAAGAGCTAGAGCTGCTTTCCTCTGCATCAACTTTCCCAAGGGCAATAGGAGTGAAAGGTGGAAGATCGCTCTAAACCGCTGCTCGAAGGTAGGAGCATCATAGATTTATGCAGTGGTCATCCCCAACTTCTTCCCTATATTCAGCAGCATAGTATCCAGTCGAGTCACAAGGGCTTTCTAGCTATAGTGTATGGCATCCTGCCTCAGAGCAAGCTGTTTCATCTGCTCTTTCATCTTCAGTAGTGTACTCATCCTGTACTCTGCTGGTAGTGATAAGCCTAGGTCAGCGGTCTTCGTAGGTTTAAATAGCTCTTTCACCATAGTTGTGGAAATAGAAGGGGCTGCTTTGGCTCTGCTGGTAGTCGCTAAAGTTTACCCTAACATCTTGGCATAACATAGTGATGATGGATGGAAAACCAAGGAAGTCCCTACTTCTGCTCAGGATATCCATAATGGCATCTCTAACCACCTCACCGACATGGATGGGCATGCTTGTCAGGATGGCATATATCAACTCTGCCTTCTTCATTGCCAAGGTAGAGGAGTGGATGATCGGCATAAAGGAGCTAAGAATGAAAATGCTCCAAACTTTTGCTGTAGGTACAAGAGGCCTTGTTGTCAGATTTTTGGGCTGCATCTTTGTGTCGAACTCCCAAATTTCTCCTTCCTTGCAAATTGCTTGGAGAATGGGCTTATAGTTCTTTTCTTCTAGGTAGCTAAAAGTGGTAAAATCCAATTGGCCAGTTGCCCTCTATACTGTTGGAATATTCAGGATTTTTTGGATATTTGTGGGTGCAAAATCAATCTCTTTGCCCCTCACCATGTTGTGTGTATGGGGAAGAGTGTTTCCCTTTACCCTCATGGCATTCGCATAGAATTCTTGGGTGATTTCCTTCCACCTATTGCCAGCACAAGTGGTAAAGCGGTCCCAACCTCTTCTCTGGATCTTCTCCTTGAATTGAGGATAAGTGCCATCTTTAATTTCAAAGTTACGGTCTTGCACTAACTATCTTTGTAGGATGTTAGTCTTGAAATAGTTCTCATAGTCCACTGACCAGAATCGAGGGTCATGTGCAGGCGAAGGTCTAGAGGAGGAGGAGGCACTAGTTGTCCTGGCTCTTTTGGTCTTCGAGCATTCTTCCTTGGTGTGTTAACTATTTTTGCTGTAGGGAGGAAGAGAAGAAATAGTGAATTGAATACACACTAATATCAGTAGAGGTATATGTCACACAAAATAATATGCATACTGGTAATAGAAAGGGTCAACCAGAATATGTGTTGTCACGGGGTGCAATGTCAAAGCAACTACTTTATGGTTTAGGCATGATAGCATTAAGGTAGCAAAATTGACACAAATAATGATGTAGCAGTAGTATGAAAATATGTGTAAAGAAATGCAAAAAAGTAAGGAAACAACTGCAGGATCCCAAATGTAATGTGACAGACCACTATGTCTGCCACTGCAGATTCAAGAAAATCACTCAAACTATATGCAATGTAGTCCCAAAATGGTCGATACTGATAGTAAGGATGATTACTTCCAATCTGCAAAATTTAAACAGAGATGTGCATGTGTGTAGTGGGAAATTGGAGTTGTGCAGCTAACATGAACATTATAATGAAGGATGTCCAGGTAAAATGCATGCAATTGGTGTGAAAATGTAAACCACAGGCAAGGATGACAACAAATTACAGAAAAGCATGCAAATGGTGTGAAACAATCTAAAAATAGCTACTTTGCAATAAGGCAACTGACGCAGAAACAAAGTATGAATGTGTGAAAATGAAAGTGATTGTGTTCATTCTAGCAGGGAGATTTAAAAATTGGCATGATTAGGCATAAGGCACTAGGAGAAACATCACATCTAGCAGTTTATGAAAGCAATGCAGCTCCAAAGTGTACACTTTGTAAAATCAAAATTCACAGCCTTAAGGGATCATGTGCATACAAGGTAGTAACCACTATGGGTTCTGCACATGGTGGGTTAAATCAGGGTGAAGCGCAGTGCAATTTAACCATGGAAAGGTGAATTTCAAGACAAGATAACAACCATTTGTATCAAGTAAACTTAAAGTAAGCATTATTGCAGCAAAATGCACAAAACAATTACTATCACATATGAGGGTGGCCACCCTAAGGTTCGGTCTTGATAAGATTCATCAAATTAACCAAATTAAACACCTCCAATCCCCTTCAATCATGCAATCACACTTCAAATAACAGAATTTACACAACAATTTCAATGCAGGAAGCCCTAAATCAAAATTCCCAATTTGTGCAGTAATAAACACTAACGCAGAGAGAGGATAATTGAAAAATTACCTATATTGGAGTTCAAAATTGATGTAAAAATGAAGGAATGGATGGGTCTTAGCACAAAACAATGATGATGAAGGGGAGAAATTTAGGGAGATTGGAGATGAGAGTGAGAGTAAGGGCGAGAATGGTTACTTTATATATATATATATATATATATATATATATATATATATATATATATATATATATATGCTTTAGACGTGGCCACTTTCAAAATCATAGTAGACATGCACACTGGGATTTTACCATATAATGCTGCACGTAGCCACTATGAGAATGAGAGTGGCAACAACAGAGAGCGCCATTTTTTCAAGAGTGCAAGATAAGGTTGCGCGTAGCTACTATGAAAATGGAAGTGGCTACGCACTAACATGTTTGCTCAGAAAGGGCCTCTGCGTAGCCACTATGGAATTGAAAGTGGCAACTATAGAGAGCACTTCCCTGAGGATTTCTTTAGTATAGCTGCGTGTGGCCACTGTGAGAATGAAAGTGGCTACGTGCACTCTTATTAGCCCAAAAGCCTTTGAAAGTGGTTACTATGAAACTGAAAGTGATAACTACATAGAGTAAGATCACATACCTTAGCTGACAGTGACTACTATGAAAATGAAAGTGGTCACCTCTCATGATGAAATTGAAACTTCTTCACCAAAGTGATTGTGTTGTGAGGTGGAAATGATCATTCCTCTGTGCACTTGGATTTCCTTGAATTTATGCATGCATTCAGTCCAAGATTCACAATTTCCCACTGTAAAGATGAAGATTAAGCAAAAAAATCATGTTAATTAACAAGCATGGTGCAGAATGAAAAGTTTGAGCAGCAGAATTATAACTCATCACTTATTACAACTCAAATATAAGACTCTTACTGAATGTAAAAAAACAGCTAACATTCTTAATCAACTTGTGAGTTACCTCTCACATAGCGCTTCTTTAACGTCACTAGCTTTGACGTATGAAGTGAGTTGTGCAGGCCAAGGGTTGTGGTTGAGGTCTGTGCATGGTGAGTGCAGGTCAATCTACTCAACTTCCTTCAAAGTAGTTGAATTTTGTAAGAATGGCTTCAAACGGTGCCTATTTACTATAAAGCTTTTGCTAGTGGAGTCACTTTGTATTTCCACTGCACCATAAGGAAATACCTTTGTGATTGTGAATGGTCTAATCCACCTTGATTTAAGCTTCTCGGGCATGAGTTTGAGGCAAGAATTAAATAAGAGGACTTTTTGACCAATGTAGAATTCCTTTCTTAATATCATCTTGTCATGGTTCCTCTTGGTCTTTTTTATATAAATTCTTGAGTTCTCATAAGCCTCAAGACGCAATTCCTCTAGTTCTTACAGTTGCAACTTCCTCTGCTCCCCAGCTGAGTCATAATGGATGTTACAGGTCTTTATTGCCCAGTATGCTTTATGTTTCACCTTAACTGGGAAATGGCAGGCTTTACCATAGACCACCCTATATGGTGACATTCCCAAGGGCTCTAGTCTTTTTCTATGGGGCTGCATTACTTTCTCAAGTATTTTCTTGATTTCTATGTTAGAGAGTTCAGCTTGCCCATTTGTTTGTGGGTGATAGGCAATGGAAACTTTGTATAGAACTCCATATTTTTTCAATAAGACTTCCATTGTCCTATTGTAGAAGTAACTCCCTTGGTCACTAATGATGGCTCTAGAGATTCCAAACCTACAAAACAAGTTGCTACAAACAAAATCTGCAACAACTCTAGCATCATTAGTTCTGGTAGCCTTAGCTTTCACCCATTTTGAGACATAATCAACAACAAGAAGTATATAAAGAAAACCAAAAGATGAGGGGAAGGGTCCCATAAAGATGTCACAATATAGGATGGGCTGTTGGAGCATCTCCTGTCTTCAGGTAATTACTCCTTCTGCTCCTTAGCATCTCTCACAGGTAGAATATGTTTGCCATGAATCTTTGAAAATTGAGGGCTAATACAGTCCTGCATCTAACACTGTCCGTGTTGTCTTTTGGGATTCTTGATGACTTTCTACAGCTGAGGCATGACAGAACTGTAGTATGGATGGAATCTTTTCATGAGGTATGCATCCTCTAATAACTTGGTCATTGCAAAATTTCAATAAATAAGGGTCATCCCAAATGTAATGCTTGACATCACTCTTAATCTTTTCCCTTGTAGCTCTTGGTGCATTTGCTGGAAAGGCCCCTACAACAAGAAAGTTAACAATGTCAGTATACCAGGTGCCTGTGAAGCATATAACTCTAAGAGTTGCTTATCAGGAAAATCATCTAAAAGTGAAATGGGGTCAACAACTCCCTTTATTTTGCTCAAGTGATCAGCTACCAAATTTTATGTTCCACTTCTATCTTTGATCTCTAAATCCAACTCTTGAAGTAAGAGCATCCATCTTATCAGCAAATACTTCAAGGCACAATGATCAGTAAAAACCACAACTTTTGACCCTAAAAGATATGACCTAAACTTATCCAATGCAAAGACTATGGCCAATAATTCTTTTTCAGTTATGGTGTAATTACATTTACATTGTGCTGGATCCAAGGTTCTAGAAGCATAATAAATAATGGAGAAGTTTTGATAAAGGGATGGCAATCTTGGAGAATTTTTGGATGAATCTCCTATAGAATCATGTATGGCCAAGGAAAGCACGAACCTCTCAGACACAAGAGGGGTAAGGAAATTATGCGATAACATCTAATTTTGCAGGATCTACCTCAATGCCTTTTTCAGATATTATGTGACCTAACACTACACCTTGCTTTACCATGAAATGACATTTTTCAAAATTTAGCACAAGGTTAGTGTCTATGCATTTTTTCAAAACCTTCTCCAAGTTAACTAAGCATCCAGAAAAATATAAGCCATACACAGTGAAATCATCCATAAAATTTTTTATACAATGCTTCACTAAGTCAAAAAATACTCAACATATATATTTGAAATGTGCTCGGAGCATTGCACAAGCGAAAATGCATTCTTCTATAGGCAAAAGTGTGAAAAGGTTATGTAAAAGTGGTTTTTTCCTGTTCTTCAGGTGCTATGCAAATTTGGAAATAATCGGAAAAACTATCAAGGAAACAGTAATGAGACTTACTAGTTAACTTCTCCAGCATCCGGTCAATGAAGGGCAATGGAAAATGATCCTTCCGGGTTGCTTGGTTTAGTCTCCGGTAGTCTATACAGACTCTCCAAATGTTCTGAACTTTGGTGGGTATTAATTCATCTTTCTCATTGCTCACCACAGTGAATCCAGAATTCTTGGGAACCACTTGGACCGGGCTGACCCAAGTGCTGTCTAAAATAGGGTAGATGATCCCAGCCCACAGTAGCTTAGTGACTTCATTTTTCACCATGTCCAAAATGATGGGATTCACCCTCCTTTAAGGTTGTCTCACTAATTTAGCACCCTCCTCCAATAGTATTCTGTGCATGCACGAAGAGGGGCTGATTCCAAGAATATCAGCGAGGGTCCAGCCTATGGCTTTCTTGTGCCTCTTTATCACTTCAAGGAGTCTCTCTTCTTGATCAATATTCAGCTTGGTGGAGATTATCATTGGGAGCTTCTCATCTGCCTTTAGATAGGCATACTTCAAATGTTTTGGCAAGGGTTTTAACTCCAGTATGGGAGGTTACTCTACAGAAGGAAGTAAATTGGCATTTTCGGTGGAAGAAATTTCTGCAACATTCAAATCAAAAGGGTTAGATTCAATTGTACTTGCTGAATTCAATAAATCATATTCTTTCCGTGCTAATTTTTCAATCTCTTCAATATCAAAAGTTGTAGAATTTACATTCAAAAAGTAAAAAATACAAGTGTCATGTAACGCCTAACTTCCACTAAGGCACTATCTCACTAAGTTAGAATAGAGATCTCTATAAGTAATACACCAACATATACAAGTACACAAAATAATTCCAATTATCATCATAACAGATCCATTCATTACTTCTGAGTATCGCCATAAGGGAAATTATTCATGTCTCATCATTTAATCATAAGCACATTTTCAAGAGATGTCATAACATAATTATTTCTTGTATAATTTTGTACCATAATTTCAATCTACTATCACTCCCAATTAAACTGTGGGAATACATCATCATGGCCAACATAAATAAAGTTGAGGAATAACGATCTAACACAAAATTTTCATTAAATTCTTTCACACCATCGTCAAATATCGAGCTATTTCATCATTTCAATAAATACTCATCACATCCATTCCTCATTCTAAACATCCATAGTATAATTTCGTATCAATTGTGAAATATGCATAATATTATCGCATAACTTTTTAAAAATCAAATTGAGAAGTAAAAACGAGAAATTGTATAATAAAGAACAAACGAATCATCCAAACCAAATTATCCAAGGTAAATACAGCAGCAAAATAAAACCCTTAAAAGTGTAGTATTTCAAAATGAAACAAACCAAAGTCCTATGAGCAGTATCAACCCATAAAAAAAAAAAAAATAAACAGTCTATACATAAAATTCTAATGGAAGAGAATCTTCGCTGGGATCTGATTCCATTTCATCAGAGTCAGGCGAGTAATTCGCTGGCTGAGGGTGGGGAGAAGGCGATAAGTCATCCAGGTTGCTATCAATCCAACCGATGGTAGGTGGTGGTGAACGAGAAACGAGTGGAGGTGGTGGTGAAGGGCATCACGTAGAGGGTCTAGCTTCACCAGAATAAGATGCAGGGGTCCTTAATGAACTGCGAGGTATAGGTCGAATGGAAGGCTCAACGACTCCAATGTCTTTCCACTTGAGGCAGAAGAAGAATCAGGGCAAAAAGTAGGAAAGGGTTCAAGGCTCATAGGGCTCTACCTTCGTCAAGGGTTTTAGAAAGCTCAGAGGGTAGTATTAGGTTTGGTGAAGATGGAGAATGTGGGTGGATGATAATGCTCTTCTAAGATGGCAGAGGTACAGAAATGCCGATGAGGAGGTAGTCGCTTCAGTAGGGTTTACAACCATCCTCAGCGATGGGTCCTAAGTTTAGAGTGATCATTCCCTTGTACATGAGACGACGCTTCACTGGATCCTACATCCATGCCTCTCTCCCTCCGGAGTCCGTTCCCCAAATCATCACCTGTTGTGGATCCATCTGCCACACAGTCATGCAAAATATGCCAAAGAATACAACATAGAAGAAACATAATAGAAAGGGTGAGTCCAACACAAAAGTTAACCAAAAATTGAGTTACACCAAAGGAAAGAACAAAAGATCATACTGTCAAAGAAACACTTGTCTCAGAATTGACACTAAAATTTCATACGTTCAAATTAAACGAAAACAATAAGGCCAGACAGAAACGTTAATGATATGTATGTCGCTCATGCAATTACCACTTCCTCAGTTCATCATCATTCCTCCAATCAAGGTGATCGAAGACCCTTATTCCCTACGAGCACATAAAGTACATATTTATACAAGGATATCCTTTCTGTTAATTCATCATTATTCCTCAGAAATGAGTTCTACCGCGATCCTTGGTAATACTTGCCTAACGTCAGGTTTAGTGAAGATTTGCTGGTGACGTGTCCCGATCACGGTGAGCTATGTTGCGCCATTGGGACAACCCCCCTCACTACTCGCAAGGTCCTTCCCTTGAATTTGAACACACAACATTCCCCAGCTGTGCCAAACTGTGACCTTGACTTTCCCTTTTTCACGTCATGCACATGAATAATTGTGTAATAACATCCACGCTTTATCATTTTTGAATTACACCCTTTATTCTCAAAGAAAATATTATACATCACAGATTTTAATTCATACTCCCAAATGTATCGACATATTTAGAAAACAACAGCCATGTACACACACGGTCTAAGGATCAAAAGAGAAAAAGAGGGGAATGGAAACAAATACAATAATTTCAGTGAAATATCAGAAAGAAAGGTATATTTTCTAAACGAGTATTATTGAAAACGTTACACAGAATAGTCGGAGGCTCAACTCCACATGCATTTTAATTTTTAAACCAGCAATCAATAAAAATTAGGAATAAATGGTCAAATAACTCATTCACAATCCAAAGTTAGCAACGAAGATTTGAGTTTTAAAAGAAAGTGGTTTATTGGCTCTCGGCAAGATAAAAATCTAAAAGGAAAATAAGTTATTTCTTCAATTTTTTACTCAAAAAGGTGTGGACAGAAAGAAATTAAGAGGTTTTATCAAAGAATTATATGAAAGGAGGTAGAACAATGAAAACCGAGAAGAAAGTAAGTAATCTACACGGAAACATGACATGCAATAGCATACTACTTCAAAGTCATCATTTTTATTTAATAAAAGGGCAAAAGCAATCAAGGATCATGAAAATGCCACAAAATCAGTGACATGCAAGTATCGTTCATTCACAATCACACTCATTCAAGTTACAAAATGTCATTTTTAACGTGTTATTCAAGTAAAATAGTTAGGAATTGAAGGAAAACCACTTGTATGTCAACCTTTTAACGAGAATTAGAGATGTGGATGAGGAAGAAGAAGACACACACCACATTCAACAATACATGTTCAAGTACACATATTCACACGCAAGCGAGGACTCCCCTTACCTTGTCAGAAATGAGAATGAGGAAAGAGTCGATGGTTTGTCCTCGTCGCTTGCAAAACTTGCCCACGAGGTGACTCCCTTGGTGACGGTGTAAACTTTGAGAGAGGTGGTTCCTTCGTGTCCGCGTAATTCCCTTTGAGAGGTGAGGTTGAGGAGACGTTCACGAGATAGAAGAGAAGAAGGTGTGAAAGTGAGAGAGAATGGTTCAAAGTGTGATATGTCAAGGTGAGTTTGAGAGGGTTTTCAGAAAAAGAAGGAAAAAGGGCGCATGAGAGTAAGTAAGGTTTTTATACAGTGTGAGTGTGCTGCTTGTGTCCTTTCACTTCCAATGGGTGGGATGGTTAGAAGGTTGCACACAAGGGGTTAAGGCTTTCTCCCTCCAGACCTAATGCATTTGAAAGGACATGACTCTTGGTCTACCCTTCTAAAAGGTCACGTCTCTTTGGAACCTTGTGCATGTAAAACGCCTCCATCATTAGCAATAAATGTAGCAAGTTTTGAGATGGAAAACGGGCAAGAGTTAATGCTATATGCACGTTTCTAGAATCAATCATCATTGAGGGGTAATTCGAATTGGTAGTTTAGCCTTAGTCGAGATGAGTAATTAAGGCAGGTCAGCGGTTTTGAATTGATTTAAGGAGGGAATAAGTGTAATCTTTCCATATGCTCATAGAGGTTTAAATGCAGGTGAGAGGCAAATTTAAATGGCTTAATGATGAATTAAATGGGGCAGGTGAGAGGTTCCTCGATTAAGTGCAATCAAGGCATATTTATTAGGGAATTTCTCAATGAATGACCACGGTTTTAATGCTAATTTATGGTGAATGGTCAGCCCTAATTAAATGCATGGGAATACAAAAAGTCTGCACTTAAGGAGAAGAATAAGGGCTTTATTTTTTACGGTTAAGGCTAATCCCTTTTTTTTTGTAAGCATAATGAAATTTTGGCTGCACCATCAAGAGAGAATTTTCAAATAATTGCCACATGAATTGTGGTGGTTCATGGTGGGATGGCTGCTCATAAATGAGGCAATCGGGAAAATGAAAATTTGCATTAAATACAATTATTAAGGGTTTGAATCTATGCCATTAAGGTTGATTCTCTCTCCTCCCCTCAAGCATTTATGGAAATTTGGTTACTACATTTAAGAGGGAAA
Source organism: Abrus pulchellus subsp. cantoniensis (assembly GCA_024086825.1). Lineage (NCBI taxonomy): Eukaryota > Viridiplantae > Streptophyta > Magnoliopsida > Fabales > Fabaceae > Abrus > Abrus pulchellus. Next base: position 14,274,873 of record CM044053.1, on the reverse strand, counting down.
GTTTTAAAGGATTTGGGTGTCTCTTGGGTTCCCTTTGGGTCCTTTTTCACGTAAATCATAGTGTATAAGGAGTGATTTCACAGTAATGGTCCATATGGTGCACACAATGATGGGAAAAATGAAAAGGCTCACGCATATTATAATCAGATTTAAGTAAGTATTAATGATAGAGAGAGAACATCATAAAATATGATTAGGGAATGCAAGGGTCACACATAAAATCCCTTCCATATCAAGAAAATAAAATACAAACAAATAAAAATGGGATAAAAGAATAATAATAGCAATAATAATAGTAATAAAAATAATAGTAAAGCGGGGTCCACTCTTTCTAATCAATGGACAACTTTGTCCTAGGATTTGTCTTACTATCCTAGGGTTTTTCAAGGTATTTCGCTACATGACCATTAGGACATATGTATACAAAAAAAAATACATAAACATCATCACATCATTGCATACAAATATTATGCAGTAAGAAACAAGAACTAATCAGACAATCTTCACTAAATAAAAAAAAATCATGAGCTAAAATCAATTAATCATGCAAAATACTTAACTGTAACAAGAAATAAACTAGAGTAAAAGAAATGAGGTGGAGTGACACTAATTAGCAACTAGGAATTAATCATGCAAAATATTTAATTGTAACAAGAAATAAACTAGAGTAAAAAAAAATGAGGTGGAGAGACACTAATTAGCAACTAGGAATCTATAACGAGTAGACTAAAATTAGGGATGTTACATGCCACATAGAGGAATTATTACAATATTCATAAATAGAAGTGTCTATACATTTAGAAAAATTAAGAGAAAAATATTTTAAAAATTCAATAATTGTTCATTTATCAGACCATCAAACAAATCAATTTGAAAGACTGAATGTTCTTCAAATGGGTGCTTCATGGCATCTAAGATGTTGTAGCACACAATGTTGTCCCCAAACTTCATAGTGAGTGTCTCGGCGTATACATCAATTTTCATTCTTGCAGTCTTTAAGAATGGTCTTCGTAGAAAAATTGGTGCAACACTCTTCATTGACTCTCCCTCTTGCATATCCAGGATGTAGAAGTTAGCTGAGAAGATGAGATCATTTACTCTGATTAGCACATCTTCAACAATCCCAGCTGGGTTTGTTATGCATCTGTTGGCTAACTGAATAACTACACCTGTAGGCTGCAGAGGGCCAAGAGACAGTGAAGTAAAAATGGACAATAGCATGACATTTATTGGTGCTCCTAAATCTAACATGGCATTCTCAATCCTATTATTTCCAATGATGAATGGAATGATGAATGTCCCTGGGTCCTTACATTTCTCAAGCATTATAGACCTTTGTTTCTCAAAAAGTGTAGAAACATTCCTACCCATGTTTACCTTTTCATTACTCTTAAGATGCCTCCTGTAGGTACAAAAATCTTTTAAGAACTTGGCGTACTTGGATATTTGCTTGATTACATCTAGTAGAGGTATATTCACCTCTACTTTCCTTTTGCCACCTTTGGTTGCGCATATGCAGGTTCTAGTTGTTCTTCAGCTTTTTCCTCTCTATTTTGATCAACTGTAGCTATAGTACAGCTGAAGTCTTCTTTCTCCCTGGGCATTGTGGGCTCTTGCATCTTTTTTCCAGATCTTAGGGTGATTGCACTTATATTTTTAGGATTTACAATAGTTTATGCAGGGAGATTTCTTGAACCTTGAGATTGCATCTGGTTTAGAGAGGAGGCTAACTATCCCACTTAATTCTCCAAAGTCTTAATACTAGTGTCGATTCTTTGCTGGAAAGTGATTTTGTTCATGGTTGATTGCTTTATGAGCTCTTCCAATGATGGCTCATTTTTTTGGGGTGTATTGGGTTGAGAAGAAGATGGTTAATGATGTTGTTAGGATTGTTGTGGTTGATGTTGGGGTTGATGGGGTCTATTTGGGCCAGCATGATGTCTTTGATATTGGTTGCTTTACTGCTGGTTTTGCTAGTGAGAGTTGTTCCCCCATCTCAAATTTGGATAGTTCCTCCAGCCTAGGTTGTATCTATTGGAAGATAGATCATAATTAGGCAGTTGCTGGGAATGCTGAAAAGGAAATTTATTAGTATAAATATTTACGGCATAAGCTTAAGGATTATCTTCCAGAGTGTCAGACTCTTGTAGTGTAGGGCAGCTATCAATGTAATGGTCTGTAGCTGAACAAATACCATATAGCATTGCTGGAATGGATGGTGGAGGAGGTGAAGATGTAGCAGCACTCTTCTGCATGGAAGCCAATTACTTTACCATGGATGCTAATTCATCAAGCTTGTGTTCTAGCTTACTAGGTTCAGCAACTTGTACTTCACTTGTGGCAAATTGTTGAGAGTTGGCAGCCATATTCTCGATCAAATTATGGGCTGCAACTGGAGTCTTGTCTACCAACGCCCCTCCACTTGTGGCGTCTATCATGCTCCTATCCATGGGATGCAGTCCCTCATAAAAGGTTTTGATCAACAATTGATCACTACTTTGATGGTGAAGGTAGCTGGCACATAATCTCTTGAATCTTTCCCAATATTCATAGAGTGTTTCTCTTCCAAGCTGTCTTATCCCACAAATTTCTTTTCTTATAGATACAGCTTTTGATGCTGGGAAAAATTTCTCCAGGAAAAGTCTCTTCAAGCTATCCCAGCTTGTAATAGATCCGGGAGGGAGATAGTAGAGCCAATCCTTGGCTGCATCCATCAAAGAGAATGAGAAGGCCTTCAATTTGACATGTTCTTTAGGTACACCTTGTGGCCTCATGGTCGAACAAACTATGTGGAATTCCTTGAGGTTCTTGTGTGAGTCTTCACCTGGAAGGCCATGAAATCTAGGCAACAAGTGTATCAGTCTGGTCTTAAGAACAAAAGAAGCATCAATGTCAAGATACTGTATGCATAGAGTTTGATAAGTTATGTCAGGTGCAGCCAGTTCCTTTAACGTTCCTCAAAATATTCAGAATTATGCCTATGTGTTCTAATGTTACTATGAAATGTCTTATCAATCTCTGGATCAAGTGGATATAAGTCTCCAGGATTTGATCTGGTCATGCATTAGAATCTATGAGAAATGAGAAAAAGTAAGCTAAATGAAGTAACAAAAATGCAGGAAGGTGCATATAACAATTATGCAAAAAAAAATAATGTCTAAGTGCAGTAAAATAAACCAATAGTACTAAGCAACAAAAAACAGAAAAAAACTACAAATCATTGCAAGAAAATACTTAATGACTTTTAATTTTAGTAGTTTAAATAATGAAATTTAAAAATACTTAATGACTTTTTAATTTTTGTGAAGTGAAAAAAATTATAAAATACAAACAAATTTTTAGAGTATAAATATTTTGAGTGATATTTAACACACAATTTCCCATAATTTATCCTATAACTCCAAAAGTACTTGTACGATTGTTACATTTTAGCAATTAGGTTAGATGTGTGTTAAAGTCTCCAAATTCAAGTTTAGAGATGTAAACGTGGTTTGAAATTTGTTTTAGCATGTTAGATATTTTTACGATATAAATTTTTTTTATATAAACACATTTAAGTTTTGTTATAAATTTATATTTAAGTAAAATGTTTCTAAATATAAATTACATCACTTTAAACTCAATTTTAATTAAAACTAATTCTACAAAATCAAATTTATTCAAATTTAAATTTGCAAGTATTCACTCAAACATACTAAGAGAGTATCACAGGATTTTGTTTGTGGTTAAGAGCTTTAAAGCATGTAAAATTATTGCCCTTTTTGTTTGGGGTTAGGTGGTTGAATTACAAAGATTATTTTTTCTTATAATTTTGCAATTGTTTTCTTGCGAGGACACTAAAAAATTCATGGTTGAATATTGCTTGAGTAAATATTATGAGAAGGATAAGTTAATGTATAAGGAAAGGTGTAATATTTACAAGAGTTGATTGAAAAAGAGAAAACAAAATTGAAAAATAACTAACTATAATAAATTGCCAAAAATATAAATTTAATAAATTATTTTATATGTTAATACTCCCTTCCAAATTAAACTGTGGATATTATGAAGTTTTAACTTGTTGATTCTTAGAATGAAATAGAGTAACATGAAGAGCTTTTGTAAAAAGGTTAGCAAGTTAATAAAATTGGTATAAAGTGAATAAAGTCACTTTGCATTTTTTTTTCATATATATGACAACTGATCTTGATATACTTGTTGCATTTATGAAATGTTAGATTATGAGATAAATATATTATTTAACAACTATCACAATAGATCAAAATCGGTTTAGTGAAAGGTTGATTAATATGACAAATATTAATAAAAAATAAAAGACAACAATCATTATCTTTAAGTAATTTAGCATTTGAAATCAAACTTTGAAACATAGAACATATAATACTTTAAGTAAGACTAGTAAATTTATTAATCCTACTAAAATGAGATGCATATGTATAATCTTTTAGGACATTTTATAGCAACTGACTAAATTTTGTGAAATGTGCTAAAAAGAGATATGTTTAAAGTTATATGATTAGTGACATTTGTTTCTAAAATCCAATAATCATTATTGATATTTAGTTGCAAGAAAGAATTAGTTTTCATTATTATCAACTTCACCATATTTGAAGAATCATTGTACAAAGCTAAAATTCCTTGATATTAACCTTAAGTTAAAGGAAAGATTCTGAGTGTCATTAATTTGTATTTTCACAAACATCCTTTAAACATCTTTTATGTTTTGTACATATGTCTTGATGATCACTTAGATTGCATAAAGATAACAAGCTAATCCTCATCAAAGTATATATGCAGAAATTTTGTGTAGTCTAGGATGCAAGCCTAAGTTGTCTCCAATGACTTTGGTTGAAAATATGCATTAAACATGTTACAAACATTCACTATGAAATTAAATATGAGAGTTTGTTTGATTTCCAGATTCAATAAAAGGGAGCAAGAAACAAAATGGTAAAATTCAATCAATAAAGTATAGCAATCGTTAGTTCATTCATGTGCTTCTATCCCTATTCCTCTCAACATTTAACACTCTTCCTCTTAATCAACCTTAAAACCCCATATGAATTTAAAGCAAATTCAAAGGAATCCAACCCGTTTTTCCAAGATTACGCAACCTTAGAAATTAACTCAGAATTAAGCAACCCAAGTTAAGAATCTCATTAAAACAAGGTTAAATTAAGCAATGTCTCCCTCATTCAACCATTAATTCAATTCAAAGGATTGGGAAAAAGAATTTCATGAAGGAAAAGGAATTGTATTAACATTAATAACCTAAGAATTCAAGAATCCAAGTGAACTCACTAAGGATTACAAAAGATTTAGCCTTCCATGAGGATGAGTCTTGTAACATCCTGTACTTTGATTTAAATAAAATAAGGTTTGTTAAAATATAATTGGAATAGATTTGGATAGAATTTATATATATATATATATTTTAAAAAAAGTGAACAGCAAAACTGCCTATGTACAGTGATAGTGACATCATCATGACATCATGGCTGGCGTCACATCTGCGTACAGTCCATGTGCACAGTATTTTTGGCATGAATAGTAAGGCGGTGAACAGTGTTTCCGACGATGAACAGTAATGTTGGCGGTGAACAGTAACTTTCAAAAATTTTCTATGAAAAGGGAGTTTCAGACAAAATTTTCATTTCTTCACTCCTATCCAAGGTTCTCAAAGGTTCTAAGGCTATATCTCGCCATTTTCTCTCATACTAAACCTCCTAAACTTAGATTTCTCTTCAGATATGTGATTCTACGTCCGTTCTAAAGGATTTTAAGTAAGTTTCTCTAAGTTTGAAGTTAGATTTACCGCTCATTTCTCTTCTTCTTCTTTTTCTTATAGATGTTCACGGTGTTCTTAGGAAAAACTTTGTTCTAGAGTTAAATCTTCGGTTAAATCTTTGTAAAAGCTCTGTTTTGAGGTAAAGGGGCTCTACTTTATCATTTTGTTATGTTTATTACTTGTATTCTCATAGATCTTGTCATGTATGTGATTATATGTGGAATAATCCTTGTTTTATGAAAAATAATCGGTGAAAAGTGAGAATAATTGGTTATTTATGTGATTTCATGATGAATACATGGTGAAAATATGATATTATGTTCAAATGAGGCATGATAAGGTATATTGAGGATGGTTGATATGATTTTATGATTTTGTGATATGAAATATACAAAGAGATGGATGTTTCATGTTTGAATATATTGTGCTTCATATAAAATAATATGTATTGTGAATATGCCATGGTTTGATGTATATGATGAAAAGTATGTGGAAATATGATGAAAAATATGTGTAAACATGAGAAATGACATATGTGAACATGTGAATATACTTGAAAGAGTATGAGATGAAAAAAAATATGATGTAAATAGTTACAGAGATACACTGGAGAAATGGAAGATGGAGACGATATGGGATATCTTGGGGAAATGTAGGGTGGTGAGTGACATTCGAGATTATGCACGGAATATTGTGTTCGAATGCACCACATGGCCACACACTCGTTTCTCGACTTGACTCCTAACCATTACCTTTGCTAAGGGGCGGTCTATTGCATGCGTTGTATTCGTATTGCATTGAGCCATCCGGTGACTATTTACATAGATGTGTAAGACCTCAGGATAGAGGCATCGGATAACTGTGGTCACAGGGTGCGGCAAGCACGGTTAAAAGAAAAAGAAATTGTGAATCTGTGGAATAGAATATGTGTTTATGTGTTGAGATGAGAACATACTTTTATATGACACTGTGATGTGTAAATGTCATGATGTTTTCTTTAATAGTGATAAGATGTGTTTTGTGATGAATATTGTGATGTATGAGTGGTAAGGTAGAGACTCACCTTTACACAATAATTTTCAGGAAACTAGGACGAATAGTACCATGCTCACAGTGCATGGATGGATGAAAACTGCTATAGGACTTAGTTATTTTGAGTTATGTAATGGATAATTTTAGTTCTATAGCATTATTTTGAAACAGTTGTAAAACCACTATTTCTTTTTATTACTAATGAAAATTCTAGAATCTTTGTTTTTCTAAAGTACTTATGAATTCATGAAATTTTACTCTATGAACCTTATATCATTTCAATATCTCTTTCTTATTATATAGTTTTTTTGAAAAAAAATTTACTTTACTATTTAAATTTTTATGAAAATTTATCATATATTGAGGAAAGAAATATAAGGTGTTACAAGTCTCACAAATACAGGATGAAAACAAAGAGTATTCAATGACATGAATGTAAAAAATCAAAGGAAAGTAAGGGAAATTATGAACCAAACCCTAGGTTGAGTCCTTGGCTATCACCCAAGGCTGACCTAAGCTCTGCAAGTGTTCTCAAAATGACAAAAAAATAAAAAAAATAAAAAGTGTAAAAGCTCCCTCACCCTAATATCCAAAAATCTATTTATAGTGAAATGGTCGTCGCTCATAGTAGCTACTGTGAAAATGATAGTAGCAACACGCAACCTCCTAGTTCTGTCATTTCTCTCTGAAGTTGTCACTATGAGAATGAAAGTGGTTACGTATAACGCGTGTAGATACTATGGTTTTGAAAATGGCTATGCGCAGCACTGTAGCAATTTGGCCCTTGTTGTAGTTGTCACTATGGTTTTCAAAGTAGCTATGTGTAAGCCTTTTACAAACTAGGGTCTTTGTAGTGTCCACTATCACTGAAAGTAATCACTTTTGCATTCCCTCTGGATCTATGATAAATCCATATTTTACCATGTTTTTAGCATAGTTTTTGGTTAATAATTAGGAAAATAGTTCTAAAATAAACTTGAAAAGATCACAAAAATAAAATAATTAGTATAAATTATTGTTTTGTTGAAATATTAAAAATTGTTTAGATTTTTGTAGGAGTTCATACAAAAAGATAGAAAGTTGTTGAAAGTTCTTAAAGGAAGGATTAGCAGCTGAAATTGAAGAAGAACAGTCAAAGAATCAAGCTTGAAGAAATCCTAAGAGCTGGGCGTTACAACTCCAAGTGATTGACATTTGAACGTGGAAAGAACAAAATATAGCACTGAGTCTGTGTGGCCACTCTGAGTGATATGCGTTAACACTTCAACAACTGAAACTGGATAACTGTCATTGCGTTGAAAAACACATCACCTGGCACTTTGGCGCGTAATAGAGCGTGGAAAGCATAGCAGATGGTGTAGCAATGTAGAGCTAAGCACATAGAAGAAGCATTCATTGAAGTGCTATGCGTTGAAACGCACATCACTTGAAGCTTTGGCGCATAAGAGCACATTGCAACTCATAGCACATGCAACCAAGGCGCGTGGATTATGCAACTTTATAACTTCTTCTTCTTTCCAATTCTAGACATTTGGAGCTTTTGTATCACTTTTAGAAGATTCTAGAATACCTGGGGACAACTAACTATCAGAATTTCAAGGGTTAAGTCAAAGAATTAGAGGAACTCTATAAATAGGAATTAGAAACTTAGAAAAAAGATATTTGTTTTTTGTCATTTTTTGTTTTGGTATTCATTTTGTAACCGTTTTAACTTCCAACGGAAGTTAGAGGGAGAAGAGAGGAGTGACTTTTGTTCTTCTTTGTTAGAGGAATCTGGGGGAAGAAAAAGTTATGGAGATGGCTCGCTGCTTTTCATCTTCTTTTCTTCTTGCTTCTCTCCATTTCATTGTAATGTGTTTCTAACTCTTTTGTTAGGGATTTATAGATCTAGAATTGATATATTGATTTCATTTTGACTCTGAACTTTGAGTATTTGATTTGATTGAGGGATTAATTCTGTGTTTACTTGATCTTCGAATGGAAATTCAATTGATTAATCAAAGAGTAACCTTCACTAATGAAAATTGGGTTTGTTGCTTGGATATGAATTAATCACCAAAACTATTGATTTTCTTAGAAATAAGTGGTCTTAGTTTTGCAATCTTTTGGTTCTAATTCGTAATGTAATATTGAACTGAATTTGGCCTAAGGAATTAGAGAGATTTGGTTGAATATTAGGATCAATGAGTTGAGGAATCAATCTTTGGTTATTGTAAAGAGAAACTGATTTTCAATCAATTAAATGCTTGAATGTTCAGAGGCAGAACTGAATTGATATTGATATTCTAGTGAAATAAATTCCTAACTTTCTTCCATTCGTGATTCATTTTAATAGTACAAGTTAACATTTTGTTTTTAACACTTTCTCATTTCCTAAATTCTGAAATTTACTTTCTTGCATATTGAAATCTGTTCAATGAATTGTTTGGTGCAAATGGTTATTATCTTGTGAATTGGTGATTAAAAATAAGATCCTAGATGATGATACTTGGGACTCAATCTGATTTCCACATTTTATAACTTGCTACAACTACCTAGTACACTTGCTAGTAGTGAAATTACACCATTTAAGTGCTGAGATAGAAAAAGTGTAACAATCTAGCTTGTTGTAGTGTCCACTATCACTTCTGAAAGTGGTCACTTTCAACTCAAATTTTCTCAAAGCCTAAAAATCCATGGAATAAGTCTAGAAATTCCTGCACAATGATTTAAATGATCAAAATTGCAAATTATATCTATGTAAATCAATATAAATTAACCAAACAAAAATTAAGAAACCTATGATATTTGACCAAAATGATATTTCTATATTATTTACACTTCCTAAGTCTACTTTTTCTATCAAAGAACACTAAAAAGACAAGTAAAAATCTAATAAAATGTGGATTCATCATGTCTCAATTTCATTTGCTAACTAAGTGCCTTTTGTTCTATAGTCTAGAGGAAACCTATGTTTTAGGTAGCAAGTATCCACAAGTATGACTATTTTTTTCACAGTAGGTACATTATTGGGAATTAAATATAGATAGTGCAACGAAATACAATTCTCAATTGCTCTTACGATATACACATTTTAAAGCAAAATGAAACACACAAAATATGAATAAGGATTACCTTTTATGTGGGCATGAGCGTAATAGTGGTAGTTGTCTCTATTGAAGTGCACACTCTCACTAGAATCCTCCTTTCTATGCTAGTAACATGTGTGTGTATGAGAGAGAGAGAGAGAGAGAGATAACTAAGGTTTCTCCAAATCTCTAAAATGATGTCTTGGATCTGAGCATGCCATCCTCTATTTAACATGGAAGTGTCTAACTCTAATTTTCTCTTACTTATTGCAACCGAGCTCATTTTTATTGATTCTGGCCCAATAAAGTATTATTTCAGTCAATTGAAATATTATTTTTCTAGTATGTTTGTTATATGTGTGTAACCTTATAAGTATTTCTTATATTTGATTATAAAGTTAAATATAAATATTTAAGTTCTTAGTGCATATACTAACAATCTCTCACATACACAAATTTGATAGCAATATTTAATATCATATACAGTGAGTGACATCTAGCAATACATCACTATGATCTAAATACCAAGAATGGTCTTCAATTAACATAACCTATTATGTGATTTATTTATATGTGATCGGTCTTTTTGTTCATATATCTAAATTGAACATAACGTATGTACATGTTATCCTCACATATTTCAATTTATCTTTCTTGATACTCGAGTAGACTTTCTATGAATAAATATATCATATTTATCCTTTATAAGTATGATCATGCGCATTTTAAAATATTATTCTATCAAGTGGCTGCAAACATTATTCTCATTACATAAGAGGGACAAATCTTGCTACATCATTCACATTCCTCCACGCGATTTTTACTATACATAAATATTGAGTTTATGATCACTTTGTTACAAACAACATTTGATGACATTAAAGTACAACATTCCTTATGTAAGAATCATAGTCATTTCAAGTTGAAGGACTACATATATCATCATCACATTGAGAATCGTTTATGTTACTCATTTAACAATCCACACAATATTCTTATGGTGGGTCAATCTAATGCATCATTATCCTCAATGTGCACTTTTGTGAATATTTGATATCTCAAATCCATGATCTCTAATATTTGATCATCAGTCACTCACGCACTAGCCTCAATGTATTATATTGTCCTAATATTGATACTCAACTAGGGACATAATTAAAAATAGTACTTTGTAGATTCTTATAATCAAGTCATCTACTTGATATTCTACGAAGTTATAATTACTATTTTAATGATATTAATATATTATTTTAAAATAAATATTAAACTAAAATATATCTTTTATTAAATAATAAACACAATACAAATATATGTTCAAAACATATAGGCTTATAGTGCATACACTTCATTGAACCTTCGTCTCTATCTACCTGGATTAATTTTCCCTTCATCTGTATTTGACATGATAGGATTCACCTATCTTTCTTATTGAACAACAGAAAAGACTATGTTTATGGTTATGGAAGAAAGAGTGTCCATCAACATAATTAGAGATTTCAAATTAGTATATTTCTCATTTAGACCCTAACAAAATCTTTGTAGGTTTTGAACAATTAAATTGCACCATAATTACAAGGACTTACACGCTTTCAATTTGATGTAGGTTTGAAATTTTTTAACTCATCCCAAAGAGACTTTTTTAGCTACATAAAATATTTTGAGACTAAGAGTGCCCCCTATTATAATAGGTGTATATCTTCTTAAATATTAGATATTATGATAATTTCTCTTCATGAAAATTTACTCTTCAAATTTTTCTAAGCTTTAGACGCATTAGCAATTCATAATACTAATTGTAAAATCATCTTTGAATCAATCTATGAATCTGCTTACACCATGGAAATATAGAGGATTGAATGGATTGGTGAGGAAATCTTGATAAGAGCCTAGTTTTCCATAGAATTTCAAAGAAAATTTTTGAAATGAACAAATAAAATGAAAGTTGATGACTATGAAGGCGAGAAATTGTATGACTTTTTACGTCGGCTCTAAAAATAATTGACTTTTTATATTGATTGTTTTTCGAATCAATGTAAAATTAATTCAAAATGAATGATTTTAAAGGCATGCGTGATTAAAACAACGTAAGTTAGAAACAACAAACATAGAATCTTACTTATGTTCTCAGATTTTCAAGCTTTTGTTGGAATTTTTGGCTATGCTATTGATGAACATGACATGGATAACAAACATTGCATATTTCTACTAGTACACTAATGATTTTATCTTACTTCATTATGTATTTTCTTTTTCATTAACCAATTGGTATATAACACTCACGTATATTGCATATTTTTCATTTATAAACTTAACAAAGATGAAATTTTGAGTAAATATTGACAAACATTAATGCTATTGACATAACGAATATTGATACTATTAAAAAATTGTTTGTTAAACTATCGGAAGAATATTGACGCTATTGATGGACATTAATATGAGGAGCACTTTTTACATAAGTGTTATTAAAAAGTGAAATTTTTTACCTTGATGTAAAAAGTGATATGTTTTACATTGATTGTTACAACAAATAATTGATGTAAAAAATTTCAACTTTCTACATCGTTTATATCTATATTGGTTCTCCAACTTATGTAAAATGACAGTTTTAACCAATATAATATATTTTTTTTATCAATGAATCTTTCTAAAATACTTATAATTATTTGTTTAAAATTTATTGAAATATATGAGTTTTAGTCTCATTCTTAATTTAATAATTATTTATTATAATAATTTTATAAATTTTAATAAATTTGTAACCTATCTTGGTGAAGAATCTTAGTGTAATTCAACTAGTTTCGTGTAATTTGTTTCTCCAACTATCAGTCAGTTAGTTAGTTATATTTCATTTATACACATTATATATACTTCAAAAATCTTGTATTCGAGTTAGTTGAGTTGAATAACATTTCATTCAATTTTCAATGATTCACCGAGCTTTGTAATATCTGATAAAGTGCAAAAGCCATGAGAAATAGGACTTCATTACCGCGTACCAAGAATTTTTACTATTGGCTGAGATCAAAATCATCGTTCGTAGGGTTGTAACTTTAATAGATAGGACACTATTGATAACCATTGTTGGAAAAGTGATTTTTCATCCGCTTAACCATCCTCGAAGTAATGACTGCTAACTCGTCAAGAAACACTGCCAATAGTGATAGCTGGAAAATGGGTGGGAATTTTTGGAATTGTACAATCAAATTGATATATTGAAGAAAGTTGTGTAACAGCATAAGTATATAGAAGGAACTGGGTCGGAATGAATGGATTTGGATCATTGAAGTTGAGCTACAAAATTGACATGTGATGTTTTGGTTGTGTCCATGGTCATTTTAGCACTCAGCATTATCCTTTTTATGACCCAAATTAATTTCAACTTGAATTCAATATCAATCCTAAATAGTTTTTAAACATAAGTAGAAAACAAAATACACATTAAAATAATGAACAAACATAACAAATAACAATCATCAAATATATATATATATATATATATATATATATATATATATATATATATATATATATACACGTGAGGAAGGATAAAATCCTTCTTATTTATCCCTAACATCTACAATAAATAACATAAATAAATATAGTTAATGTAAATTCTCTCATTCTTTTACCAGTATACACTATATACACATATCAAACTCATAGTAATCATCACTCGGTAAAATAAAAAATAGTGAAAAATATGTATAGAAAAGTATAAGTTTTGTAAACAAATCCACAAGAAGAAGAATGGACTCAGTGCTTGAGGATGGCAAGAATTGACAACACAACTGAAGCTCCAATCACGGCAGAGGAGGCCGAAACTGCCATGGCTGCTCCGGCATCGGGAGCCGGTCTTGGCGACAAGCCGACACCTTGAGCTGACACGGTGGCGACAAAGAGAGGAAGGAGGAGGAGCAAGGACATGAACATGCTCATTGTTGATGCCATTGAAAAGAGAGAATAGGGAGAGAAAAATAGGTAGAGGAAGAGAATTGAATAGAGGAGTGGTTGAGGAAGGACAATATAGGAGAGGGTATTTATAGGGGGCAAGTGTGCGTTTGGACTTGGGATAGATTCATTATTATTAATACTAAGTGAGTGGTTTGGGTGAACGTTATACTTTCGATGTTAGTACTTAGATCTTGATTTTACTTTTAGAAACATGTTTTTTTTTTTTTTGAATAAATTAGAAACATTTTTTCAGAAGAACAGTAATTTTATTCTGAAATAAACCTTATTTTTTATGCCTAGCTTATTTCTTACATCCATTCTATAACTTAAAAACTGTTTTTTATTACCTACTTTCCTTATCGTAGTACCCATCATATATATTAATTCTTATGTTGTTTTTTCTCATTTCTCCACTTTGTTAATAAGAATGTACAACACGTAATCAAGAGTTTCAAAACAATGTTATTTCTTTGTAAAATCACAATTTCTTTCCCCCAACTATCGTTTGAAGAGTTCTTTCACAATTCCATGCAAACTATTAGACTCGACTCGATTAGAATGTAATATGTCTTTCTCTACGTGTTACTTTACATGTTATCGTGTTGAATTTAACGTGTTCTTTTAGTGGTTTAAATTGTATTATTGTAATAATAAAAAAACCCTTTTCCTTGTTTATCCCATTTTTTCATGTCTATTAACGAGATAAAAAATATATATTATTTTATATAATATTCTCTCCATTGTAAAATATTTGTCGATTTTGTAAATTTATTCTTTTTAAATTATTTATCGTTTTATACTAATAAAAAAATCATTACTTTTTCAATGCTGATTTATCCTTCTCATTCTACTTTCTTCTGAGTGCCGTGTCTAGACAAATATAAGATTCGTTTTTTTCTTTCATTTAATTTTAATGTATCGTGAGATCAAATTTTTCTTTTATAAAACATTAAACTATGTACTGATATAAATTTTAAATAATTATTAACATTAATTATTTTAATAAATAAAAATTTATAATTAAAGGATAATATAAAAATATATTATATTTAATTAGAGTTTATATATAATAAGAAACATGGATAACTTATTTGTAGAAGTAACGTTGACTTATATGATGTTAGTAGTTAGTTAGTTATGTCAATCTTTATAGCTTTAAAATATATATACTTTAATGCTATAGTAGGTTAGTAGGTTACAGACCAAGCCAAAATATTTTACTACACTTTTTTAAAAAAAAATAAAAAATGAAAGAGATCGGATAGATTTCATGAATGAAAAATGATAGTTTTTTTAAATTAAAATGTTTTTCTAAGACCAACTAATTACATAAAACTATTCAAAACATTATATTTTATTTTAAATTTTCTGTAACAAATTACTTTCTATATTGTTAATTGTTTAATATTCTTTAACTAAATTTTTTTTTTCTAAATGATATTATCAATAATTTGATATTTTTTCAACATTACTCTGTAAAATTTACCTTTTTAAAAGGTAACGCACAAAAAAAGAAAAAATTGAAGCTAACGTAAAAGCTTACCGAAGACATAATATTCTTAACAACAATTAAAATTGACATGGTTAAACGATTAAAAAAAGTGTATTAAATAGAATTATTTAAAAGATAAAACAAGAAGTATAAAATACAATTGAATTTTCTAGCACATGTTCATGAATATACGATAAGTCAATAGTAAGAATAAAATTTCCTAAAAAACTATTTATCATGTGAAAATATCAATTAAAATCATTTAGAGTATATTTGATTTTTCTTTTTAAAAATAATTTTTTATTTTAAAAATAAAATATAATACAAATTTGTACTGTAATTTATTTTTAAATACAGAATACGATTTTTTTTTAAAAAATCAAACATACTCTTAATATTTGCTTGATTTAATTATTTAAATATAAAATAAAATGTACACATTACTTTCACAACATATATCATAGGTATACAATAAAAAAATTTACATTTTCTCATATGAATAAATAACATAATATATATTATTAAAAGTTATGACTAATGATGATAAATTAAATTTAATAAAAAATAATTTTCTGTAAAATAATTGAAGGGGGCGTTGGGGCGGAGAGGAAGCGTGGACAGGTGGAGGATGCGGTGGTGGGTGATGATTTTGTTTCTACGTTTGTGTGCTGTATTTCAAATTATTGACCTTTTATTAAACAACTAGTTTGGCAGGCCTACTTATTAACCACAACAGTTGTTGATTCATCTATTCTTCATGAAGAATGGTTCTCTACCACTAAAATAGACACTTCTAGAGGACATGTGTGAATCTTTAAAATGCCCTTCATTTTCTTTTTGAAAATCACTTATTCGCATTGCCATATGTAACTAAAACTCATGCTGGTATCAATCAAGCCCGTTTAAACATTAAAATTTGTTTATCTCACAACTTTTAAACAAAATAAAAGAACAATCGCAAAATTTGACCGAAAGGAAAACGATCGATCAACCCCTTTTTTCTATTTCTCAAATATGTTTCCCCTTTTTATTTTTGAGAGATCAAACGTGTTAACTGCACTGATGAAGAAGTTGTTGGGTTCTTTTATATTTCGGCTCAAAAGTGCATATATGATTAGATATTATATTAATATCAATAATGAATACATTATAAAAAAAACGGGTATGAAAATCAATCAGTACTACGTAACGATAACATCTTTAAAATTATTCTTTTACGAAAGTACTTTTTAGATATATTTTTAAAAAGAGCATTTTTTATGAATTAATTTTTAACAGAATAAGAAATTTATTTTTTAGTTTAACATTAATTAAAATTTTAATTTTTTGTAATTTATTTTTATGTTTATTCAATATAATAGAATACCTATTATTAACAATTATAATATTTACTTTTAAATTAAGGAGTGCTTGATTTCTTTTATATTTTGGCCCTCAATCATAACATGGTAAGAAGTTATGTTAATATCAATAAGGAATTATATATAAGAAAAAAAGGTATATGGTAATTAATATTTATGTATAAATTGTCAGTATTAATTTTTAAATGAAAGTATTTTTAAAAGTGTTTTCCAAAAAAAAATAATAATTAATTTTTAATATAAAAAGATATTTATTTTTTAAAATTCAACATTAAGTTAACTTTTAAATTTTTATATTTTTTTATTTATTTTAAAAAATGAATATTGTGTCTTTAACGTAACTTTTGCATTTATAATTACTAGCTAACAATTATCTTGATTCTCATGTTAACTCTAAGTCAATTTTTTATATATAAATATTCTTTAATAAAATTTTGACTTTTTATAATAACTTATTTTCATTTACATATAGAGCTGTGAATTTAGCCTATACAAATCGACTTGGGCTGAATTACATTGAATAACGGACTAATGCAAGCCGAATAAAAAGGACGAACTTTAAGAAAATAGTCCAACCAAACCTTTTAAGGGTAACGGGCTTTTATTAACGCCGCTTCACCATTAAAAATTTATTTTAATATATATTAAAAATATTTGTTTTTACAAAATTAGTTCTTTATTTTCGACACTTAAATTCATTTTATAAACTACTTAAAATTAGGATTTTAGATTTGGATATAGTGAAAAATACATTAAAATAAAATAATATATTAAAAAAATAAAGAAAACTCATGTTTAAATAATACGGAATAAATTATTCCAATCTTTAATTTTAATGTCTAAAACTTTTTTAGGTATTTTCGAGTTAGCCTCTTGAGTTTACACACCAAAAAATTAACCTTGATTTTTATATTTAAAGAGACTAATTAATTACTAATTATACATGTCAAACTAGAATTTTCATAATAATAATTTGTGAGTATTTAAAAGGCAATTTCCATTGATTCGCGGATGATTGGTGACGATATCTTTGAACGAGAAGTGATGGTACTGTACATGACCCACATTGATTATTCTAGTTTCTCATTAATCAAGCTGTATCATTTGTCTATGCATTATTGAATTTGCTGTCCCATCTATTTCACTACGCTTCCTTCCTTTCCTTTGGCCCCAGGCCAGGAACGCTATTTCTGGTTGACCAAACAATAAGAAAGTGACACAGAAAACATAGGGACAACCGAAATTGGTGTGTTAATTCCTAGTACTATCAAGTTATCACTTGTATGTTAGGATGAAAATAAAGACATACGTTGATTTTATTTTTTTCTACTATGGTTTTATTCAAAGTAGAAATGATAATAAGTAGGGTATGGGTAGGGTACTATAGTACCTATTTTTATATCTGTATTTTAAAAAAATATTCGTATACGACTCTATACCTACGTGGGTATGAACATTAATCCATGTACCTGTACCCTCTAGGTACCTGCATACCCATCTTATACCCATTACTCGCACATGTTTGAGGAAAAAATATTTATAAAAAAATATATATTTATATAACTTCACATAAGTAGCATAATAATACAAAAATTCAATATGTAGTTGCCGAACAAGGTACAAATATAGATAAAAAGTAAATATTCAAAGATCATAAATGGTAAATGTATCTTAATATAATAATTTTCTAAACTAAAATTTTTAGAAACAATAAGCGAAACTAAAGACACAAGTTATTTGTCAGTGATAACCGTATCTTGTGTAAAATTTGATCAATTGACAATGTCAGAGCGACAACGAAATAGATCTGCACAATGATTGTCCCTTCGTTTGGGATCACTTGATGACCTCTCGTGATGACATTGACAACTAACTCTAATGAATAGCATTTTATAGTTGTTAGGTTTTAATGAGACAGATATTAAAAATGAGAATAGAGTTAGAGTAGAGAAGTTCAATACTAACAACAGAAAGTGGATACATAAAATATTTTTTTTTAACTTTTGAATTTGAAATTGTAAGAAAAATAATAGATTTAATTAAAATAATATATATATATATATTAATACTAGTATTTTTTAACTCATATACTATACGAAAGTATTTTATAAAAAATACAAATTTTTGAAAAACTATTTTAATGAATTAAATATTTATAATGTATATAAATTTTAAAAGAAAGAATTTGAATAAAAGATAAATAGTTACATTAAAATTTTATAATAAAGAAATATACGTGTATATTAAAAAATTATACTTTTTTATTTGAAAAATTAACAAATAAAAATTAACAATAATTTTTTATATTTATATCTTTTCAAAAACTTCTTTGAACATAAATAAATAGTAAGAATAATATTATTTAGATTCAATAGATTATAATTGTGCTTATAATACATATGTTGCATAGAAAAATATTATTTAAATTAAAATAGTAAATAAATTTTTCTATTAAAAATATAAACCAAAATAAATTTTTTGGTTTACTTTATTATTAAATATATTTTTATATTAATCTTATATAACTTCACATAAGTAATATAATAATACAAAAATTTAATGCATAATTGTAGAATAAAGTTCAAGCATATATATATATATATATATATATATATATATATATATATGCAAGTATGGGGTGGGGTGAGTACTTAGATACCCATACTCACACCCATCCCCATTAAAATTTGTGAATTTTTACCTACACCTATACCCATACCCATATAGCGGGTAAATATCCTACCTATTGTGGATAAATTTTGCGAGTGTCTATGGGGTACTTTACCCACTACCATCCCTAATTTAAAGATATACGATAACAACTTATATATACTAATTTATATATACTAATTTTTTATTAAAATGTTACAGAAGTTAATAAATTGATATAATTAAATATTATATTTTTAAATATATTTATTATTTATTAATTTTCTATTGCACATCTTTAATTATTATTTATTATGCATTCAAGCTACTGCTTATTATAAATTAGGAAAATTAATGTCAATAATGGATTTATTGACAATATATATAATATATATAATAAAATACTACAATAATGTTATTTTTGAAACATATTACTAATGGAGTAATTTTTGTAATATTTTGAAAGCATTTAATTCATAAACTACATTTATATTAGATCCAAACAGATAATATATTTGTAAAAATTCATTAAATGATGTAGTTTTGATCATTCTTTAATTATAGATTTAACGGAATTATTAAAAAAATAATAGAAGTAATGGTCCCCAACAATACGTAACTTGTTATTTTAAAATTCATATCCATTTTATCCACAGACACAGACAATTTAAACTTGTTTAAATCACGTGAAGTTGTTAGGCTATATACTTATACAATATGTGAATATTTATAAGGTTAGTTGTAGTAACATGTCATTCAATCAAAGAATAGTTGGCATGACATCACTTATTTTCTAGAGTTATATAATATATATCATTTAACAGGGTCTTATTGTTGGTAAAGATTCTTTCACAATTTTCTTTACAGCTCATCATTTAACATGGCCCACATAATTTCTTTGCAATAATTACTTGAGTGTTAAACACTTTAGCTTTCAACAGAATCTTTGTTTTTATTTGTATTATAAGTAGTTGTCATCAAATCTTATGTAGAGATATAGAGATTTTACAAATGCAAGTATGAGTAAGGGAAAGAAAGATGAAGAGACAATTAGTCCAAAAGAGAACATGGGGGATCCAAAAGGCAAAAGTATTTGTCATCCTTCTCACCAATGTATGTCTTGATTAATCTACTTTATGTTCCTCTTACATGTCTTATTTCCTAAATTCAATTTTTCTTTAAAATTAGTTTCAATTCTTCTTGCTATTGATATGATTAATAAAGATTTTTTTTCAACATGGTCTCAAATTTTCGTATCATAACCATTGAGGGAGTGGATCAACAAGCATAGGGTTTTTCCAACTTAAACTAATGGTCTTGAGTTTGAGTCTATAGGTATATCTGTAGGTATGTTAAATACTCGAGGGAAAGATTTTGTCACTTATATTGGTCTTACCTAATTTGACTAAGATTGCCTTATATAGATGATACTTGTGATCTAAACTAAAATATCTTGCATCATAATTTAGAAAGTTGGTAGAATTTCTTTGCTATATAATTTCTCTCCTTCTACAATTTACAATTTTTCAATACAAAATTAAACCTTATGTGTAATTACTTTAATCAAATATTCTATAAATAAAAAATATAACAAAAATATTTTTAATTTGGTTACATATTATACTTCTTTCATTGATGAGCCCTGAACATTTATAAATTATAAAGCAATAATAAGTGAATTGCATTTGTTCAATGAGGATCTTAGTTTTCTTGCTTAAATCTTGCCTTATATTTGTATTATTATTGTGAAAAGAATTATTTCAAATTTTAAGAGTAAAGTTTGGAGTAAATTTTTTAATTGCAATTATAAATATATGTTACAAGCATTTTATTCTATTTATGTACTTTTAAAAAGACATAAAAATCAATCCAATTTGTTTTTATATTTAATTAAATTAAGAGAATGTTATAGCACAAATTTTCAACTATTTGGCTCTTTTATTTATGTAGGCCAACACGGTGAAAGGCTCCTCACTGTTAATATGGATAATCCAAAGAAGTTACCAAAACTTCCAAGTGAATTGCTTGAATTAATTGTTAAACATCTTGATGTGATAGCCTTTTGTTCATTTGGTGTTGTTTGCAAGACTTGGTATGAAATATATGATTCGTCCAAAGAAGATTTCTTGGAATCCCAAGCACCAATGGCAGTTCTCATGTCATCAAGTGTCAAGCATACGTGCTATTTGTTTGATATGGCTAATGGCAACACAAAAAAGGTTAAGTTTTTAAACCTTTTCAAAAAATTCTTTATTGGGTGCTCTGCAGGATACATGATCATTGAAGACATGAATCATCAAATTTCTATTGTAAATCCTTTAACTGGACATGAATTGAATTGCCATACACCATCTTTTGCCCTTAAAGGTGAATCTCTTTATGATCGTATTATCCTAGTTTCAACATCATCCTCTGAAAGTGATGTCATCCTTGTCATTTGTAATAGTAAGCATGAAATTCAAGTTTTTCATTCTAGAAAAAAGCAATGGTTTACTAGCCTATATTTTGGGACACCTTGGGTAGACATTGCAATTTTTAAGGAACAAGTTTATGTTGTTACAAATAATGCTCAAATTGGAAAATTGAGGATGAAAGAATCAAACTCGACAAATAAAGTGTTTAGTTGGATGACTGTGAAAAATACCCCTAATGTGAATTCCCAAGATTTGAAGTTGGTGGTCTCAAATAATCAACTTTTAATGGTTGATTTTGTCCCTGATCAACATTTAAATATTCATAAAATTGACTTTGATTCAATGAAGTGGGTTAAGGTAAATAAGTTGAATGATCAAGCCTTATTCCTTGGAAAAAGATGGGACTCATCAATACGAAAATCAAGTAAATGGGGAGGCCAAAGCGATTGTGTCTATTACCTAGAGACTCAATCCACCATGTGTTGTGTATATTCAATGGAAGCTAAATTGATTCATAAGTTTCCACTTATGGAGAACTCAACTTGTTCCAGACAACAATCACTTGGTTGGTATTATCCATACCAATGCATGATGGTAGATTATCATATGGATTCTGAAAGAACATGAGCACATGGTAACATTTGCATCATTAAACAATGATTGTTCTATCTTTGATGTACTTTTTTCCCCTTCTAATTTGTTCAAATTTCTTAAAAGAAAAAAATGAAAACTATTCAAAGACCATTTGTATTACCTACAAATCTATAATTTGCTCTTTTCTATATAATAATATGTCTCCTTGATGTTGCTTCTTTAGTAGAAATGGAATAATATTTGGTGAGTATAAACAAAAAATAAATAAATTAAATGGTTAAATTATATTTTAAGAAAAATGTACATTTCATTTTTCATAAACTACCAATTTAAAAGATAATAAAATTATTAGAACATATATTTTATTTTTCATATTACAATGGATCTCACTTATTCTTTTTAATATATAATTATTTTATTACTATTATTATTATTATATATGCAAAAATAAAAAGAATTCCAAAAGTAACTAAGGACAAACAAAGAGATTGTAATATTTAGAGTTGGACAATAATAATAATAATAAAGGCCCTGACTCACAACTCTAAAAAAATCTTTCAAATAAAAATCTCCATTGCATAGCATCTAATGAGGAAAAGAATATGTTTCATTTCTATAAAAAAAATTGTATATCAAATATAAGAAAATACGAAGTATGTGTCATTTATAAGTAATAAATGTAGTATTTTAGATCCTAAGCTATCATCCCACAAAGATTATCCTAATGACTAGAATCATTGATCCCTTAATTATTTTTGTTAACTAATTGGAAAGAATTATTGCCAAGCAAAATGACAAAAGAAAGAGAAAGAGCACGAGAAATAAGGATCTGTAACGTCCTGAATTTTGTAATATTATTTGATTATTAATATTAGCATTATAGGAATTTTCATGTATTTGTGTATTTGATATATATACATAAACATACATACATACATACATACATATATATATATATATATTGTGATGATAATATATGTATAAGTGATGTAACTTGTAGGAGCATGTGTATTGGTTGTGGTAGAACTGAAATTATTGTAGATGATTGGAATTGGATTGAAATTTGGCTAAGTATCTGGTGCAGAGTGTTCTCGCTGCAGCGAGAGATGTCTCGCTATAGCGAGAAGGCCCTGGGAGGAAGGCATGAAACTGTCGCCTTCTCGCTATAGTGAGAGGTCCCTTGCTACAGCGAGAGAGCAACAGTTTGGGGTGCATTTCTGGGTGCAGTCTTCCTGTAATGAGAGGGTCTTGCTGTAGCGAGATTCTGCAGAAATTAGGATACAATTTCCTCTGAGATTTTCGCTGTAGCGACAAGGGTCGTCACTGCAGTGAGAGATGCCTCACTGCAATGAGAGTGTCTCGTTGTAGCGAGAGTGTCACGACCAGAGGGGTATTTGAAGGGGTCAGGATTTAGGAAAATTATTTCCCATTCTTCTCTTTAAATCTGTTCGATTCTATTGACCCAAAACTCTATTTCACCAATTAAATTGCCTCCAAAGCCATTTGTGAGCTAGATTGAAGGTTGGATTCGTGTTGGAAATGCTTGGAGGACTAAGTTCGTGCAGGAAGCCTTCTCGTTGTTGATTTTCTGTGTGGATCTTTAATTTGAGGTAAGGGAGGACTCTATCCTACCTTATTGTGTTTTGATTACCATTTATTTTGCTAAATATTGCAATGTGGCTAGGATAGAGAGTAGGAAATATGTGTTTTGATGGAAATTATGGTGTGTTTGAATGCAATGTCATGTGGATGGTTTGAAATGTGTGTGTTGGATTGATTGTGATCAGATTGTGGTGTAAAGATTAAATAGAGTATAGTGTAAGGAATGTTGAATAGTGAGTATGATGGAATGAATTAATGAATGTGGATTATGTTGAAATGGTGTGGGCATGGAATAGTTGTGCGTTAAATGTAACACGAGTGAATGTGAGCATCTATGCTGTGTGCTGTGAATGAATACTGTATGTGGCTAAAAAGTGTGTAAAAAGGGCATGTTAAATGCAATTATGAATATGTTATGAATGGTTCAGCGATACATTGAAGGTGTGAAAGATAGGGACAATAGAAATACCTTGGGGAAGAGAGAGTAATGGTGACACCAACAGTGAGCATGGGTGCACCACAGGCCACACACTTTCCTCCTGACTAGACCTCTGACCAACACCTTTGCCGAGCGACTTAAGACTGCACACGTGGTATACATGGTGCAGGGGTAATCGTCGACCATCTATGATGTGAAACTGTGATCACAATGCCATAGTGAGCGTGGCTATGTACAGTGAACACACGTGTGTGTAAAATATTTTTAGGGCTGTGAGTGCATCGGTTATGAATTGAAATGAAATGCTTGAAAGTGTTGCGTGTAATTGATTATAATTAAATAAAATATGTGAGAATATATGTAGAATGTGCAATATGAGTCTTTATGTTATGTGTGTGTGTGTTGGATAGTGTAGAGTACTCACTCTTACATTTATTTTTCAGGTGACCAAGACGATTAACACTAGGCTCAGTGAAAGGGTGGATGAAACTGCTATAGGACTTAAGAATTTATTTTGAAAATTGATGTATTAATGGAGTCCTATAGCAATTATTGATTCAAATTGTAATTCACCCTTATTTCAAAATACTTAGTTGAACTATGCTTCGAAAATCATTTAAATGAAAATTTTATTATTCCTATGTTTATGAAATTTATTTATTTTAGAAATTAAATTTAAGGTGTTACAATTTTGGTATCAGAGCAGTTCATTAAAACTGGACTGGGGTATTGGTCTGATGTACTGGAATAAGGTTTGTTGAATTGTTGTTGGCTCAGATTGAACATGGTCGGTAGAGGTATAGGAGCTAGAGGCATTAATGACCTAATGAAACGCATAACTCAAATTCTGGAGGCCTTGGTGCACAACCAAGGCAAAGAGACGACTGAGTACTGAGGATTGTCTACCTTCACTAGGCATGATCCTCCAAAGTTTAAGGGTGGATTCAACCCCAAGGGAGCCAGAGGTCGTTGGCAGATGTCGAGAAAGTCTGCAATGCAATGGGGTGCTGTGAGGAGCACAAGGTTGCCTATGCCACATACTTGCTATGTAGAGAAGCGGAGGACTGGTGGAGGTTTGCATGTCAGACCTTGTCATAAGAAGGTGGCTATATCTAGTGGGAGGCTTTCAAGGAAATTTTTCTAAAGAATTACTTTCCCTGGGATCTGACAAAACAGAAGGCTAGAGAGTTCCTTGAGCTGAAGCAAGGGAGCATGACAGTGGAAGAGTATGCAGCAAAGTTCTAAGAGTTGATGAAGTACTGGCCTTGCTACCAACATGAAGACGAAGATGAGGACTTGTGTGCTCAGTTTGAGCATGGACTGAGGCTAGACATCTGAGTTGCAGTCAGTGTGTTTCAACTGACGGACTTGCCTACTCTGGTGAGCAAGAGCAGAATCTTTGAAGCCAATTGAAAGGGGAAGATGGTGGACACTAGAGGAGCTGGTCCAGTGAGGCAAGATAGAAGTCCCCCTAGATTCTCCAAGCGGCCGTACTCAGGTTCTAGTCACTCACAGTCCAGAGGGACTTTGTCTCAGAAAATGAGCAGTGGTACTAGCTCTGGCTCAGAATCGGGGTTTTTTAGAGAGCCGATCAAATGCTTCAGGTGCGGAGGGACTGCCCACAGCCACGAATAACTTGTAGCAACTGTGGGAAGTTGGGACATACTACAAATGTGTGCTAGGTTGCTAAGAGGAGTGGTAGTGCTAGTGCAACTTAGAGACCAGAATCAAGAGGGAGCACAGGACCGAGTATGAAGGGTCTTTGTCATGAGTAGAGCAGAGGCTTCACAAGGAGTTGATCAGAGGTAAATGTGTTATTAAGGGCATATTACTTGACGTGTTGTTTGATTCGGGGTGCTACGCACTCTTTTGTATCTGTGGACTGTGTTAAGAGTCTGGGTCTATATGTGACTAAACTGCCATGTAATGTTGTGGTGACTACCCCTAACAGTAAGTCAATTATGACATCGTGGGCGTGTCTAGGATGTTCAATTATGGTACATGGAAGGGAATTTGAGGTAGACTTGATTTGTTTGCCTCTATCCCAGCTGGATATGATTTTGGGGATGGATTGGCTGGCAGCCAACCATGTACTACTGGATTGTATAGAGAAGACCTTGATCTTTGGTGCGACAATGGTGGAGGTTCTGAGGGTTATGAGCCAAAAGCATGGGATAACATGGTAAACGCCAAGGCTTTATGGTGATGTTTTCGATGGAGGCCGAAAGCGTGGTAGAGTTGGAGTATATCCCAGTAGTGAGGGATTTCATAGAAGTTTTACTTGAAGATATTTCTGAGTTACCGCCTAAGAGAGAAATAGAATTTGCTATTGACCTCAATCTGGGGGCAAGCCCGATTTCTATGGCACCATATAGGATGTCACTAATAGAGTTGGAAGAGGTCAAGAAGCAAGTGGAGGACCTATTGCAAAAACGGTTTGTAAGACTGACTATGTCACCGTGGGGAGCACTAGTGCTCTTGGGGAAGAAAAAGGATGGGAGCATGAGGATGTGTGTGGATTACCGGCAGCTAAACAAGGTAATGATAAATAACAAGTATCCATATCCGAGGATCGATGATTTGATGGACCAATTAAGGGGAACTGTAGGGTTTTCTAAGATTGACTTGAGGTCGGGGTACCATCAGATATGGGTAAAGAATGAGGATGTCCCTAAGACAATGTTCAGGATGCGGTATGGTTAATATGAGTATCTGGTAATGCCGTTTGAAGTGACCAATGCGCCTGCGGTGTTCATGGACTACATGAACAAGATCTTCCATGAGTTTTTGGATAAGTTTGTGGTTCATTAACGACATCCTAATTTATTTGAAGACTCAAGAAAAGCATGTCGAGCACTTAAGAATTGTTTTGCAAATTCTGAGAGAGAGACAATTGTATGCAAAATTCTCCAAATGTGAGTTCTGGCTGTCAGAGATCCAGTTTTGGGATATGTAGTGTCAAAGGAAGAAATCATGGTAGACCCTACAAAGGTGAAAGCAGTAGCTAGGTGGCTAAGGCCGAAGAATATGACTGAGGTGCATAGTTTTTTTGGAACTAGCGGGCTATTATAGAAAGTTCGTTGAGGGATTTTCTAAGATAGCTTTGCCCTTAGCAAAACTGACCCACAAGGGAAGGGAGTTTAAATGGACTAACGGGTGTGAGGCTAGTTTCCTAGAGCTGAAGATAAAGTTAACTTCAGCGCCTGTGTTAGTTTTGTTTGATCCGGAACGGAAGTTTGGTGTATACTATGATGTGTCTGGGCATGGGTTTGGGTGTGTTCTGATGCAATATGGGTGAGTGGTTGCTTATGTCTCAAGACAGTTACACTCGCATGGAGTTAGCCACAGTGATTTTTACTCTTAAGGTATGAAGGCACTACCTGTATAAAGCAGGTTTGAGGTGTTCAGTGACCACAAGAGATTGAAGTATTTGTTTGATTAGAGGAAACTAAATATGCGACAAAGGAGATGGATGGAATTCCTTAAGGATTATGATTTCATATTGTCTTACCTTCCTGGTAAGGCGAATGTGGTGGCCGATGCATTGAGCATAAAGTCATTGCATGTGGCAACAATGATGGTAAAAGAGATAGAGATAATTGAGGAATTTTGGGATATGAACTTGGCTATGGAGGTGAGGAGTTTGTATCTCAGAGTGATAACAATCCATAATGACTTCTTGACACACATTCGGGATGCTCACTAGGGAGATGCTTTCTTGCAAGATATGATGAGATAGAGGAATGAGGAAAAGGACTTGGAGTTCCACTGTGATGAGAACGGGGTTATTAAGTTTCATAATTGAGTATGCATTTCCCAAGTGGATGAGTTAAAGCAAATGATACTTGAGGAAGCGCATAAGAGCAGGATGAGTTGATAAATCCACATTTTACTATATTTTTAGTATAGTTTTTATTAATAAATAAGTAGTAAAGTGTTGAATAAACTTGGGAAAACCATAAAAATTGCATCAATATTCATAATTGTATAAATAGTTAAGAATTTTAGATTTTATTCCAATTCTGAATAATTTGACTTAAAAAGATTTAATTCTTGTGCAGAAGCTTGAACTAAAGATATTTGAGTTGAAGAATGAAGTGAAGAAAGTAGAAGAATTAAGTGTTATGTGTTGGGCGTAATTACTCTAGGCACATAGAGTTAGCATTTTGAAGAATAAATTCATGAAGAGCAAGTGAGTAGTAACTCTACGTGGTGAAAGTGAACACTCCAGCAGCAGAAAATATGATTGAACTCTGCACGTCACTCCAAGCACTCAAAGTAGCTACGCCCAAGACTAATTTGCCCAGAACTTTGCATGTTAACACTCTATCCACTGAGAGTAACAATGCGCAGCTGCGCATTAACACTCCAACCATTCATAGTGAACACGCGCAAGGCAAAAGCTCAGAAAATACATGCGTGTTAACACTCTAACTACTTAGAGTGTCTATACAAATGTAACAGAATTTTGAAAATTACTTCTAAGTGTCGACTTTGGACGATTTAAGTTCCTA
Source organism: Abrus pulchellus subsp. cantoniensis (assembly GCA_024086825.1). Classification (NCBI taxonomy): domain Eukaryota; kingdom Viridiplantae; phylum Streptophyta; class Magnoliopsida; order Fabales; family Fabaceae; genus Abrus; species Abrus pulchellus. The sequence goes on along the minus strand of CM044053.1, from coordinate 14,245,966 downwards.
ATTCAGTTATAGAAGCTTCTAGAAGACCTTTCATGATATAATCTTCAGAGATTAATGTGTAGAAGTGAAAAAGGCGGGAAAAACACTATAAATAGAAGTTAAAAGTTCAGATTTGAAACTTTTGTTCATTTTTTGTTATTTTTCACTTTTTAATTGTTTTAACTTCCAAGGGAAGTCAGAGAGAGTGTTTGGGAGCGACTTTCAAACTTCATTACTAGAGGAATCAGGGTGAAGATTAGGTCTTGAAAGATGTTCTTCTACTCCTTGTCTTCTTCTTCTTTTGTTTCTCCTTCTTCCATTGTAATGTTGTTCTCAACCTTTTTGGTTAGGGATCTATGAATCCAGATTTGATATTGTGATGTGATTTTGAATCTGGACCTTGAGATTTTAATCGAATTGAGTATGTGATTTGTTCTTAATGCAATTATGAACTAATCCTTTATTCAATTGAACTTAGAGGAGTTTTCATCAATGGAAATTGAGTTTATTTCTCATATCTAAATCATATGCCTAGGTTATTGAGATCTTAGAAATAAGTATCATAATCTAGTAATCCTATAATTTTTAGAACTTAATGCAATATTTGTTGAATTTCACCTAAGGAATTAGGGAGGTTTAATTAAATATTAGGATCAATGAGGCAAGGAATTGTCCTTTGGTTAAAGAAGTGAAATTAATTATCAATCAATTAAAATTCTTAAGAGTTCAGAACATATTACATTGCAATTGAAAATCTGGTGAAGTGATTCCTAACTATTTTTCATATAGCATTTTTAACACAAATTTCGTATTCTGTTTTCACAGCACATTAGTTACCTTTTATTGTTCTTATTCTTTACTTTTACATGTTTACAAATCTTTCAATGAATTATGTGGCTCAAATAATTGTTGAATTGTGAATTGGTAATTGAAAATAAGATCTTGGTGGACGATACTTGGGACCCATATTAATTTCTAAATTTTATTACTTGCTACAACTACCTAGTATACTTGCTAGTTAGGAATTTTACGCAAACAATACTGTTGTAATTTCAATCCAATTTGCATGTACCAGTTAGACCTATCATTCAAGCTAATCATTTTGAAATCAAACCAGCCTAACTGCTCCATTTAGTACAGCAGGACTAATTTTTTGGTGGAATGTCTGATGATCCTAACTTGCATATTTACAATTTTCTACAGTTATATGACACTATAAGGATGAATGGAGTAAGTGAAGATGTTATAAGATTAAGGCTATTTCCATTCTATTTGAGAGATGAGGCCAAGTGTTGGTTACAAGCATAACCACATGAACAGATCTTGTGAACAAATTCTTAACTAAGTATTTTCCTTCTTCAAAGGCTGCTAAGTTGAGAACAGAAATCACATCTTTTGTGTAGCAGAAAGAAGAATCATTTTATGAAGCTTAGGAAAGATACAAAGAGCTGTTGAGAAGATGTCTACACCAATGTATTCCAGAGTAAATGCAGTTGAAAACCTTCTACAATGGGATGAATGCAGTGACTAGAACCATGGTGGATGCAACTATAGGAGGTTTTTTAAACACAGGACATGCAGGGAGAAATAGTGGATATGAAGCTAAAACTATAGAAACTTTTCTTGCATAAAATCAGCTGCAGAACCAATTATTTTTTGAACAAATAACAGCCTTAAATCAACAGATCAGCAACTTACAAGCTGAAAATGTTGCAAGCACTCAGCTGATCTTTGATTTTTATAGAGGCAACCATACTAATGGTGCATGTGATGTACCTACACCAAATCCATAAGAGTAGATCAACTATATGGGAAATTATCAAAGGCAGTAGCAATCTTTTCCTCAGCAATCCTTTCCCCCTGGTTTCCTATATCTAATTAATAGAAATCAACAATTTTACAAATGGATTCCTCAAAATTCTCTGTGAAAAATACTAACCTATCTTTTCAATTTTCAAATGCAGGAACTTCACAACAACAGTAATATTTTCAAGGCGACTCTTCTGCTCAACCTCAAAGAACTCAAAATTTTTCAAAACCTATGAATGAGAGAATCAATGAGATGGAAGAGACTATGCTGCAATTCATGATGGTCACTCAAACCAACCTTAAAAATCAAGAAGCTTCTATGAAAAAACTAGAAACTCAAATTGGGCAGTTGGTTGAACAGCTAGCAAATAGAGATGAGGGAAGGTTCCCTAGTAACACAGTAATAAATCCTAAAGAGTAGTGTCAAGCTATAACAACAAGAAGTGGAGCTATGGTAGCTAGTCCAAAACCTGTAGAAAAGAGAGTTAGCAATTTAGCAGAAGAAGGAAGAGTAGAGAAAGATTTGTAGCAAGAAAATTTTAAATTGTTAAAAAGAGAATATTCAGAAAATGAAGCTCCTATTAATTTTGAGAGAAAAACAAAGAAGCAGTTATTTGAGGAAGCTTGTAAACCAATTGATCTAGAAAAATACGAAAGGTTACCTTATCCTCAAAGAGTGCAAAATCCTAAACAAGAGGAGCAATTTGAGAGATTTTTGAATGTATTTAAGAAGCTGAAGGTTAATATCCCTTTTGCGAAAGCATTGGAACAAATGTCATCTTATGCCAAGTTCATGAAGGAGCTACTATCTAAGAAAAGGAAGCTGGAAGATGACAAGACAATACCATTAACAGAGAACGTAGTGCTATTTTTAAAAGAAAACTTCCTAAAAAACTCAAGGATCCAGGATCTTTCAGCATCCCTTGTGAAATTGGAAAATGTATTGTGGGAAAAGCTTTATGTGATCTAGGAGCAAACATTAATCTCATGCCCCTAGTTATCATGAAGAAGTTGGGAATAGAAGAAGTGAAACCAACCAACATTACACTGCAATTAGCTGATAGATCTTATACTTATCCATATGGAGTTGTAGAAGAGTTATTGGTTAAGGTTGACAAATTTATTTTTCTTGCAAATTTTTTTATTTTAGACATGGAAGTGGATGCAAACATACCATTAATTTTGGGCAGACCATTCCTTGCAACTAGAAGAGCTCTTATTGATGTGTAAAAGGGAGAGCTTATGCTTAGAGTTCAGGATGAAAAGGTAATATTTAATGTTTTTGAAGCACTTGATAAATCCACATTTTACCATAATATTTAGTATAGTGTTGTCAATAAATAAGTAGTGAAGTGCTAAGTAAACATGGAAATATCATAAAAATTGCATCAATATTCATAATTTGTAATTAGTTTTGATTTTTAGATTTTTAGTCTAATTTTGAACAATTTGACTTAAAATGACTTAATCCTTGTGCAGAAGCTTGAGATGAGAATTTGAGTTGAAGATTAAAGTGAAGAAAGTAAAGGTATTGAGCTTAAAAGATGAAGAATCAAGTTTATGTGTAGGGCATAATCACTCTGAGTATATAGAGTGAACATTTAGAAGAAGAAAATTCATGAAGATAAAGAGAGTGACTACTTCAAGTGTTCAGAGTAACTATGCAGTTAGTGAGTAGTCACTTTAAGTGTTCAGAGTAGCTATGCCCAAGGCCAATTAACTTATGCATAGTGCGCGTAGCTACTTCAAGTGCTCATAGTAGTTACGCAATTAAGCGCGTAGCCACTTCAAGTGCTTAGAGTAGCTACGCAGTAAGCGTGTAGCCACTCCAAGTGCTAAGAGTAGCTACGCGTGAGGTTTTTCCCATATAAGACACTTGCGCGTAGACACTTCAATCACTTAAACTGTCTACACAAAAGTAACATAATTTTAAATATCACTTCTAAGTGTCAACTTTTGATGATTTGAGTTCCTAATTTAGTTATAGAAGCTTCGAGAAGACCTTTTATGCTAGAATTCTCAGAGATTAATATGTGGAAAGGAAAAAGGTGGGAAAAACATTATAAATAGAAGTTAGAGGTTTAGAAAATAGGACTTTTGGTTCAGTTTTGTTATTTTTCACTTTGTAACTGTTTTAACTTCCAAGGGAAGTCAGAAAGAGAGATTGAGAACAACTTTCAAGCTTCATTTCTAGAGGAATAAGTGTGAAGATTGGGTTTTGGAAGATGTTCTTCTTCTTGTCTTGTTCTTCTCTTACTTCTCCTTCTTCCATTGTAATATTGTTCTAAACCTTTTTGGTTAGGGATCTATGGATCCAGATTTGATGTTATGATGTAATTGTGGATTGGATCTTAAGATTTTAATTGAATTGAGTATGTGATTCTGTTCTTAATGCAGTTGTGAACTAATCCTTCATTCAATTAAATTTAGAGGAATTTTTATCAATGGAAATTGAGTTTATTTCTCATATCTAAATCATATGCCTAGGTTATTAAGATCTTAGGAATAAGTATCATGATAAAGTAATTCTATAATTTCCATAACTTAATGCAGTATTTGATTAAATTTCACCTAAGGGATTAGGGACGTTTAATTAGGTATTAGGATCAATGAGGCAAGGAATTGTCCATTAGTTAAAGAAGTGAAATTGACTATCAATCAATTAAAATTCTTAAGAGTTCAGAACATGATTACATTGCAATTGAAAATCTGGTGAAATGATTCTTAATTATTTTTCATATAGCATTCTTAATACAAAATTCCTACTCTGCTTTTTATAGCAAGTTTATTACCTTTTATTGTTTTTATTTCTTACTTTTGCATGTTACAAACCTTTCAAATGAATTGTTTTGCTTCTTAACTAATTATTAAATTGTGAAGTGGTAATTGAAATAAGATCCTTGTGGATGATACTTGGGGCTCATATTGAATTCCAAATTTTATTACTTGCTATAACTACTTAGTGCACTTGCTAGTTAGTATCTCTCTCAAATTTTACATAACAACACTCAAGTATCCAAGTGATGATAACATGTGTATAAGAATTGATGTACTGGATTCTCCTTTTTCTCCTTATCATTTTGATAAATTTGATGAAATTTCTATGTTGAGAGAGACCATAGCTGCAGGTAATTCCCAATCTGTTATGAATAAAGAAGAACACCTCATGGAAATTATGCAGCAATTGGAAACTCTACCAATTTTGGCCCCTACAGAAAAACCAATCAAAAAAGAGCTGAAAAAGGAAGTGGAAGAAGAACACATTCAGAAATTGAAACTCAAACAACTACCTACTCACTTGAGATATGAATTTTTGGACCAAAATCACGAAAATCCAGTCATAATTAGCAATTCACTCAGGAAAGAAGAGGAGGAAAAGTTATTAAGGATTTTTAGAGCACACAAGTCGGTAATAGGATGGAATATATCAGACTTGAAAGTTATAAATCCAAGTTTTTGCAAACATAGAACTTTGTTTGAAGAGAATTTTAAACCTATTGTGCAGCCTCAAAGAAGACTGAACCCTTCCATGAAGGAGGTAGTAAGAAAAGAGGTTATGAAATTATTGGATGCTGGAATTATATATCCCATTTCAGATAGCAGCTAGGTAAGTCCTGTACAAGTGGTACCTAAAAAGGGAGGAATAACTATGGTACCAAATGAGAAAAATGAATTGATACCTACAAGGACAGTTACAAGCAGAAAAATGTGTATAGACTTATAGGAGACTGAATGAAGTGACTAGAAAAGATCATTTTTCATTACCTTTTGCAGATCAAATGATAGAAAGGTTAGCTAGTCATCCATTTTATTACTTTTTAGATGGATATTCTGGCTATAACCAAATTGCTGTGGATCCAATTGACTAAGAAAAAACTGTATTTACTTGTCCATTTGAGATATTTGCATATAGAAGGATGTCTTTTGGTCTTTACAATGCTCTAGCTACATTTCAAAGGTGTATGCTTGCTATTTTTTCTGATTTAGTTGAGAAAATCATTGAAGTATTTGTAACACCTAATTTCTGCTAAGATCCTATCTCATAATACTGTAATTCAAGACTTCTATAAAATTGTGCATCCAAAATAAATATGAGCTAGAGATCAAACAATCAACATTATAGAGAATCTACATAGAATTACAATTTATATCACAAGAAAGTAAACATCATTCTTTGATCCTTACGATTCACTCAAAGGCATAAACATTGTTATCCGTAATAAAATCCAGTTTATTGTACAACTCCAATTAAATCGAGATAATAAACCCGACGAGATACCTTCATTTGAGTCTGTTAATCACAAAGCATATATTTTAAATTATTCTAGCATTCTATCAATATGTCAATCATCTTCATTATTAACCCTAAATTTTCCAGAATGATCTTATATAAATAGTGGAGATAAGCGCTTAACATCATATATATATATATATATATATATATATCATTTGGAATAAAATTCTAATTTCATAATGAGAAGCATGTAGATAAAAAGGAAAGTATATTTATATAAGTCCTCCATCCAAACGATTCAAGGTAAAACTACCTTAAAACAAAAACCCCATAGTTCAGTACTTTAAAATAACAAAAACAATCCAAAAACCTATGAGCAATGTTCATTCATAATAAAGTAAAATAACAATCTACAAGTAAAACTCTAATGGAAAGGAATCCTCACTAGGATCAGATTCCATTCCATCAGAATCGGATGAGTCATCCGTAGGCTAAGGGCGAGGAAAGGGTGGGAAGTCGTTCGGGTCGTCGTCAACCCAACCAATGGCAGGTGGTGGTGATCACGAGGTAGGTGGGCGTGGTGAAGGGCGTCGGGTGAAAGGTCCAGCTTCATCAAAAGGGAGTGCATGAACACTAAGAGAGTGACGGGGTGCTGGCCTAACAGAAGACTCAACAACTCCGATGTCTTTCCACTCAGGTGCAGGAACGAGGTCGAGACAGGGGGTAGGCTCGGGATCAAGGTCAATGATGGTCTTACCATTTTCAACAAAAGTTTTAAGTTGTTTGGCAGGGGTTCTTGAGACGATGGAGAAAAAGGGGGTGAGTGAATAATAATACTTCGTTCAGGAGGTAGAGGTACGGAGATATCAGAAAAAATGTGGTCATTCCAGTTAGGTTTCCATCCGTCTTCAGTGAGAGGTCCCGTGGTCATGGAGATCATTCCCTGGTACATGAGGCGGTGCGTGGCTAGATCGTACATCCATCCCTCTTTCCCTCTGGAGTCCTCTTCCCAAATCCTCGCTCGGAGTGGGTCCATCTATCATACAATCATGCAATACAACAACAACAGCAAAAACAAATAAACCACCAAAACAAAGACAGAAAGGGTGACCTCCAAAACAAGTATCATTCAGGAATCAAATCAGTGAGATAATTAAAATGACTTGATAATATTAACAAAATCAAAATTTCCAGTAAACACACAGTCTCAATTTAATACCTACCAGACAGTCAAGAAACACGAATAGATTCACAAAAAATCATTAATAATGCAATTCAAACAATATAACTTAGAACACCACTACTTCCTCAAAATAGCATTCCTCTAGTCAAGGTGATCAGAGACCCTCATTCCCTACAAGCACACATTGACTACAATACTCTAGGGATATTTCTCGATATTACCATTTTGGTTCCTCAGGAATGAGTTTTGCCACGATCCTTGACAATGCTTGCTCGCGTCAGGATTAGTAGAGGTTTCGATGGTGACGTGTCCCAACCGTGGTGAGCCATTCCATGCCATTGGGCTAACCCTCCTCCACTACCCCTAAGGTTCTCCCCCCGAACCTGAACGCTCACATCCCCCAACTGTGCTAAACTGTGGCCTTGACTCTCCATCCTCCTTATCATGCACATAAAAAGTTTCATGATTGTACCCTCACTTCACCGTTCTTGGAGCACGCATTTAATTCTCAAAAGTCACAAATCACATAATCAACTCACGCTCATAAGAGCTAGCACATTCAAAGAGAAGCACGGTCATGCGTTTACGGTCCAAGAATAAACGAAAAGTAGGGAAGATGGAGATAGTTGCAATAATTTCATTAAAATATCAAAGTCCAAACGTGCCTTCGCAAGCAAATGTCACCAAAGAGTCATAAAATAACTACAGCTTAATCACACATGCAAACTCAATTCTACTACAATTTTTCGTAAAACTATAGTGAGCTAATGAGAAAATTCCTTTACGGTTAAGAAAAAGGGCTACTTGGTCAAACAAAATCAAATCGAAAGAAAAGGGTGAGTTCTCTTTTTCATATACGTGTCTTCCATTTTTGAAGAGTGTAAAAGAGAAGAGATGAGCGTTTTCTTAGTCAAAATGATCGAGAAGAAAGGGAATCAATTAGAATTAAAAAGAAAACAAAGATTCATGTATAGATTTTAACATGCTGTGAGATATCCATGAAAAGCCATTATCTTTATTAAAAAATAAATGTGAACAACCAAGGATCATGGGAGGATTTCAATATTATTGACATGCAAAGCTAATTTAACCTTAATCATGTTCATGCAAGTTACCAAAACATGGTTTTTACAACTCCATTCAAACAAAAACACCATAACTCGAAGGAAATGGTTTGCATACAAATTCCTCTAATGAAGATCAGGGACAAAAATGAGAAGGAGTACATGCAAATTTTTCAAGTTAATGGACAACCACATGCATTCAAGCGCAACAAAAGCTCCCCTAACCTTGTTTGGTTTGAGAATAAAAGGAGGAGTGGAAGGCTTGACTTTGGCACTTGTAAGAACTTGATCGCAACTTGAGTCTTGAATGGTAGCACAATCGTTTGGAAGAGGGGTGCAGGCGGTGTTGAAAGTTCCTTGGTGTTCGTTGTATTCTTGAGAGAGTGGTGATGGAAAGGGTTGGTCACAAGAGAAAGAGTGTAGAGGGTTTAGTGTGAGGGTGAGAGGATGTCGAGAGAGAGAAAAAGTGATAAGGTTGAGAGTGTTTTGAAAATAAGGAAAGAAAAAAGGCGCGTGAGAATAAGGGAGTCCTTATATAGTGTGATTATTAGCCTAAGTCTTTTTTTCTTTTTTTTTTTCAAAGGGTGTGGCAGTTGGATGCACACTAGGGTTAGGGTTGGAGCACTAGAATGGCGCAACTCTTGGTTTATCTCTGCAAGGTCACGCCCCCTCTAAGGCTTTCGTGCAGGGGAAATGTTTCCATCATGAGCCATCATTACAGTGGGAAAGGCAAGGGTTAATTGGATATATGTTTTCCAAAATTGGTCATAATTGATGGTGGGGCCGGTGGTTAGAATTGAAGATGGGGATAGGTGTAATCTCTTCACATTCTTAGCATTTGAATGGGTGTATCTCTTAGGTTTCTCAAGATAAGGTGGCGTCTTCCTCTTTGCCGTGAGCGTGTGACCGTTGTCATAAAACAGGAAATAATTGCATATAATTAATGAGGTATGGTTTCCAGAATTAATGTTTCTAAGTTTTTGGTTGCCCATTAAATGCAGGCTGGCGGCTGGGTCAACTTGAGAAGGAAGTGGAGTAGGTTATCCCTTCATTTTCTGGTGAGGTCAAATACGGTTAAAAGGTAACTTAAATGACTTGAATGATGGTTAAAATAAGGCAGGTGAGGCCTAAATTTTTGTGATGGAGGGTGGCGCCACTTTTGGGTCATGTGTTTACACAAATCTCTATAAGATTTGGCCATAAATGCAAGGTAATTAAGGAAGGAATATATGGTTAATGTCAGGCACAGTTTTGCGAGGATTAATTGCTCCAGGTATAACGTCCCAGGTTGATTGGCACGCCCAAATAAATGCAAGTAACTGTTTGGGTCATTGTTGAGGGAATCAAGCAGGTGTCTCGTCACTTCCCTATGGTATTTAATGCAGGTGGGCAATTAAGTGATTCTAGTGGCGGTTAAATGAGAAATTAGAGGATTTTTCGAGTAAATGGGAATATATGGGGTATCCTCATAAATGTTTTGCTAGATTTATGCAAATTTTGTGATTAATGGCCTACCCTAATTAAATATGAATAAGAATCGTAAAGTCTGAAATCATGGACTTTATTTTTGGCTACACCATTGATGAGAGATTTTCAATTGATTGAAATTTAACATGTAAAGATTTATGGTGGGGCGGCTGCACTTAAGTAGGGTAAGATGGAATAATAAGATTGCATTAAGTGTAATTAATTTGGGTTAGAACCCAGGCTTATCAAAATCGATTCTCTCCCTCCCCTAGGCATTGAATGGCCTTTCGGTTACGAGACTTAGATGAGGAAAGATTGAAACGTGTCTCTTGGGTTCCTTGTTTTACACGTGGAATCTAAGGAAAAAGGGGTGGCTTTCCTTAAGTGGCCATCTTAGTGCGCATGGTACTAGGGCAAATGGAAAGTTCATGCACATCCATTTTTAGGGCCAAGTGGACATTTAAGATAAGTGAGGAAAAGTCACACGTGTAGATCCACTTAATTTAAGAAGGTATATCACACAATCAAATAATATGAATTAAGAGGATAATGTATGCATTAATAACAATAGTCAGGAAGTAAAATGGGGTCCACTTATTTGAGCCAGAAGACAAATTTTGCCCCAGGGTTAATCTCACCAACCTAGGTTTATTTAAGGTAATTTCATCACATGATCATTAAGACACATGCACATAAAAATACATCAAACATTACTACGAAAGAAAGAAGAAAGACATAAAAACAACATGCTCTATTGTGCAGCAGGGACTCTAGCAATTCAGACAATCATCATTAAAAAGAGAAAATTCATAAAATCAACTAACCACAAAATTATCAAAATGCAATGAGAAACAATCAAAATGATAATAATAGTAGTACTAGTGAAAGCTAATTAACTCGGTCAACCCTAAGTATAGAAACCAAAAAAAAATTGGAGATGTTACAGTATTCATGGATGATTTTTCTGTATTTGGAGATTCATTTGATGATTGCTTTTCTAATTTGTCCATCGTTTTGAAGAGGTGTCAAGATACTAATTTGGTGTTGAATTGAGAAAAATGCCACTTTATGGTTGAAGAAGACATAGTACTTGGCCATAAGATTTCTATGAAAAGGATGGAGGTTGATCAAGCTAAAATAAAAATGATTAGTAAACTACCTCCACCTGTGAATGTAAAAGGAATTAGAAGTTTCTTAGGCCATGCAAGGTTTTATAGGAGGTTCATTAAGGATTTTTATAAAATTGCTAAACCTCTTAGTGACTTGCTTGTGAAAGATGCAGAATTTGTATTTGATGAATCATATTTACATGTTTTTTCTACTTTAAAAGCAAAATTAATTTCTGCTCCAATGCTTGTGAAACCGGATTGGACTCTACCATTTGAGTTGATGTGTGATGCAAGTGACAATGCAATAGGTGTTGTATTAGGATAGAAAAAAGATAAAAGACTGCATGTGATTTACTATGCTAGTAGGGTCCTGAATTCTGCATAAATTAACTATACAACCATTGAAAAAGAGCTGCTAGCTATAATATTTGCTTTTGATAAGTTCAAATCTTATTTGGTAGGATCTAAGGTTATGGTATATACTGACCATGCTGCTTTAAAATACTTGCTTTCTAAACAGGATGTCAAACTAAGACTGCAGAGATAAATCCTTTTACTCTAATAATTTGAATTGAAAATCAAGGACAAGAAAGGGAAGGACAATGGTGTTGCAGACCATCTATTTAGAATACCTTTAGAAACACTACAATCAGATTGCTTTGACATTAATGAGGAGTTCCCTGATGAAAAACTGCTAGCTATGGAGTTGTTACCTTGGTTTGCTGATATAGCAAATTTTAAAGCCACTCAACATGAAACTGTTAAGAAGATGCATTCCAAATTCTACATTTGGGAGGATCCTCATTTATTCAAAATTGCAGTAGATGGTCTGTTAAGAAGATGCATTCCAAAAAGAGAGCAAGCTGATATCTTGTGGCACTGCCATAATTCATATTATGGAGGTCATCATGGAAGTTCCAGAGCTGCTGCTAAAGTATTACAAGCAGGTTTTTTTTGGCCTACTTTGTTCAAAGATGCAAAGACTTATATGGAAAGTTATGGCAAGTGTCAAAGAGTAGGCAACATTTCTAGAAGACATAAAATGCCTTTGAATAACATTTTAGAAGTGGAACTGTTTGATGTCTGGGGAATAGACTTTATGGGACATTTTCCAACCTTTTTTACTCATGAATACATATTAGTAGCAGTGGATTTTGTGTCTAAGTGGGTGGAAGCTATACCAACCAGGACAAATGAGGCTAAAGTGGTGATTTCATTTATAAAGAAGAACATATTTGGAAGATTTGAAGTACCAAGAATTCTGATAAGTGATGGAGGATCCCACTTTTGCAACAAATATCTTGAATCTGTTCTGGAAAAGTATGGAGTTAAAACACAGAATAACAACTCCTTACCATCCTCAAACAAGTGGACAACTTGAAATTTCTAACAGAGAAATTAAGAAAATTCTGGAGAAAGTGATTAATAGCTCAAGGATGGATTGGTCAAGGAAATTGGATGATACATTTTGGGCATATAAGACTACATTTAAAACATCAATTGGTATGTCACCATATCAATTAATGTTTAAAAAGGCATGTTATCTTCCTGTAGAACTTGAGCACAAAGCATATTATGCTACTATAAATGGTTAAATTTTGATTTAACCAATGCTAGAGAAAAGAGGATACTTCAATTACATGAGCTAGAGGAATTCAGACAAGCTGCATATGAGAATGCAAATCTGTATAAGGAAAAGACTAAAATAATTCATGATAGATTCATTATGTAGAGAGAGTTCAGACTAGGGCAGTTGGTTCTGCTATTCAACTCAAAACTAAAGCTATTTCTTGGAAAGCTCATGTCAAGATGGTCAGGATCTTTATTAGTAAAAGAAGTTTCTCCCTTTGGTGCAGTATTAATTGAAGACCAGAAGGAAGGGAAAGAATTTAAAGTCAATGGCCAAAGTTTAAAAATCTATCATGAAGGAGAAGTCAACAAAAATAATTCTTGCATTAACTTGGTTTCTTAGCAATGAGGAACATTTAACGTCAAGATAGTGACGTTGAAAGAGTGCTTTGTGAGAGGCAACTCACATTTCTGAATCATTTTCATTACTTTTGATTGTAATTGATTTTTTATATTGATTCCAATTCACTTTGAAATTTTATCTCCTTTGATTCTGCTTTATTCTGTATTCTGATGAAAATTTGCTTAAAGGATTTGAGTTTTGTGTTGTAAGTGTTATGTTGAAAAGATTAGAATTTAATAAGTGAGTCATGTGAGTTTTAAGGAGTTCTAATTAATGAAAGTGATTACTATTTTTCAATAAAGGAGTTATGCAGAGATCTAGAAGAGAAGTTCTTGCCTAGAGTGATCACTTTACTTTAAAAAAGTGACCACGCAGAGGCTCACGAGTGACATTGTTCTCTGGAACGATCACTTTTCTTTTAAAAAGTAATCACGCAAAAGTCTAAGGAGGGAACCTCTCTCTGGAAGGATCACTTTTCTTGAGTAAAGTAGCCACGCACAGGTAAGACTAAGGTAAGAATATGCGCGTTACTCCTTTGGTTAGAAAAAGTAGCTATGCGCACGAGTAATAAAGCATTAAGGTATGTGCGTGATCACTTTCTTTTGAAATAGTAGTCACACATAAGGAGTGAGTTTCCACGTTATTACTTTTCTCCAAAATAGTGATAACGAGCATTTCATTCTAAAGCCAGAGAAAGGCATTGCTCTCTAGATCGTTCACTTTCCCTAAAAATAGTGAACACGCTCATAGCATTAACTCTAAATCGCTCAATTTTTTTTTTAAAAAAAGTGGTCACGTGCATCCGCGTGGCTATATATTCAGAAAATATTGACCATGCACACACATTTGCAACCCTAAACTTACAATTCTCTCATAATTCTCTGTAACTCTCACCTTTTGCGTATTGATCCAGTGATCATTTCTATTTAGTAAGTTTGGATTTACGCTTTCTACACTTTTATTCCAGGTAAATTCTTCTTCATTTCTGCAAACTATGATTAGGGTTCTTCATGAATCGATTTTTGGGAAAAATTTTGAATATGGAAATTGAGAAAATTTTCTAAGATTAATTGATTTGAATATGTAATTAAAGGATAATGTGGCTCAATTCTCCCTTAATTTGACAATTTTATTTAAAGATTCATAGCTACATTGTGAAAACATGCATGAACACTTTCTCTGCAGAAAGTGAGTTGAATGAGGGAGTTAATGGAAAATTCTGATTGCGATTCATCTGCATTATATTGATACTCTGTGCTAGAACTAAAAGTTGGGAATTTTTCAATCTGATTTTTGAGGTTGTTGTATATTAAGGATGCAAATTGAACTTTCCCTGACTATGATTAATAGTACTTTGTATCTACATTTTGCATCCCTTTGTAGCTATACGTATTTGCATTTTACATGCTTGGACAGATTGTATTTTAGCATTCTAAATTAATTTTTCTAACAGGTACTTGAGAAATGGCAAGAACTTCTACCAACACTCCAATAGGATCCACTTCAAGGGGAACTCCTAGGACTAAGAGGGGTGGATTAGCAGGAGCAGCCTCTTAATCAAGACCAACTCCTCAGCATGACCCTAGATTTAGGAGTATAGCTCATGAAAACTATTTCAAAGCTAATATCCTAAGAAGGAAAGTGGTCCAAGACAAAGCCTTTGAGATTGTTGAAGACAATTACCCAGAGTATAAAGAAGAAATTTAGAAAAGAGATTGAGAATCATTTTGCTTATTGGCTAGAATAGGATAGAGGGAAATCACTCAGGAGTTTTATGCGAATGCCATGTGTTTTAAAGGAGATTAGATACCTATGTACCATACAATGGTTAGGGGAGTGAGGATTGAATTCTCTGTTGCCAACATCAACAGGTTCCTCAAAAGTAATGTCTAAGAACAACCTATACAGCAAGATTTTAGTACGTTTAAGGACCTTTAGGACAAGGATTACTATGAGATCTTGCATAGAATTGGCAAACCAGGGACCGTATGGGAGCTGAACACAGTAGAGAAACCGAAATGCATTACTACAAAGAACCTCTTACCATTTGCCAAAGTCTAGAGTGCTTTCATACTTAGCTCATTCATGCCAATGAAACACAGTTCCACATTAGCACTAAAGAGAGCTAAACTCTTATTTGCTATAGTGAATCAGATGTATATTAGTGTAGGATAAGTAATTAGTGGATGCATCTTAGACATCCTGAAATGAAAAAGGGATTCCTTAGCTTTTCCTTCATTAATAACTCTATTATGTGATGATACAGGAGTAGATTTTGGTGAGTATTAAGAAAGGATCAAAGCAGCACCTTCAATCTCAATAGCAATGGTGAAAGAAATTTATGCTACTACATCTTGTACATCAGCAGCTCCTATACCATCATAGTTTAAGAAAGCAGATCCAATGAAAATGAAGGAGAATAGCATTCTTGGCTAAAAGACAAAACTCATTGGCTAAAAGGCAAAATGACCTACATAAAAGTTTGAAAGTTGAAATAATGCTACTGGAATATGTTTTGATGAACATTGGGCAAAAAATAGGAATGACCAAGGAAGAATTATATCATGCACTAGAAGTGGAAGAAAATACCCAATGCCTCAGATCAACAGTCTTCAAAGATCTTCCTATCTATCTGACTCATTCTCACATGATTATCATACTTATATTTTTTTAAAAAAATAAGGAAGTCTTGCCATTTTATTCATGCAAATTTGTGAAGTAAATTATGAACTGAATTGGTTGATATTATCACTTTACTTCCTTAGTGAGACTTAAACCTTTACATTTCTTGATATGTGACTAATCTCAATTCTGATACACTCTCTAGAACTTGCTTTATTTCTTAATCAAATATACAATTTTACAGTAATCACATAAAGGATGGAGGCCATTGTTCAGTTGTACCTAGTTAGCTAAATTAACCTCCTTTCTTTGTTATATACCTTAGTTTAACCCCTTTGAGCTGATAGTCTTTCTTTTGATTAACTTCAATACAAGCCTTCCTGGAAAAATCATGTTACCTATCTAAATGAAAAGAGTCAAATTGAGTTTAGTCAAAGATAAGTTTCAAAACTAAGTTTGTGGTAGTATTAAGTTTCTAATACATTACTTGAAGACAAGCAATGTTCTAAGTTTGGGGTAGAGAAGAGAATAGCAAAGTTATCCAAAGAAAATAAATAAAAAGCAAAAGTGTGATGAAAAAGAAGTAAAAAGTTGCAGAATAGAAAAATTAGTGAAAAAGAATAAAAAAAAAGTAGTAAATGGAAGCAAAAAGGAAAGAAAAGTTTGTGAATTATTTTGCAGAGTTGAATTTGTGACTTGAAATAATTGTGTTTGATACATAATTGAAACAGATGATGCAGTCCTATTCTAAGTCTTGAACTTATCTTATCTACTCAAAATACATCTTTTTTGCATGGAACCAACTACATTGCTTCCTTAATTCATTGAACACATACCTGTCCTTCAGCCTCATCATTACCTGAAAAAGTCCTCTTGATTTGTGATTAACTATAAATATGGAAAGGAGGTTGAGAATATAGGCAAGCTTATGGTAGAGTTTGATGAATTTGATGATTCTAAGAGTAAACACAAAACTAAATACTGATTGAGTAAGATAGTAACACTTCCTAAGATCTGTGATGATATTTCTCAATTCTATTGTACATATAACTTTGCTGATTTGCTTGACTGAAATATATAAGGTTTTGCAGCAAAAAGATGACTCAAGTGTGACTATCATGATGGATAATTAGGTGAACGATTTATTAACAAAATAATCAGAACGCATTGAAGTGAATGGATTATGAAAATTTGAATTGTTTTGATTTGTAAAAAGGCTTTCATGATGGATATCAATTGATGAATGAATTCATACCCTTGATATGTCTTAATTTGCTTGAGGACAAGCCAAAATTCAAGTTTCGGGTGGTGATAAATCCATATTTTATTAGTATTCTACCTAAGTTTTTAATACATTTGATATAGAAAACATGATAGAAAAAGCTAGAAAACTCATAAAAATAATAGAATATTCAATTCCTTTCTAAATAGTTCAATTGTTTAGTTTTGTGAATTTTCTATGTAAAAAGTACTGAGGAGAACCTATTTTGTAGGAAACTCTAAGCTGAGATCATAAGGCTAGTTTTTGGGCATGATCACTATAAGGCTAGTTGTTGCACATGATTAGAAGAAAAATAGCAATTTTGGAGACAAAGAACAAGGATTAATGAAGCGAGTTATTAGGCATGATCACTATTTTTAAGAAAAGTTATCATTCCAGAGCCTAAGTTCAGGGACTGGCTTGTGCTTTACCACTTTTTCCAATAATAGTAACCACGCACATGAAGAAGAGATCCTGCGTTATCACTATTTCTGATAATAGTGATTATTCCAAAGATGTAAGAAGAACAACTTGTGCATAATCACTATTTTGTATAAAAGTGAACACGTGCAAGTTTGATTTGAAGCAATAGGCTACGTGTGATCACTATTTCTAAGTAAAATGATCACGCGCATGATCCAAAAGCAAAACTAGCTATGTATTATTACTACTTCAAAAAATAGTGATTGTTCTAGAGAGCTTTTCAACAAAATTAGCTGCGCGTTATCACTATTTCAAAAAATAGTGATTGTTCCAAAGAGCACTTCAACAGAACAAGATGCGTGTGACTCCTATTTTACATAAAAATGAACACGCGCATGTTACTAGAAGTAATCTACCTTTGTTTTGCTACTATTATAAACAAAAGTGATTATTCCAGGCATGAAGGTTACTAAAAAGGCTTCTGCGTGGTTACTTTATTGAAAAATAGTGATCACATTAAAAAGGCAGGAAATTCTATAAATGTGAATTAGCTCAGAATTTTTGTATCTTTGATTCATTTTTTATTTTCATTTGAGAGAGTCTAAGAGACAGATTGGAGACGAACACCAAGCTTCACATCTTGAGGAATCATATTGAAAATTGGATTGAGGATAATTCTTTGCTCATCTGCTTCTTCTCTTTCTTTCTCTTTTCATTTTGTAATGGCTATCTAAATGCTTTGTAGTTAGGGATTTATGGATCCAAAATGGAAGTGTTAAATTGATTTTGGATTTGAACTTTGAGTATTTGATTGGATTGAGTAGTTAATTCTGTTAATCAAGTAGTTGTTGGTTGGAAATCGATTTACTAAACACAGAGAAACTTTTATTGATGGAAGTTGAAATTGTTTCCCATATCTGAATTAACTACCAAGATTATTGATTTCTAAGGGATAAGTCATCTTAATCTTGCAATCTTATGGTTTCTAATGCATAATGCAACATTTAATTGAATCAAATCTAAGGAATTAAGATGATTGAATTGAATGTTAGAATCATCGTGTTCAGGAATTAACCTCTGATTAATAAATTGTGAAACTAATTGTCAACCAATTCAAATGCTTGAAAGTTCAGAACTTTATTGAATTAACACTGAAGTTTTGGTGAAGTAAACCCTTAACTATTTTTTATTCATCTATTTCAATACTAAATTTTGCAACTTTTGCTCTTTTACGTTTTTTGAACTCTATAATTGTTAATTTACTTTCAAATATTACAAACTCCAATTGAATTGTGTTAGGCTCAACTAATTGTTGATTTGTAAAGTGATACTTGGGAAAACAATTCCTTGAGGATGATATTTGGGACTCAAACTTAATTCTAAGATTTTATAACTTGCTAAAACTATACTAGTACACTTGCTAGTCAATTTTACTTTTAGTGTAACTATTGAGAAAGTAACACTGGCTAGTGTTGTCTTTGTTGGGAATTTAGGATGTAAGGAGTCTCACTCAGGCAAGGTAGTCTTGCTCAAGCGAGACTAAGTCTTGCATTATTGAGCATTTTGGAGTGTCTCGCTCCAGCAAGATCAATCTCGCCCAATCGAGATCAGATAGGATCACCCTAATTGTCTCCTTGCCCAGACAAGAAGGGATCTTGCTCAGGTGAGAGGCGACATCGCTTAAACAAGAGAAGCTCGCTCAGGCAAGAAGTCATAGGAAAAACGGGTAGCTCTCTGGACCCAATCTCGCTTAGGCAAGAATACTGCTCGCTCAAACGAGATATAGCTCGCTTGTTTAACAAGATGCAACTCACTCAAGTGAGAATAGCATAAATTTGAGAGGTTCCACTGTCTGGTTTTCTCGCCTAAGCAAGGATGAGCTTGTCCAGGCGAGAATAGGACTCGCTCAATGGAGAGTTGGCTCCCTCAAGTGAGAGAGCACGAGCCTTGAAAGGTATTTAAGAAACCCCAGCGTCGAGAAACATCCATTTATCACCAGAAAACCTTCTTCTCTCTTTTTCTCTCTGTTCTCTCACCTTTATACCTTAAAGGAAACCTTTTCAAGGCTAAAATTCTTCCCGATCTGAGTAGGAACCTTTGTTTGGTACGGATCTAGTGAGGAATCTGAGCCCTTGAGCGTTGTTTCTTTCCTTAGAAGTTTGTGTGGAGTTCGATATGAGAAATACATTTCAGGTAAGGGGAGTTTACTTGAACTGGATTTATCCATATGGTAGGTATTAGGATACCTATATATACAACATGGTCCTAGCTGAAAGTAAACCTGTGTACAAACAAACCCTAGGGAAGAATCCCGAGTAAGAATGGGTGGGTGACTTGATTGTTGTTAATGATTGTATTGAATTGATGTATGTGACGAGATTTTTTTATTATTTTGTGACTGGTATAAAATTGTTTATATTTGAGGTAGTTGTTGAAATGTGTTAGTATAAGGTGCTGAGGTTAGTTGATTGCAGCTGTAAAATAATAAGTTGAAATGTTTACTATATGATTGTATTACATTTATAGGAAATGTCACCGTATTGAGGCCGAGTCTCTTATTTTGGGGTCGTAGGCATGTAACGATTAGTTAACATGCTGAGTTGAGGTCGTAGGCATGTGATGATTAGGAACTTGCTGAGTTGAGTTGTATTTTATTTGGATCCAGGTATCGGGACAGGTCGCTTCCAGACCAGAAAATTGTAGGTTCTTGCTAGATCATTAAGACTGTGACCCTAGTAGGGATTGAGTGTAACAGCTTGACAACTTATTCAGGACTGACAACCATCCCCACACAGATTTCATCCCTAAAACATATGGAAAACTCCATGAGAACATAAGAGATCAAGAAGAGGAACAAAAAACTGAAATCCTAACCATCAAAACTTACCTCTAAACACCTCCAAACTCATTTTTAACCTTCAATCTTACTCCCAAATAGCTTTGGAGGCTATTTAATTGGTAAGAATGGATTTTGAGTTAAGAGAATTGAAAGGGAAATGAAGAGAGAAGAGTGTGAATGTGTTTTCCAAACCTTAGACCCTTCAAATACCCCTCTGGTCGCAACACACTCACTACAAGTGAGAGAAGACTTCTTACCGGATACACGTCATAAGACAAGTCTCATTGGTAAAGGTGATGTGGAGCTCAAGTGATGAGGAAGATGCCACATGGGAAACAGAGAGTAAAATGATAGAGTTATATCCGCAATTGTTTATGTAACTTGTATATGCGTTTGGCTGAATTTCGAGGGTGAAGTTACCTAAAGAAGGGGAGAGTTGTAACAATCCAAATTTTATAATATTATTTAATTATTAAAATAAGTTTTATGTGAATTTTTGTGTGTTTGTGTATTTGATATATATGTATATCTGTATAAATATGAATAGATGTTGGAATTTTTCACTTGAGTGTATGATGATGATGTTGTTGTGTATAAATGCATATGGATGCGTATAAATGTGTTTGTATATGATTGGGCTGAGAAATAGGTTAAGTGTGTAATACTGGGGTGTTCTAACTATAGCGAGAGGGTCCTGGAAGGAAGGTGTGAAATTGTCGCCTTCTAACTGTAGCGAGAGGTCCCTCGCTACAACAACAAAGCGATAGTTTGGGGTGCAATTCTAGGTGCACTCTCGCTATAGTGAGATTCTGCACAAACCAGAATGCAATTTCCCTTTGAGATTTTCGCTATAGCGAGAGACGGTGTCGCTGCTGTAAGAATGTCTCACTGTAGCTGTAACACCTTATATTTCTTTCCTCAATATATGATAAATTTTCATAAAAATTTAAATGGTAAAGTAAATTTTCTTTCAAAAACTCTCTAATAAGAAAGAGACATTGGAATGATATAAGTTTCATCGAGTAAAATTTCATTAATTCATAAGTACTTTAGAAAAAACAAAAATTCCAAAGTTTTCATCAACAACAAATAGAAATAGTAGTTTTACAACAGTTTCAAAAGAATACTATAGAACTGAAAATATCTATTACATAGCTCAAAATAACTAAGTCCTATAGCAGTTCTCATCCATCCATGCACTGTGAGCTTGGTACTATTCGTCCAGATTTCCTGAAAATGTTGTGTAAGGGTAAGTCTCTACCCTACCACTCATTCATCACACATATTCATCACAAAATACATCTTATCACGATTAAAGAAAACATAATGGCATTTGCATATCACAGTGTTATATAAAACATGTTCTCATCTCAACACATAAACACATATTATATTCCACAGATTCATAATTTGTTTTACTTTTAACTGCGCTTACTGCGCCCTATGGCCACAGTTATCCGATGCCTCTATCCTGAGGTCTTACACATCCATGTAAATAGTCGCCGGATGGTCCAATGCAATACGGATACAACGCATGCAATAGACGGCCCCTTAGCAAAGGTAATGGTCAGGAGTCAAGTCAGGAAATGAGTGTGTGACCATGTGGTGCATTCGAACACTATATTCCGTGCACAATCCCGAATGTCACTCACCATCCTACATTTCCCCAAGATATTCCATATCGTTTCCATCTTCCACTCCCCCAGTGTATCTCTGTAACTATTTACATCATATCCTTTTTCCATCTCATACTCTTTCAAGTATATTCACATGTTCACATATGCCATTTCTCATGTTCACACATATTTTTCATCATATTTCTAATACTTTTCATCAAATCATGTCATATTCACAATACACATCATTTTTACATGAAACACAATATATTCAAACATAAAACATCTACCTCTTCGTTTATTTCATATCACAAAATCATAAAATCATATCAACCATCCTCAATATACCTTATCTTTTCCTATTTGAACATAATATCACATTTTCACCATGTATTCATCATGAAATCATATAAACAACTAATTATTCTCACTTTTTACTGATTATTTCTTATAAAACAAGGATTATTTCACATATAATCACATACATAACAAGATCTATGAGAATACAAGTAATAAACATAACAAAATGATAAAGTAGAGTCCCCCTTACCTCAAAACAGAGCTTTTACAAGGATTTAACCAAAAATTTTAACTCTAGAACAAAGTTTTTCCTTAGAACACCATAAACATCTATAAGAAAAAGAAGAAAAGGAGAAACGAACGGTAAATCTAACTTCAAACTTAGAGAAACTTACTTGAAATCCTTTAGAACGGACGTAGAATCACAGATCTTAAGAAAAATCTAAGTTTAGGAGGTTTAGTATAAGAGAAAATGGCGAGATATAGCCTTAGAACCTTTGAGAACCTTGGATAGGAGTGAAGAAATGAAAATTTCGTCTGAAACCCCCTTTTTATAGCAAATTTTGAAAGTTACTATTCACCGCCAGAATTAATGTTCATCATCGGAAATACTATTCATCGCCTTACTGTTTATGCCAGAAACACTGTTCGCGGTCACTGTTCACGCTAGAAACACTGTGCACACGTACTGTACACAGACTATACGCGTACTGTACGCGGATGTGACATCAGTCATGACGTCATGATGATGTCACTGATGATGTCATTGTCACTGTACATACGCGATTTTCACTGTTCATACGCAGTTTTACTGTTCACCGACACTGTTCATAGGTAGTTTTTACTGTTCATTTTTTAAAATATAAATTCTATCCAAATCTATTCCAATTATACTTTAACAAACCTCATTTTATTTAAATCATAATACAGGATGTTACAGTAGCAAGAGTGTTGCAACCAGAAAGGGATTTAAAGGGTTTAGGGTTTGGGAAATTCATTTCTTATATCTACCTTCGAGATTTCTTCGATCCTCTCAATCCTAAACCTTATTTCACTTTTTAAATTTCCTCCAAAGTCGTTCGTGGCTAGATTGAAGGTTGGATTTGTGTTAGGAACGCTTAGAGGTGAGTTTTAATGGTTAGGGTTTCGGTTTCTCATCCCCATTCTCTATTCTCTTGGTTTCCCTTGGTTCTCATGGGACTTCTCCATGTGTTTAGGATGAAATTCGAGTGAGAATCACTTCCTTGGGCTGATTTTGTGTGTGAATCTTCAATCCAAGGTAAGGGGGAGACTCTATTCTATCTCATCGTGTTTGATTTCTATTTATTCTATTACATATTGCAATGTGGCTGAGATAAAGGATAGGAAATGTGTGTTTCGATGGGAGTTATTGTATGTTTGAATGCAATGTGATGGGTGATGAGATAGTTGAACCATTGTAGGTGATTGGGTATTATGAAATGCCATTAATTGGTGATTTAATAATGTAAATGAATATGGGCCTATATGCTATGTGATGTGAATGAATATGGGCCTGTGTGCCGTGTGCTGTGAATGAATATAGGCCTAAGTGTCGTGTAATGTGAATGAATGTGGGTCTGAATGCCTATGCAAATATGAGTATTGTGTGCAATTGGAATGTGTGTGAATGGGGCATGTTAAATGTCGTTGTAATGATACTATGAATTGGTTTAGCGATACATTGGAGGTGTAAAAGATGGGGACGGTAGAAATATCTTGGGGAAGAGAGAGTAGTAGTGACACCAACAGAGAGCGTATCACAGGCCACACACTTTCCTCTTGACTAGACCTCTGACCACTACCTTTGCGAGCTACTCGTGACCTCCCATGTGGTATTCGTGAGGTAGGGGTGACCGACGACCATCTATGATGTGAAACTATGATCATAGTGAGCGTGGCTACGTGTAGTGAGCTGTTCGGAGGGCAAGTGTACCCATCGAGAAGTAATAAAGGATTTTTAAATTAAGTTCCCAAAATATCGTCTCATAAGGATTATTTTCTAATTACTAAGAATTTCTTAATTCATTTATTTAAACTTCAAAGATATGAGATTAATAAAATAAGAATTTATAAAATTAATTATAAAACTAAGGGTAAGGAATACAATGCTCATCTTGGTTAAACTTATCGGAGAGGAACCTAGGGCATATGGGTTTTCTCATTCAATCCTTTATGTTATTCTTCTATTTAACTCTAAATTCGATTTCCTTGTCATTACCAATCATTCATACGAATACTATTAATACCCAATGGTCATGCAATATTAATATTTTTTTCTCTAAATCAACATCCCCAATGGTCATGCAAGACATTAATTTAAGAAAGCTTAAGGAGCCTACGAACTTGTTAATTTAATAATGATTAGAAGAGAAAGATTGGTTTAGTTTACCTAATCCTTTGTCTCGTTTTACCCTATAGATCTATTAATTAACTGAGGTACGGTCGCCTGACGATAAAATTAATTAGGATTAAGAAAGAAGCGCGATAGGATAAAATCTAATTACAAAATGAAAATCAAATTTAGATTCAAACATCAAAATTTCATAAATTCATGAATAATAATTCCCATAGCCCTAGTGTCACACTTCTAAGGAGAAGTTAATTTGACTAGCAAGTGTACTAGTGTTGATGTAGCAAGATATAAAAATTGATAGAACTGTATTAGAGTCCCAAGTATCGATCTCAGGGAATAAAAATGTTCAATTACCACTTCATAAGGCCACAATTAATTGAGCTTCACAAATTTCAGAGAGTGTTTGGAATTAAAACTTACAAATGTTAAAATCAGAAGAAAAACAGAACAATGAACAAGCAAATGTGAGAAAATAGAGGTAGAAACCATAGCTAAGGAGTTGCTTCACCAAAACTCCAATGTTGAATCAATAAAGTTCTGAACTTACAAGTAATTAGAAAGAATGACAATTAGTTTCACGTTGTATTATTCAGAGGTTAATTCCTTAACTTAGTGAACCCAACATTCAATTAAATCACTCTAATTCCTTAGATCTAGTTCAATTCAATGTTGCTTTAAGTGTGAGAAACTAGAGGATTGGAAGATCAAGTTCTCTTATCCCTAAGAAAGCTATAATCTTGGTGATTGGTTCAGATATGAAGAACAAATTCAATTTCCATTAACAATAGTTCCTCTAAAATTAGTTAATCAAATTTGCATTCAATTACTATGAAAAGTGCAAAATCAACCACTCAATCTATTCCAAAACTTGAAATCCAGATCCAAAATCAATTCAACATGTTCGTTTTCGATCTACAATCCCTAATATGAAGAAATTACACAGCCATTGCAGTAGAGAAAGAAAAAGAAAGAAAAGAAAAGGAAGAACGCAGAAGAAGCATCTTCAACAGATCTTCAATCCGATTCCTCTAGGTTGAGGTTCGGTGTTCGTCCCCACTCTCTCTCTCAAACTCTCTCCACACCCAAAAACTAAGTGAAAATGAAAAATAAACAAAAAAAATCCCGAGATCTAAGCTTGCTCTGGTATTTATAAGAATTCCCGACTCTCGGTGTTGTCATTTTGCTTCATAAGAGTGGCCATGCAGAGGCTCATGTAGTTTCTGGAAGACTGGAACATTCACTTTCAATGAAAAGAGTAGTAACACAGGAGGTTGAGGAGTGCACGTGATCACTTTCGAGAGCAATAGTGGCCACGCGTAACTTGTAGAGCTAAAGGTCTCTCTGGAACGTTCACTCTTGCTAACGAGAGTGACCACGCGTTTCTTGCTATGGATAGGGTCTTTTTGGAACACTCACTTTCGCTAGTGAAAGTGACAACGTGCAAGTCTGCTAAGTTTGAAGTCCTCTAGAATGCTCACTTTCGCCAGTGAAAGTGACAACGCACACCATGCAATGTTTGGAGCTTCTCTGGAACGTTCACTTTCACCAGCGAAAGTGATAACACACACTGTGTTCTTCTGAGAGACACTATGGAACACTCACTTTCACTGATAATAGTGACTACAACCAAACTCTACTTCTCAATTAAGCTCTGGATCACTCACTTTCACTAGTAAGAGTGATCACGCCTAGCCCAAACTCCATAAATCTTGTTCTTTGAGTTCAGACTTGCTACTTTTCTTCTATCTCTCTATTAATCTTCCATCTTCATGAACATTGCTCAGGATTTTCTACAAAAACATGCTTGAATTATTAATTTCTATGCAAAAAATACACAAATGCTAAAATAACTATGTATTTAAAGACAACCTTCAATCCTTCTATTTTTATGAGTTTTTTTTTGCTTTTTAAAACATATTTTCCATATCAACTGGATTAAAATTATATTAAAATATTAGTAAAAATATGGATTCATCACCTAGCTATAGACTTAGTTACTCATGCTAAAAAAAAGAACTAAAACAATCATAAACAAAGCCATAATCAAAAGAAATAGCAAACTAAAGTATGAGATGTGTTCTCAGTCTTCAAGTACGATCGCTTGAAGCTCTAAGTCTCGTTAAGCATGTGCCAAGGATCCCATGCAAGAGAGACGAGATGAGAAGTGTATCCGAAAGCCAAAGACTAGACGTAAAAGTGGTCCCCTTTATGATGCCTGAGATCTCCTTTTAATAGGGTTTGAAAACCCTAAAGACTCTTGATAATTGGACTTCTCGCAGATGAGCAAGGCCGTGCAAGGCCTAAAGCACGACCATGCATGGGCTCGAAGCACCCCCCGTGCTTGTTGAAAAGGTCTGGGCATGCTGACTACTGTGAAACTCTAATCTTCTATCAATTTGGGCCCAAAACACCCAAAGTATACTTATGGCATCTTTATACCAAATTGCATAATTAATATATAAATTAGTGTGAGCACCAAATAAAATAAAGGTTAAATATGAATATATGGGCTGTAAAGTAGGGCCTAATTACAAACTTATCATAAGCCCACGTATGTGTGAAATATTTTGGTGTCGTTAGTGCATCGATTATGAATTGAAATGAAATGCCTAAAAGTGTTGCTTGTGATTTTAATCGTTGAGTAGAATATGTTAGAGTACATGTGTGTGGGCAAGGTGAGTCTCTAGATTGTTCATGTGATGGATGGTGTAGAGTACTCACCCTTACATTTATTTTTCAAGTGACCAAGACGATTAGCACCGAACTCAGTGAAGGGATGAATGAAACTGCTATAGGATTAGAAATTTATTTGAACTCTGGTGTAATTGAATTAATCATGTAGCAATGATTTGATGCAAGTTGTAACTTATCCTTATTTTGAATATTTTAATGAACTATTATGGGAAAAACTATTTTTGAATGAAATTTTATTTTCTCTCATTTTTTGAAATTGATATTTAAAATTAAATTTAAGTTATTACAACTTTGGTATTAGAGCAATTTATCCAAACCAGACTGGGGTAACGGGCTGAAACGTCCAAGCTGAGTGTTAATGTGTTTTGATTGCTTGAAATTTAAAAGTTGTATTAATCTAACAAATTCAGTGTGATTGTTGCATTGTTTACTAGCTTAGATTAGGATGGTTGGTGCACAACCAAGGCGAAGAGTCAAATTCTGGAGACCTTGGTGCACAACCAAGGCGAAGAGTCAACTAAATACTAATGATTGTCTGCCTTCACTAGGCACGATCTTCCAAAGTTTGAGGTAGGATTCAACCCCGAGGGAGCTCAGAGGTGGTTGGCGGATGTTGAGAAGTTTTCAAAGCAATGGGATGCCGTGGGGAACACAAGGTGAGCTACGCCACCTACTTACTGTGTGGGGAAGCAGCAAACTAGTGGAAGTTTGCCAGTCAAACTTTGCCACAAGAGGGTGGCTACATTCAGTAAGAGACCTTTAAGGAAATATTCCTAGGGAATTAATTTTCTTGGGATCTGAAGAAGCAGAAGGCTAGAGAGTTCCTTGAGTGGAAGCAAGGAATCATGACAGTAGGGGAGTATGCAGCAAAGTTCTAAGAACTGATGAAGTACTGGCCTCACTACCAACATGGGGATAGAAAGGAGGACTTGTGTGCTCAGTTTGAGCATGGGCTGAGACCAGACATCCAAGTTGTGGTTAGTGTATTCCAGCTGACAGACTTACCCACTCTGGTGAGTAAGAACAAAATCTTTGAAGCCAACTCGAAGGGCAAGGCAGTAGACACTAGGGGAGCTACTCCAGTTAGACAAGATAGAAGAGCCCCTAGATTCTTTAGGGGGCCATATTTGAGCTCGAGTAATTCATAATCTAGAGGGAGTTTATCTCAAGAGAAGAGTAGTAGGAGTGGCTCAGGATCACGCTTTTTCAGAAGGTTGATCAAATGCTTCAGGTGTGGAGGGCCACACATAGTGAAGGACTGCCCACTGCCACAGACAACTTATAGCAACTGTGAGAAGTCAGGGCATACTATCAACGTGTGTTGGGCTGCTAAAAGAAGTGGCAGTACGAGTACAGATCAAAGGCCATAATCGAGAGGAAGCACAGGGCTGAAGCTGAGTATTCCCAAGAGAGTCTTTGCCATGAGTGGGTCAAAGGCTTCACAATCTGAGGAGCTGATCTGAGGTAAATGTATAATTAAAGGCAGATTGCTTGATGTGTGATAACCATATTGCAATGGTATCAAACAAACTAGATTTTCTTAACAATTTTACAATAGAAGGAGTAAACCTAGGTCATCTCATAAGGACATAAAAATACATTCTGTTTCTGGTTCCATCATATAATTTCATATTAGCTTAGGGAATGATTGTTTTAAATTAAATTTTAAACAACAAAAAAAGAAAAGAACAAAAAATAATTCCAATGAAATATGAAGTTCAACCAATTCAAGATCTCAATCACTACAACGTAATTCTCATTGTTACATGAATACAATTCTAACGAATTTCCAATCAACACCAATTCAATACGACATTAACAATCTGAAATCTAAATCTAGATTATGAATTCCTCAAAAAAAGAACTGCAATCGCAAATCTAATGCTCTAACAAAATTCAGAACAATTAATTGATTGAATTAGGTGAATTCCTTTATTTCAAATATGAAATTCTCATTCTCTGTTTAGAATGCAAACGAAAATTCAATATCATGAAAAATATAATTATCCTAATCAGAAAAGAGGAGGAAGAGAGAGAATTCGATAGAACCTAATTCGAAACTCAAATGCAATGTAGTTCTTGAAACCTTGAACCGATTGATGGCTTAGCCTTGCTTCATGATCATGCTTGCTTCGGCCAAAACCAGAAAATACAAAAAAGATGAAAGGTAGAGAGACGAAAATAAAAGAAGAATTTAAAATACAGACTTTTTTATTCCTAAAAAAATTGCGGGAAAAGAAATCAAGGATTCGTACATGGAGTCATAACCTCTATTTAAAGATAAAATAATTGGGATTAATTAAGGCCCAATTCCCTAATGAGGTTCCTAAACACCTAACTAAGTAAAATCAACAATAAAATCAAATTCTGAAAATTTCTGTGCAGGGTCACAACATTGTGACGCAATTTTGGACCTAAAAATGCTTGAACTGGGCTTTTCTCCCAACAGAGAATCTGTAGATCTTTGTCCTATCTTTCCAGGGACACTAATTTTGTCCAATTCTTAGTAATGTAGCTCCAGATATGGTCTTTGCAAGAAACTGTGTCAAAATAAGAAATTATGGCAGGAATTAAGAAAAATTTATATTTAAATCCTAAATTACTTACTAACACAAATCTAAACTAACAAATCAAAATAATACACTAATAAAGCTCAATTAAACCAAAAATATGGAGAGAAAGATGCACTAAAATATAACCATCAATGTGCTGTTTGACTCGAGTGCTACGCACTCTTTTGTCTCGGTGGACTGTGTGAAGAGTCTGGGTCTGTATGTAACTGAACTATTGTGCAATGTCATGGTAACTACCGCTATAGGTAAACTGATTATGACGTCATGATTTCACAAAATGGGAGTAATAAAATTTTTGTTTAAATAAAAGATCCCATCACAGGGTTTCATAAAACAGTTCAAAACAACAAAGGATTACAAGTTTATATCAAAGACTGCTACAGGAGTAATTCAATTACATCATGATTTCAAAAATACAATCTAAATCCTACAGCAGTGCATCTTTCCTTCACTGAGCCCAGTGCTGATCGTCTTAGTCACTTGAAAAATAAATGTAAGAGTGAGTACTCTACACTATCCAACACACACAACTAGTATAAAGTCTCACCATGCATATCTATAGGTATTCTAGCATATTTACTCAAGTCTAGGTAATTACAAGCAACATTTCAAGTATTTTATTCCAATTCATAACCGATGCACTCACGGCACCATAATAATTTACACATGTGCTCTTACCACACTTAGCCACGTTCACTGTGGCATTGTGATCATAGTTTCGTACCTTGAACGCCGGTTACTCCCACCTCACGGATACCACGTGGGCAGTCAAAGGTCGCTCAGGAAAGATAGTGGTCAGAGGTCTAGTCAAGAGGAGAATGTGTGGCCCATAGTGCACCCACGCACACTGTTGGTGTCACCACCACTCTCTTTTGCCCCAAGTTATTTCTACCGTTCTCATCTTTTACACCTTCAGTGTATCGTTGAATCATTCACAGCATCATTACAATGGCATTTAACATGCCCTATTCACACACATTTTAACCACACACATTACTCATCCACAGAACATGACACAATTATCCATAGTTATTAACATTACACGGCACATAAGCCCACATTCATTAACACACATGGAACAATGGCCCACATTCATCTACCACACACGACACATGTCTATTTCATACATATTACATTTTAACTTCAATTCCTTATAAAAATCTACTCAAATCAACTTTTAAATCATTACACTATACCCATCACCATTATCTATCAATATACATTAGCATACACATCCTATCTCAATCACATTATAAAACATAGTAAATAAACTAGTTTTCAAGTAAAATAAGATGGGGTAGAGTCCCTCTTACCTCAAATGAAGACCCACACACCAAAACAACAAGTTAGATGCTCCTCCACACGAACTTTGACCTAATTACATGTGAGAACCCCATGAGAAATCAAGGAGAACTGAGAAAACAGTGAGTGGGGATGAGAAATCATAAACCCTAACCATGGAAACTCACCTAAAAGCGTTCTCAACACAAATTCTACCTTTAGTCTAGCTCACAAACAAATTTGGTGGCAATTTAATCTGTTAAATATGGTTTTGGGTCAATAGAATCGAAAGGACCTCGAAGAGAGAAAAGGGGAAAAATGAGTTTCCCAAGCCCTAGCCCCTTTAAATATTCTCTAATCGAGACGCTCTCGCTACAACGAGAATGATGATACGAGAGATTTTCTCATTTGCAAAAAGATTTATCGTTAACCTTCATCAAAATATGTAGAAAATTTTATGTAGTCTAGGATGCAAGCCTAGGTCGTCTCCCATGAATCATTGGATGAGTGACCAAATATCAAACATGTAGTGTGCAATGTATTTAGAAAACAAGTAAAAAGGGGGGGGTTATGATTTCAAGTTCAATCAACTTAAGCAGAAAATTAAATTGCAAAGTTCAATCGATAAAATGTAGTAACCCCTAGTTCATTCATATAAACTCTATCCCTATTCCTCTCAAGATTTAATACTCTTCCTCTCCTCCCATAATTAGGTTGATTTAACAAGCAAAAATCAACCTTATGTTTTCATATGAATTAAGCAATCCAATGAACTCCAATCTCTCATTCCTTGATTACACAATCTTGGAATTAAACAAGAATTAAGCAATTCAAATTTAGAATTTTCTTAAAACGAATTAGGGTTCATTACACAATGCTCCCCTCATTCAACCATCAATTCAATTCAAGAGTTTGGGAGGAAGAAATCCATAGAAGAAAAAGATTTGCATTAACATTCAAAAACTTAAGAATTCAAGAATCTATATGAACTCACTAGAGATTACAAGAAAATTAACCCTCCATGAGGATGGGTCTCACAATTACAAAATGAAAGTAAAGAGAAATCAATAACATCAATACAAAAATCAAAGAGAATTAAGGAGAAAATGGAAATCAAACCCTAGGTTAGACCCTTGGCTGTCACCCAAGGCCACCCTAGGCTCTCCAAAATATCCTAAAAACCCTAAAATATCTCAAAGAAATGTTCTGCAAAAGTCTCCAAACCCTAAATGGTAAAAATCTATTTATACTAAGGTTGATGCCCTCCAAAGTGATCACTTTCATTCTTTCATAGTGGACACTCTCGAGCATAGTGATCACTATGAACTTTCATAGTAGCTACGCGCAGCACCTTCAATTCTGCACTCACTGGAGTGATCACTATGAACTTTCATTGTAGCTACGCGTATTCTGCACACTCTGGAGTGATCACTATGAACTTTGAAAGTGATCATGCGCAGGCTAGTGGATTTTGGGCTCTCTGGAATTGTTACTATGAACTTTGAAAGTGATCACTTTGGTCCCTTTGCTGAAAATAGCTTGCTGTAGTAGTCACTATCAATCTTGAAAGTAGTTACTTTCACCTCAAATTCCTTAAAATCCAATAATTCCTCAAAATAAGCTTGGAGATTCCTGCCATATTATTCAAATGATCAAAACATGTAAAATAAACTATTTAAATCGATGTAAATTAACAAAAAACTAAGAAACCTATATTATTTAGCCTAATTGGAATATTCATCTTATTTACACTATCTAAGTCTATTCTTTTCTATAAAAAGTAATAAATGGTGTATAAAAATGTAGTAAAATGTGGATCCATCAAAGAAATTCTCGAGAGAACCTCGCTGCAGAGACACCCTCTCTCGCTACAGCAAAAATCTCAGAAGGAATTACATTCTGGTTTCTGCAGAATCTCGCTATAGCGAGACTCTCTCGCTACAGCTAGACTACACCCCAAACTGTCATAGTAGCTATTTTGTCTGTCCTATGCAACCTTCATTTTCTCTCTGATCATCTTGATCTGCTCATTCTAGTTCTGGATCATGTCTGAGGGGCACAGAGTAGTCTCTCCATTCTCATACCATCACAAAGGAGTCATACATCTCCGACCATAAAGAGCCTGAAATAGTGTCATCCCAATACTGGCATGATAGCTGTTATTGTAAGTGAACTCCACCAATGGCAAACATTCCTCCTAAGTCCCTTGCTGCTCAAGCACACAAGCCCTCAGTAAGTCCTCTAGGGACTAGATAGTTCTTTTGGTTTGACCATCCATCTTTGGGTGATACGTTGAACTAAGTTTCAACTTAGTGCCCAACGCCCTCTACGGCTCTCCCAAAACTTCGAGGTGAACCTCATAGTCTCTATCAGATACTACACTCGGTGAAACTCCATGCAACTTGACTATCTCCCACACATACAAGTCTGCCAACCTCTCTAACTTATACTTCATGTTAATCGAGAGAAGGTGTGCAGCCTTAGTTAACCGATCCACTATCACACAAATGGCATCATGATTATTCTTGGTCTTTGGCAATCTAGACACAAAGTCCATAAAAATACTATCTCATTTCCATTCAGGGATCTCCAACGGTTGCAACATCATTTGCTTCAACTCATCCACTTAGGGAATGCACATTCGGTTCTAGTACTTAATCACCCCGTTCTCATCATAGTGGAACTCCAAATTCTTTCCCTCATTCTTCTGCCTCATCATATCTTGTAGAAAAACATCTCCTATTTTGCATCTCAGACATATATCAAGAAGTCATTATGAATCATTGTTGTCTCAAGGTACAAACTTCCCGGCCTCACCTCCATGGCCAAGTTCATGTCCCAAAATTCCTCAATTAGCTCCATCTTTTTTATCATCATTGCTGCCATGTGCAATGACTTCCTGCTCAAAGCGTCGGCCACCACATTTGCCTTACTAGGGTGGTAAAACAATGTGAAATCATAGTCCTTAAGGAATTCCATCCATCTCTTCTACCACATGTTCAGCTCCCTCTAATCAAACAGATACTTCAAGCTCTTGTGATCACTGAACACCTCAAACCTTACTCCATACAGGTAGCGTCTCCATACCTTAAGGGCAAAGACCACTGCGGCTAACTCTATCTCATGGGTCGGGTAATTGACTTCATGCAGGTGTAACTGTCTTGAGACATAGGCAACCACTCTACAGTCCTGCATCAAAACACACCCACATCCTTTCCCAGACGCATCACAATACAAGTCAAACTTCTGCTCCGGGTTGGGCAAGACTAACACAGGTGCTGAAGTTAACTTTATTTTCTGCTCCAAGAAACTAGCTTCGCACCCCCTGGTCCATTTAAACTCCTTTCCCTTACGGGTCAGCTTCGTTAAGGGCAATGCTATCTTAGAAAATCCTTCAATGAACTTCCTGTAATAGCCTACTAGTCCAAGAAAAGTGCGATCCTCTGTCATATTCATCGGTCTCGGCCATCCAGCCACTGCCTCCACTTTTGCAGGGTCCACCATAATTCCTTCCTTTGACACTACATGCCCCAAAAATTGGATCTCTGACAGCCAAAACTCACATTTGAAAATTTTTGCATACAGTTGTCTCTCCCTTAAAATCTGCAAAACGATCCTCAAGTGTTTAGCATGCTCTTCATGAGTCTTCAAATAAATCAGGATGTCGTCAATGAACACCACCACAAACTTATTCAAAAACTCATGAAAAATTCTGTCATGTAATCCATACACACCGCAGGGGCATTGGTCACTCCAAACGGTATCACCAAATACTCGTAGTGACCATACTACGTCTTAAACGCCGTCTTGGGCACATCCTCATCCTTTACCCTAATCTGATGGTACCCTGATCTTAAGTCAATCTTAGAAAACACCGCAACTCCCCTTAACTGGTCCATCAAATCATCAATCCTCAGAAGCGGATACTTGTTTTTTATCGTCACCTTGTTCAGCTGTCAAAAATCCACACACATCCTCATGCTACCATCTTTCTTTTTCATCAAGAGCACTAGCGCTCCCTATGGTGACACGCTCGGTCTTACAAACTGTTTCTGCAACAAGTCCTCTACTTACTTCTTGACCTCTGCCAACTCCATTAGTGACATCCTATATGGTGCCACAAAAATCGGGCTTACTCCCAGAATGAGGTCAATGGCAAACTCTATCTCTCTCTCAGGTGGTAACTCAGAAACATCTTCAGGAAAAACTTCCATGAAGTCCTTCACCATCATAATATACTTCAGCTCTACCACGCTTTTGGCCTCCATTGAGAACATAATCATAAAGGCCTTGGCATTCACTGTGTTTTTCCATGCACCATGACTTAACAGCCTTAGAACTTCCGACATCGACGCACTATAGATCAGTGTCCTTTCTCTACAATCCAGCAGCACATGGTTGGCAGCAAGTTAATCCATTCCTAAGATTACGTCCAGTTGAAAAAGAGGCAAATAGATCAAGTCTACCTCAAACTCCCTACCAAGTACCATTATAGAGCATCCCAAGCACACCCACGACGTCACAACTGCCTTACCTGTAGGGGTGTCACTATAACATTACATTGCAAATTAGTCACTTGCAGACCCAAACTCTTAACACAGTCCACAGAAACAAAAGGGTTCGTAGCACCCGAGTCAAACAGTACATCTAGCAATCTGCCATTAATTATACATTTACCTCGGATCAACTCCTCAGATTACGAAGCCTCTGCCACACTCATGGCAAAGACTCTACCTGGAATGCTCAGCTTCGGCCCCGTACTCGGCCCTATGCTCCCTCGTGATTCTAGTCTCTGAGCTATACTTGAACTGCCACTCCTCTTGGCAGCCCAGCAAACATTAGCAGTGTGCCTTAGTTTCCCACAGTTACTACAGCTTATCTTTAGCAATGGGCAGTCTCTCACCATGTGTGGCCCTCCACACCTAAAGCACTTGATCGATACTCTGAAAGAGTCTAATCCTGAGCCACTCCCACTACTCTTCTCTTGTAATGAGCTCCCTCTGGACTGAGAATTACTCGAGCCTGAGTATGGTCCCTTTGAGAATCTAGAAGGTCTTCTGTCTTGCCTCACTGGACCAGCTACCCTAGTATCCACTATTGATAGTCATATTTTAGTACATCTTTATCTCTATGTTTTTGGTTTAATTAAGTTTCATTAGTGCACTATTTTGATATGTTAGTTTAGATTTGTGTTAGTAAGTCATTTAGGATTTAAATGCAAATCTTTCTTAATTCCTGCCATAATTTCGTATTTTGACATAGTTTTTTCCAAAGACCATATCTGGAGTTACACTACTTGGAATTGGACGAAATTGGTTTCCCTGGAAAGATAAGACAGAGATCTACAACTTCTTTGTTGGGAGAAAAGCCCAGTTTGAGCATCTTCAGGTCGAAAATTGTGTCACAATGTTGCGGCCCTGCACTGAAATTTTCAAAATTTGATTGTATTGTTGATTTTACTTAGTTAGGTGTTTAAGAACCTCATTAGGGAGTTGGGCCTTAATTAAAGCCCAATTATTTTGCCTTTAAATAGAGGTTATGACTCCATGTACGAATCCTTATCTTCTTTTCCCACAATTTTTTTTAGGATTCAAAAAGTCTCTATTTTAAATCCTTTCTTCTCTTCTCTTTTATTTTCGTCTCTCTACCTTTCATCTTTTTGTATTTTCTGGTTTTGGCCGAAGCAAGCATGATCATGAAGCAAGGCTAATCCATCAATCAGTTCAAGGTTTCAAGAACTACATTGCATTTGAGTTTCGGATTAGGTTCTATCGAATTGTCTCTCTTCCTCCTCTTTTCTGATTAGGATAATTATGTTTTTCATGATATTGAATTTTCGTTTGCATTCTAAACAGAGAATGAGAATTTCAGATTTGAAATAAGCGAATTCACCTAATTCAATCAATTAATTGTTCTAAATTTCATTAGAGCATTGGATTTGCGATTGCAGTTCTTGTTTTGATGGAATTCATAATCTAGATTTAGATTTCGGATTGTTAATGTCGAATTGAATTAGTGTTGATTAGAAATTCGTTGGAATTGTATTCGTGTAACAATGAGAATTGCATTGTAGTGATTGAGATTTTGATTTGGTTGAACTTCATATTTCGTTGGAATTATTCTTTGTTCTTTTTTTTTTCTGTTGTTTATAATTTAATTCAAAATAATCCTTCCCTAAGCTAATATGAAATTATATGATGGAACCAAAAATAGAATTCATTTTATGTCCTTCTGAAATGACCTAGGTTTACTTCTTCTATTGCAAAATTGTTAAAAAAAATCTAGTTTGTTTAATACCATTGCGACGTGGTTATCAACTATCTTGCTCCTCGAGTTAGCTTCAAAGATTCTACTCTTGCTCACCAGAGTGGGCAAGTCTGTCAGTTGGAACACATTGACTGCAACTCGAATGTCTAGCCTCAGCCTATGCTCAAACTGAGCACACAAGTCCTGCTCACCATCCATGTTAGTAGTGAGGCCAGTACTTCATCAGTTCTTGGAACTTTGCTGCATATTCCCACACTATCATGCTTCCTTGTTTCAGCTCAAGGAATTCATGGGCCTTCTACTTTCTCAGATCCAGGGGAAAGTAGTTCCCTAGAAAGATCGCCTAAAAGGTCTCCCATTGAATGTAGCAAACCTCCACTAATCTTCCACCTCGCCACACAACAAGTAGGTGGCATAGCTCACCTTGTGCTCCTCACGTCACCCCATTGCATTGAAGACCTTTTCATCATCTGCCAACCACCTCTGAGCTCCCTCGGGGTTGAATCCTCCCTCAAACTTTGGAGGATCATGCCTGGTTAAGGCAGACAATCCTCGGTATTCGGCTGACTTTTCACCTTGGTTATGCACCAAGGTCTCCAGAATTTAAGCCATGCGCTCCATAAGGTCATTGGTATCTCTAGCTCTGCTACCTCTACCAGTCATGTTTACTCTATGCTATAAAAATTCAGCAAACCACAATTTAAACTATCAGCTCAATGACAACATTTACAATTCAGGTAAGCAAAACAAATCAACACTCAGCTTGGACGCTTTAGCCCATTACCCCAGTCCGGTTTGGATGAACTTCTCTGATACCAAAATTGTAACACCTTAAATGAATTTCCAAGTAATAATTTCACAAAATAGGAGTAATAAAATGTTCATTTAAATAAAAGATCCCATCACAGGGTTTCATAAAATAGTTCAAAACAACAAAGGATTACAAGTTTATATCAAAGACTGCTACAGGACTAATTCAATTACATCATGATTTCAAAAATACAATCTAAGTCCTATAGCAGTTCATCCTTCCTTCACTAAGCTCGGTGTTGATCGTCTTGGTCACTTGAAAAATAAATGTAAGGGTGAGTACTCTACACTATCTAACATACACAACTAACATAGAGTCTCACCATGCATATCTATAGGTATTCTAGCATAATTACTCAAGTCTAGGTAATTACAAGCAATATTTCAAGCATTTCATTCCAGTTCATAACTGATGCACTCACAGAATCATAACAATTTACACACGTGCTCTTACCGCACCTAGCAACACTGATTGTGGCTCTATGATCACAGTTTCACACCATGAATGATCGTCGGTTACCCCTGCCTCACGAAAACCATGTGGACAGTCACGGGTTGCTCAACAAAGGTGATGGTCAGAGGTCTAGTCAGGAGAAGAGTGTGTGACCCATGGTGTATGCACGCTCACTGTTGGTGTCACCACCACTCTCTCTTCCCCAAGGTATTTCTACCGTCCTCATCTTCCACACCTCCAATGTATTGCTGAACCATTCACAGCATCATTATAATGGCATTCAACATGCCCCATTCACACATATTTCAATTGCACACAATACTTATATTTGCATATGGCACTCAGACCCACATTTATTCACATTACACTGCAACCACTCACCCATCTTGCATCAGAACACACCTAAATCCATGCCTCATAACACACGTCAAAATTTCGGTCAGGGTCGAGCAAAACTAACACAGGTGCTGAAGTCAACTTTATTTTCAACTCTAGGAAACTAGCTTCACACTCTTTAGTCTATTTAAACTCCTTTCCCTTACAGGTCAACTTCGTTAAGGGCAAACCTATCTTAGAAAATCCTTCAATAAACTTTCTATAATAGCCTTCTAGTCCCAAAAAACTACGAATCTCAGTCACATTCTTCGGCCTTGGCAATCCAACCACTGCTTTCACTTTTGCAGGGTCTACCATGATTCTTTCCTTCGACACTACATATCCAAGTAACTGAATTTGAGACAACCAGAACTCAGATTTATAGAATTTAGCATATAGCTGTCTCTCTCTCAGAATTTGCAAAATGATCCTCAAATGCTCAGCATGCTTCTCCTAAGTCTTCAAATAAATCAGGATGTCATCAATGGACACTACGACAAATTTATCCAAATACTCACGAAAGATCCGGTTCATGTAGTCCATGAACACTGCAGGTGCATTGGTCACTCCAAACGGCATTACCGAATACTCATAGTGATCATACTACGTCCTAAACACCGTCTTAGGTATATCCTCATCCTTCACCCTAATCTGATGGTACCCCGATCTCAAGTTAATTTTTGAGAACACCGCAGGTCCTCTCACTAGTCCATCAAATCATCGATCCTAAAAAATGGATGCTTATTCTTGATTGTCACCTTGTTCAACTACTAGTAATCCACACACATCCTCATACTTCCATCCTTCTTCTTCACCAATAGCACTGACGCTCCCCATAGTGATACACTCAGCCTTACAAACCGTTTCTGTAACAAGTCTTACACTTGCTTCTTGACCTCTACTAACTCCACTGGCGACATCCTATATGACGCCACAAAAATCGGGCTTGCTCTTAAAATGAGGTCAATAGCGAACTCAATCTCCCTCTTGGGTTACACTTGCTTCTTGACCTCTGCTAACTCCACTGGCGACATCCTATATGGCGCCACAGAAATCGGGTTTGCTCCCAGAATGAGGTCAATAGTGAACTCAATCTCCCTCTTGGGTGACAACTCAAAAATTTCTTCTGAAAAGACTTCCAAGAAGTCTCTTACCACCAGGATATACTCTGGCTCCACCACACTTTCAGATTCCATTGAGAACATGACCATAAAGGCCTTAGCATTTACCGTGTTCTCCCACGCATCTTGGCTCAAAAGCCTTGGAACTTTTGACGTTGACACAACAAAAATCAAAGTCTTCTCTCTACAGTCCAACAGCACATGGTTGTTAGCTAGCCAATCCATCCCCAGAATTATATCTAGCTGGAAAAGAGGCAAACAAATTATGTCCACCTTAAATTCCCTATCGTGCACCATTATTGAACATCCCAAGCATACCCACGACGTTGCATGGCAATTCAGTCACGTATAGACCCAGACTCTTCACATAGTCCACAGATACAAAAGAAGGCATAGCACCTGAGTCAAATAGTACATCAAGCAATCTACCTTTAATTACACATTTACCTCGAATTAGCTCTTCAGATTATGAAGCCTTCGCCCTATTCATGGCAAAGACTCTCCCATGAATGCTCGGCTTCGGTCCTGTGCTCGCTCTTGATTCAAGCCTCTAAGATGTACTCGAACTGTCACTCCTCTTAACAGCCTAGCACACATTTGCATTGTGCCCCAACTTCCCATAATTACTATAATTTGCCTGTGGTTGTAGGCAGTCTCTCACTATGTGTGGTCTTTCACACCTGAAGCATTTGATCAACCCTCTAAAAAAGTTAGAACCAGAGCCACTCTCACTACTCTTTTCTTGAGATGAAGTCCCTCTTGACTGTGAATGACTGGAGCTTGAGTATGGCCCCATCAAAAACCTAGGGGGTCTTCTATCTTGCCTCATTAGACCACTCCCCCTAGTGTCCACAATCTTGCCTTTCGAGTTAGCTTTAAATATCTGACACTTGCTCACCAGAGTGGGCAAG
This sequence comes from Abrus pulchellus subsp. cantoniensis, assembly GCA_024086825.1. Lineage (NCBI taxonomy): Eukaryota > Viridiplantae > Streptophyta > Magnoliopsida > Fabales > Fabaceae > Abrus > Abrus pulchellus. The sequence continues at coordinate 14,205,228 of CM044053.1, read as the reverse complement.
TCAGTCAACTTGAACACGTTGACAGCAGCTCTAATCTCTGGCTTTAGCCCATGCTCAAACTGAGCACACAAGTCCTCCTTTTCATCCTTATGTTGGTAGTGAGGCCAGTACTTCATCAACTCTTGAAACTTTGCTGCATACTCCCCTGCTATCATACTCCTTTGTTTTAGCTCAAGGAACTACTGAGCCTTCTGCTTCTTTAAGTCTCGGGGAAAGTAGTTCCCTAGGAAACTTGCTTTGAATGCTTCCCATTGGATATACCCACCCTCTTGTGGCAAAGTCTGACTGACAAACCTCCACTAGTTCTCCACCTCCCTACATAGCATATATGTGGCATAGTTCAACTTGTGTTCTTCCCTGCACACCATAGCATTGAAGATCTTTTCTACATCCGCTATCCATCTCTGACCTCCTTCGGGATCAAACCTTCCCTCAAACTTAGGAGGATTGTGCTTAGTGAAGGCAGACAACCTTGGTATTCAGCTCATTCAACATCTTGGTTGTGCACCAAGGCCTCTAGAACTTGGGTCATTTGCTCTAGGAGGTCATTGGTGACTCCAGCTCCTCTACCTCTACTAGCTACTCTAATTTAAGCCAGCAAAAAAATACAACAAACCACATTTTAACTTGTCAAATTAGAAATCAACATTTATAATTCAGGTAATTAAAATATATCAACACTCAGCTTGGACGCTTCAACCTGATAACCCAGTCCGGTTTGGATGAACTACTCTAATACCAAAATTTTAATAGTCTGCCAACTTATTCGGGACTAACGACTACCCTCACACGAATTTCGTTCCTAAAACACATGGAAAACTCCATGAGAACCTAAGAGATCAAGAAGAGGAACATAAAAACCAAAATCCTAACCATCAAAAATTACCTCCAAATGCCCCAAACTCGTTTTCAACCTTCAATCTTAGTTCCAAACAGGTTTCGAGGCAATTTAATCAATAAGAATAGGTTTTGAATTAAAAGAATAAAAAAAATAAAGAAAGAATAGGGGGAATGCGTTTTCCAAACCCTAGACCCTTCAAATACCCCTCTGGTCGCGACACTTTCACTTCTGCAAGATATTGTCGCTACAGTGACACTCCCTCCCGCTACAGCAAAAGTCTCAAAGGAAACTGCACTGTGGTTTCTACAAAATCTCACTACAATGAGACTGCACCTAGAAATGTACCCCTCTCTGTTGCCTTCTCGCTACAACGAGAATGCAATAGAATCACCCCCTTCGCCCATGACACTTTCACTACAATGAGATTCATCTCGCTATAGCAAGAATGCCTCTACAACACAAACTCAACCTACATTTCAAATGATTCCAGCCTAATCACAAGTCAACATCAACAATCATGCTTAAGCATAAGTCTACATCACATGTTAACCACATATACATATATCTTCACAACCATATTTACATCCAAATTATTACACTATCAAATGACATTCAAACATCGATCTATATATTTATATTAATAATCAAATAATATTACAAAATTTGGGGCGTTACACTGAGCTATTGCAGTTTGCATTAAATAAGCTAATAATTTGTTGTATTGCCACCTTAAGAGCTAAAAAATTACCAAATGATAAGCTGTATAAATATTTATTTTGTAATCTATGTTGTGATTTTTATTTTGTAAGCTCAGCCTTGCATTCTGTCTATGTTGTTGTGTGTGTGTGTGTGTTTTGCGATGATCATACTATGATACGTGAGCAGATGTGATAGGTACTGTAGCTACTTCTCAAATTAGAAGGTCTTGCTGAGGAACATTAGAGTCAACTCATTTTGAGGAAAAATTGTAGTTTTAAATTATTTTGTCAGTCTAGGTTTTAGAGATAGGTGTAGACTATTTAGCTACAGTTTTCAAGTAATGTAATTATTATTCGAAAACTTGTATTTGAAGCTTCTTATAGAGTAACTGTTATAAATATATATATAGTATTATATAAAAAAAAATGCCCTTGGGGCTTTGTTATTTTGATGATTGAGATGTTGAGGCTCAAATTCTTAAAAAAAAAAAAAAAGATTATACTCCCTACTCTATGCATGTATTATCTCATCAACAATTGAATTAGGAGTAGTAACTTAGGATGTCATTGATTCTTCATAAAAGCACTTATGGGGGATATTCATAATAAGTTGGATTTAAAAGATAATGAAAAATTGAACTTTAAAAGTGAGGGTGAATAGTTGGATATTGAAATTATTTGTCAAGCTCTTTGGTTCGTGGATTATAGTAGAGAGAAAGAAGAGTGAGAAAATATGATTTGGATTAATTTTTAAAAAAATATATAAATATCTTTAAGAAATTTTTGTAAAACTTAATTTTTAAATAATAAAATATAAAAATTAATTATGACATGACAATGATATAGTAATGATGAGTTGAATTTTACTTAATAGATAGTTGATGCAACATCTTGAATTTTAACTCTCAAATTATATACTGTATTTATATAGAAAAATACAGAAATAGAATAAATAACATCAATTTCGTCTAAAACATGTAATATAAAAATGAGTGAATTAAAATTTTTTCATGAATAAAACTGTTCACTAAATTTGCCAACATGATGGAAGGAGATAAGATAAACCATAATTTAATGATTATAGTATACCAAAACAATAAAAAAAATATAAATATTAAACTTTCATTCGCATGTAATGAGTATAATAATTTATAAACTATAAATTAAAAGATGTAGAACTTAAAATAATAATTACATAACCAAAATAACGTAAGTCCCAGAGTAGTCATAATCCATATCCAAAATATTGACAACCTAGTGCTAGTCATCACCATGCCATCCTTTATCTCCTCTAGATCATTGGAATCTAGATCCTCATCTTCTTTGAAATAGAGATCACCAAAATCAGCCGCGACCTCAACAGCCGTGACTCACTCAAAAGTTACTTGAGTCGGCCTTCTGAGATGATCATGGTCAAAATAAGTACAGATATAACTCATAGCAGCTGGAGTCCTAACAGTTCCTCTATAATATATGTACAAAAAGTATGATGAATCCTATTATTTGAAGGAAAGTTTAAAAGAATACTATAATAGAGGTCCACTTCCAAAGTATATATGTGGCTTGTAACGCCCCAAATTTTTATAATATTGTTGATTATTAATATAAGTGTTTATATGGATTTTCATGTATTTGTGTAATATATATGTGTGTGTGTGTGTGTGTATATATATATATGTATGTATGTGTGTGTGTGTGTGAGGAGAATATATGTATATATTTGGAATTAGATTAAAAATTGGCTAAGTGTCTGGTATAAGGTGTTCTCACTGCAGCGAGAGATGTCTCACTGTAGCGAGAGAGCACTAGGAGGAAGGCATGAAACTGTCACCTTCTTGTTGTAGCAAGGAGTCCTCTCTGTAGTGACAAAGCGATAGTTTAGGGTGCATTTCTGGGTGCAGTCTCGCTACAGTGAGAGGATCTCGCAGTAGCAAGATTATGCAAAAATCAGGATGCAGTTTCTCCTGACTTTTTCACTGTAGCGACAAGGGCGTCTCTGCAGCGAGAGATGCCTTGCTGTAGTGAGAATGTGTCGCTGTAGTGAACTTGTCGCAATCTGAGGGGTATTTGAAGGGTTTAGGGTTCAAAAAATTCATTTCTCATCCCTCCCTTTGAAATCCTTTTTGATTCTCTCCACTCTCAACCCGTTTTTACCGATTAAATTGCCTCCAAAGCCGTTTGGAAGCTAGATTAAAGGTTGAAATCAAGTTTGGAATGCTTGGAGGTAAGTTTATGAGTTAGGGTTTTTGGTTTCTTGGCCCTCTTTCTTGTATTCTCAGTTTCTTATGGGAATTTTCATGTTTTAGGGACGAAAATCCGTGTAGGGAACTATTCTATCATTGATTTCGTGGTGGGTCTCCATTCTAAGGTAAGGGAGAGTAAATCTCAAACCCTAACCTCTCTTAATAGTTTAAAATGAGGAACCTGTGACCATTTTGATAACTTTCTAAATGTAAATTGTAATAAGGCTGCAAATGATGCCAAAACTTAGGATAGATGACCCTTTTGTTATTCTTAAGAAACGTGAATGATGGATCATACGACTAGGCTGAGTCTTAAGGTGTCCGACCTCTGGCACATTGTATTTGTTGTGTGATGTGTGATTGATGTGATGATTTTCTGTGTTGGATGAATATCTAATGATGATTGTGGTATGTTGTCACTAGTTGAACTAGGTTGTAATGAAGAGAGTTAGAGTATTGTGAATGAATGAGTTGGTTGATGATACTGCAAGATGAATGATATGATTATTGTATATGCATGGTTTAATGGTTGAAGTATGCCAAATGAGTAAACTGATACAAGTGTTTAACTGTCCTTAAATAAAGAAGAGATTTTTTGTGTGATGCAATCACGGTGCCACAGTAGGCGCACATGTGAATGAATTGAATGAAATGCTGAACATGTGACCATAATACGGGAGTCAGACTGGACAAATGAATGTGATTGCAATACAGGTATTGTGGTATGACCAATGAGAGTACTTATAATAAATGTATTGTAATACAACAAGCTATGTGGGTAAGACTCGCTTAATATGACACGTGCCATGTGAAAAGGGTGTGGAAAAGACTAAGAAATATAGTGGTGAGTTTAGATGGCTACAGTGATACAACTGGGGGTATAGAGTCCAAAGAAGATTTGGGAAATCTTGGGAAAATAAGGGTGGTGAATGCTAGTGTGGATAATGCACAACAACTTGATGAAAATAAAAGCATTCACAGGCCATACACTCATTTCCTGACGAGAATCCTGACTATACTTTTATTAGAAGGGGTTGGGTCGGCACACGTGTATCCATGTTGCTACGGCTAACCGACGGCTATCAAACTATGAAGTCCTCAAGGGATCCCAGGGGCATTGAACGTGAAAGTGGAATAAATGTGAAAGTGTGAAGTGTATGAATTGGTATAGAAATTATGCAGTCATAATAAACGCATTGTAACATATCGATTGGTGTTGTTATGATATATGTGTTGTAATACATCGACGGGTACGATTAGTACACATGTGTTGTGACATACCGATTGACGTGGTATAATACATGTAGCATGGTGTGCAGATCAGCAGGAAGATGTATGATCTGAAGGGGTGAGTTTGATTGATTGTTTGTTCTGTGTGTGCTTCCTGGTAATGGCAACTTGGATGATATGAGTGTTATTGTTGATTTAATCCGTGTTGGGTGGTATTTTTAATACTGTATATGCATGTGAGTATTTACTCATGTTAAACTAGAGATTTAGTGAGGCGGGATATACTCACCCTTACTAATATTTTCAAGTCATGGATGTGAAGAGAAAAAATTGTTTGGCTCCATCCTAGGATCATAACCTGAGGGTGTTGGAAGGAAGACTGCTATGTAGAGATTGAAATAGTTTGAGAAATTGTATTGTTTTATTTAATTATAATTTATGTTGATCAAAGTTTGTAAATAACTTTAATGTCGGATTTCAAAATTTAGATTCTCGAGCAAATTTTCATTGTAAAGAATATTTGGGAAATGCCCTTAGTGAAAATTTCAAAATATATATGTATTCGAAATGAATTTATTTTATTCACCATGAAAATTTGTTTACTTGTTAAAAGAAAATTAAGGTGTTACATAGCTAGGAACATTAACACAATATATAGCGAACTTAAAATAACAAAACATTTGATACCCATTAAATATATAACTTAATCTACACTATACACAACTATCTATTAGTCTAACTTGCTCTTGGGGTGTTATCATCCTTGTTCCCTGAAAAGTTTAGTAAGGATGAGTGTCTACCTTATCATTAAACATAACTTCATTTCAAAAGCCCACATAACAATATAATCATAATTATGAAATAAAAGAAAACATAATAATTTCAACAACTACACAACATAACAACAATTATCACATAGTCACACAATACATGAATTCATCATAAATCATTAAATTTCTTTATTTCAAATATGCACTCACAGTGCATTGTGATCACAAAAATACAATGTCTCCAATACTTTTTGAAGTTTTACTCAACTAGATAAATAATCGTCGGTTAGCCCATATCCACGAATACAATGTATACAATAATAGGGCCTTTAGCAAGGGTATAGTCAAGACTCTAGTCAAGAAATGATTGTGAGAGCATGTGACGCATTCGCTCTTATAAAGAGTATGTGCACATACCCGAATGTTACTCACCATCCCACTTTTTTCCTAAATTTCCCATCATCTCCGAACTCTACCTGTAGTGTATTTCTGTAACTATTCATACTAGATTCATTCAGCACTTTACATTCATTTCATACTCCTTTCATTATTCAATCACAAGATCATACTTAATCAAGCACTTCCAGACTAATTCCTTTTTACTCATAGCATAAAAATATGATTTCAAGCTAACAAATACAATAGCATATCCAACACTTTCAATATACATAATCATTGTTATTCATCTAGGACATCATAATTTTCATAACACACTACACTAGCTAATCATCACATATTTCATGTAAGCATAACATGATCACTCAAACCAAACAATCAAACACACATATCATCAGCTTTTTTTTCACAAGTACTATTATTCAAACATATATTTTTATATAATAATTATATAATAATGCTCCTATAAGTACAAAATATATACTTTAATAAAATAATTAAATAGAATTCTTCTTATCCCGAAATGAGTATTTGGAGAGAGGTTGACAAAGACTATTGCTCAACAACAAAAATTTTCCTAGATATCACGAGATACCCTTAATAAATGGAAAACAAAGAAAAGAGAATGGAGAATATAAAATCAAACTCAAAGAAACTTACTTGCAGTCATTAGATTAAATGTCTAAGTTCAAATTTGAGCAGCGGTCAAAGTTTAAAGAGGTTTTATCTAAGAAGAGGGAATGAGAGTTCAAAGAAAGTTGAGAGAGAACGTAAGGAATAAAAATGAAATGTTCCCATGCTGGAAATTCCTTAAATATCCCTTAGCTCTACGCGCTCTCACTTGAGCGAGACATTACTCGCCTAGCGAGAACACTAGAGAGGGGGGTTTTTCCAAGCATTTTCCAATATTCTTGCTTGCGCGAGGGTCGTTCTCGCCTGAGCATGACAACATTCAGAGAGTTGGCTATTTTTTCTATGAGTACATGCTTGAATGACTCAACTCGTCCTAGGTGAGATCTTTGCTTGCTTGAGCTGGATCACCTTTCATCTGGACGAGAAGACAGTTGGACCAAGTTTATCATGTTCTCACTTGAACAAGATTATCTTATAGTCCTAGATGCTTAATCTCGCTTGAATGAGACCCCCTACATCAGCACTCTAATAAACACTAATCCATTCAATTTAAAATATATCCCACACTACTCAATATTAGAACAATTTATGAAACAATAGATAAATAAAAAGAGGGTGTTTACAGTTGATAAAAGGAATTAAATCCTTACATATTGATAATATTGGAAACTAAATCTTTACAATTTTATTTTTTAAGAATTTACCTCTAAATGTACTATTTTTATAGGAATAAAAAAAAGAAAAAAAAAATATATATATATATCATGTTAGAGAGGAAACAAGTGGATTTTCGTTAATTATTTTAATTTCAGTCAAGAATATTTTCTTATCTCTCACGTACGAAAGTTATTATTATACGAGAAATATATATATATATATATATATATATTATAATAAAAATATATAACGCCGTACTAATTTTTTTTGTCATTATATATTTATAGATGGTGCAAATAAATAAATGTGAATACTATAATACTTGTACTCTTACTCTTAATTTTACGAAAATTCACCCGTACCTATATACGAATTCATTAAACGAAAAAAATGCTAGTTAGTCATTGTCATCCTTATCTTGATGCCCATTAAATATTATACAAATTGGTAATTTCCATCCCTGTCTTGGAACGCGTCCACTGCAATTTGAATAAGCATCTTTCAATCAACATACATTATACGAGCTCCATACTTACCTCAATTTATTTGGCCCCGATTTAAGCTTCAAACTAAAATTGGATTCTTATTAAAAAAGAAAACGTTAATTAGAAAATTCCACAACCAACAATAACATATCACAAGGCTCACCTCAATTATGGACACTTTTTTTTTCTTGTCTTAGTCAAAATTGCATCCTTTTTCTATTAAATATGATAATCCACCACACAATAACAACTATTCTCCAAAAATTAAACTACTTTCAAGAATGACTTTTTTTTTTTCTAAGAATAAGATTCATGAAATGTGTTCTGTTATTATAATCTCACTTATTTATAAATTATATTCCCAAAAATCATTTATTCTTAGGTTTTAATTTTAATTTTTCGGCTAAACAAGAGAACGCTTTTTATTCTTATATCACTTGCTCAAAATGTTAAAAAAAAAAAAACAAGTCATACAACATATTACCAAAACGATGACAACAGGAAAAAACCTCCCCTCTATAAAATACCAACTCCAAAACCTATTTTTCCTCAAGCAACACACTCCCATAACCACAAGACAAAGGCATATTTAACAAAATCTTCCTTTAATACAAGAAGTCAAATTCAGTGTTACCAACTCAGCCACGGAGATGAAGAAGGCTGCTTGTGCCGTCCTCTTTGTTGCCGCCTCAATTAGCGCCGTCATGGCTCACGGCGGTCATCATCATGTGGCGCCAGCGGCATCCCCCGCCGGTGTTCCCACCGCCGCTCCGGTACCAAAGGATGGCGCCCCTGCTCTTGGTCCATTCCTTGGTGCTTCTCTCCTCTCCTTTCTTGCTTACTACATGCAATTCTAACCTATGATATGTAGGTGCATGGTTTGTAAAAGGGGATGAAAGGAAACAAACAATAAACATGTGATTGGTCTTTTATTTTTATTCTTCTTCCATTTTTGTTCAGATTTTGCTTTTACGTTATCCTTTCCCATAGAAAATGTATCTGAGTGTTTGGGTCCAAAATGAATGTATTGTATATTAATGGAATGATTTCTTATAATTTGAATTCATTTGCACTTTGGACCATTTGGTACTTTCCTTCTGCAAATCAAGTTCCTTCGAAGTTTACATTAAGGGGTGATCATGAGTTATATTTTGTTCTTCGAGATTAATAGTTTAAGTTTCCTAAAAGATTACTTGAATAATTTCTTAAAGTTAATTTACGCAGCAAATTGATTGAATATTGAAAATAAATGGCTTAGAGAGAGAAACAGCTTCGTAACATTTTCTATGAAAGTGTTTATCTATCTATAAAGCAAAAGAAAGACCTAATAAAATCCATTTTTTTTTTAAAAAAAAACATTGTGGAATTACATGTTAATTATAATATTTTCTCCAAAATATCTTTTATGGTGATATAGGAAAAAACACCTTTGGAAATGTTATTTTATACTTCTAAAAATTATTTTGGAAGTGTAAAATTTTAAATTTAGAAACTTATTTTTGAAAATGTAGAAATCCTAATTGGGGAAATTTATTTTTTAAAATGGTTAATAATTCCATAAATTAATTTCTGAAAGTGTAAAAACTTAATTATGAAAATTATTTTCTGGTAGTGCAGAATTCTACTTTCAAAAAATTATTTTTAAAAATAGTTAATAGTTTTAAAAATTAATTTTCAGAACTGTAAGAGTTTAATTTCAAAAATTAATTTCTGAAAGTATTAAATCTTAATTTCAAAAATTTATTTTTAAAAATGGTTAATAACTTCATAATGTAATTTCTTCAGATGCAAAAACATACTTCTAGAAATTCAGAAGTATAATCTTAAATTTAGAAACTTATTTGAAAATGGTTAAAAGTATCAAAATTAAATTTTGAAAGTGTAAAACTTAATTCTAGATGTTAATTTTTAAAAGTGTAAAAACGTAATTTTGAAAACTTATTTTTAAAAGAGTACGGTATTGATAAATTAATGGAAGCTGAAAAAAATATTATATTTTTAATATAAATTAATTTTTCACACTAAATTCATAATAATGAAAATAATTTAAAAATAATAATATTTAGAATACACTCGTAGATGATAAAGAATAAAAAAGAAAGTTTAAAGCAATAAAAAATCTTGAAAAAAAAAAGAAGGGTAAAGTTTTTAAAGAGAAGAAAGGTATTACAAATTTTAAAATAAAAATAAAAATTGAATAATTAAATTTATTATTAAAATTATTTGAAAAAAATATAAAAATAATATTTAAAAGGAAAAATAAGAGGTGCAAAAGCAATCCCAAAGTTGACTTACCTGGCCCAAAACGTCGTTGGCAACACATGGTAGCCGCCTACCTAATTAATCAGTTTTAAACGGAGTGGGCCGTTGAACATTACACTGATGACCTGGACCCAAGAAAACAAAGTGGCACTTGTGCGATAAAAATTTAAAAGAGTGGAACTGGTGCAAGTTGTTAGGGGAAAAAAAGTGTGTAATTTTGGCGACCTAAGAAAAAGTGCGATAATCAAACATTTTTTTTTATTCTTTATAATGCATGACCAAAGACAAATAATAAATTCTAATAAAAATTATTATTTAATGTTATCAATATATTACATATTATGTAATTTGTAGTAAAATATTATATATAAATTTTTATAGTATATCTTTGAATTTATAATAAAAATGACTTTTTTTTTAAAGTGCTTGCTTCATCAGCAGCGTGACATCTTTACAAATATAATTTTAGTGAAAGTTTGGTATTAATTGATACCTAACAAAAATTATTGCTTTTCTGAAATTTGTCTAACTAGGATTATTTTGAATTATCGATTGTTGTATGATTAACTAGATAAATTTGAATATTAAATTTCATGATAAAAAAAATGGAAAGATGCTACTGAATCAATACAGTACTCAGTATTTATCCAGTATCATCTGGATAAGTTTTGTCCAATTCTAAAAAGAACATAGAAAAATTCCAATTTGATTAAAAAAATAGCATCAATAATCCCATCTATTATTCCAGTTAAATTTTGCCTGAACATGATCCTATGCTTGCGATCAACGGTGCCCCTTCATCTTTCCATTGTTGTAAAGCTATAGTAATTATTAAAACACTATCTGCTTGTGTTGAAACTGTTAGCCAAAATTATTTCTAATGAGTTCCAAGAATTAATTCGTTAGAAGCAAGAAGCTGGATGTTTCACTCCTTAGTAAGTTGAAGTCAACACTGATGACCCTCAATGTTGTGCTTAATGATGCAAAAGGGAAGCAGATATCTAATATTATAGTCCAAGAATGGCTTGATTAGTTGAAAATAGCCATGTTTGATATAGAGGCTAGGATTTACTGGACAAAATCAACACTGACTCACTTCAATGCAAACTTGAACCAGAACCTCAAAATGTCACCTATCAGATGTGGAGGATTTGTTTCAAGGGCTTGAATATTTTGCAAATCAAAAGGATATACTTGGCTCCCAAAATGTAACTAGGAATGTTTTGTGTAAAACACCTACAACTTCATTGGTGAATGAGTCTATTATTATTGTCAAGGAAGAGACACAGAAACTAATGATGCTGTTGTTGTCAGATGAGGATGCAAACAGTGATAAGATAGGTGTGGTAACAATTCTAGGCACCGGGAGTGTTGAGAAAACAGCTCTTGCTCAACTTCTTTTCAATAACAAGGAAGTGAAAGAGCATTTTGATCTTAAAGCTTGAACGTGTGTGTCAGAGAATTCTTATGAACCTTTGGTGGTGAGAAAAATTAACTCTTCTTGAATCCCTTGGTGCAAAGGGTTATACAAGTAATAATCTAGATTACCCTTGAATTGAGCTAAAGCAAACATTTGAAAGACAAGAAATTTATTATTTGTGTTGGATAATTTTAGAAAGATAAATGTCAAAGGATATTAAATTCTAAATTTTGCTGTAAATTGTGTATATTTTAAAAGTATTTCAAAAGATAGTCCGCGGATATAATTTTGGGTAAAGATGTTAGATTCTAGTAAAATTAGTTAACATAACTCCTATGTGTGTGTGAGATAATATTAGCATAATTAGCTTTTTGCTTTTGTAAAAATTAAATTTATTTAAATTTAATTTTTTAAGAATATTTAATATAATACGTTTAAAATTTGAATTGAATTTTTGTTTTAAATGTGAATTTAAATTCAAATTTAAATTATTTATATTTTAGAACAATACATTAATTATTCTTATTTTATTATTTTCTTTAATGATTAAATTTATTTTGATTTATATTTTGATAATTATAGTAATTATATTTGAATCATTATTTCTTTGTTTGTTACCTTATATATTTTCAAAAATCCTACTTTCAAAAAATGAATTTAGTTACTCTCTCTTCTCACATCTCTTCACCTTCTTCTATCTTTTAGATTATAATTTTTTTACTAGTTATATTTATTATTTCATCAAAAACTATTGTATCTAGGAAAATTGCGCTTAAGCAAATAAATCATTGAAGACGGTATTATTATAAGCCTCAGCTTGCATAATTACAATAGTCTTAAATATTTATTATGGCTAACAACTACGTTATTGTTCCTGAATTTATTATTTTTTATGAAACTTCACAACCCACTAATAGTTCAATCACTATGCTTACACCTTAATCACTTCTGCTTTCCTTTGCGAAGCTCTTTCCTAATATGTCAAAGATCAAGACTTTTGGAAGGTAAAGCTATTGTCATCAGCAAAAATAATTTTCTTGACAGACAGGTAGTTGTTTTAGCTTTCATTGAAGAAAAATCAAATGATATAAAATAGCTCGATGCTTGAACTAATGCTAATAAGGTAGACTAACACATCATTCTTTCTACTTTATTTAATGATTTGTTAGATGTGTATTATTCCTACAAGGAAGCCAAAGAAATATGGAATTCCACGAAACTCAAAAACAAAAGTTTATTGTTAGAAATTTCTATTGATAGGAGATGACAAATGATATGGACATTGATAAATCCATATTGTATTGATATTTAGTTAGCTTTCTAGCATATTTTTAACAAAAAAATAGAAATAGAAGGTTTGAATTTTATTAAAATGTTAATTGTGTAAATAAATTCAATTTCTTTAAAATAATTCAAATTTGTAGATTTCATAGGTTTCTTTTGTAATTTTTACTTATTAAAATAAATGTACAAGGAATTTTGAGCAATGATTCATGAAATTAAAGCTTTTGAAGGAAGAACTAGATGAAAGTGATCACTTTGCCCTCAGAAAGTAACAACTCCAAAACCTCTTTGAAGAATTTAGCTATACGTTGACAGTATCAATGCCCATTGTGAACATTCCAGAAAGTTTCCCACTGAGTTTAGCTGTGCGTTGACATTATCAATGTTTATAATGAGCGTTCTAGAAGCACCCTTCAAAGAGCGAGGATACGTGTTATCGCTCTCATTGCTCATAGTGATAACATGCATGCATATTTTGCTAAATTAGGTTCTGCATTGATGCTTTCATCACTCATAGTGATAATGTGCACTGCACATTGCTCCTTTTATCACTCATAGTGGTAACACATACTACGCATCGCTCCTTTCACTGTCAAAGTGTTAACGTGAAAATCTTTTTTAGAATTACATACCTGCATTATCACTTTACCCTTGGAAAGTGATTGTTCTAGTCTTGAAGCACTGCAGGAAGCTCTCTACGTTGTCACTTTCATCACCCAAAGTGATAACACCACGAAGGCTGGAAAAATAATATAAATAGATCTTCAACTAGAATTTAGGGATGTTTTTGCCATTGCTTGTAATTTTTATTTTTTGAGCTTTTAAAGGACTAGAGAGAGCTCTGGGCAAATTCTCAAGGGCTCAATCTTAGGGTTCTTATTTCTGTTCATCTCTTTTCTATGTTTTTTTGGTGTAGTTCAAGTGGTTCTTGAAGTTTCGGATATATTGTTAATTCAAATTTCCTCTTTACACAGGTTCTATTTTCCCTAATTTCTTAAAATTTGAGTTAGATTTGAATAAGGAGTGTTTGCTTAATTCAATTCATATTCTCTTCTCAATAAAGAATTCATGATTCAATTTGCTTAATTTTGAATTAGATTCAAGGTTTGCTTAATTCCAAGAATAAAAAATTAGGATTCATGTAAGTTGATTAATCTTGCATGTGAAATTAAGAGCTAATTGATTCTTGGTTTGATTAATTCAATCTTATGAGGGAATTAGGATTTAATTCTTAATTAACTAATGATTGAATCAACTATGGGTGAACTAGGGATTGATCTAATTTGTTGAATCACTTTTCTAATTTTGAATTTCTGTTGTTGAATGATTAAGAATCTTAAAACCACAACCAACCCTCTACTTCTAAACATACTGCACACCATATGATAAATGCCTCCTATACTTGATCCTATAATTTAATTCATAAATGATAATTGAGATTTTTGAGCTATTCATTGAGAGAATTTATTATTAAGTACATTTTATTCATATTTCAGTAAAAAGGATCAAGAAGTGAAAGCTTAAAGGATATTAGGAATTGAAGCAAGAAAAGAACCAGAGATATACATGGACAAGTATATGCCCGTGTATACGAACGTGTGCCTCATTGGTTACATCAATCAAGCACATAATCAGAATTAGAGATATACACGGGCAAGTACATGGTCGTGTATATGAGCGTGTATCTAACTGATGCGTCAAGTGAAGTACATCATCAAAACCAGAGATGTATACGGTCAAAGTACATAGCCGTGTACATGAGCGTGTACTTTTAATGTACGTTAGAATTGAACTATTGTGAGAAAATGAACCCTTGGACTACTCATATAAAAGGAAACTTGGTACAGAGACCTGAGGAACGCTAGTTTTGGGAAAGAAGGAGTTAGTGACGGCTGGAGAATGGGATCAAGCTCTTTAATTTCTTTCTTTTGTTATTTTAGTTTCTACATGTTTAAGTTCTAATTTTTCTTTGAGTATCTAGGCGTAATGAATCTTATGTGACCAAACCTTCTAGAATTCTTCTTAATGTCATTTCATGTTTTCTTCTCTTGAGTTTAATTGAGTAGTATTAATTGTCTCCTATCTTATTTTCTTGTTTAATTTTGAGTAAAAATCCTGCATAAAATTACTATTGCTCAATTAAAAGGACTTGAATGTATTTCTAGAGATAGAAAGACATAAGTTTTCTATATTAGGAATAACCTTAATTATGAAATTCATAATGAACTTAATGCAACCTAGGAGAACTAATTAAGGAAGAAATTCCAATTATTCAACTGAAGGTTAGGAACTGTTATCCTTGAGAAAGTTATTAGTTTATTTCAAGAATTCCTGTAGCAACAAAGGACTAGAACTAAGTAGTTGTGTGCGTGTGTACTGCGATGATCATACAATGGTACGTGAACAAATGTAGCAGGTGTTGCATCTGTTTCACAAGCTGAGGGGCCAGTAGAGAAGTGTTAGAAGGCTAGAGTCGAGTAATTTTTCAATAAAGTCATTTTTCTTATATTTTGAGACCTCATATAGAGGAAGTTATATAGTATAAATTTTGTGTATTTTGAGTATTACAAACTAAATGTAATATTATATTGTTCTATTGGATATTATTATAAGAAACTTTGTTTATTTTGAATAAAAAGTGAATTTTATACTTATATTCTCTATTATTTATCTATCTTGAATAAGTAAGTCGTGTAAAAATAATGTTCTCGATTCCTTATAAAAAGGGCTCGTGACATTTTTGTGGTATCAGAGCATGGTCTAGGTAAACCTACCGGATGAGGTTGTTAGGCGTCAGTTGTGCATATTAGGCATGTGAGTTTTAGCTATGAATCATATATCATAATTGCTAATCATTAGGTTGTGAAAGAACGAGCATGATCACCTCGATTCTCAGACGTGACAGATGTAGGAAATTTTGGTATATGATACTTGGGTGAGCTATAGGCAAGTCATGTTATGTGAATAATAGGTTGTTAAGCTAAGTTGTAAATGATTGCTGAGATAAGTGTGTTTGTTATGCTGTGTGAATGCTAAGAATGCTAATATAATGTTATGCTAAGTGCTAAATTTATTAAATTGCTATGATATACTTAATATGTGGTGGTATTGCTGAATGTGTTGAAGGTTAGTAAGTCAAGCTAGTTTTATTTTGTATATTAAGATGGCTAGACCAAGAAAGTTTGTTGCAAACTCTCCTTCTCCTGCTGACGTGAACCAAATGGCTCACGCCATGGAGGCTATGGCAACCACAGTGAGGCAAAGTTTAGAAGTGATACAGTAGCAACAGGCTACAAATCAAGCTACTGCTGCAGCACAGGCAGCAACAACCATTGCCTCAACTATACCTCTTCCTGAATATCAAGAATTGTCTGAGTTCAAGAAGAATGATCCTCCTTAGTTTACTAGAGTTGATGGGCCATATGTGGTCGAGTAATGGATTAGAGATATTTGTGTGAGAAACTTAGGGTTGCTGATGAGCGATCTAGGATGTGAATTGGTAATATCGACACCTACTTTGAGTTCGATCAACACTTCAATAATTTTTGTTAGGTGTCTCATAGTAGTTTGAAGGACAAAGGCACAAGATAAATCTTATTTGTATGTTAGGATTGGATGTAATCTTAGGGATGGATTGGCTGACTGTCAATCATGTATTGATCGATTATGGGGAGAGGTGTTTGATTTTTTCTGAGTAGCAGGGCTGTGTTGAGCTGACTTCTACTCATCAAGTAGAAGCATCCTTGAGTGAATGGGTCTTTTGTTATGTTCTTTTGGCCATTATGAATGTAGAGAATGGGCAGAGTTTGCAGTCAATACCAATAGTATGGGAATTCTCTGAGATCTTCCCAAAGCATATTCTTAGTATACCTCCGCATAAAGAGGTGGAGTTTACTATAGACTTGATTCCTGGAGCTAAGTCAGTGCCTGTAGTACCTTACAAAATGGCACTGAAAGAATTAATGGAGCTTAAGGAGCAGATTGAGGATCTAATGCAAAGCAGAGGATTAGGCCAAGTATATCATCTTGGGGAGCACCAGTTCTCTTGGTGAAAAAGAAGGACGATAGTTCTAGGTTGTGTGTTGATTTTCGTAAACTGAATAAGTTGACAATCAAGAATAAGTACACATTGCCATGGATTGATGATTTGATGGACCAGTTAAGAGGTGCTAAAGTATTCTCTAAGATTGATTTGAAGTCTTGATACCATCAGATCCGAGTAAAGGATGAAGATATCCCAAAGATAGCATTCCGCACTAGATATGGTCATTACGAATATATAGTGATGCCTTTTGGAGTCACTAATGCTCTGGCAGTTTTTATGGACTACATGAACCGGATCTTTAGACCTTTTCTGGAGCGATTTGTAGTAGTCTTCATTGATGATATCTTGGTTTATTCTAATTCATCAGAGGAACATGCAAACCATTTAAGGACTGTATTAGGTATTTTAAAGGAGAAATAATTGTATGCTAAATTGTCTAAATATAAGTTTTGGCTAGAGAAAGTGAAGTTCCTTGACCATGTTATTTCAGCTAAATGAATTATAGTTGATAATTCCAAAGTTGAAGCAGTATTACAGTGGGAAAGGTCAAAGACAGCCACAAAGATTTGTAGTTTGTGGGCCTAGCAGGTTACTACCAAAGATTTATAGAGGGATTTGCAGAGATAGTTATACCATTGACATGGTTAACTCACCGTGATCAACCTTTTGTATGGACTGAAGAATCTGAGCAAAGATTTAATGAGTTGAAGCAGAGATTAACTTCCTCGCCATTGTTGATTCTCCCTGATACTAGCCATCCATTTGAGGTGTATTGTGATGCTTCGCGTCAGGGATTATGTTGTGTGTTAATGCAAGATAAAAGGGTGATAGCTTATGCGTCTCGCCAGTTGCAAAATTGTGAGCAAAATTATATGACCCATGACCTTGAGTAAGCTGCTGTAGTCTTTACTCTGAAGGTGTGGCGATACTATCTTTATGGAGCTCGATTTTATGTGTATAGTGATCACAAGAGTTTGAAGTATTTGTTTGATCAGCGAGAGTTAACTATAAGGCAGAGGAGTTGGATGAAATGTCTTAAGGATTATGATTTTTAGCTCCAATACCATCCAGGAAAAGCTAATGTGGTAGCTTGTGCATTAAGTAGGAATGTGGTTCAAGCATTCTCCTTAAGAGTTAGTGAAACTCTTTTGATACACCTAGAAAGATTAGTTGTGGCCGAATTGTGGTAACTAATAATTTTTTGCAAGAAATTAAAGACAAACAGTTGTGGGATCCTATGTTATGTCAGACTGTATTTCTCTTAGAAACAAATAAGACAGAGTGTTTTAGTAGAGGTGTTGATGGTATTCTCAAATGCCAAGGTCCAGTCTACGTCCCTAGAGATGTTGAATTAAAAAGAGTAATTCTAGAAGAAAGACATAAAGGTAGTCTTAACATTAATCCTAGTGTTACCAAGATGTATCAAGATTTGAAGCAGATATTTTGGTGGTCAGGCATGAAGCGAGAGATAGTTGAGTTTGTTAAAGCTTGTTTGACTTGCCAGAAGGCAAATGAGGAACACCACAATCCTCTATGAGAGTTGCAGATGATGGAAATTCCAAAATGGAAGTGGGACCATGTGACTATGAATTTTGTGTCTCATCTACCTAGAACAATTCAGAATCATGATGTTGTGTGGGTCATAGTTGATAGGCTGACCAAGAGTGCACATTTCTTGCCGATCAACATAACCTATAGCTTGGAGAAATTAGCAGAATTATACATCAAAGAGATTATTAGGTTGCATGAAGTACCTTCTAATACTATCTCTAAAAGAGATCCTCGATTCACTTCTCAATTTTGGCAGAGTTTTCAGGAAGCTATGGGCATGCAGTTGAGGTTAAGTTCTACATATCATCTGCAGACAGATGGTCAATCTGAGCATAATATTCAAACCTTAGAAGTTGCAGACTTGTATTGTGGAACAGAGGGGTAATTGGGAGGATATGCTTCCTTTGATAGAATTCACTTATAATAATAACTACCATTCAAGTATAGACATGGCACCATTTGAGGCTCTATATGGCAAAAGGTGTAGAACCCCTATCTGTTAGTTCCAAGATGGAGTACATTTGATGGTTGGGCCTAAAATCCTATAGGAAACTAAGGAGAAAGTTAAACTTATCACAGAAAAACTGAGAGCTACTCAGAGTCGTCAGAAGTCTTATGCTGACTGACACAGGAGGCTATTAAACTTTGAAGTTGGAGATCATATACTCCTGAGAGTGTCATGTACTACATGTGCGGGACGAGTATTGAAGGCAAAGAAGATGACTCCTAAGTCATTGGGCCATATTTCTTTACCACCAAAGTGTATCTCTTTTTCTATAAATGGTTTTCCAAATCTACCA
Source organism: Abrus pulchellus subsp. cantoniensis (assembly GCA_024086825.1). Taxonomy (NCBI): domain Eukaryota; kingdom Viridiplantae; phylum Streptophyta; class Magnoliopsida; order Fabales; family Fabaceae; genus Abrus; species Abrus pulchellus. The sequence continues at coordinate 14,185,913 of CM044053.1, read as the reverse complement.
ACTCTACACACTAATAGACACTAAAAGAAATATGAACATAAAAATTCAGGTTAAAATTTGACCTCTAACTATTTTTTTAGAATTTTTCAAAACCAGATGAATAGTGGTGAATAGTGTATATGAATAGTGAAATCAGCAACCTACGTGCAAGGGAAAATTTGATTTCTACTACTCCTCTATTTTTCTCTATTTTCAGCATGCAAACATACACAATATGGTATCCCATACACAATGGAATTAATCAAACACTTAAACACAAATTAAATTACAATTAGTATACATCATGCAACACAATCACACACAAATTGAATGATAACAGAATGCACAATCAAACATGAATACAACAAAACAAATGTATGTATAGCAGAACAGAACTACAAATATGAATACAACACAACCAAATGCAAATGAACTAAACAATGAACAACGAACACAGATTACAGATCACAGAACAAAGAACATACAACACATAATGTAGAACAATTGAACTACACACAAATTTTTTATCGAACACAAAATTTTGAATGCAAAATGTAGAAAACAAAATACATAATACATAATTAAATCAAAACAAAATGACGTGCCTCCCCGGTAACAATGCCATTTTTGACATCCATGTTGTAATGGTATCAAAACTAAGCTAGATTCTTTAACAAACATGCAGTTTTGGGAACAACCTAGGTCATTTCTTACAAGGATGCCACATTGTTTCAATATCAATTATGCAGAAAAGGTTGTATGTTTGGGGGGAAGTTTTGTCATTAATTGAAATGAAAATTGCAAAGAATTAAATTATGAACAACAAATGCAAATCGAATTAACAATGAAACATAAATTGCAATGCAAGTGAAATCAACTACAAACAAACCAAAAATGAGATTAGAAACTAAGAATGAGAAATTGAGAATGAAAATTGAAAAATACAATCCAAGATCTAGAACGCAAATACAAACGTGAATTAATTATACTGAATTTGCTTAAATCTCTTATGCACAGTAAATCAACTAATCAATTGTTTGTTATACAATCAAGAAAAGGAGGCACAACTCAATCGAATTATACTTCCCATGCAATCGCAAAATGTAAGGTCAAAAAACAAGCTCATAGCAATCAATCAATCTTCCAATTCTTGTTCAAGCAAGTGCAATTCGAAACTTAGTAACACAATTGAAAGTGAAATGCGGAAGAAAAAAACTCAAAATTGCAAAATTCTAAACACCTTTCAACCATAAAATGCAGAGCAAGTGCAATGGAATTCTAAAAGGTGCAAGAGAATGTTACACTTTTACAACTGCTATTGCACTGAAAATAAACTGACTAGCAAGTGTACTAGTGTTGTTGTAGCAAGTTATAAAAAATCTTAGAATCAAATTGAGTTCCAAGTATCGTCCTCAGGGAATAAAGTTCTCAATTACCACTTCACAAGATCATAATTAGTTGAGCTTTACAAATTTCAGATGGAATTGGTATAAATGTATCAAAAATGAAATTATAAAGTAAAATAGAACAATTAGTACAAAAGTATGTAGTAAACAGATGTAGAAAGAGTAGTTAGGAAATTGTTTCACCAAAACTTCAACATTGAATCAATAAAGTTATGAACTTTCAAGCATTTAGATGGAATGACAATCAGTTTCACGTTATAATAATCAAAGGACAATCCCTTGCCTCAATGAATCTAGCATCTAATCAAATCACTTTAATCCCTTATATCTAATCCAATCAAATGCTGCATTAAGTTTGAGAAACCAAAAGATTGCAAGATTAAGATATCTTATCCCTAAGAAACCAATAACCTTGGCAATTAATTCAGATCTGAAAAACAAATTCAATTCCCATTGATAAGAGTTCCTCTATGATTAGTTGATCAAATTTCTATTCAATCACTACTTTAACAGCAGAATCAATCACTCAATTCAATCCAAAACTCAAAGTTCAGATCCAAAATCAATTCAACATTTCCATTTCAGATTCACAATTCCTAACCAAAAGAGTTTAGGCAAACATTACAAAAAGAGAAGAGAAGAGAAGAGAAGAAGAGAATGAACAAAGAAGAAACATCTTCAAGCCAATCTCTAATTTGATCCCTCAAGAAATGAAGCTTGGTGTTCGTCCTCAATCTCCCTCTCTAACTCTCTCAACAACAAAAACTAAATGGAAAGTGAAAAAATGAACAAAAACTTGAAAATTCCTGACCTAACTGCCTTTTATAAAATTCCTGCTCTGCTGGCGTGATCACTTTTTCCAGAAATAGTGATCACGCAGAGGCTAATTCTTCATTTCAACTTGCGCGTGTTCACTTTTGCTGGTGATAGTAGCCACGCGCACTTCAAAGTGTTCACTTTTGTTGAAAATAGTAGCCACGCAGAAGCTTCCCTTGCTAATGTCATGCGCGTGTCACTTCTTCCAGAAATAGTGAACACGCAGAAGCTGCCTTCTTGCGCATGTTCACTTTTGTTGATAATAGTGAACACACATAGCTACTCTTCTTGGAGGACTCTCTGGAACGCTCACTCTTTCCAGAAAAAGTGATCACGCAGAAGCTCTTCTCATTGCAACCTCTCTGGAACGGTCACTTTTGCCAGCAAAAGTGATTACGCAGAAGCTCTTCTCAATGTAACCTTTTTCGAACGATCACTTTTGCTAGCAAAAGTGATTAAGCAGAAGCTTTTCTTCATTTTATGGTTCTGGAGTGATCACTTAGAGGCTGTTCTTCAATTATCAACTTCTTTCCTCCAATTTTTGCTACTTTTCTTCTATTTTTACTTTGATCATCCAATCCTCATGAACTTAACTCAGAATTCCCTACAAAAACATACTTGACTTGTCACTTTTTACATAGAAAATCAATGAATTTTAAAATAACTATGTTTAAAAGTGACATGCAACATTTTATTATTTTTTAAAGGGTTTTCTACTATTTCTAGCATGTTTTCTTTATTAATTGCACTAAAAACTATTGTAAAATACTAGTAAAATATGTATTCATCACTACCCCAAACTTGAATTTTTGCTTGTCCTCAAGCAAATTAGAACATATCAAGGGTGTAAATTCTTATTAATTGGAATCCAAAAACTTTTTACATTTTTCAGAAAAATTCAGATTAAAAATCTTATTTTACTTCAATTCATTCTAATTGTTTTCTCACTAAGTCATTTACCAATTCTTCATCATGATAGTCACACTTGAATTATCTGTTTGCTGTACAATCACATTCATTTCAATCAAGCAAATCATTAAAGCTACATGCAAACTGAGTTGAGAAATATTATCACAGCTCTCAGAAAGTGTTTCTCTAACTCAATCAGTGTTTAAGCTTGTGTTTGCTCTCAGCATCACCAAATTCATCAAACTCTGCCATAAGCTTGCCTATATTCTTTACCTCCTTTTCAAATTTACAATTAATTACATATCAAGATGAATTTTTAGGTAATATTAAGGCTCCGGGACAAGTATGATTTCAATGAATTTAGGATATCAATGCAGCTAATTTCAAACATAAAAAGATGCAAATTGAGTAGATAAGTTTTTAAACTTAGTAAGGGCTGCATCAACTGTTTCTATTCTTAATCAACTTTCAATCACAGTTTAAATTTTTTTTGCAGAATTATCTACCAATTTTCTTTTCCTTTTTGATTTGCTGATTTCTTTTTCATTTTTCTATTTTTAGTTGCAGCTTTTTACTTCTTTTTTATATTTTCTCTGCATGACCTTTTCTTACTTTCTTATTTCATTTCAATCCTTTTCTCAATCCTTTTCTTCTACCCCAAACTTAGAACATTGCTTGTCCTTAAGTAATGCACTAGAAACATGATGTTACCCCCAACTTAGTTTTAAAACTTATCTTTGATTCAACTCAATTTGCCTCTTTTCTATTTTAATAGGTAAAATGGCTTTTCTAGAAAAGCTTGTATTGAGGTTGATCAAAGAAAGGCTATAAGCTCAAAGGGGCTAACTAGGACATTCAAGAATGAAAGGCAGTCTAATTGGCTCACTAGGTAAATCTGAATAATGGCCTCCATCCTTTATGTTATTAGTGCAAAACAGCATATTCAGTTAAGAAACAAAGCAAGTTCTAGAGAGTGAATCAGAATTTGAGATCAGTCACACATCAATGAATGAAAAGGTTCAAGTCTCACCAAGGAAGTAAATGGATAATATTCATCAATTTAGTTCACTATTTACATAAAAAATTTGCATGAATAAAATAGCAAGACTGCTTTATTTTTTTTAAAATACAAGTATGACAATCATGTTAAGAATGGGAAAAACAACTTATGTAATTCAACAATCAGAATTTCAATCAGGTGAAAATCAGGTTTATTTATCAAGAAAATAAAATCTAATGCAGTTTAATATTTTTCTAACTTGTGAATATTTTATGCAAAATGTAAGCTGTACACATGAAAATAGAGGTACAGAATTAAACCCCCCTTTCATGGTAGTTGTGCATATTTCAATCATTCCATGCGCTCTTTTTTTAGAGTTTGAGAGCATGGTCTGCACAAAAACATCATAAGTTGTTCATCAATTATCAGATAAAAACTCAATAAAATTCAAAGCTAGTAGATATTTAAAACAGAATTGTTCATAACCAAAATAAAACTTAAAATGTAATTACATCATTCAAAAGTCTGAAATTCTAATTACAATCTTTTAACAAAAATTAAACTAATGACAGAAATTTAAAGTCCTAATCTACTATTCATCTTCATCCTCATCCTCATCTTCCAAATCATCCTCTTCATCATCATCTTTTTCCTCTTCTACAGCAGCTGCTAGTGGAGGAAAATGAGTTCTGTAGATGGGGAGGTCTTTGAAGACAGTTGACCTCAGGCATTGGGCATTCTCTGGTTGATCTGGAGTGTGGTATAAGTCTTCTTTGGTCATGCCCATCTTTTGACCAATGTTCATGAGAACACCTTCCGGAAGCATGATGCCAGCCTTCAAACTGCTGTGCAACTCATTCTGCCTCTCAGCTAAGGAGTTTTGTCTTTCAGCCATGAAGGCTATCTTCTCCTTCATTGTGGTTGGATTCTCTCTTTTATACTGGGAGGGAATTAGGGCTGTTAATGTGCAAGAGACAGTAGCATAAATCTTCTTCACCATAGCTACTGTAATTGAAGGTGCAGCTCTAATTTTGATTTGATAATCTCCAATTTCAATACCTGCATCCTCACAAAGAACAGTTATTAATGAAGGGAAGACTAGAGAATCTCTTTTTCTCTTGAGGATGTCCAAAATGCATCCACTAATCACTTCTCCTACATCTATATAAAAATCATTAACTATAACATATACAAATTTAGCTCTCTTCACTGCTAGAGTGGAGCTATGCCTAACAGGCATGAATGAACTCAAGATAAAGGTGCTCCACACTTTTGCAAAGGGCAAAAGGTTCTTGGTTGTGATGCATTTAGGCTTTTCTGATAGATTCAGCTCCCAAGTAGTCCCTGGTTTCCTAATCCTCTCAAGGACTTGAACATAGTCCTTGTCTTCAACATCTCTGAATGTTTTAAAGTCCTGCTACCCAGGTTGTTTTTGAGTCTTAATATTGAGGACTCTATTGATGTTAGCAGCAAAAAAATCAACTGTTGTCCCCTTGACCATTGAATGGTATTTAGGTAGCTGATCTCCCTTGAATCTCATGGCATTGGCATAAAATTCCTGTGTAATGTCTCTCCAGCCTATGCCAGCCATCATGCAGAAGGATTCCCATTCTCTTTTCTGAATTTCCTCCTTGTATTCTAGATAATGGTCTTCAGCTATCTCAATTGCTCTGTCTTGGACAATCTTTCTTCTCAAGATATTAGCTCTGAAATAATTCTCATGAGCTATGCTCCTGAACCTTGGATCATGTTGAGGATTTGACCTTGATGAAGAGGCTCATGCTAATCTTCCTCTCTTTGTTCTAGGAGTACCTCTAGAAGAGCCAACTGGAGTGTTTTCTAATGTCCTTACCATTTTTTTTAAAAATTTCTTGCATAAAAAGAATATTTCAATACATTGAAAGACATGAATGTAATGCAATGCAGGACATTTTCAATTTCAGAATAGTAGAATATGAACAATACAAAACATAAGAATATCATAACAATGCAGAATATGGTTCCTTGAGGCATTTAAACTCAGATATTCATGATTTTGAATGCAAAATGCTAGAGTTCAAGAGTTACATTTATGCAGAAATTTCTTTCTAACTATTTTTCACTTTAAGTCCTAAGGTTAACTCATGCAATCTGTCAATGTAGGTCTTTTTCATCTAATAAATCTATCAATTGAAGTGAGAATTACTCTACATTGCCTTGTAATTGCATGTTCAGATTAGTTATTAACAAGAAAATTTCTATTTTTCCATTACTCAGTGTTTTCAACAATTCTGCAAAATGAAGAACCCTAATTTCTAAATCAGAGAAGTGGAATACTAACCTGGATTTGGAGAAAATGTGCAGAATGAACTTCAATTGATTGCTTAGAAACAGATTTGGTTCAGCAAAGGTTCAGAAAGATCAAGAATTTGAGAAATGAGATGAAGAAATGAAGATTTGAGATTCTGAAAATGGCTCTGCGTGATTCCTTTTATGCATTTTAATGGACACGCTTAGTGCACGTGGCCACTTTTTTCAAAAAAAAATGGAAGTTGTAGAGGTGATGTTGTGTGCATGTTCACTATTGCTAGCAAAAGTGAACACTCTGGGGTAAATAGCATGCGCGTGTTCACTATTGTTAGAAATAGTGAACGTTCCAGAGAGCTTTGCATTGAGTAATTAGAAATGAGCTGCGCGTGTTCACTTTTTCTGGAAAAAGTGATCATGCACAGGTATTATCCTTCTGCGTGATTACTATTCCTTGAAAAAGTGGTAACGCGCATCAACCTTATCTTGAAACTACACATTACTCATTAGCGTGATCGCTAATATTGGAAAAAGTAACTACACGCATCACATTACCTCTATTTAAGCCTGGGTGTGGTTACTTTCACTGGGAAAAGTGATTGTTCTAGAGAGGGGTGTCTTCCAAAGGGTTCTGCGTGTTCACTTTCATCAGCAAAAGTGATTGTTTCAGAGAAAGGTGTCGTTCCTTGCTCCTCTGCGTGATCACTTTCATCAGCAAAAGTGATTGTTCAGAATGGAACCTTGTAATTGAAGCTCTGCGTGATCACTTTTCTGCAAAATAGTGACTCCTTTTGTTATTCAAAGCTCCTTAGAAACTTAATTGCCTCATGCATTCAATTTCAATCAGCTCATTTATGCATCCACAGCATGAATATTCAATGAATTAACACATTATTCCTAAAACACATAGAAAACAGAATCTAAAATCAGAAAATTGCAGAAATTGAAATAAAGAATTAACAAAAGTTTAAGTAAAATGCAAATAGCGTAAAAATGGTTCAGAAATATGAGTTGCCTCTCACAAGGCGCTCTTTTAACGTCACTAGCTTGACGTTAAATGTTTCTCACTGCTGAGAAACCAAGTTAATGCAAAAAGTGTTCTTATTAAATTCGCCTCCATTGTAAATCTTCAGTCTTTAGCCATTGACTTTAAACTCTCTCCCTTCTCTCTGATCTTCAAGTAACACAGCACCAAAGGGAGATACTTCCTTTACCATAAAAGGTCCTGACCATCTAGTCTTGAGTTTTCCAGGGAACAATTTCAATCTAAAGTTGAATAGTAGAACTAGCTGCCCTGGTTTGAATTCTCTCTGCAGGATGAATCTGTCATGTATTCTTTTAGTCCTTTCTTTATACAATTTTGCATTGTCATATGCAAATTGTCTGAATTCCTCTAGTTCATGTAGTTGTAGCACTCTCTTTTCTCCAGCCTTGGTTGAATCAAAATTCAGACATTTAGTAGCCCAATATGCTCTATATTCAAGTTCCATAGGAAGATGACATGATTTCCCAAACACTAATTGATATGGTGACATACCAATTGGTGTTTTGAATGCAGTTCTATATGCCCATAATGTATCATCAAGCTTCCTTGATCAATCTTTTCTTGAGTTATTGACTACTTTCTTTAAGATCTTCTTGATTTCTCTGTTTGAAATTTCCACTTGTCCACTTGTTTGAGGATGATAAGGAGTTGCTACTCTGTGTTTTACTCCATACTTATCCAGAACATTATCAAGGTATTTATTGCAGAAGTGTGCTCCTCTATCACTAATCAAAATTCTTGGCACTCCAAATCTTGAAAAAATATTTTTCTTTATGAAGGAAATCACCACTTTGGCTTCGTTTGTTCTGGTTGGTATAGCTTCCACCCATTTAGACACATAATCCACTGCCACAAGTATGTATTCATGAGAAAAAGAATTTGAAAAAGGTCCCATAAAGTCTATTCCCCATGCATCAAACAGTTCCACCTCCAAAATATTGTTCAAAGGCATCTCATGTCTTCTGGAAATGTTACCAACTCTTTGGCATTTATCACAGTTTTCTACATAGATTTTTACATCTCTGAACAATGTAGGCCAGAAAAATCCAGCTTGTAATACTTTGGCAGCTGTTCTTGATCCACCATGATGGCCTCCATAATCTGAATTGTGGCAATGCCATAGGATATTAGCTTGTTCTTTATGTGGAATACATCTTCTCAAAATGCCATCTACTCCAATTTTGAATAGATGAGGATCTTCCCAAATATAGAACTTGCTATCATGAAGAAATTTCTTCCTTTGCTGCCAATTCATTCTCTTTGGAATATGTTGAGTGGCCTTAAAATTTGCTATATCAGCAAACCAAGGTAATTCATCCACAGTTAACAGCTTTTCATCAAGAAATTCTTCATTAATATCCAAGTAATCTAATGGTATTGTGTCAAATGGAATTCTGGATAGATGGTCTGCAACACCATTCTCTTTTCCTTTCTTATCTCGAATTTCTAACTCAAATTATTGAAGTAGTAGGATCCATATCAGCAGTCTTGGTTTAGCATCCTGCTTAGAAAACAAATATTTCAAAGCAGCATGGTCAGTATATACCACAACCTTGGACCCTACTAAATAAGACCTGAACTTATCAAAAGCAAATACTATAGCAAGCAACTCTTTTTCAGTGGTTGTGTAATTAATCTCTGCAGAGTTTAGGACTCTACTAGCATAGTAAATCACATGTAGTCTTTTATCTTTTCTTTGTTCTAATACAGCACCCACTGCATTGTCACTTGCATCACACATTAGGTCAAATGGTACAATCTAGTCAGGTTTAACCAGAATTGGAGCAAAAATCAGTTTTTCTTTTAAAACAGTAAAAGCATGCATACAAGATTCATCAAATACAAATTCTGCATCCTTTACAAGCAAGTCACTAAGAGGTTTGGCAATTTTAAAAAAATCTTTAATGAACCTCCTATAAAAACCAGCATGGCCTAAGAAACTTCTAATTCCTTTCACATTCACAGGTGGAGGTAATTTACTAATCACTTCTATTTTAGCTTGATCAACCTTCATCCCTCTAATTGAAATCTTATGGCCAAGCACTATTCCTTCTTAGACCATAAAGTGACATTTCTCCCAATTCAACACCAAGTTGGTGTCTTGACATCTCTGCAAAACAATGGACAAATTAGATAAACAATCATCAAATGAATTCCCAAAAACAGAAAAATCATCCATGAATACCTCAATTATTTTCTCAACCAAGTCAGAAAAAATAGCTAACATGCACCTTTGAAATGTAGCTAGAGCATTACACAACCTAAAAGGCATTCTTCTATATGCAAATATTCCAAAGGGGCAAGTAAAAGCAGTTTTTTCTTGATCAATTGGATCTACAGCAATTTGGTTATAGCCAGAATATCCATCTGAAAAAGCATTAAAATGCATGTCCCAACTAACCTTTCTAGCATTTGGTCTGCAAAGGGTAGAGGAAAATGATCTTTTCTGGTTGCATCATTCAACTTTCTATAATCTATACACATCCTCCATCCTGTGACAGTCCTTGTGGCTATCAACTTATTCTTCTCATTTGGTACTACAGTCATTCCACCCTTTTTAAGTACCACTTGCACAGGACTTACCCAATTGCTGTTTGAAATAGGATATATTATCCCTGCATGTAACAATTTAATGACTTCCTTCCTTACCACTTCCTTCATGGCAGGGTTTAATTTTCTTTGAGGCTGCACAACTGGTTTAAAATTTTCTTCAAATAAAATTATGTGCTTACAAAAAGCTGGATTTATACCTTTTAAATCTGAAATGTTCCACCCTATTGCTGATTTATGAGTTCTCAAAATTCTCAGCAACTTCTCCTCCTCTTCTTCCTTGAGTTCATTACTTATGATAACTGAATTTTCATGTTTATGATCCAAAAATGCATATCTCAAGTGAGATGGAAGTTGCTTTAATTCCAGCTTCTGACTTTTCTCTTCTTCTCCTTCATTTTTCAACTCCTCTTTGATCAATTTTTCTGCAGGTATTGAAATAGGTAGAGCTTCCAATTGCTGCTCCATTTCAAATACGTTTTCATCTTCAAAATACAGAGGTTTAGTATTTCTTGCAGCTATGGTTTCTCTCAACACAGAAATTTCATCAAATTCATTCAAAGAATAAGGAGTGATCATAGAATCCAATGTATCTACTCTCATACATGTGTTATCATTAATTGGATATTTCAATGCTTCAAATACATTAAATATTACCTTTTCCTCTTGAACTCTAAGCATTAACTCTCCTTTTTGCACATCAACGAGAGCTCGTCCAATTGCAAGGAAAGGTCTGCCCAAGATTAATGGTATGTTTGCATTTACCTCCATGTCCAAAATGACAAAATCTGTAGGAAAAATAAATTTGTCAACCTTAACCAACAAATCCTCTACTACTCCATATGGATAAGTATATGATCTATCAACTAATTGCAATGTAATGTTGGTTGGTTTCACTTCTTCTATCCCCAATTTCTTCATAATGGCTAATGGCATCAAATTAATGCTTGCCCCCAAGTCACACAATGCTTTTCCCACAGTACAATTTCCTATTTCACAAGGTATGCTAAAGGATCCTGGGTCTTTTAATTTTTGAGGAAGTTTTCTTCTAAGAATAGCGCTGCACTCCTCTGTCAAGGGTACAGTCTTATCATGTTCTAACTTCCTTTTCTTAGAGAATAGTTCCTTCATGAATTTGGCATAAGATAGCATCTGCTCCAAAGCTTCATCAAATAGAATGTTAATTTGCAGCTTTTTGAACACGTTTAGAAACCTCTCAAACTGCTCCTCTTGCTTAGGATTTTGCACTCTTTGAGGATAAGGCAGTCTTTTATATTTTTCTAGATCAATTGGCTTGTAAGTGTCCTCAAATAATTGCTTCTTTGTCTTTCTATTAGGACTTTTATGAACTTCTTCATTCTTTTCTGAATGTTCTCTCTTTAGTAGCTTGAAGTTCCCTTGCTGCAATTCTTCTTTTAAGTCTCTTTCCTCTACTGCATTTTCTACTTGCTTTTCTGCTTCAACATTATTCAGTTTCTTTTCAGCTGGTTTTGGACTGGCTATAACAGCTCCACTTCTTGTAACTATAGCTTGACATTGTTCCTTTGGATTCACCACTGTGTTGCTTGGAAATCTTCCTTCATCTCTGCTTGTTAATTGTTCAGCTAGCTGTCCAATTTGAGTTTCTAACTTCTTCATAGAAGCTTCTTGATTCTTGATGCTGGATTGAGTGACTTTCATGAATTGTAACATTGTTTCCTCAATCTCGTTCATTCTTTCACTCATTGATCTAGCTGAATGTTGACTCCTTTGAGGTTGAGTAGAAGAATTTCCTTGAAAGTACTGCTATTGTTGGTGATTTCCTGCATTTGAAAATGGAAGAGATGTATTAGTGCTTTTCATTGCAGAATTCTGAGGATTCCAATTATAAAATTGTTGATTCCTATTATTAGAATACTGAAATCCAGGAGGAAATGATTGTTGAGGATAAGATTGTTGCTGTCTTTGATAATTCCCTATATAATTGACTTGCTCTTGTGGTTCAGGTGTAGGTACATCACATGCACCATTAGCATAATTCCCTACACAAAAATCGCATGTCAACTGACTTGTTACCATATTTCCAGTTTGCAAATTATTAATCTGCTGAGTCAAAGCTGCTATTTGATCAGAAAATAATTGATTCTGCAGCTGATTTTGTGCAAGAAAATTTCCCATCATCTTTGCTTCATATTCATTGCCTCTTCTTGTATTCCTCAAGTTGGAATTCTGATACATGGATGAAGTCATCATCTCAATGATTCTTTAGGCTTCTTCCAAGGATTTCATGCTCAAAGATCCTCCTGCAGCTGCATCAATCATAGTTCTAGTTACTACATTCATTCCATTATAAAAAGTTTCCAGCTGCATCCATTCTGGAATACAATGATGTGGACATCTTCTCAACAACTCTTTATACCTTTCTCATGCTTCATAAAGTGATTCTCCTTCCTGCTGCACAAAAGATGTTATTTCTCCTCTTAGCTTAGCAGCTTTTGAGGGAGGAAAATATTTTGTTAGAAATTTATTCACAAGTTCAGTCCATGTGGTGATACTTCCCTGAGGCTATGCTTGTAACCAACATTTGGCTTTGTCTCTTAAAGAAAATGGAAATAGCCTCAGTCTTATAGCATCTTCACTTACTCCATTCATCCTTATAGTATCACACAACTGTAGAAAATTAGAAATATGCAGATTAGGATCATCAGAAATTCCACCAAAAAATTGGTCCTGCTGCACTAGGTGAAGTAAGGCTGGTTTTATCTCAAAATGATTGGCTTGAATGGTTGGTCTAACAATTGAAGAATTATAGCCTTGCATATCTGGAATTGCATAATCTCCTAGTGTTCTCATTCTATGTTGTTCTGCCATTTCAACTTTTGAAGTTGGTTGTCTAAAAGGTGAATGTTTCCTATTTGCAAAAGGAGTAACTTGAAATTCTGGAGAATATATAACCTCTAGATCACTGTCACTTTCTAAAGATCTCTCTGCTCTAGTCTCTTTTCTTAATCTTCTAAGAGTTCTATCAATGTCAGGATCAAAGACAAGAGTAGATTTATTTTTGTTTTTGCCACGCATATACAACTAAACACAGATATAGTATAATGAAAACAGAAAACTGCACAGGTAATGTAATATTTGCAGAAAATTTAAAGAAATAAATGCTCAATCTAGTTATTTTTCTGTTCCTAATGATATTGAAACAAATTATTCCCCGGCAACGGCGCCAAAAACATGTTACACTTTTACAACTGCTATTGCACTGAAAATAAACTGACTAGCAAGTGTACTAGTGTTGTTGTAGCAAGTTATAAAAAATCTTAGAATCAAATTGAGTTCTAAGTATCGTCCTCAGGGAATAAAGTTCTCAATTACCACTTCACAAGATCATAATTAGTTGAGCTTTACAAATTTCAGATGGAATTGGTATAAATGTATCAAAAATGAAATTATAAAGTAAAACAGAACAATTAGTACAAAAGTATGTAGTAAACAGATGTAGAAAGAGTAGTTAGGAAATTGTTTCACCAAAACTTCAACATTGAATCAATAAAGTTATGAACTTTCAAGCATTTAGATGGAATGACAATCAGTTTCACGTTATAATAATCAAAGGACAATCCCTTGCCTCAATGAATCTAGCATCTAATCAAATCACTTTAATCCCTTAGATCTAATCGAATCAAATGCTGCATTAAGTTTGAGAAACCAAAAGATTGCAAGATTAAGATATCTTATCCCTAAGAAACCAATAACCTTGGCAATTAATTCATATCTGAAAAACAAATTCAATTCCCATTGATAAGAGTTCCTCTATGATTAGTTGATCAAATTTCTATTCAATCACTACTTTAACAGCAGAATCAATCACTCAATCCAATCCAAAACTCAAAGTTCAGATCCAAAATCAATTCAACATTTCCATTTCAAATTCATAATTCCTAACCAAAAGAGTTTAGGCAAACATTACAAAAAGAGAAGAGAAGAGAAGAGAAGAAGAGAATGAACAAAGAAGAAACATCTTCAAGCCAATCTCTAATCTTATCCCTCAAGAAATGAAGCTTGGTGTTCATCCTCAATCTCCCTCTCTAACTCTCTCAACAACAAAAACTAAATGGAAAGTGAAAAAATGAACAAAAACTTGAAAATTCCTGAGCTAACTGCCTTTTATAGAATTCCTGCTCTGCTGGCGTGATCACTTTTTCTAGAAATAGTGATCACGCAGAGGCTAATTCTTCATTTCCACTTGTGCGTGTTCACTTTTGCTGGTGATAGTAGCCACGCGCACTTCAAAGTGTTTACTTTTGTTGAAAATAGTAGCCACAAAGAAGCTTCCCTTGCTAATGTCATGCGCGTGTTCACTTCTTCCAGAAATAGTGAACACGCAGAAGCTGCCTTCTTGCACGTGTTCACTCTTGTTGATAATAGTGAACACGCGCAGCTACTCTTCTTGGAGGACTCTCTGGAACGCTCACTCTTTCCAGAAAAAGTGATCACGCAGAAGCTCTTCTCATTGCAACCTCTCTGGAACGGTCACTTTTGCCAGCAAAAGTGATTACGCAGAAGCTCTTCTTCATTTTATGGTTCTGGAGTGATCACTTTCACCGGCGAAAGTGATCACTCAGAGGCTGTTCTTCAATTATCAACTTCTTTCCTCCAATTTTTGCTACTTTTCTTCTATTTTTTCTTTGATCGTCCAATCCTCATGAACTTAGCTCAGAATTCCCTACAAAAACATACTTGAATTGTCACTTTTTACATAGAAAATTAATGAATTTTAAAATAACTATGTTTAAAAGTGACATGCAATATTTTATTATTTCTTTAAAGGGTTTTCTACTATTTCTAGCATGTTTTCTTTATTAATTGCACTAAAAACTATTGTAAAATACTAGTAAAATATGGATTCATCAGAGAATGAGAGAATGGATAAGAAAATTAGAGGTTTCTTGGAAGCGAAAAAGTTTACAAAACTGAAAAACAAAAAAATGAACTAAGTGTTCTTCCAAATCAGCCCCTGACCTCTATAAATAGTAGTCCAAAAAGAATGAATAGAAAAAATGGGCCAGGGCTAGGCCGAAAATAAATACAACAAAACCAAAAAAACAAAAGCAATACAAAATCAATACAGAAGTCAAGCTAAAAGACTGAACTTCTAAAATTCGTAGAAAATAGCTCCAACTGCAAATAGCACAATCTATATGTCCAAATTGAAGCCCCAGAAGTAAGAAATCCAATGCAAAAAGAATCAGCCAAAAAGGATATTTACAGAAAAAGTTATGGCCAAATTAGTAAACAAAGTTCAGAATAGAAAACATGAAACTAAAAAAAATGAATATTTACAAAAGTTCCTAATTAATGTGAGAAATGCAAAATCACACTAATGGAAGAAATAAGGGAATGAAAAGATATCTAAAGGATGCAATAAGACTATAAATGTGGGAACAAAATATGAATCATCAAATACTCCCACACTTAAGCTTTTGCACTCCCAAGTAAAAGAAAAGAGAAGGAATCAACGCAAAACAAAATTTTTCAATGGATCTCAAAGTGTAAGTAATGTGAGCAAGAAAAATGGGTCCATCAATCAAAGTATGAGATAATAAAAAACAATCAAGAATGTGCTCCAAACATTTAAAAGTATAGAAGAATTTTAATCTAATTAAATTGTGGATCACAATCGGTAAAATTCTCACAAGGATGTGTATCACTCACTCTCTCAAGTGTTTTGGCAAGTAATTTCACTCAAAGCACATCATCAAAGTAAGCATTACCATAGGCTTGAAAAGCCTCTAATTTCTACCATTTAAAACACATGCACCAAAGATTAATAGGACTTTTATCAAGTTTGTAATGTGGCTAAGATAAAGGTAAGATAAAAAAAAAAGTGTACAAAGCTAAAAACCAAAGAAAAAAAAAGAGCAACAGGGAATGGGTTAAAAACAAGTAAAAATACCTAAAAACTAGCAACACACATTTATTTAAACATTATATAATTTTTTTTTTATTTTGTTTTATATTTTCCAATTACTTTACTGTTTCTATACAATCCACTTTTTCAATCAACTTACAAAGTATCAAAATTATCTCAAAATTTTATGAATAAAGCATAAGGTACATAACACCCCACACTTATTTTTAACCAACTCCTAAAACAATTCCAAAGCTCATCTATTCCCAAAGGTTGGGTGCATCATGGTTTTTCAAGTTACATGACTTGGAATGAGCTGCAAAATCATCAAGAAAGAGGTTAATAAGGCTCAAAGGGGTAAACAAATGGAATAAATGCAAGGTAAGTCAATTTGGCCAAGTAGCTAAAATAAAAAAAAGGCCTAAATCATATCAAAAGTGCATGTGAACAAATAACATCAAAAAAAGTCAAGCCAAGTTCTAGAATACTTACAAACATGAGTGAATCACACAAGAAATAAGATAAGCTCAAACCTCACTAAGGCATACATTCTACCAACCATTGATCCAAAACCTAATTATCATGAAAAACTAGCTATACTCAAAATGCAAGAAACACATCTATCAAGTTATGAAACTTTCATCTAAGAATGACAAATGAAAAGTTGCTTACATAAATGAAATCTAAAAGCAAATGAATCCATTGAAAAATATGCTAAGAAATACTCCCTCCTTCCACACTTAAATCAAACATTGTTTGCAATATGGGGAAAAAAAATAGAAAATGCAAAACATATGCAAGTAGTCCAAGAATAAAGTGAAAAAATATACATGAAAAAGTAAAAGAAAGTATAATGAAAAGAAACAAAGTCAAAGAAAACAATGCTCTAAGTGCCTATGTAGACACATCCTCCATCAAAGTAGGTTCCACCAAGGATAAATCAACTATGTTCTAAGCCGACTCCAATGGTTTACTCTTCTGGAATAGTTTCAATTAATGACCATTGACTTTAAAAGTCATGTTGGTAGCTTTATCCTAAATCTCAACTGTGCCATGGGAAAAAAACATGAGTAATCACAAAAGGTCCATCTCATCTAGATCGAAGCTTACCTACAATCAATTTCAACCAAGAGTTAAACAATAACACTTTCTGGCCTACAGAAAAATTTTTCCTCAAAATATGTGTGTCATGAAATATCCTAACTTTCTCTTTATACAATCTAGAATTCTCATAGGCTTGCAAGCGTATCTCATCAAGCTCCTGAAGTTGGAGCTTCCTTTCAATTCCAGCCTACTCAAGTGTCAAGTTATAACTCTTTACAGCCCAATATGATTTATGCTCAATTTTCACCGGAAGGTGGCATGCTTTACCAAATACCATTCGAAATGGAGACATGCCTAATGATGTCCGGTAAGTTATCCTCTGTGCCCAGAGAGCATCATTCAGAAACTTACTCCAATCCTTCCTGTTGGGGTGAACCAACTTCTGCAACAAGTGCTTAACTTCTATGTTGAATACTTTGACTTGCATATTAATTTGGGGATGATATGGTGTAGCAACTCTATGTGTAACCCCATACTTCTAGAACAATGCTGCTATAGTCCTGTTACAAAAGTGACTTCCCTGATCACTAATAACAGCCTTAAGCACACCAAACCTACAAAATATGTGAGTACGAAGAAAATCTGAAACAACTTTAGAATCATTAGTTCTGGTGGCCTTTACTTCCACCCATCTGGACACATAATTAACAGTAAGTAAGATGTAAGAATATCCAGCAGAAACAGGAAAAGGACCCATAAAATCGATGCCCCAAACATCAAAAACCTCACAGAAAATAATGAACTGCTGAGGCATCTCATGCCTCCTAATGATAGTCCCTCCTGCCTTCTAACATATCTCACAGCTCTCAAAAAACCTAGCTGTGTCCCTGAATATGGTGGGCCAATAAAATCCATTATCCAATACCCTCTGGCTGTCCTCTACAGTCTAAAATGGCCTCCTATAGATGTGCCATGACAAAAATGTAGAATATCCTGAGGATAACCTGGTCATTACAAAATTTCCGCATATATGGATCATCCAAACATAATATTTAGCATCACTTTTAAGCTTATCAACCTGGGATCTAGATGCATCAAAAGGTACATATTGTTTGCAATCTAAACATTAGCAAGTGCACTAGGATTGTAGCAAGTAATGAGTAATTTTTAAGAATAGGATATCGTCTCCACAGGAAATTTAGATTTCAAGTATCAATTCACAAAATTATAACCATTTAAGCCACACAAATTTGGAAAGGGAGTTATAACATACAAAAGCAATAAACCAAAGCAATTAAGAGTAAGGAAAATTTGTAGAAAACAGATCAATGAATGCAATGTGAGATGAGAAATGGATTGAAAGGTAGTTAGGAATTTACTTCACAAGAATGTCAATATTAATTCAATTATGCTTCTGAACATTCAAGAACTTGGTTAATTAACAATTAGTTTCACATTTTAATAGCCAAAGGTTAATCCCTTAACTCATTGACCCTAACAAGTAACTAAACCACCCTAATCCCTTAGGTGAAGTTCAATTTCATGTTGCATTAAGACTTGCAACATTAGGATTGCAGAATTAAGTGTACTTATCCCTAAGAAACCCCTAATTCTAGTTGTTTATTCAGATCAGAGAATCAAATCCAATTCCTATTGGCAAATGTTCCTCTAAGGTTAATCAAATGAATTCCCATTCAATGATTATGTAAAAATGCAGAATTAACAACTCAATTAATCCAAATACTCGAACTTCAGAAGTGAGAATCAAATCAATACATCAATTCGAGTTCCATAAACTTCTAACTACAAGAAACTACTCAGACGTGGGAGAAGAGAAAGAGAAAGAAGAAGAAGAAGAAGAAGGAAAACTCCAAGAAGCCATGGCCGAGAGCTCCAATCCGATTCCTCTTGGTGGAAGCTTCAAGACTTGACCCCAATCTTCTCTCTCAATCTCTCTCAACAAAAATCTAACAGAAAAATTGAAAAATAAAACCGAATCCCCAAAAATCTGAGCGCTTCTGGTATTTATAGAGATTTCCAGATTTGCGCGTTATCACTTTTCTCAAAAATAGTAGCTACGCAGAAGGTTAGTTGGTTGCGCGTTAACACTTTTATGTGAAAAATGGCCAAGGGCAACTTTGCTGAATTAAGAGCTATCTGGAACTATCACTCTTGCTGATCAAAGTGTCACCATAGAGCTCAAGTAGTTGCGCATTATCACTCTTATATATAAAAGTGATAACGCTGATCATGCTGAGGCTTCTCTGGAACTCTCACTTTTCCTGGCAAAAGTGTTAACGCCTAGGCTTCACTTCTTCTTTGAGCTCTGGAGTGACTTTTACTGACAATAGTGATCACGCCCAGCCTGCATTTCTTTGTTTTTGTGTTTTAGAGTCCAGACTTGCTACTTTCCTCTTCCTTTTCATCAAGCCTCCATTTACATGATCCTTGCTCGAATTGTTCCTTTAAAAACAAGATTAAAGACTTAATTTCTAAGCAAAAATTCCACAATTGCTAAAATAACTAAAATAACTACAAATTGAAAGAAAATTTCAAATCATTCTCTTTTTCTGAGTTTTTCTGCTTTCTTCATATATTTTCCTTATCAATTGAGTTAGAATTATGCTAAAATATCAGTAAAAATATGGATTCATCACCACCCCAAACTTGGATTGTTGCTTGTCCTCAAGCAAATCAAGCTAAACCAAGGGTAAATAAAGGCATGTCAGCAAACCAAGGCATGTTTTCCACTGCAAACAGCTTTTCATTTGGAAATTCTTCATTTATTTCCAAGGATTCAGTGGTTAAACTCTCTAATGACAGTCTGGATAAGTGGTCAGCAACCCTATTTTCCTTTCCTTTCTTGTCTCTAATTTTCAGCTAAAACTCTTGCAGCAGTAGAATCCACCTTAGCAGCCTTGGTTTTGCATCCTGCTTTGACAATAAGTATTTAAGTGTAGAATGGTCAGTGTATACAATTACTTTTGAACCCATTAAATATGATATGAACTTATCAAAGGCATATACAATAGCTAGAAGCTTTTTTTTTGTTGTTGCGTAATTCACTTGTGCAGGGTTTAGCACTTTGCTCGAGTAGTAAATAACATGCAATTTCCTATCTCTTCTCTGTCTTAAAACAGCACCCACTGCATTATCACTTGCATCACACATAAGTTCAAAAGGTAATTTCCAATCTGGTTTTGCAAGGATAGGTGCAGAAATCAATTTTTCTTTTAAAACAAAAAATGCATGCAAGCAATTATCATCAAATATGCAATCAGCATCCTTTACAAGTAAATTACTCAGGAGTTTAGTAATTTTGGAAAAATCTTTTATAAACCTTCTATAAAAGCCAACGTGTCCTAAAAAACTTCTAACTCCCTTAACATTGATAGGTGGAAGCAGTTTACTAATGACTTATATCTTAGCTTGGTCCACCTCCATTCCTTTTTTTGAAATTTTGTGACCAAGAACAATGCCTTCTTGTACCATGAAATGACACTTTTCCCAGTTCAAGACCATATTAGTATCTTAACATCTCTGCAAGACAATAGATAGATTAGCTAAGCAATCATCAAAAGAATCACCAAAAACAGATAAGTCATCCATGAACATCTCTATAATGTTTTCTACCAAGTCAGAAAAAATAGAAAGCATGCACCTTTGGAAAGTGGCAGGGGCATTACATAAACCAAAAGGCATTCTCTTATATGCAAAGACTCCAAATAGACATGTAAATGTAGTCTTCTCTTGATCCAAAGGATCCACTGCTATTTGGTTGTATCCTGAATAACCATCAAGGAAACAATAGAATGAATGTCCAGCAAGTCTCTCCAACATTTGGTCTACAAATGGTAGTGGAAAATGGTCCTTTCTAGTTGCATCATTTAATTTCTTATAGTCAATACACATGTGCCAGCCAGTAATAGTCCTAGTAGGGATGAGTTCATTCTTTTCATTAGCTACAACAATCATGCCCCCTTTCTTTGGGACAACTTGGACTGAACTCACTCAATTGCTGTCAGAAATTGGGTAGATTATTCGTGCATCTAGCAGCTTCATGACCTCTTTCTTAACTACCTCTTTCATAGTTGGATTCAACCTTCTGTGTGGCTGCACAATAGGCTTAAAATTCTCTTCAAATAAAATTATGTGCTTACAAAATGAAGGATTTATACCTTTCAGATCTGCAATACTCCAGCCAATTGTAGATTTGTGTTCTCTTAAGATTCACAATAGTTTTTTCTCTTGTTCTTCCTTAAGCTCATTGTTGATGATGACTAGATTCTCATGGTTCTCATCAAAGAATGCATACCTCAGGTGGGAGGAAGTTGTTTCAGCTCTATCTTCTGTTTTTCCTCTTCTTTAACATCCTTTTTCAGTTCCTCCTTCACTGAATTTTCTGCAGGTTTTTGAATTAGCAGGGCTTCTAATTACTGCTCCACTTCCATGATGTATTCCTTATTCAGAATTTCAGAATTGACATTCTCTACAGATATTATTTCTGCTAACACAACATTTTCATCAAGCTCATTAATAGAATAAGGTGGAATAATAGAATCTAAAATGTTTATCTTCATGCATGTACTATCTTCCAAAGGATATTTTAAAGCTTCAAATACATTAAATACCACCTTCTCATCTTGAACTCGAAGCATAAGTTCACCTTTTTGTACATCTATCAAAGCTCTCCCTGTTGCAAGGAATGGTCTTCCTAATATCAAGGGAATATTAGCATCTACCTCCATGTCCAAGATTACAAAATCTGCAGGGAAAATAAACTTGTCAATTTTAACTAACAAATCTTCAACTACACCATAAGGATAAGTGTATGATCTATCAGCCAACTGCAATGTTATGTTAGTGGACTTCACTTCCTCTATGCCAAGTTTTTTCAGAACAGCCAATGGCATCAAGTTAATGATTGCCCCTAAATCACATAGTGCTGTTCCAACTGTGCGGTTTCTTATTTCACAAGGGATGCTGAATGATCCAAGATCTTTTAGCTTTTGAGGAAGCTTCCTCTTGAGGATTGCACTGCATTTTTCTATCAAAGGTACAGTCTTATCATGTTCCAACTTCCTTTTTTTGGAAAGTAGCTCCTTTATGAACTTTGCATATGAAGGCATCTGCTCTAATGCCTCTGCAAAAAGTATATTCATCTGCAGTTTCTTAAAGACACTTAGAAACCTCTCAAATTGTTCTTCTTGCTTTGGATTTTGAACCCTTTGAGGATATGGTAGCCTCTTGTATTTTTCTGGGTCTATAGGCTTGTAAGATTCTTCAAAAAGTTGTTTCTTTGTCTTCCTCTCAAAATATATAGAGCTTCTACCTTTTTCTCTGCATTATCTTTCTTTAGTAATTTGAAATTTCCATGCTGTAGGTCTTGCTCAATTCTCCTTTCTTCTGTTTCATTACTGTCTTTCTTTTCTGTAGCTTTTGGGCTTGCCACTACATCACCACTTCTAGTAGTAATTATTTGACATTTTTCCTTAGGATTGACTACTGTACTGCTGGGAAACCTTCCCTCTTCTTTGCAGGACAATTGCTCAGCCAACTGTCCAATTTTTGTTTCCAGCTTCTTCATAGAAGCTTCTTGGTTCTTGAAGTTTGTTTGGGTCACCTTCATGAATTGCAATAATGTTTCTTCTATCCCATTCACCTTCTCACTCAAGGGTCTTGCATTTGAGTACCCTTGATTTTTCTAAAACTATGCAGAGGAATTCCCTCGAAAGTATTGCTGTTGTGTTGAGGTACTGCACTTGGAAAAGGTGCAGAACTTGTATTTCCTTTTGCATTTGAATTCTGTGGATTCCATTTGTAAAATTGTTGCTGCCCTCTATTGTTATTAGACTGAAAACGAGGTGGATATGGTTGTTGTGGCCTTTGGTAATTGTTCATATAACTAATTTGGTCAGCTTGTTCCACAGTTGTAGGGTCACAATCTCCATTTGCATGGTTGCCACCACAGAAATCACAAATCAGTTGTGCATTTGGCATACTACCAATCTGCATGTTGATAATTTGTTGAGTTAATGCAGCAATTTGTTCAGAAAATTGCTGGTTCTGCAACTGGTTTTGAACAAATAAAGCTTCTATGGATTTTGCATCATAGCCTCCTCTCCTTGCAGCTTGCCTTTCATTCACATGTTGATACATGAAAGATGCAACCATTTCAATAATCTGCTGAGCTTCCTTCAATGTCGTTGAACTCAGTGATCCTCCAGCTGCTGTATCAATCATAGTTTTAGTTGCAGCAGTCATCCCATTGTAGAAGGTTTCCAGCTGCATCCACTCAGGTATGCAGTGATGAGGACACTTCCTTAGTAGCTCTTTGTACCCCTCCCATGCCTCATATAATGGTTCTCCATCTTGTTGAACAAATGAAGTAATCTCCCTTCTGATTTTTGCAGCTCTTGAAGGAGGAAAATACTTAATCAAAAATTTGTTCACCAAATCTGCCCATGTAGAGATGCTGCCCTGTGGCTAAGCTTGAAGCCAGCACTTGGCTCTGTCTCTCAAGGAGAAAGGGAACAATCTCAGTCTGATTGCTTCTTCACTGACCCCATTTATCCTAATTGGGTCACAAAGCAATAAAAAATTTGAGATATGTAAGTTAGGATCATCAGAATTTCCACCTGAGAACTGATCCTGTTGAACAAAATGTAATAAGGCAGGTTTAATCTCAAAATGATTAGCTTGGATAGTTGGTCTGATTATAGAAGAATTAAAGCCTTGCAGATTAGGAATTGCATAATCCCCTAAGGTTCTATTCCTGTTTTGGTCTGCCATTCCTATTTCTGGTTCTGGTTCTAGTTGCCTCAAAGGTGTAGGTATTCTTTTTACTTTAGAAGTGTTCTTATTCTTTGGAGCAGGGACAACCTCTAATTCACTATCAGAATCTATGAAATTTTTCAATCCAGTCTCTCTTCTAAGTCTTCTTAAGGTGATATCTATATCAGAATCAAAGACTAGAATTGATTTATTTTTATTTCTACCTCGCATACACAAGTCAAAATGAAACAAAATTAGACTATAATCAGTATTCAGAAATACACAACAGAAATTATGCAAAAGCTATCAGTAAAAGCATATAAAAACTCAAGTCTAGCAGCTGCAGAACTGTAAAATCATGTAGAAATTATGCAGAATGGAAATTACAATTATACAAAAAAATAAAAAATGAAATTATGCAGAAAATGCAAAAACTTTATGCAGAAAACAGCAGAAATTATGCAGAAAACTGCACAAGATGCAGAGAAATTATGCAAAAAAATATGAAAGCAAAACAACAAAAATAAATGCTCAATCTAGCTACCTTTCTGCTACTAATGATATTGAAAAACAAATTCCCCGACAACGGCGCCAAAAACTTGTTGTTTGCAATATAAACACTAGCAAGAGCAATAGGATTGCAACAAGTAATAAGTAATTTTTAAGAATAGGATATCGTCTCCACAGAGAATTTAGATTTCAAGTATCAATTCACAAAATTGTAACCATTTGAGCCACACGAATTTGGAAAGAGAGTTAGAACATACAAAAGCAATAAACCAAAGCAATTAAGAGTAAACAAAATTTGCAGAAAAACAGATCAATGAATGCAATGTGAGAAAATACATTCAACATACACCTCCATGCAATTCTCAATTAAATCAGAAAATACACTCAACATACACCTCTGAAAAGTAATAGATGCATTGCATAGGCCGAATGGTATCCTTTTATAAGCAAAAGTGTCGAAAGGACAGGTGAAAGTGGTCTTGTGTTAGTCCTCAGGAGCAATATGAATCTGCATGTAACCAGAGAAATTATCCAGGAAGCAATAATGGGATTTACCTGCTAACCTCTCTATGACCTGATCAATGAATGGGAGAGGGAATTGGTCCTTTCTAGTAGCCTAGTTGAGTCACCTATAATCAATACACACTCTCCATTTGTTGGCAACTCTAGTGGGAACCATCTTATTCTCCTGCTTCTATACATAGTAATCTCATACTTCTTAGGCACCACTTGTACAGGTGAAACGCATGTACTATCAGAAATAGGGTAAATGATCCCAGTCATCAGTAGCTTGGTCACCTCCTTCTTTACTACATCAAGAATGGTAAGATTGAGTCTTCTTTAAGGCTGTCTCACTGGTCTAGACTCATCCTCCAAGTGAATCTTGTTCATACATATAGTTGGATTGATTCCAGGAATGTCAGTCAAGGTCCAACCAATGGCTTTCCTGTGCACCTATAGGACATGCAGTAGCTTCTCCTCCTGGTCCTTCAGAAGGCTGCTGGAAATAATCACTAGGAACTTTTGCTATGCATCAAGATAGGCATATTTAAGGTGGTCTGGAAGAGGACTCAACTCTAATGAAAGTGGCTACTGAACAAGTAATAATGGAGCTGTGGGGTTGTAGCAGCCATGGATATAACAGAATCTGGACTTGCATCTACAATGGAAGGTAAAACAACAGAAGATATGGTAGTATCAATATCAGCACAAATGGAACATATGCCACTATTACAGGTGCAGTTTGGTAAAACATCAAAGTCTAAATCTGAAAACTGAGACAAATCAAAGTCTGAATCCAAATCTACATCTACATAAGAACCTATAATATCAATATCAACATCTTTATCTACTACAACATCTACATCAACTACATCTATATCTAAATCTACATCAACACATACAACATCAAAATCTCTCTCTACTCTTACAACATCAACTAGAAAAATAGAATGATCAGAAAACATCGAATGGCTCTCAGCTGGATGTCTCATGACATCAAAAATATTGAAGTGAATTGTGTCATCTCCAAACTCCATAGACAATGTGCCTGTATAAACATCAAGCTTGGTCTTCGCAGTCATCAAAAATAGTCTACCCAGAATCAAAGTTGAGTTCTCATCTTGCATATCAAGAATGTAAAAACCAGCTAGAAAAATCAATTGGTTAACTTTTACCAACACTTCTTCAAGTACTCCCAAAGGTTGATTTGTGCTTCGGTTTGCTAACTGAATGATCACACTGGTTGGTTTCAAGTCTCCCAAATGCGACATTTTATAGACGACTGATTGCATGACATTAATAAAAGCTCCCAAGTCCAGCAAAGCACTAGCAAAAGAAGAATCTCTAATTGTGCAGGGAATAGAGAATGTTCCTAGATCACCGCATTTCTGTGGGAGGCTAGATTGGGACAAGGATGAAACTGTCTGGACTTTTCTCTTTTTCAAATTCCCCTTATAAGTACAAAGCTCCTTCAAGAATTTTGCATACCGAGGAATCTATTTAATAGCATCCAGCAAGGGAATATTAATCTCTACCTTTTTTAAGGTATCCAGCAACTCTTGATCAATCTCTACTCTCTTTGATATAGGAGCTCTGGATGGAAAAGGAAGAGGAATTTGCTGCTGTTGCATAGAATTATCTAGGACTCTCTCTTCCTCTCCACTACGTTCACTGGACTGCACACATTTATCTGGAACTATTTTGGCCTGCATTGGACAATTGGTCAGTTCTTTGCCAATTCACAAAGTAATAGCACTCACATTACCTTTAGGATTAACCACAAGTTGAGAAGGAAGTGCTCTAATCACTTATTGCTACAAATTATTCACTGAGGTAGCTAGCTGTCCAATTTGGGTCTGTAAGTCTTGAATGGTGGCTGAAACGTTCTGCTGAAACTACAGACTCTGAGTGGCCATCTGGCTTATCAACTCCTCCAAGGAAGGTCCACTACTGGAGGCTATTGTTGAGCTTGGTTTTGTTGTGCAGGCTGCTATCTCAAAGGAGGGGGCAAATACTTTGGTTGCCGCACAGGGTGGTGTACTGGTTAATGGTATAGAGGATGATGTGCAGGCTGCTATTGCTGGTGATAAGTGTACTTTTGTTGCTGCTGCTGTGGTGCTAGCCCTAGATCATACCTCAGATTGGGATGATTTCTCCACCCTAGATTATATGTAGGGGAGAAAGGATTATATTGCTACTGAGGATGCTACTGCTGGTGGCTCTGATAAGGAAGGTGTATGTCTGCTACCAAGTGAGAAGATACACTCGATGTCTCTTGTAGCTAAGGACAAGCATCCATATAATGATCACCTGCACAAATACCACACGTTTGTTGGATCTATGGCACTGCCTGGCCATGGCCAATTGCCTCACCAAGGAAGTTAATTCAATAAGTGATGAATCCACATTTTATCATGTTTTTACTTGTCTTTTTAGTTTTCCTTAATAGAAAAATTAGACTTATATAGTGTAAATAGTACAAAAATTACATTTTGAGTAAAAATCATAGGTTTATTAATTTTTAGTTAATTTGCATTTAATTATATAGATATAGATTACAATTTTAATTTTCTTAATAATTTTGCAGAGTCCCCAAGTTAATTTTTGAGATATCTTGGCCCTTGGATGAAGGTTGGCTTCAAAATAGCCACTTTCAAGAGCAAAAGTGGCAACTACAGCAAGTTTGGAAATTGAAGGACCCAAAGTAGCCACTATTGCCTCTCATAGTGACCACTCCAGGGAGTTCCAAGATGCCGTTTGGGAAGCATTTCTATGCGTGGACACTATTGGCTCTCAAAGTGGCCACGCGCACCAGAGTAGCCACTTTCAGCACAAAAAGTGGCAACTCCAGAGAAGTGGCAAACCTTTCATCCTGCGCGTGGACACTCTTTTGGCCCAAAGTTGACACTTTCAAAGCAAAAAGTGGACACTTTGCTGACATGGCATCCAATATAAATAGGTTTTAGGAATTAGGGTACGACACTTTTTAACACTTTTACACATTTTTCCTTTGCCAAATTGAGACAATTTCCCAGAACATTGGAGTCTTGGGTGACAACCAAGGGTTCTCTATAGGTTTTAATTTCCAATTTTCCTTTTGATTTTTGTTGAATTTACATTGATGCTGCTTACGTTCTTGAATTTCTTTCTTTCATTTGTGAAGCCCATCTATATGGAGGGCTAAACTCCCTTGTAATTCCTAGTCAATGCACATGAATCTGGAATTCTTGGGATTAATTGCAATACAAATCTTTCTTTCCTTGAATTTATTGACCCCAATCTTTGAATGAAATGGAATTTGCATGAAGGGAACATTTCTTAATGAACCCTAAATTACCCAACGAAATTCTAATTCAAAATTGCTTAATTTTGATTAATCTTTGAGGTTGCTTAATCTTAGGGATAGAGATTGGAGCCCATTAAGATGCTTAATTTTAATTGGGATGTTAAAGTTAATTTTTGCTTGTTAGATTAACTTAATTCAAGGGAAAGAAAGGGGATTATTGAATCATTTGAAAGAATAAGGATAGAACTCATTGATTGACTAGGATTACTGATGAATCCATATTTTTACTGATATTTTAGCATAATTCTAGCTCATTTAATAAGGAAAATATATGAAGAAAGCAGAAAAACTCAGAAAAATAGAATGATTGAAAGTTTTATTTCAATTTGTAGTTATTTTCGCATTTGTAGAATTTATGCTTAGTTCTTAAGGAATTTATCTTGTTTTTGAAGGAATAATCTGAGCAAAAGTCATGGAAATGGATTATCAATGGAAAGGAAGAGGAAGAATGGCAATGTTGGACTCCAAAATACAAGAATTATGGATGCAGGCTGGGCGTGATCACTATTGTTAGTGAAAGTGATCATTCCAAAGCCTAAATGAGAAGAGGAGCCTGTGCGTAATCACTTTTAGTTACAAGAGTGAGCGTTGCCAGTGTGCGTTATCACTTTCGCCAACGAAAGTGAGCGTTCCAGAGAAGACTCCATTCCTGATGAGCTGCGCGTTGTCACTTTCGCCAACGAAAGTGAGCGTTCCAGAGGCACTTGTATCAAGACAGCTTGCCGTGATTACTATTACTCACGAAAGTGATCACGCGCAGCCCTTTGACCTCCTGCGTTGCCACGATTATGAATAAAAGTGAATGTTCCAGAGAAGCCTTCAACTCTGCAAGTTGCGCGTGGTTACTCTTGCTCTTGAAAGTGAACACGCGCACTACATAAAGCTTCTGCGTGGTTACTCTTGTGAAGAAAAGTGACAACGCGCAGAACTGGGGTTTCTATATATACATGATTGAAGCGCGAAAACGGGGATCTTTTTCTCATTTTCTGTTTTGTTAGTTAGATTGTCGTTGAGAGAGAGTGGAGAGAAGATTGGGGTCGAAGCTTGAAGCTCCAAGAAGAGGGATTGGATTGGAGTTCGTGGCCATGGCTGCTCTGCATTCTTCTTCATCTTCTTCATCTTCTTTCTCTGTTTGTGTTGCAATGTGTGCTTAATTTCCCATAGTTAGGGGTTTATGGAACTCGAATTGATGTATTGATTCGACTTTATCTTCTGAACTTTAAGTTCTTGGATTAATTGAGTTGTTAATTCTGCTTTTCATGCAATCTTTGAATGGAAATTCATTTGATTAATCAAGAGGAATCTTTACCAATGGGAATTGGATTGTTTGCTCCGATCTGAATTGGCAACCAGTGTTTAGGGATTTCTTAGGGATAAGGAGACCTAATTCTGCAATCTTATAGTTCTAATTCTTAATGCAACCTGAAATTGAATCTCACCTAAGGGATTAGGGAGGTTTAGTGGATTGTTAGGGTCAATGAGTTAAGGAATTAACCTTTGGCTAGGTATATGTGAACTGATTGTCAATTATTCAATTGCTTGAATGTTCAGAGGATTTAATTGGATTGATATTGATATTCTTGTGAAATAAATTCCTAACTATCCTTCATTGCTATTTCATTTCATCACAATTTTATACTCTGTTTGTCTGCAAGTTCTTTACCTTTAATTGCTTTGGTTTAGTGTTGTTATATGATACAAATCTCTTCCCAAATTCGTATGGCTCAAATGGTTATTTTTCTGTGAAGTGGTACTTGAACCTAAATTCCCTGTGGAGACGATATTTGGATCTTAAATTTACTTATCACTTGCTGCAATGCTAGTATACTTGCTAGTGTAGATTGCTAACAACAATTACTCATTTTAATTGATTGAATTTCATTAAGTCACATTTCGTTCTTGATTTAAATATGGAAATTAACAAAAATTCCCCCCATTTTACTTGCTTTAAAATCCATGTTTACACTTGTTCGATGTATGTTCCCAACCAAAAATTCCCTGGACACAACATAGGATGACACCCTAGTATTGTATTCATTTCTTGCATATTTGATAAGGATTAACGACAATCTTTTGCATGAAGAGTAGCTAAATTCGTTTCATCAGTAAGCTTATTCTTCAGCCTTTGGTTATCAACTCCAGCAACATTGTTTGTCGTTGCCTCATGTACAGCTTTTGTGGTCATGTTTCTAGAAGTGAATTGTTAAGAGTTCTCTGCCATGTTAGAGATCAAATACCTTGCAGCTGCAGGAGTTTTGTCCATCAAAGCAGTTCCACTAGCTGCATCAATCATGTTGCGCTCCATAGGCATCAACCCTTCATAAAAGTATTGAATCAACAGCTACTCATTTATCTGATGATTTGGACAGGTTGCACAAAGATTGTAGAACCTCTCCCAGTACTCATATAAGGTCTCTCCTTGCAGATGTCTAATGCCACTGATTTCTTTTCTTATTGCTACAGTTCTGGATGTAGGAAGAATTTCTCCAAGAATCTCCTCTTCATGTCATTCCATGTAGTGATTGGTGTTGGTTGCAAGTAAAGCCAATCCTTGGCTGTGTCACATAATGAGAATGGGAATGCCTTCATCTTCACAAAATCTTCAGGCACATCCATTGGCCATATGGTAGAACAAACTACATGGAACTCCATCAAGTGCTTGTGTGGATCTTCTCCTACAAAACCAT
Source organism: Abrus pulchellus subsp. cantoniensis (assembly GCA_024086825.1). NCBI lineage: Eukaryota > Viridiplantae > Streptophyta > Magnoliopsida > Fabales > Fabaceae > Abrus > Abrus pulchellus. The sequence goes on along the minus strand of CM044053.1, from coordinate 14,155,170 downwards.
GAAATTTAGGAAGCAAATGAATCAGACCAGACTTTAGTTCATAACTTGCTGCACCCTCTTGTAATTGTGGCATTTGAATACACAATGGTTAGTAGCCAACATCAGGGGCAGCAAGCTCCTTCAAGGTCCTCTCCTGGTTGTTTGCCATGTTACTTGACTGTGAAGTAAACTGACTATGAGTAGTGTTGTGCTCTCTCTTCAATTTTAAAAGCATTAAGTGTCCTCTCAATCTTAGGATCAATTGAATGGAGTATGTCTGGATTAGACCTGGTCATGCAAGGTTAGAATCACAAAGACAACACACACTTCTTGAGTGAACAGTGTCATTAACAAAGCAAGTACCATCAAAATGCAAGATATGGGTGAAGCGAGACCTTGATAAATCTTTGTTTGGTACAAGATAACACCACAAAAATTTTTAAAATTTTTTGAATTGATTTGGTATGGAAACTAGAAGCCTAAAGTCAAGAAAAATTTGTTAATAAATGCTAAAAAAAATGCAATTTTTAAAAATCTAGGCAACCACAACTGGCGAAGCGAATTGCATTGCATAGGAAAATTTTTTTTTTCTACGCCAAATGCATATAAAATAAGCTCAATTGAGTTTTCTAGCAAAAGTTATGACACTTCCAAGTTTCACAAAATTTTTCTCTACCACCAAAGTATATCTCTTTTTCTACAAATGGTTTTCCAAATCTACCAACTTTACACTTTTAGTTTTTTGCCGTTTTGGGAACTTTTGCAGAGCCTAGGGTGGTCTTGGGTGACAGCCAAGGGTCCAACCTAGGGTTTAATTTCTATTTTTTTCTTACTTCTTTTCAATTTTTCATCTTGATATTATTAATTTCTCTTTAATTTTACTTTGTAATTGTGAGACTCATCCTTATGGAGGGCTAAATCTCTTGTAATCCTTAGTGAGTTCACTTAGATTCTTGAATTTCTGGGTTTGAATGTTAATACAAATCCTTTTCTTTCATGAATTTTTTCTTCCTAATCTCTTGAATTGAATCAATGGTTGAATAAGGGGGACATTGCTTAATTAACCCCAATTCATTTTAATCAGATTCTAAACTTGAATTGCTTAATTCTGGGTTTATTTTTAAGGTGACATAATCTTGGGATGAGAGATTAAAGTCTATTGAATTGCTTAATTCGTATGAAAACATAAGGTTAATTTTTACTTGTTAAATCAACCTAATTCTAGGAGGAGAGGAAGATTATTAAATCTTGAGAGGAATAGGAATAGAGTTTATATGAATGAACTAGGGGTTACTACATTTTATTGATTGAACTTTGCAATTTAATTTTCTGCTTAAGTTGATTGAACTTGAAATCACAAAACTCTCCTTTTTACTTGCTTTTTGAATACACTGCACACTACATGTTTGATATTTGGTTACTCATCCAATGATTCATGGGAGACAATCTAGGTTAGCACCCTAGTATTATATTAATTTTTGTTTATATTTTGATGAGAATTCGCGACAAATCTTTCGATCATTAGATGCAAACGCACATTGTTTCAATATCAATTATGCAAAAAAGGTTGTATGTTTGGGGGGAACTTTTGTGATTAATTCAAACAAAAATTGCAGAGGATTAAATCATGAACAACAAATGTAAATCGAATTAACAATGAAACGTAAATTGCGATGCAAGTAAAATCAATTACAATCAAACCAAAAATGAGATTAGACACCGAGAATGAGAAATTGAGAATGAAAACCGAAAAACACAATCCAAGATCCAGAACGCAAACACAAACGTGAATTGATTATATCGAATTTGCTTAAATCTCTTATGCACAACAAATCAACAAATCGACTATTTATTATACAATAAAGAAAAGGAGGCACAACTCAATTGAATTATACTTCCCATTCAATCACAAAATATAAGGTCAGAAAACAAACTCGAAGCAATCAATCGATCTTCCAATTCTTGTTCGAGCAAGTGCAATCCAAAACTTGTAACACAATTGAAAGCAAAATGCAGAAGAAAATAACTCGAAATTGCATAATTCTAAACGCCTTTTAACCATAAAATGTAGAGCAAGTGCAATGGAATTCTAAAAGGTGCAAGAGAATGAAAGAATAGGTAAAAAAAATGAGAGGTTTTTTGGAAGCGAAAAAGTTTACAAAACTGAAAAATAAAAAAATGAACTAAGTGTGCTTCCAAATCAGCCCCTGACCTCTATAAATAGTAGTCCAAAATGAATGAATAAAAAAAAATGGGTCAGGGCTGGGCCGAAAATAAATACAACAAAACCGCAAAAACAAAAACAATACAAAATCAATACAAAAGTCAAGCTAAAAGATTGAACTTCTAAAATTCGTAGAAAATAGCTCTGAACTGTAAACAACACGATTCATGTCCAAATTGAAGCTCCGAAAGTAAGGAATCCAATGCAAAAAGAATCAGCCAAAAAGGATATCTACAGAAAAAGTTATGGCCACATTAGTGAACAAAGGTCAAAATAGAAAACATGAAACTAAAAAAAAAAAGTATTTACAAAAGTTCCTAATTGATGTGAAAAATACAAAAACACACTAATGAAAGAAATAAGGGAATGAAAAAAACATCTAAAGGATGCAATAAGACTATAAATGTGAAAACAAAATATGAGTCATAAATAAACTAAAGGTATTTGTTCTAACTCCAATGCAGAAGTGATTGATTTATTATTATTTGCTTGAAGTGAATCAATTTTAAGAAATTAAGGTCAAACAAGTAATGTGAAAATTAATATGTTTTGATTAAATTCTAGAAGTTTCTGAAATATAATTTATTTTGTATTAATCAAATGCATGAAGGTTTTTGTTTGATCACTTAATTTAGATTGAATTTTCATTCAAATTCAAATTTTAATCCTTAAAATTAGAGTATTATCAATTTTTGAATTCAATGATTGAACGTTGTTAGTTTTCTCTTGATTCTTGAATTAACTTTTTAATTAATTGATTATCTCTTCTCATTTGAGATATTTTTCTATTGATTTTGTTAAATTCCCCATTTTAAATTCTAATTTAATACATTGCTTTGGTGATCCTTGAGATATGCGTCCCTGCTCCTCTCTTTGTTCTAATTTATGTTCTTGTGTGTACACAACGTGGTTTGCATTTTGTTTCCATTTGGGCCATGAGGTTCATAAAGCTGCACTACTGCCCACTTCTCTTGGCATTGTTACTCTTCCTCATCTAAGATTCTTAAGAAGGGATGCCCTTCAGCATCTCAACTCTCTTCTAGTTCTTGACATTGATTTTTGTTCCAAGCTTGAGTCCTTACAAGAATATGGGTTGATTTCTCTTCAACAACTTCGCATTTGCGAATGTCCAATGCTTCAGTCCTTGACAGAAAATAGCCTGCCACCATCTCTTTCATTGCTGGAAATGGAGGGCTGTCCTCTGTTAGAAGCATGGTATTTTGGCGTGAGAGAGAAACGTTGACACAAGATTACTCATATCCAGTCACAAAGATAAACGAACAAGTGATACTATGAGTTGTTGCAACTTGCAAGACAAACTTTGAACAATCGTGGAGATTTCAATAGAGTTGGTAGGCAATGTGCTTCTTTTAAGATGGAAAGTAAAGTGGAAATTTTCAGCTCTAGCCAAGGTTCAAGACTGCCAAGCTTTTAGGTATGGAGCGTAATAGAGCATTTTTATTCTTTTTCTTTTGGTGATTGTGTGTGTGTGTTAAATCACCGTTAGAATCCCACGTACTTAAAACAAGAGATGACGGAAAGTTGGGTAAGACGCCCCACCAGGCTGCGTTTGATGTTGTGGGGGTCATTTGTCTTATTAAATTGTTATTTGTTGTTTAATTTCTTCATACGACCGAATAACGGTATTCAGTGTCATATCATATTAATGAGAATTTAATCCAAAAATATTCTATATTCAATGACAACCGGGAAGCTGAAATTCTAGATTATGAATTTATAATTTTATAATGCTGCTAGTAAACGATAAAAAATTTCCAATATTCCAATTGTTGGATCATAGATAAATGAGGCGTATCCTATGGCTGGAGGGATACATGTTTAACACTAAAGAAATGAATGGTATTATATGCAACTGCAGTCAGGTACTGGTACTCTACCATTCAGGGCGAAGAACCTAGTTTGTTTTCCCTTAAAACATAAAGATGAAATTTCCAGAGTGGTTGCTTGACAATGGATTTCCTATGGGAAACGGTAAGGAATGGAAGACTATTCTGAAAAGAAAAGAATAACAAAGCATCATCAACCGCCAGTAACAACTGTAAAATTACAGAAAGAATAAAATATTTAACTATATTAATAGTGAAGTATATAAAGCAGTCACATGGGTTCCAAAAAATAATAAAGCAGCCTACTGAAACTTCACTTGCCCACCCCCCACCCCGTTCATAATCTTCCAACGGTAACACTTCCAACCAAAAACAGAATTATACTACCCCGTTAAAAAAAAACCCCATTACAGGGTCCACCCTACCCATACACTTCGCTTCAAATGTATGGATAATTCCCAGATATTTCCATTACATTCTTCTCATCTTTCGTTCCAACGAAATCAATGTCCTCCCGTTCGTAGCTTCAACCGAAGACGAAAAATCGAGATTATTAAACGTCATCTACTACCGACACAAACATCTAGATATTAAAATATCCTCCATGTACATACAAAAAATCCAAAATTTAGGCCAGGCATCTTCTTACATTAATAATTCTTTTACCAGTTTTTATCTCATCAAGCATGAAAACAATCTGATCCCTCCTTAGTCTAAAGACCATCTTAAGAAATACACTATGTCCTAGCCAAGCTGCCATCTGGCTTAGATTCTGTTCTAACATAGGTAAGACCACGAGTAGCAGGAGCAGTAACACTGCCGGTATTCAAAGATGAACTATTGTCAGATCCCGGAGCGTCCCGCTTCCATTGCAAGCTCCTGGCACCCAGTTTAATTGGGGGCCGAGGTCTAAATGCAGCAGGGATACCTCTTGGAAAGGGAAGTCTGGAAAACCTCGCAGAAGGGAATGGAGACCCCCTAACAATGCGTGGCCATGCCATAGCTGGAGCTGATTCTTGATGTGCAGCATTTTTCTTAACAACCTATGATAAATGAGTAATTGCAAAGCAATTTAGTTTACCAACCTTGACTTTAGCTTAAAATCTACTAAAATTAAGCTCATATAACACACATTATTATCACACATATTTTCATATCAAGCCAGCAAAGATGAATTATCCTGACACAATTTATTTCACTAAAACTGCATGGATGCCACCACATTGTACAAGTTAACAATTGCACTGCACCACTGATGTTATAAAAGTGTAAAAGATTTTACATTTTAACCAGGATCAACACGACCTAGATGCATGAACTCCGTTTTGACGTTTCTATACAAGTCCTCGTGAGGGCCCAGTTAAAAAAGGAAAAAGAACGGAAAGTCATTGTGCCAGTTTAGGACAGAGGTCCAAAATCTTCTCGCCAAATCTAAAAATGGATATTTAGTGTTCATATGACAATCCCAATTAAGATGTCATTTAGTTCCTAGTGCCAACATAAACTTGGAAGTCAAAAAATAAAACTACCACTTTTTTATGTTTGTCAGGTACTCCTACACCAGAAAGGACAATACAACCAACTGAAGTAACGAAAAAGTTCATCATCCGATAAGGCTAAATGTGCCACAAACATATTAATTGTGATTATCAAAATTTACAACCTATAAAGTGAAAGAATAAAAAAGGGAGAGAAAAATACCTGAAGCAAACTAAAAACAAAATGTAGGGGGAAAACATATACATAACTAGAGTATCAGGCGGTGATAAATACCTTCAGAATACGTGACATAAAAGAAGTGCCATCCAGAGACAATGCATTATCTGCTGCTGCTTTTCGCATGAACTCAACATAAGCTGCCCTGCTCAAGTATTCATGAAATAATAAATTCACAAACAAAATATACTGAATATGAGTGAAACAAAATTTTGACACATCTTACCCTTTTGGCTGCCCCGTTGCAGCATCAGTAACAATAATCACTTTCAACACCTCACCAAATTTATTGAAATGCCGAGACAGGCCATCTTTGGTTGCAGCAAAATGAACCTGTGACAAACAACTGCACAAGTCAAATAAATCCTACATACTCTGAAGTCTGCCCTCCCACACCAAAATTAAAAAGAGTTATTACATTGCTAACAAAAATGGTTCTAGAATCAGCATCTTCTAAAGGGCGTCCAGCAGCACTTGAACCTGAAAATACATAAGATGCAATCAATCATACACCTGATAAATTGCCCAAGTCATCAAACAATATATTTAAAAACAAATAAAAGAAAAATAGAATACACTGCAAAATGTGAAAATATGTAACAGCCCCTTAACCATAATAAAATTATTTAACCAGCCAGAAATACAATTTCCAAGTAACTCAGAAACAGGAATTTCCAGCAGTGTTTAAAACTCACCAGAAGCAGACAATTGTGCCTTGCTAGACACTTTCTGAACATCAGGAGCTGGGTTGACCTGTTAAAAGTAATGATATCAACAAAAGTAATCTACAGTTAAACACTCATGCAAGTCATATTTACTAATTTTCTGGTAAAATACATTTTATTTTACCCTCTTGTAAAATCCTTTCTCACGTTACTTCCCAGAAGTTTTTCATCATCACTTAACCCTACGTAGTTTGGTTTTGTACAAACCCCCCCCCCCCCACCCCCCCAAGATACTTATGTTTTGACTTAACTGAAATAGTAACATTTTCACTTCAAACCAAGTATCAAGGTTAAGTGATGAAAAAAAAATGCTTAGAGACATAAGTCAAGAATGAACTAAGCTTCAAGGAGGTGAGAAGTATTTTACCCTAAATGTTAACACAGAATCCATATCTCATTATTTAAGCAAGCGTGAACAACTCACATTCCCATTACTAACTTTAAAAGTGTTGGCATTGTCCTTCGCCAGCCGCAAACTAGATCTGGGAGCTCTTTCATTCTCAAAAGCTTTTTTACCATCTAATTCTGCAATCTCTCTTGGTTCCTGATGTGGTGGTGGCTTCCAAGTATTTACATTAACAGAAATATTAACTATCTTATGAGAAGAGTTATGTGAAGCAGCAGGTTGCTCCTGTTCACGATTCCGTTTTTGGCGCAAAATATCATCAACATTTTTCGCTACACTATACTGCACCATCAATGAATCATTGCCCCTGTTTCCAACAGAGGAGCTGATCTGAGAAGCTCCAGTCATCCTATGATCCATGACATTAACATCACCAAACCCTTCATTATCTGAATTAGAATCAGAAGGAAAACCAGTTTCATTTTCCATAATAGTTGTATTTGCAGCATACTGCCCATTGTAGTCACCTGTTTGAAGATAGAATGATTGGTTTTGCTCCTGATGTTGGTAATTATCTTCAAGTTGACTGTTATCATCTGATATATCCATACCACGACCAAGTCTATCAAATACACTTCCAGAGGATTTGGATTTTATTACATCTTCGGCAGCTTCAGCCACGGCCTTGATCACTGTAGCCATTGGATTTGCCACCCTGGAAGCAGGCTGCATCCGCTGTGAACGTTCAACCAAGGATGAATCACCAGAGGATGTAGAAACCACAGAACGAAGACGTTTTAAGGAAGGCTCCACTGATGTTCCTGAAGTGGATGTCCTTGAAGTAGCCACTGCATCTCGCACAGCAAATTGAAGCAGTCGTCGAGGAGCAGCAATATTAACTTGTGAGACATCCCTCTGTTAAAGTAAGTTACTCAGTTAGATGTTTGAAAGCAAAGGATCAACTGCTTTATTATTTTAGTATAAACAAAATACAAAAATGAAGACAAAAATAAGCTAACAAGTACAACTGAGTTGTGATTTTATCTGTGTACGTATAGCACTTGCTCTGAATTAGTACAACTTGAGTTGTGATTTTACTGGGTGATGGAAAGAGACACAACTTTTCTTTTATAAAATCAAAATTTGTGTCTTTGAGTACAAATAAAATATATGCGTTCAGCTTAATGCAATTATTGCATTTCTCTTTGACATATTTCATCAATCTAAGCAAATTTTCCAAAATGCAAGAATACAGCAATGGCATTTGGCATTAAGTTAAATTAAAATAATTAAATTAACCACTACACTACCTGTCAACGGTATAAACTCATTCACTTATATTGGCATGGCATAATAGGGCTTCTAAGAAGTGTTTAAACACCAAATAAAGAACTTAAGTTGAATAAAATGTCTCAGTAGACAGTAAATCAGGCGCAAATATTGTAGCAGTTCAAACCTTTGTCCTCTGTTGTTCATCAGCTCGGCCCCTTTTCCTCTGAACTGGAGGCTTAGGAGACAGTGAACGTGGACCGTGATTGGCTTTAGGTCTGGCATTTTCCTCCAAATGAGTATTGTCAACCACAGAGCTTCGAATAGGAGGAGGTTCAGCTTCTACCCTCAACAATCCTTTCCAATCTTTGTTATGCCGACTTCTAGATAATTTACTAGATTTTCCTCTCTCTGACTGTGAATTTAAATGCTGAAAATCATCGCCCCCAGCTTGAACCTCTGAAATAAGCTTTTTTTTAGGAGCTTCATCCTGCAAAGCTTCAGGTTGTACATACAAATTTAAATTCAAATCAAGATGATCCCACAGCCTGTTAACAAGATATGAATACAAGTTAGCACATAGTGATGAGTGTAAAAGCTTATATTTCTTGCAACTAATTAACCTTGAAGTTACCCAAGAAAGATTGATATTAAACTAAAATTACCAGGATACAAAAGAATCACTGTCATCTCCCAAAAAAACATTCAATTCATTCCTTGCTTGTTCTTTGCGCCTACCATTCCTCAATAGCACAATAACATATTCCTGCCGATGCACAAGCTAAAGTTAGTTGACTCAACAAAGTCAAATTAATCATAAGAAATTCTTAACGTCTCATCATAATTCCCTACAACCAATGGTTAATTCCAGTAAATACACCATATCTTCTATTAAAAAGAAAAATAAAAAAGTGAAATACCATATCCGGATGCAACACATTAACAATGACAAGATAACAACAATAATGGCTTACTTCTAATAATGAAATTCTGAAGTTATAAGACAGCTTAGAAAACTTTCAACACTATATTACATGATATAACTGAATGCTGAGCATCAATGCAACAAGAATTATCTCAGAAAATGGATTTTGTTATATGAATCAAAACAACATTGGACTATAACAAAAACAATGTCCAATAAATCTGTTTCAGGAGAAGTCTTCTTTAATGATTTCCCCTAAAATATTTTAGGGTCAAGTCTTCCTCAATCCTTCTTAATCAGATTATCTTCCATTTGATCTGCTTTTCTCACTGGAAGCTCTGTTGATTTCTCCCTTACATATCCAAATTACCTATTACAAGTTTTTATATCCAAAATTTTTTTTATTTATTAGCAAAATCTTTTAATCCCTCTTAATATAGGTTGCATATTCATTGATCTGTATTTTCACCTGAGTTTATATCTACCACAAAAGAAGGGACAGTCCAGTGTATGAGGCTCCCACCTAGTGGGATGTCGAGTGGTCAGCAGCCTTACCCACCCAGGCGGTGGCTGTTTCAGGATATGAACCTGTGAGCTCAATTCACAAGGCAACCTTGCCATTGCGCCAAGACTCACCTCAAATCAGACAAGTAAAATTCATTGAAAAGTTACTTATATTTTTCAAAATTGGATGAGTGAATGGAACATGCTGTGTGTGTCACACATTTTACAGCACAACAACAAGAAGCTCATTCTGCATGTGCATGTACACACACCTGCCAACCATATACAGAGTTCATAATCCAGAGTATATCTGCATCAAAGTTCCACCTAATCATAATAACAACTAGAAGGTCCATGATGTCACATATCAAAAGCAATACAACCACCAACACATTTTCAAACACAGTACACATGACACGATAGCCTCCAATGCTAATGCCACAAGAGGCTTCACTTTATTTTTTCAATAAACACATTTATCTTAACATTTCCACTAACATTTATCTACACTCCTAAATACACATTCCACAACTTGCAGAAAAACATTAACCATTCAAGCCACAATTTATACGGATTTTCCAACATAACTCCTTCTCCCACCGTTCAACTCATGCCACAGAGCATTCACAAACAACATTTCACACATCTAAGAGAAAATCACGATTAGCTCAACATAGGAAACCTCCAGGAGCCAACGTATCAATTAACAAAAGCAGAATTTCGCAATCAACACCAGACTTTGCCCTCAAAAACCAATTCGACAATCTAGAAATGCACAATATTCATTCGTACCACAAGAGTATCATCAGTGTAATCCCCCATGAATTCCTTGAGTTTCTCCTTCACACTCTCCCTTAGCTTCGCCACACCATCGGCGGTGAAATTCATCTTGAACGTCCGATCGCCGTCTCGATCGACGCTTCCCATCTCCAATCCCGAAATAAAATCACGGCAGACGAAAACCCTAACGAAGAGTCTCCCTCTCTTTCTCTTTCTCTACCAAAATCGCGATGCTATCGAAACCCTAACTAACTCTCGAACGTATCAAAATCTGCGACGAAAGAATCAGAACAGTGAGGAATCAGCGGATGCGAAAGGAAGAGAAAGAGGAGACTGTGTCGTGATTTTCTCGGGAAATGGACAGAAAATATTCGCGCAGTCATGGAAAAACCGCGCAGTTCCGTCTTGGCGGAGAGAGAATGGTAAAAAATGGCAGATATATTTATAGGAGACAGAGAAAGAGAGAAATGGGATTAGCAGAAAATGGAACCTAAAATACAGTCTCAGTCGGTTAGTGTATCCTCCGGAGTAGTACCACCAAGATGGCGCAAAGTGGATTGTTTGTTGGTGCGGTGTTTAATTGTAATGTACAAGACAAATTTATATTTTTTGGACAAATCTTCTTAATAAACTTTTTATCATTTTATAAAATACGTATTATATAAAAAATCATTTATTTATTATTTTCAAATGTCAAAATTATTTAATATTTTTATTATTCATTAAGAGAACTTATTATAACCATAACATATTTAGAATGATTATAAATTTTTACTCTTTTACGAAATCTTTTTAATTACAAAATAACGAAAATATTAATATATTTTTAAAATAAATGTATTTATTTTTATTTAATATATATTTTATAAAATATGACGAGAATTATTTGGAGGATATACGGAAAGATATTGCAAAGTTTTTCCAAAGTCATAACGTACAAGAATTTTTTTGTTCAGTTATAGTTTCTTAGTTATTCACGTAGCAATTCTTTTACTACTTTGTAATGTAAGTATTAAATAAAATTTATATTTATTATCTTAAAAATATATAATATATTAAATATTTTTATTTAATAAATAAAATTTTATAAAAAATTAATTTATGAAGGATATCCCTCAATTGACGGTGTAAAATTATTTTCTTCGATACTTAAACATTATGAAAGTAAATGGGTAGGTTCAAGTTATTTAAATTTATCAAGATCGCTATTTAGTAATAATAATACGAAAAGTAACAAAGTTTATTTGGTCAATTTAGTTACACATTACCATTTAGGCTGGATTAAAAATAAAAGTTAGTTTTAAATAAAATTTCATGCAGTTTGATCATACCTTTTCTTGAGGCATTTTTTCACTACATTTATACATTCTTAACGTATATTTGCTAGTTTGATTACCTACCAAATAGTGTACATATTATTTAGCAAATAACATGATTTTTAATTGTTTATTAAATTAAAATTAGTTGTATTTGACAGTTATTATTATATAGGATGTGACTTGGTCTAGTTGTAAAATTCAAGTTTCATGATTATGTGTTAAACAAATAAGGGATTAAGAAACAAATTATTATGGTAAATTACGAGGGATGAAAATCTTATATCTTACTTTTTTATCTTATTTAAATTATTTAAGTTACATTTTTTATTTTTTATTTTATAATTTTTTATATTAATCATAATTTTTTTATCATTATTCTCTCTTTTAGCAACTTTCTAATATTTTTCTCGATTCTAATTTTGTGTAAGGACAACTCTTTTTAATTTTGCACAATAATTATTCTCTAAAAACAAAATAAAAAATACAAGAAAAAAGTTAAATTGAGACTGTCCATATCTTTGCAACTTTTTACAAACATGAATAAAAAAATTGTTCAGTATTATTGATTAATCAAATAGATAATACACTTCACTAATTGAATATATTTTAAAAAATATTTGTTTTAGAAATAAAACTATTTCATTCAAGAAATTCTTAAAATCAGTGTAAAAAAAATAAATTGAGCACCAAAAATTTGTACTAGTTTACCCTCCACAAAAATCAGGCAGGCTTTGTTCAATCCTTGAAAATTCTTCAAATATTTTACCACAAAAAACTTCAATTTTTACAAATTATCTCTTTTGAAGAATTTTTGTACAAGTTTCTTTGGACTGAAAGCCAAAGTATCATTTTCAAGTGTTATTAGTTTTGATACTCTCAAATTTTTAATCAGCGGATAAATATACATATCAATTGTAATAAAAAGAAGTATTTAAATTTTTTTAGTATCAATATGATATTATATTTACAAGCACCTACTACTATTATTTTTTGAATGTTTTAAGTAGTTTCACATGTTAAAATTTATTGTGGTTGAAGAAAGTAGGGAATAAAGTAAATTAAGAATTGAAAAAACAAAATTAAAAAAAAAATCATAGAGCGAGTTTAATATGAACGAGTACCTAGAGTTTCAACTTTTATGATTGCTTAAATATTTCTCTATTCAATCATGTTAAAGCAATTCTTAATCACTTATTAAATATTATCACTATCTAATAAGTATATAATAATGATAGTCTTTTTTTATATGTTACTCCAATGAATAAAAGTATTAAAAAATATTAGATTTGTTATACTCAATTAAATGTTGAAAGTTTAGGGAATAGATTGATTTTCATAACTCAAAACTAAAAGAGGCAATTTAATTGGCTAAATAACAGAAATTGCATAACATAAAATTTATATTCAAAATAGTTTACATCACAAGAATCTGTCTTAATCTTATGACAACGAGTGTTTAGTTACACATACATAGTAATACAAGCATAAGAAATTAAACACCAAACACTCATAATCCTAAACAATAAATAAAGAAAAACTCCTATGACTGATTTGCTTTAAAGAAAACATCAACTTTGTAATGTAGCACATCACTTCATGGAGATTCTATGGAAACAAAGATCAAAATGAAAGATAGAAAAGATGCAGTTATTGAATGGTAAATGAATATGAAAATGGATGTGTAAGGTTTGTGCCTAAAAGAGATAAAGGAGGAAAGAGATCAATCTTCATAATGATAGATTAAAAAAAATAAAAAGATACTCTCAAATCTCTAAAATAGCTTTTTTATTAGCATTATAGGGCCTAACCATGAGACATCTTGAGCATTGAGTGTGAAGGAGGAGCACATTATGGACAAAGAAACTTCAACTTTCAACACAACTTGTGCTAGTATATAGCATAATTATGCTCATCACTTCAATATTAATTTGCTGAGATTTAGCACATGGTGTGCCCCTTTTGAGTAACTCTTAATAGAGGATATTGTTAGATGAGCATAAATTATGTTAAAATTGAGTACCCCCTTAATACAGAATGTTGCATCAAGAGCACATGGCATGCTAAGATTAGCATAGGTGTGCTCCATCTTTTTATGCTTCTCTTAAACTTTTAATCGATTTAATTTATTCTTTACTTTTTCCCTGTAACTTTTCTTTATAATTTGACATATTTTAATCAATTTATATTTGTCACCATTTTCTATGATAAATCAAGAAAAAAAATTAGCCAATTTAAGGTATTGTTTAGTAATTTTAATGTCAAAATAGACTAAAAGTCCACAAATAAAGTGCAAAATAACAGTTTATCACTAAGTCTCTTTTAAGTACTTGTAAAGAAATATTTTGAGTCATTATCTCCTTTTGTCTTTTCTTATAAAAAGGCTTAGCATGTAAAAAGTATAAAATATGTTTTTCCTCATCGCTTCTTGAAGTTTAATTCATACATTCTTCAAGAAATATCTTATTCTTTAATCAAATCTAACTATCAAATTCTCATGGTTTAAAAATGTATAAGTGATGAGTTGTAAAGATAGTAGGTTCTTTATAATGTTGTTTGTAATGTCCAAAATTTTAAATATCTGTTTTATGCTATTAATTGATTTTCTCGATTAATTTACATGAATAAGGTTAATAAGAGATTAATTGAATATTTATTAGAATTTAAATCTATGTTAATTAGGTAGACTAAAATTAAAAAAATTATAGTAACATTTCCTCTTAGGAGAGAGACCGATATAGTTTCAGTAATTTAAATTACTAGAATAAAATAATATTATTTGCCCTAGATCCAACGGTGGAAAGCCATCCACCACATCTTGATCCAATGATTCATAATCCATCTTATGGATCATTTGAGACCACAAAATTTATGAACCAATCAAAATTTGCCAAGTAACTTCATTCATCATGGCCACTTGGATATTTTGCTTTCTCTCATCTCTTTATAAAATTGATCACTTCTCTCCCTCATTCTCTTCTCCATCTTTCTCCTTTTCTTACCTTCATAAGCTTTTCTATCAAGCTCACCTACACTTGCAACTTAGAAACATCTTTGGAATCAAATTGGTGCTCAAAGGAGGTAGGGTTCTATCTATGTTTATATGCTTATATGGATGTGTATGCCTATCTTTTTCATGTTTTAAATCTTTTAATACATGATATATATGGTGTTTTTATGATGTATAGTTGGATTAATGGTGGTTTGGGTTAGTTTGAAGGTAGGTCAAATAGAAAAACAAAGAAAAGAAAGAAAACAGCAAGTCTGAAAACAGAATTTTTTTAGGATTTTCGTACAAATATACTATATCGACCAATTATTTACAGTTTAAATATTATTAAAATATTTTTAACTTAAACTATACATCCATAGATTTTTATACATATAAATTATTAAGCAATTGGATTAGTATAGAATTAGTTATGAATTTTTGAAGTTTGGGTTAAGTTTCAGATTTTGATTTTGGGCAAGTAAGCTTGCGTAAGACATAACTCGTTCCACATAACTTGGATTAAGGTGAAACAAAATTTGTTAAAAAGCTAAGATATAATAGTTTATATCATAAAAATTTCACAGTCCAATTCGTTTTGAGCAGTTCCCAGAATTTTTCCAAAGTTACCCCTAGTGCTATTGAATCAGAAACAGAGCAACCTATGTAATGCCTTGGGTTGTATGTGTTGAGAATGATAAGACTTGAGTGTAATGCTTGCCATGAATGAATGTGTTTATCTTGTCTTATTGCGTTGATTGTTGAATTATAATTAAATGTACTGTGTGTTGAGCTGATGTGAATAATATGTATTATATATATTGCGTAGTGGTTGAATTTGAATAAGATAGATAGCCTAAGTTCTGGTGCAAGGCCTTCTTGCTATAGCGAGGGGATTCTCGCTGTAGCAAGAGGTCTCAGGGAGAACAGCATGTGTCTGTTGCCTTCTTACTGTAGCAAGAAAGGTCTCGCTGTAGCGATAGAGCGACAGTCTAGGCTACATTTCTGGGTGCAGTCTCGCTGTAGCGAGAGGGCCTCGCTTTAGCGAGATTCTGCAGAAGAGTACAATTTCTTCTGAGTTTTTCGCTGTGGCGAGAGGGCGTGTCGCTGCAGTGAGGTTTTGAACATGTCGCTAGACTGTATTTAAGGGTTCTTAGAGAGTTGCACGAGGGTATTTCCAAAACCCTCAACCCCTCTCTTCTTCAAATCACTAGAAAACCCCAACCTCTTGCGTGATTCTAGGCCGATGGGAGTGATTGAAGCCATTTTGGGTAAGTTCTATGGTTTCCTTTTGGGATTTCTTGAATTTCTCCAATCCCCATTCGATTTTCTGAGCTTGGCTGCGTTTGTAGGGAAGTTCTTACGGATTTTAGGCTTGAATAACCAAGAGCACCTTGAAAAACACCAGATTGAGGTAAGGGGAGCTTGCCTTAAGTCGTTTTGATGATTTGGGAGTGATAAGAGGTGTTGAGAGAGGGCTAGAACTGCATTTTTGGAATGAAATTGTTGTATTAATGTGATTAATTGTTGTTGAACCCTAGGAGGAGTAGTTGATAATTGAATGATAGAGTATTGTGGTTGTATGCTGTGAAAAACCTATGGAGGATGACCCAATGTACTGAATATGACGTGTAGTAAATTACTGGGCTGGTTGCTGAGTTAATAATGTTGTATTTGCTGAAAATTTGCTGAATTAGCTGAGTTGTTACATAATTACTATTGTTGAAATTATTAATATGCTGATTGCTGCATCATGCTAGAACTGAATAGGGCTGTCATGATGGGCGCTGTGTCACATGCTAGGTGGGTAGTCATGTGGTTTTAGAAAGCTGAGCTGTACTATTTGAATCCAGATACTAGAACGGGTCGCTCCCGGACCAGCACAGTTCCTCTGGACCTACTAAATGAGCTGGGCTGCATGGGCTGTAATTGTTGTTTCTTGCTGATTTGCTACGATTATTTTATTTGATATGTTGTTTCTTTTTGTAAGCTCACCCTTGCAATTGTTGTTGTGATGTTGTGTTGCGATGATCGTATCTTGGTACATGAGCAGATCAGGCAGGTGAGGCTTCGGCCAGATTGACCGGAGTAGCTGATGGAGAAGCGGAGGATTAGGCATGAGGATACATTAGGACTTTCCAATGTATTAGCTTTTTGCTGTAATTAATTTTGTAATGACAACTAAGACATATTTCGTAATACTTATATTGTTTAAGAATTATTCTCTCAATCAATACATGTTGATTCCCTTGATAATTATCCATGAATGCCTAATTAAAAGTGATTATTGTGTATTGCTGAGATTTAGTGGATTATGTTTATGACCTTGCCCTTGGGGTCGTGACAACTTATAATAACCAACTTTAGAACCTTATATCTTGAATTCTATTTAACCAAATGAAATGAAACTTTTTGGATATTAAAATTTGATTTCTTAACTTTAAAATGACATGAATTTCACAATCATACACTAGAATTCGAATTTTGGTGAATTTTAACATTTTTGAGTGCTGTTCTGGCTAATCACAGGACAGGTCATAGTAGAAAGCAAAAATCTTGAGTTGTATTTGTCAAAACTTAATGGAACCAATTAGGTTAGAAAATAGACAAATAGGTCTTCGACATATAAAAAATTCAGGTCTATTGAAGTCATATAGCAATAAACGTAGTAAAAATGAAATAAGGAAAAATTTATCGCTTTAAGGAAAGAATTATGAATTTAAAGGTTTTGTTTATTTATTTGCTATGATATGTGAATGATTGTTTGTTAGCTAGCACTATTCATTGGAAAGCAAATATGATATGTTATGCTACACATATTTTGTAAGAATTATGGATAAATTGTAAAATTTCAAAGAGATATGTGAGATACAATATGAAAGTTATGAAAGTTATGAAAGTTATGAAAGTTTAAGATGAATAAAAGTTATAAGAAAGTCCTATATCACTTGGGTCAGCTTCGGATAAATAGTTAAGAGGAATAAGTCGGTGAGAGCGTTGGGGAAAGTAAACCTAACAAATCTTGTATAGGAACGAGCTTGATCCTTATAAGCAAACTATTACCCAGGAGTCTTATGGCCAAGAACTCCTAGGGGACCAAGGATAGGAACATATATGAGAATTAAGTACCTTATTATGTGATTGAAAGTATTTTAATTAATATTAATGCATTTCAATGTTGCTTTTAATTACAACTTTAAGTACTGTTATGTCACATGTATGATTCATGTTGAGTCCTTTAATTATTTATTTAATTTCTTGTATATGTGTACCATAATCATTATGATCTTATGTATTACAACTGTTAGACATAAAATTTACTTTGCTTCGGGCCATGTTTTTAATAATCGTAATTAAAAGATCTCCTTATTGGTTTAACAACCTTTTATTTAAATAAAAATCGAAGCAACTGAGAATGAAAGCAATGTCACAGAGAAATACATAGCCCTACTGAGAATTTTTAAAATTCTCATCCTACTTAGTTTCCGTTTCATTCTCAGATCTATATGATGAATGCAACAAAAATGATCTACATTGAGTTCCCAGATGTGCAGTGGGCCACGATAGTAGTTGTAGGACACTAACCTTGGTTCTAAATTGTCCAGTGAGAACCTGTTAGGATTGCACTTTAATGACATTGAGCCACTGATCTTTTTGTAGGTTGTGGTCCTTATATGTATTCCTAATTATATGTAAATAACATAGTGTCCTATATATATAAATATGTATAGTTATCTTTATGTAAAATATATGAGTTAAATTAATTACTATGTTTATCTAGGTTATTTCATATTCGATTTTTTTTTTGTTATTATAACGTCTCGCTCTTTTATATATCCGATAATTACTACTAAATCAACACGAAATGAATGAGCAGAATAAACAAAATTTTTATTACTGTAATGTAACTACTGTATTTAGTAATTATGATTTAAGCATAAACTAAATTCAGTAGGGTGTTACACTGTTGCTTGATACCTTCAATTTAGCAAAGATTGTTTTTATGTTGTTCTTATATATTATATTAATATAATTGAACATTTTAATTAAGTTGTTAAATATTAAATAGAATTTATCTAAGTATTGATATTTTATTATTCATAAAAAAAATTAAGGTATCAATCATCTTGTGTCAAACAAGCCCATCCTTTTTATGATGACAATATGTTATGATCTTGCTGAATTTTTACTTCAATTCCACTTTTATAACTTTTTATGATAGTCTTTCATAACATCAAGGTTATATGAAGTATTTAGTCACCTATTTGATTGTATAATTGATAACTATTAGCATGCTTTCAATATCATAACATGTTTATAAAAAGAGCAAAAGCATTTAAGCAAAGCATAAGCACTAAAACATATGACAAATCAACTTGTAAAATAGTTATAAGGAAAAAAGCACATAATTTATCAATATTAGTAATGCATAAAACTCTTTCCTTTTGTCATTAGCAAAACATAAAAACATGTATTAAAAAAAAGAAAAAAAGAAATAAGAATGTCATTAGTATTACCATCAACAAAAAATTGAAACTCAACAAAATGCATTGCAAGGCTTGAGACAAGAAATTAACCTAATGAAGCTCAACTTGTTGCATAGATGAGTATTATTCTAGACAATTTAAACATAAGCATACAAATATTTTTTTTCTATACAAATAATATAGTTAAACATATATAAAATGTATGTTTAGATTATCTCTCATGATTTTAGATCTTCTTTAAGTTTAAGGTTTTATGAAGTTTAATATTAATAAACTTAATATAAAAAATACTTCTTTGAATATAGTCCCTAATAAAGTGATGTAAAATTTCTATATGTTTAGCTTTATAAGGTTTGATACAAAGTATTTAAGACTTCTATTTATAATTAAAAAATTGAAGGTTTGAATTAGATAATTATTAGGGTTTAAGTAGAAGGAAAAATTAATTTAGTGAATGTAGAGAATCAAGATAAGTTAAAAGACTTAAAGACAACAAGGTTAAAAGAAGAATCTTTGGAAGAACAATAATAAGATCTAAAGCATGATGGTTAAGAAAGTTTTAAAGCAAATGATTGTCAGGTTATTGAAAACCAAACTAATTAAAGAATAAAATAAGTTAAATTTAAATACATCTTGAATTGAAAGAATAAAAAGAATATGATTTTAAATACATTATATAAACTTGTTTTAAGCAATTTAGACTATTGAGTAATTTTTTACCTTTTTAGCTTAAGTGAGTTTTGGGCCAATTAACATTTATATTTGTATTTTATAATAAATTCTAAAGATTTAGCTTTTTTAGAATTTTTATAAATTTGAAATATTAAACTTTTTTTTCTGTGAGAATTCTCTTAAGGTTCTTATTTTTAGAATCATAAACCTGATATTATTAAGGCTTCATTAATATTATGACAATTCTTGTTGGCTTATCAATTCTTTGAGTTGTGAAAATTTTAATTTCATTCATACATTTCTCTATTTTTATTTTTCTTTAATTATTTCTCATAAAATTCTTAACCCCACCATCTGAGTTTGCAAATCCTAATTTTGGTTTGACAATTATAGATAGATTAATTAAATATTCTAATCTTAAAAAATCATAACTTTGATATTTAGAGTTTAGTCCTAAGAATTGTTTTTCAGGTTTAGATTTGTGGTACTCTAACAAAATTTCAATTTCACTTTTTTTTTTCATATTTGTTTGATGTTGTTTGATTCAATTTTTAATCTAAATTTGTTGTAATCTTATTCATGATTTATGCAAGCTTATGTGTTAGTTTTCTTTCTCTTTTATCATGTTAATTTTTCTCAATTTTTCAACATCTTTCTCCTTTTTATTTTGTCTAAATTGTTGTTTAATTTTTAGTCAATTATTCAAGTTATGCACTTGTTTTCTTATTCAATTTGTCCAAATTATTGCTTAATTCTTAGTCAATTATTCAAGTTTTGCACTTGTTTTCTTATTCAATTAATCAAGTTGTGCACTTGTTTTCTTAATTAATTTTAATTGTTGCTTAATGTTTTAGCATCTTTCTCCTTCAAAGTTCAAGCTCAATTAATCAAGTTATACACTTGTTTTCTTAATATTCTTCATGTTCAATCTTTTCCTTAGAATTTAATTGACTTTAATCTTTTCAATTTATTCTATATTTGATGTTAAAATACTTCATAATAGCTTGTTTTGATCAAAATCATGAGTAGTTTCACCTTTGAATCCTATAATACTCATTTTATATACCAATTGATGTTTTTAAGCATTTCGAGAGTATAATATAAAATTCTAGGAGAAAAAACATAAAATATAAATTTTGAGGAAAATTCATTTTTTTAGGATTTTATCTTATATTATATGCTCTTTAAATTCAATTTAAGCATGAAAAATAAAGCCATTGACTATCATCTTTTGCTATTTTTCATTGGATTTCATTAGTTTGTCTAAATTTTCAATCGTTAGTTTCTTGAGTTGGTAAGTTATTTATTGTGATTTGTTACAAGAGAGTTTGGAAATTCTTATGTTTGTTTGTTGCAATCCATCTAGAATTTCAAAGAAAACTAAAATGGTAAAAGACAGATGAATTCATTATACAAAAGACATTCTTGAATATGAAACATGAATGACTACATATTTAAGGTAAAGTCCATTATAAAGTTAAATTTTCTTATTTTCTAGTGATATGAAGATTGTTTTATATGAGTAAAGGGAGCACATTTCTTTTAATAAGAGCAATTGTTGTTAAATTACAAATAAATGTTTCCACGCAATACATTGAAAGATTATTAGAAAGGGAAATAAAGAAACTCAATGAAAGGATAATTGAATTAAATAGGACATAATGTATGATGCTAACTTACATGGTGGTAATTAATTTGGTGCTTCATAAAGGAGAAAAGGAACATAAGACATTAAAATCAAAGGAGATATAGAAGAAATGGTAATATATATATATATATATATATATATATATATATATAATTGAATTAAATAGGACATAATGTATGATGCTAACTTACATGGTGGTAATTAATTTAGTGCTTCATAAAGGAGAAAAGGAGCATAAGACAAGTGTGTTCCATGATAATAGATAGAGTGAATTACATTAATGTGGTAATGATGATAAGCAACAAAGAATAATAAAAAAAAAAAAGGAAGGAAAAAGAAGAATCTTCTATAAAGAAGGTCCTATAATAAGATTAAAAAAAAAAGTTAAAGAAGCCTTAATAAAATATTTATATTCAAGACACCTAAAATGTGAAAGAAAAGAACTCATGATCTGTCTTTTGTATTTTAATTGAATATTATGAAGATTAGAAATATTTTTAATTTATATTAGCTTAATCCTTGTTTTAATTTGTATTTTGAGCCTAAACTTTACATTTTTATTTAATGATTAAATAGTTTCTTATGTCATAAGTTAGTAGATTGAACCACTAGCTTGATCATATTAGTTATTATTTTACTTTTTATATATACTCATCATATAAGATTCATTTAAGAACAAATTGATTTTGAATATGAACTAAAGGTTACCTCTTTGAGAGAGCTTATATGTCTCTCCAGCTTCTTAGCAAGAATCATTACTTAAATATTATCAAGGGTTCTTTGTACCCTTATAATAATTCAACATTGTAATTTTGTTCTCTTCTTTTTTTTTATCTTTTTTTTTGTTTATTAGAATTTGAAATCCTATTTTTGTTCAATTTATCTCATATTTATGACTCATGGTTTATGAATATTTTTTTTGTGTTCTTTTATCCTAATTTGTGTTTTCAAATGTCATATTTCATCTTGATTTTGAAATAACAATTTTTAATTTTTATAAAAAAAACATTATTATAACTTAATTATATTTCTTGACCTAAATGAACTCACTAAATGAAAATCATATTAATTCATATCAAGTAAGAAAAAAGCTAGTCAATAAACTTAACTTGTTTATTGATCCAGATCTAAGACCTTACAAGTTTCAATAACAAAGTGAAGAAGAATAATTAGTTATAAATACGAAAGTGTTTCTTAGTTTCTCCATTAATAAATATAAAGATACAATATTGTTTAATGTTATTCCTGTCAGGCTTGTGATTTATTATTGAGTAATCTATAATATTTTATACTTTTTAAATGATAATTGAAGGATTATTTGGTATTGAAATATATTTAGATGGAGTTTGAAATTATTTATTAAAAAAAATGAACAGTACCGTATAAATAGTGTCAAATGACTAAAACTGCCTATGAACAGTACAAACCGCATACAAACCGTGTATGAACAATAAAAACTGCGTATGTACAGTGACTACTGACGTCATCAGTGACATCACCCTAACATCATGGCTGACGTCACATACGCGTACGGTACGCATGCACAGTGTTTCCGGTGTGAATAGTGCCCTGAATAGTATTTCTAGCAATGAACAGTAAATTCCTGCAGTGAACAGTAAATTTCAAAAATTTTCTATAAAAAGGGGCTTCACACGAAATTTTCATTTCTTCACCCCTATCCAAGGTTCTCAAAGGTTTTAAGGCTAAATACCACCATTTTTTCTCATACTAAACCCTCATAAACTTAGATTTCTCGCAAGATCTGAGATTCTACGTCTATTCTGAAGGATTTGAAGGAAGTTTCTTTAAGTTTGAAGCTAGATTTATTGTTCTTTTCTCTTCTCCTTCTTTTTCTCATAGAAGTTCATGGTATTCTTAGGAGAAACTTCATTCTAAAGCTGAATCTTCGGTGAATCTTGTTATAAAACAAGCAATATTCGGTAGATCTAGTGCGAATCATCGTTCTGAGGTAAAGAAAGTTTACTTTAACCTATGAACTACGTTTTGAACGGTTTAATATGCTATTTCAAGATGTTTTGATATGATTTTGTTAGATCTATTGAATAAAAGCTATTTTCTAAGCTATAATTACTGTCAATTGATTTAAAATGCTGAGATTTTGGCTGATCTATTATAAACTTGCCTTAGCTAAGCTGTTAAAATAATTTTGGCAGTGTACATCATGCTGAGATATATGTTTTGCATCATTATAGAGCCAAGTTACATGTTTAGGTGGGTAAACGTGTAATGGTAAGTTCATGCTGAGCTGTTGTGCTGTGCTGTCTGGATCCAGATATCGGAATGGGTTGCTCCCGGACTGGCTCGGTTTCTTCTGGATTACTTAGGCTGTGAAACTAGTTAGAAACAGTTTTCATACTGTGCATTAGATGGCTGAAAATGCATGGGCTATTGTTGTGAGAAATATTTTGCTCTATATATATTATTTTATTTTATTTTATTTTTTTAGTAAGCTCACCCTTGCATTTCTTTCTATATTGTTGTGTGCGTGTGTACTGCAATAATTGTACGGTGGTACGTGAGTAGATGTAGCAGGTGTTGCATCTACTTCACAGGCTAAGGAGCCAGTAAAAAAATGTTAGAAGCTGGAGTCGAGTAATATTGTATCAAAGTCCTTTTTCCTTATATTTTGAGACCTCATGTAGAGGGAGCTATGTAGTATAATTTTGGATATTTTGAATATTATGAACTAAGTGTAATATCATGTTGTTCTGTTGGATATTTGTTGTAAGAAACTTTATTTTATTTTGAATGAGAAGAGAATTCATACTTATATTCTCTATTATTTATTTATCTTAAATAAGTTTGTGATGTAGAAACAATGTTCTCAGTTCCTTATAAAAGGAGTCGTGACAATTCCTACGAAGGTTTGGCATGTGTTACTTGGAAGACCATGATAATATGATAAGAAGACTCATAATGATAAACTTTTCGGTAAGTTTTCTTTTGTAGATAATAATTATAAGATAACTTTAATGCCTATGTTATTTATTAAGGTGTGTGCTAATCAAGTACAATTGAGGTTAAAAAGAGGGGAAAAAGTCAAAAGAAAAATATGAATGTAAAAAGAAAAAGCTCTGAAAATTTTTTAAAAAATTGTTGAATATGAAGAAAAATGACAAAAGTAAGGGAAGAAAATCTAAGAAACATGAAAATGAAAAAAAAATGTAAGGGTAGAAAGATAAAAAGAAAAGCTAAAAATATGTTTGTAAGAGACAAAAAAATGTTTAAAATTTTTTTATTGTAAAACATTCTATACTTTTACTTACATATGACTTACGTAGTTTTTTAGTAAATGATGTTATACTTGATAACATTGTTGTTATTTTGTAGGAATATAATAATGTATTTTCTAAAGAAGTACCTTATAAACCTACTTCATTGAAAGGGATTGAACATCAAATTCATATCATATTTGGTGCTTTTTACCAAATAGACTAGCATATAGGAGCAAACATCAATGGTCAAAGAAATTCAAAAGCAAGTTGAAGGATGAATGAAAAAGGAAAGTGAGGGAAAGCTTGAGTCATTGTGTAATACTAGTCATCTTAGTGCCATAAAAGGATGAAACTCAGAAGAATTGTATGAATTATTGTTCCATGAATAATATCACTATAAAGTATAGAGTTTTTATTCTTTAGTTAGATGATTTACATGATGAATATCATGTTGCATGAATTAAAGTTGATTTGAAAAGTAGATATCAAAAACATAGTAAAAAGGATAATAAACGAAAAAATTATTTCAAAACAACCTATGGAGTTTGAGAATAGCTTGTTGATAAGAAAAAAGATAAAAGTCAAAAAAATTTGGTTAATCCTGAAATATGTAAGTGATATTAAAAGTTTTCATGGGTTAATTAATTTTTATAGGCGTTTTGTTAAGAATTTTAACACATTTGTTGCACTGTTAACTGAAATGGTCAAGAAACATGAGTTTTTAATTTGGAAAAATCCAAGAAGCATTTAAGGCTTTGAAGGATATGCTAATTTATGCACCTATATCTGCACTTTTAATTTTTGCTACATCTTTTGCAATTAAGTGTAATGCTTCTAATTTTAGAATTAAGGCAATATTGTTGGTAAAAGAACACATCCTATTGTATGTTTTAGTGAAAAGTTAAGAAGCACCACCTAAGAGGAGTCTAATAGGACAATTTGACATTCAAAGATGTTAATCTCATTATTTTGAATTTAATTTTACCTATTGACCTTGAATTTCATAGTTTTCACTCAACATACAAGTTTTCACACAATCAAGGGTTTAAGGAGCACTAACATGAATCAATTAGCTTTGATGTGATCTCTCTTTGATGTTTTTATCCTCTTTGTATTTTCCTTAATACTTCCTTGCTCCTTTAGTTTCTCTCTAATGATGGAGAGAAAGTGTTCTTTTCTTATTATCGTAAAACCGTAAAAATAACTTAAAGTTGATCCTTTATTTGGTAACCACTCTTTATTTATCTGAAGTGAGAGGGAAGAGTTTTCTTATCATTTATGTAAAATTATACTATCATTGACTATATTTTATATTTAACAACCATCACATTAAATTTTTATCTTTTAGAGATAAAAATTGTTACTTGACTTTTTCTTATTATTTTACATAAATTTCTAGATTTTTCATAAATAATTTCGTTTACATTTATATTATATAGTTACATACACTTTAACTTTTTCTTTTACAAACTAAAAATAGTTTGTATTTAAGTTTATGAAAGCTCATTCAAAAACAATATTTATTATTTTAACTATTATTTTTAAAAAAACATGATTATTAAGTTGATAGATATGTTTGTCTCATTAGCACGTTAACATGAGTTCTCTTCTTAATAGTATATGTAATAGAAAAAAAAATTAGAAGAAAAAAGTTTAATTTGACGTTCTTTAATTTTTGAAAGAAATATTTTTTAATTGTAGTACTTTTGATGTAAGGATGTCAAATTGAGTTAGATGAATTGACTTTCTTAGTCCACTAAATATAACAAAACATTAAATATTTTATACTTATCGTTCCATTTTAACTCATAAGAATGGAAGTGGAGGCAGACTGGCCTACAGGACTTTTTTTTTTTTGTCTCTTTTTCTTTTTTATTATTCTTATTCTTTTTAATACTTTTTCTCATCTCTCCACCTATTTTTTTTCTCCTTTAAACTTTAACCAAAAAAAAATTATTTTTTTCCTTTTACCCATCATCCATAACTCTTTTCCTTTCAAACTTTAACAAATTTATATGTTTATATATGATAGGGTTCACATTGATTAACCTAGATACTATTTTTACTGAGATCTTGATTTATTTTATTAGAGCAATAAGAAAAATTGAACTTAAAAGCTTTAGACTAGGATTTTGTATCCTATGTAAAGATAGTTATAATATAGTATAAATAGTGAGAATTAAAAATAAAAAATAGACATAATTTGGCTTATTAAAAAAAATCAAATCAAATCAAATCAAATTATTTTTACATAAATATTATTCAGTGTAGTTGTTGGTGATCTTACTACCTCAATATGGACAAAATAAAAATTAAAAGTAAACTTTAAGTTAACAAAATTCTTACCTTTTCACTTTAAGTCTGAAAAGTTGATTTGTGGAAAAAAGAATAGAAAAAGAGTGAAAAGTTTGAGTCATTGTGAATATATATTTAAATAATAATAAAATTAAAATATTAATAAATTAAAATAAAAAATATAGTGACTATATATATATATATTTAAATATTTTAAAAGAAATTTAAACATGTTGTTAAAATTATATTATCATTAACTATATTTTATATTTAATAACCATCACATTAAATCTTTAATTAGAGTCTGACTATAAATTATATAAGTCACTATTTAGATTAAATAAAATAATCTAACAAGCTCTCACTTGACCTGTGTGACTTAAAGATTCAACCAATTATAATTGCGCATATCATTAAAATTATGAAGTCATCATCTTTGATTGATTTGAAATGATTGAATCATATTAGTAACAAGTCATTCAATGACATAATTCCTTTCAAGTATCAATGAATCAACTCAAATTAAAATAGTTTTACTTAATTATACTACAAATTGTGACTTTGATATGTATTTAACACTTAACTTGTTATCATATTTAAACCATACATGTACATAACACAATTCAAATAATAAGTAAACAAGCATAAATTATACTTTTATTGAATTTCCCAATATCTACAATAAGATAAGTAAAACAATCCATACATATATATAAATCATACAATTATGCGAACAAGGACTTGTTTATAACATGGTCAGAAAACATTTTAAAGGGCAATCCATTAGTTAGCAAATTCACTATCATTAAATTAGTATCAATATGCTTAATAGACATTCTTTATGTTTATACTTTTTTTTACTGATAAGTACTTTAAGTCTATTTGTTTTGCTCCCTTTGAGTACTTATCGTTCACAACTATAAAATTATTGTAGTACATTTTTAGTTACTTTTCTATACTGTCAACAATACCAAAAACTAAGAAAATGTTTTGCAGCCACCACAAAGTATGAACAGTGGTCTCAAAGCATACCACAAATTATGTCTCTATGGTAGACGTAGCAATGATGGACTCTTTTATACCCTTCCATGAAATTGTACCTCCAGCTAAAAAGATGTAGCCAAAGGTCAATTTCTCGAGTCTACACACTCATCATAGTCTAAATCCAAGTAGTCAAACACTTCAAGTTGATCAAATCTTCTATAAGTAAGCATGTAGTCCTTGTTGCTTTATACCTAGACTTTCTTTGTGGACTTCCAATGGTCTATTCCAGGACTACTTTGATATCATTCTTGTAATAGCCCAACAACTCATTTAGGATTGATGACTGTCCCAACAAATCAACATAAGGCTTTTCAGTATACTTTGTCTTCACTCACACACTTCCCAGGACACCAAAAAGTAAATGCATTTTGTTGGTATGGTAGTTCTAATCAATTCCTTTAAGCTATCCTTCAACCATATATACAGTCTCTGAATCCCTCTCATTCCAATGTAAGTTCGATTCATTCATGTACCCCTTATCGCTGGAAGTCTGCCAAGAGCCCCTCCTTGTCTGTGCCACTCATTGCACCGGTGATCACTCCTTACCCTCGCCTAGCGCCTAGGTGTCACATGCCCATCGGGTTCTGCTTAGTTCGTCCTTGAACCACATCGTACTGGAAGAGAGTTATGCTCTAATACCAAGACTTTTCAATATGTTTTGTCCTCACTCACACACTTCCTGAAAACTTCCCAAAAGGTCACCCATCCCATAATTTTTCCAAGTTAAGCCTGTTTAACTTTAGAGTTCTTAAGTGATAGGTCACTGAAAAATAAATGCATTTTGTTGGTATAGATAATCATAATCAATTCCTTTAAGCTATCCTTCAACTGTATATACAGTCTCTGGATCCCTCTCATTTTGGTATAAATTTGATTCAATCATGTACCCCTTATCACTAGAAGCCTGCCAAGAGCCGCTCCTTGTCTGTGCCACACATTGCACTGGCCATCACTGCCCACCCTCGCCTAGCACCTGGGTGTCACAACTCTAATATTCCAATAGTAAAACTGAAATCTAGCCAAGTGCATGTCTAAACATACATTAAATCCAACCACTAATGCATAGGAAATACATCTCATTACTTTTACATCTCATTCTTAAGACATTGCATTTCAATAAACTTGTCTTCCTTTTGAATTGAACCCACCCTAATAAGTATTTTTTTCATTTTGAATCTCTCTAAGATTTTGTTTATATAGCCCTTTTGAGACAATCTCAATAATCTTATAATCTGTTACGAAATATTTTTATTCTAATCACATAGGAAGCCTCACCCATATCTTTCATCTTAAAGTTCTTAGAGAGAAATTCATTTACATCATGTAACAACATAACATTATCAGTAGCAAGAAGAATGTCATCAACATACTAGACTAAAAGAATAAACTTACTCTCACTAACCTTTATATAGATACACCAGTCACTGGTATTCTCTGTAAAACCATATGACGTGTTAGTATCATTGAACTTAAGATACTATTGTCTGAAAGCTTGTTTCAACCTATATATTGACTTTTTCAACTTACATGTAACGTCCCGAATTTGGTAATATAGTTGATTATTAATATAAGTATTTGCGTTGACTTTTCTGTGTAGTGTATTTATAATTGTAGATGATTGGGATTGGATTGAATTTTGGCTAAGTGTTCTAGTGCAGAGTGTTCTCGCTACAGCGAAAGATGTATCGCTGTAGTGAGAGGGCCCTAGGAGGAAGGCGTGAAAATGTCGCCTTGTCGCTGTAGCGAGAGTTTCTCGTTGTAACGACAAAGCCGCAGTTTGGGTACATTTCTGAGTGCAGTCTTGCTATAGCGAGATTCTGTAGAAACCAGGGTGCAATTTCATTTGAGATTTTTGCTGTAACGACAAGAGGCGTAGGTGCAGCGAGAGAGTGTCGCGACTTGAGGGGTTTTAAAAGGGTTTAGGGATTGGAATTTCATTTCCCTATTTCCCTTCCAAATCTCTTTCGATTCTCTCGACCCAAAACCCTATTCTACCAATTAAATTGCCTCCAAAACTGTTGAGGAGCTAGATTGAGGTTGAATCCATGTGGAGAACGCTTAAAAGTGAGTTTTAATGGTTAGAATTTTTGTTTTTCATCTCTTTTCTTTGTTTCTCGATTTCCTTGGATTCTTATGGAGTTCTTCCATGCATTTAGGCTAAAATTTGTGTAGAGAGCACTTCTGTGGTTGAATTCGAGTGTGGGTCTTCAATCCAAGGTAAGGGGGACTCTACCCTATCTCATTGTGTTTAGTTTACTGTTTATTTCATTGAATGTTATGATGTGGCTGAGATAGAGATTAGGAAATGTGTGATTTGATGAAAATTATTGTGTGTTTAGAGTGAAATGTGAGTTGATTGTGGGGTTGACATACCCTTGATTGAGAATGTATGTGAGCATGTTGAGGAATGATGATTGAATAATGTAAATGGTTGGAAATTGATATGGATGACCTGTTGTATGTTGTGTGATGGAATAATGGCATATGTGCTGAGTATTGTGAATGAATATTGTGAACAAGTGTGGGCCCAAGGACCGTGTAATATGAATGAATATAGTCTTTGTGTCGTGTACTGTAAAATGAATGAGGGCCTAGTGTCGTGTATTATGCATGACTGTGGGTTTTATGTCGTATACTGAGAATGAATACTGCAATGTGTGTGAAGGGAGCGTGATTAACGCCGATGTAACATGCTGTGAATGGTTCAGTGATACACTAAGGGTGTGGAAGATGAGGACGGTAGAAATAGTTTGGGGGAAAAGGGAGCGGTGATGACATCGACAATGGAAGCAGGTACACCATGGGCCACACACTCTCTTCTTGACTAGACTTCTGACCACTACCTTTGATGAATGACCCATGACTGCCCATGTGGTATCTGTGAGGCGGGGGTAACAAGTGACCATCTATAGTGAAAATCTGTTATCACAGTGTCACCGTGAGCGTGACTGGCGTGCAGTGAGTGCACGAGATTATTGTTTGTTAATTTTGTGTGCGTAAACTGTTTGATGCCATGAGTGCATCGGTGGTTGAATTAAATTGAATGGAGTAGTATTGCTGCCTATGAACATATTTTATGAACTATGTTAGAAATGATATAAAATAAGTGCAAAGTGAGACTCTATGTTTGTTTATATAATGAGTAGTGTAGAGTACTCACCCTTCCATTCATTTTTCAAGTGATCAAGACGATCAGCATCGATCTCAATGAATGGGTGGATAGAACTACTATAGGACTTAGAATATTATTTTGAAATTATTGTATTTGAATAGGTCTTATAGTAGTTATTTGATATGAACTTGTAACACTTTCTATAATTTGGAACATTTAATAAGGATTTTATTTAAATGAAAAAGTTTATTCTCCCTATTTTGCAAAATCTATTGTTATCTTGGAAAATAAAAATTTAGGTGTTACAATTACACACCGAATTTTCTTTTCTTGTAATCAAGAAACTATCTGGTTGGTCCATATAAACTTCTTCTTCTAAGTTATCATTTAAAGAGATAGTCTTTATATCAATTTTAGGAAGCTCTAAGTCATAATGAGTCACCAAAGCATAATAATTCTTAAAGAGTCCTTATTTGAAACTGGAAAGAATGTCTCTTTATAGTTAGTGTCATCCTTTTGAGTGTATCCTTTAGCAATAAGTATAACCTTGTGCATTTCAACATTACCTTTTGAGTCTCATTTAGTCGTAAAGATCTATTTACAACTGACTCGTTTTAAACCTTTAAGCAACTCGATTAGATCTCACACCTTATTTTACTCATTGATTTTAACTCTTCTTTCATGACATTAAACCACTTTTCAGAATTGTTATATTTCATAGCGTGCTTAAATAAGACTAAATTACCATTAATACTCAAGTCACATTCATGCTTAAGTGAGTAAACAACATAATCATTTGAAATAGCATGTCTTTTTTTTGCCTTGCAGACCTTCTTAATGTCATCTCTTGTGATTCATCTACCACTTGCTCGTTTGTGACTTATACATTGTCAACTAGATCATTATATATACATTATTTTTGTAGGTTTGGAACATTAATTTATTGTCTCGATATGTTGAGTCATAATGGATATTGCAGGTCTCTACTGCCTAATAAGCTTTGTGTTCCACCTCAACTAGTAGATGGTAAGCTTTTCCATAGACCACCCTGTATGGTGACATTCCCAAGGGTGTCTTAAATGTTGTTCTATGTGCCCATAAGGCATCATCAAGCCTATGACTCCAGTCTTTCCTATGGGGCTGCATAACTCTCTCAAGTATTTTCTTGATTTCTCTATTAGAGAACTCAGCCTGCCCATTTGTCTATGGGTGGTAGGCAGTGGACAACTCCATATTTCTTCAACAAGACTTCCATAGTCCTATTGCAGAAATGACTTCCTTGATCACTAATGATGGCTTTAGGGATTCCAAACCTGCAAAATAAGTTAATACGGACAAACTCTGCAACAACTCTAGCATCATTAGTTTTGGTGGCTTTAGCTTTCACCCATTTTGAGACATAATCAACAGCAAGAAGTGTATAAACAAAAACCAAAAAAGGAGGGGAATGGCCTCATAAAATCAATACCCCAAACATCAAAGATGTCACAATACAGGATGGGTTGTTGGGGCATCTCATGTCTCCCGGTAATTACTCCGCCCGCTCTTTGGCATCTTTCACAGGTGGAATATGCTTACCATGAGTCCTTTAAAATTGATGGTCAGTACTGTCCCGTATCTAGCACCTTTCTTGTTGTCCTCTGAGGTCCTTGATGACCTCCTACAGCTGAGGCATGACAGAACTGTCGTATGGATGGGATCTCTTCATCAGGCACACATCTTCTAATGACTTGCTCACTGCAGAATTTTCATAAATAAGGGTCATCCCAAACATAGTGTTTGGCATCACTCCTTATCTTATCCTTTTTAGCTTTTGGTGCACCTGCTGGAAAGGCTCCTGCAACAAGAAAGTTGACAATATCAACATACCAAGGTGCCTATGAAGCATACAACTCTAAGAGTTGTTCATCAGGAAAATCATCTAAAATTGAAATAGGGTCAAGAACTCCCTTTATCCTGCTCAGGTGGTTGGCTACCAAATTCTGAGTTCCACTTCTATCCATGATCTCTAAATCAAATTCTTGAACTAAGAGCATTCATCTTATAAGCCTGGGCTTAGAATCTGTCTTTTTTAGCAAATACTTCAAGGCAGAATGATTAGTAAAAACCACAACTTTTGATCCTAATACATATGATCTAAACTTGTTTACTGCAAAAACTATGGCTAATAATTCTTTTTCAGTTGTTGTGTAATTACATTGTGCTAGATCCAAAGTTCTAGAAGCATAATAAATGATATGAGGAAACTTATCAACCCATTGTGTTAAGGCATCCCCCACTACAAAATTGGATACATTACACATTAATCCAAATGGCTTGGTCCAATCTGGGAGTTAGATGATGGGTGTGGTGGTCAAGGCTTCCTTAAGCATATTAAATGCTTCCTTTCACTTTTCATCAAAATTGAACTCAGCCTCTTTTTGCAAAAGCTTGGACAGAGGAATGACAATTTTGGAGAAGTTCTTAATGAATATCCTGTAGAATCCTGCATGGCCAAGGAAAACACGAACCTCTCGAATGCAAGAGAGGTAAGGCAATTATGCAATAACATCTAGTTCTGCAGGATCTACTTCAATTCCTTTTTCAGATATGATATAGCCTAATACTACACCTTGCTCCACCATGACATGACATTTTTCAAAATTTAGTACAAGGTTAGTATCAATACATCTTTTCAAAATTTTTTCTAAGTTAACCAAGCATGCAGAAAAAGATGGTCCATACACCGTAAAATCATCCATAAAAACATCTATACAATGCTCCACTAAATAAAAAAAAATACTTAACATATATCTTTGAAATGTTTTTGGAGCATTGCATAAGCCAAAAGGCATTCTCCTATAGGCAAAAGTGCCAAAAGGACATGTGAAAGTGGTTTTTTCCTAGTCTTTAGGTGCTATGCAAATTTGAAAATAATCAAAAAAACCATCAAGAAAACAATAATGAGACTTACCAGCCAACCTTTCCAACATTTGATCAATGAAAGGCAATGGGAAGTGATCCTTCTGAGTCGCTTGGTTAAGCCTCCTATAGTCTATGCAGACTCTCCAACTGTTCTGGACTTTGGTGCGTATTAACTCATCCTTTTCATTCTTCATCATAGTGAGTCCAAATTTCTTTGGAACCACTTGGACCGGGTTAACCCAAGTGTTATCTAATATAGGGTAGATAATCCCAGCTTGTAGTAACTTGGTGACCTCCTTCTTTACCACGTCCAGAATAATGGGATTTACCCTCCTTTGAGGTTGCCTCACTGGTTTAGCACCCTCCTCCAACAATATTCTGTGCATACAAAGAGAGGGGCTGATTTCAAGAATATCAACAAGGGTCCACCCTATAGCTTTCTTGTGCCTCTTAATCACTTCTAGGAGTTTCTCCTCTTGTTCAACATTCAGCTTGGTGGAGATTATCACTGGAAGCTTATCATTTGCCTCTAGATGGGAATATTTCATATGTTCTGGTAAGCGTTTAAGCTCCAATGTGGGAGGTTGCTCCATAGAAGGAAGTGGTTTAGCACTCTCAGTAGAAGAAATTTCTACAACATTCAAATTAAAGGGGTTAGATTCAACTATACTTATTAAACTAAAAACATCATATTCTCCCCTTACCAATTTTTCAATCTCTTTAATATTAGAATTTGCAGAATTCACATTCAAAAAGTCAGAAATATAAGAGTCACACATAGAAGAATTGTTACAATATTCACAAATGAGAGTATTTATACATTCAGTAAAATTAAAAGAAAAATCTATTTCCAAATATTCAGAAAATTGTTCATCTATCAAATCATCAAATAAATCAATTTGGAAGACAAAATGTTCTTCAGATGGGTGCTTCATAGCATCAAGTATGTTAAAGCGCACAATGCTGTCTCCAAACTCTATGGTAAGTGTACCAGCATGCACATCAATTTTCGTTCTTGCAGTTTTCAAGAACAGTCTTCCCAAGATAATTAGTGCAGCAATCTTCATTGACGCTCCCTCTTGCATGTCCAAAATGTAAAAGTCAGCTGGGAAGATGAGATCATTCACCCTGACTAGTACATTCTCAACAATCCCAGCTAGGTTTGTTATGCTTTTGTTGGCTAACTGAATAACCACACCTGTAGGTTGTAGAGGGTGTCAGGCTTCTAATTTATTATTGAGTAATCTATAATATTTTATACTTGTTCAATGTTAATTGAAGGATTATTTGGTATTGGAATATATTTAGATGGAGTTTGAAATTATTAAAAAAAAAAAAAGTGAACAGTACCGTATGAACAGTGCAATGAACAGTGCAATGAACAGTGCAACCGCGTATGTACAGTACAAACCGTGTATGAACAGTGCAATGAACAGTGCAACCGCGTATGTACAGTACAAACCGTGTATGAACAGTGCAATGAACAGTGCAAACCGCATACAAACCGTGTATGAACAGTACAAACCGCGTATGTACAGTGACAGCTGACGTCAT
Organism: Abrus pulchellus subsp. cantoniensis; assembly: GCA_024086825.1. Lineage (NCBI taxonomy): Eukaryota > Viridiplantae > Streptophyta > Magnoliopsida > Fabales > Fabaceae > Abrus > Abrus pulchellus. The sequence continues at coordinate 14,119,598 of CM044053.1, read as the reverse complement.
CGGTGACGTCACATACGCGTACAGTGCGTGTACAGTACGCGTGTACAGTATTTTCCGGCATGAATAGTTCCCTGAACAGTATTTCCCGGCATGAACAGTAAGGCGGTGAATAGTGTTTTCCGGCGGTGAACAGTAAATTTTGGCGTGAACAGTAAATTTCGAAAATTTTCTATAAAAAGGGGGCTTCACACGAAATTTTCATTTCTTCACCTCTATCCAAGGTTCTCAAAGGTTCTAAGGCCGTAAACCACCATTTCTCTCATACTAAACCTTCCTAAACTTAGATTTCTCGCCAGATCTGAGATTCTACATCTATTCTGAAGTATTGGAAGTAAGTTTCTTTAAGTTTGAAGCAAGATTTACCGTTCGTTTCTCTTCTCCTTCTCTTTCTTATAGAAATTCATGGTGTTCTTAGGAGAAACTCCGTTCTAAAGCTGAATCTTTGGTGAATTTTTGTTATAATCAAGTAATATTCGGTAGATCTAGTGTGAATCATCTTTCTGAGGTAAGGGGAGTTTACTTAACCTATGAACTATGTTTTGAACAGTTTAATATGCTATTTCAAGATATTTTGATATGATTTTGTTAGATCTATTGAATAAAAGCTATTTTCTAAGTCAGAATCGTTGTTAATTAGTTTAAAATGCTGAGATTTTGGCTGATCTATTATAAACTTGCCGTAGTTGAGCTGTTAAAATAATTTTGGAGGCGTGCATCATGCTGAGATATATGTTGTGCATCATTATAGAGCCGAGTTACATGTTTAGGTGGGTAGACATGTAACGGTAAGTTCATGCCGAGTGCTTTGTCTTTGTCTTTGTCTGGATCAGATACGGAATGGGTCGCTCCGGACCGGCTCGGTTCCTTCGGATTAATTAGGCTGTGAAACCAGTTGGAAGCCGTTTTCATGCTTGTGCATTAGATGGGCTGGAAATGCATGGGGTTATTCTGTGAGAAATATTTTGCTCTATATATATATATAATTTTATTTTATGTTTGGTAAGCTCACCCTTGCATTTCTTTCTATGTCGTTGTGTGCGTGTGTACTGCGATGATCGTACGGTGGTACGTGAGCAGATGTAGCAGGTGTTGCATCTACTTCACAGTGAGGGCCGGTGAAGAAAAGTTAGAAGCTGGAGTTGAGTAATAATGCATCAGAGTCCTTTTTCTTTATATATGAGACCTCATGTCGAGGGAGTCACGTATTATAATTTTTTTTGGTATTTTGAATATTATAAACTAAATGTAATATTATGTTGATCTGTTGGATATTTGTTGTAAGGAACTTCATTTTTACTTTGAATGAGAAGTGAATTTTTATACTTATATTCTCTATTATTTACCTATTTTTAAATAAGTATGTGGTGTAGAAATAATGTTCTCGGTCCTTTATAAAAAGGGGTCGTGACAGAGGGCCAAGAGACAGTGAAGTAAAAATGGACAATGGCATGACATTTATAGATGCTCCTAAATCTAGCACAACATTCTCAATCCTATTATTACCAATAATGCATAGGATAGTGAATGTTTCGGGGTCCTTACATTTCTCAGGCATTGTAGACTTTTGTTTTTCAAAGAGTGCAGAAACATTCCTACCCATATTTACCTTTTTGTTACCCTTAAGGCACCTCCTGTGGGTGCATAAGTCTTTCAAAAACTTAGCGTACCTGGGTATTTGCTTGATTGCATCTAGTAGAGGTATGTTCACATCTACCTTCCTGAAGGTCTCAAAAATCTCTTTCTCAGCCTCTTCACTTTTTTTGCTTGGCTAGATAACTCTTTGAGGAAATGGTAGAAGAATTGGCCTTTCAAAATTTTCTGCTACCTTTGGTTGGACAGGTGTAGATTCTGGTTGTTCTTGAGTCTTTTCCTCTCTATTTTGACCAACTGTAGCTGGAGTACAGCTTGAGTCTTCCTTCTCCTTAGGCATGGTGGGCTCTTGCATCACTTTTCTAGATCTCAAGGTGATTGCACTCACATTTTTTGGATTCACAATAGTTTATGCAGGAAGGTTTCCTGAGCCTTGAGATTGCATCTAGTTTAGAGAGGAGACTAACTGTCTCATTTTATTCTCCAAAGTTTTGATACTAGCCTCGATTCTCTGCTGGAAAGTGATGTTATTCATAGTCAATTGCTTCATGAGCTCCTCCAATGATGGTTCATTTTTCTAGGATGCACTTGGTTGTGAAGAAGATGGTTGGTGATGGTGTTGAACTTGTTGTGGTTGATGTTAGGATTGATGAGATCTATTTAGGCCAGCATGATGTGCTTGATATTGAGTGCCTTGCTACTAGTTGTGCTATTGAGAATTGCTCCCCCATCTCAAATTTGGATGGTTCCTTTAGCCTAGGTTGTATCTATTGGAAGATAAATCCCAATTGGGCTGTTGCTACAAATTTGGAAAAAGAAATTTATTAGTGTAAATGTTTGCAGCACAAGCCTGGGATTACCTTCTAAAATGTTAGACTCCTGTAGTGTGGGGTAGCTATCAGTGTAATGGTATGTAGCTAAACAAATGCCACACAATATGGCTGAAATGGATGGTGAAGGAGGTGAGGATGCAGCAGCACTCTTTTGCATAGAAGCCAATTCTTCACCATGGATGTCAGTTCATCAAGTTTGTGCTCCAACTTACTAGATTCAGCAGCTTGTACTTCACTCACATTTCTGGCAACACAAGAGTTTTTCCTTGTTACAAATTGTTGTGAGTTGGCAGCCATATTCTCTATCAAATTCTGGGCTGCAACTGGGGTATTGTCAACCAACGCCCCTCTACTTGCGGCGTCTGTCATGCTTCAGTCCATAGGGTGTAGTCTCTCATAAATGTACTGGATCAATAATTTGTAACACCTTAAATTTAATTTCAATAAATAAGAAAGTTTGCAAATTTTTGAAATAATAAAACCTCTGTTTCTAATCCAAGTTTCGTTAAACATTTCAAAATAAAGAAAAGGGTTACAAATTACATCAAACAGTTGCTACAGGACTTATTCAAATACAACAGCTTTCAAAATAATATCCTAAGTCCTATAGCAGTTCCATCCATCCTTTCACTGAGTTCGGTGCTGATCGTCTTGATTACCTGAAAAATGAATGTAAGAGTGAGTATTCTACACTTGATCAATTGGATTTTTATAACCTTATTTTCTCTCATTCCTAACTCTTAGTCCTCTTTTGTGCCTAATTGGTTTGAATTGGATCATTTTATGATGTTTGAATTTTATTTGGGCTTTATTTAATTTTTCTAGTATTTGACAAATTCTGATACTATTTTGGTTTCTGGACCATATCTTGAGTTGTAGAACTCATTTCATTCTGATTCTTGATTTGTAGGAAAGCTTAGAGAAAGGCGCACAATTCTTATGCAGAAGTCAGAAACCAATTCTAATGATAAGAAGCTAAAAATGACTGGAGAAAGTTAGAATGCTGCAGTCATAGTTTTTGACCTTGGTGCAGTATTTGGGCCATATCTCAGTTCACAGATGTCCGTTTAAGCCCATTCCAGGGCTAACATCTAGGGCTACAATTTCTCTTCATATAACAAATTGAAACGGATAGATCTTCATGGCCCAAAATGCCACACAATATCTTCTTGGATTCAACACGGATGTTGAGCAGCAATTACAAGCATAACTTTTCCTCCAGAATTCGAATTTGAACAAATAAGGATTCCAAAGACAGCTATTGAGTAGAGGATTAATGTAATTGAATAATTATTAATTAGGTTTTATGTTTTGACCATTAGGAGCCTGTATTTAAATTAGGGCAGCAGGTTACGACGGGGAGAAGTTAGGTTAGATTAGGTTTATGTTTTAGGGCTTTTGTTTTCTTCTTTTTTTTCTCTTCCGTTTTTACTTTTCATTTTCCTCCATTAATGGAGGCTTAGAATTTCATTTAGTCCAAGGATTGAAAAAGGATTGAGACACTCTTAAGGATCGATTTCGCAATTTATTGAACAACAAATTCAATTTCATCTCTTCCTTCTTATTCAGTTGATGTATGTAATTAATTCTTGAAGGAGTGTGAATTAGATTTTCAGGTTTGAGATCTAAAATTAATGGCATTGGTGAATTAAATTAACACAAATTGATTAGGTTCTAGAGATTTCTGAACTTTGAGCAAATTGTGTGTTAATCAAATGCATGAGGGTTCTCGTATGAATGCTTAATTTGAATTGAGGTTTCATTCAAATTTAATGTTAATCACTAATTTGTTGCTTGATGCATCTTCTTGGAATCCAGTGATAAAGTGGTCGTTGTTCTTCTAAATTCTTGCATTAGAGTTTTAAATTCTTATTAACTTTTTATTCTAATCAGCATTATTTTATAAATCAAACATCATCTAAATTTATAATCGTATAACATTATCATCATTGGGAGACAACTTGGATTGCACCTCTTACTACATAATTTTTATGCAATTTGATTTTTATTAATTTGTCCAAGAGCGACACTCACGATCAAAACACACAGTTAACGCAGAGTCTCACCTCCAACACATTTCCAATACATTAAACAAACACAATTACATGCAGCATTATCACACATAACATGTCAATTTGACACCGATGCACTTGCGGCATTGGCAGCATTTCACATCCATAAATACAATACACAAACTAGTGCATACGCACACCAGCCACACTCATTGTGACACTGTGATCACAAATTTCTACTATGAATGGTCGCTGGTTACCCCCACCTCACGGATACCACATGGGCAGTCACGGGTCGCTCAGCAAAGGTAATGGTCAGAGGGCTAGTTAGGAAGAGAGTGTGTGGCCTGTGGTGCACCCGTTCCGCAGTTGGTGTCACCACCACTCTCTCCTCCCCAAGGTATTTCTACTGTCCTCATCTTCCACACCCCTAGTATATCACCGAACTATTCACAGCACATTATAACGGCGCTACACGCCCCATTCACATACATTTCATTCACACATGCAATATTCATGCTTACACACGGCACACAGCCCACATTGCATTCAAATACACGGCACTAGGCCTATATTCATTTCACATTACACGACACATAGCCAATATTCATCCATATTACACGGTCCTTAGCCCACATTTGTTCATAATATTTATTCTATCATGCAACATCTAGCATACAATTCACATTCATCCATTTTGGGTAAACACACACAATGTCCACATATCAATGCATATGGCCCACATTACATTTCTCAATCAACTCATTCTCTGCACATTTTCTACCTTTTAACTCAGCCACAACTCCATATTCAATCAATTACACATAAAAAGAGTAGGGTAGAGTCTCCCTTACCTTGGATCGACGTCCCACACGCTAAATCCACCAAGAAGTGCTCTCCCCTCACGAATTTCATCCTAAACACATAGAGGCAATGTAATCAGTAGAATAAGGTTTGAGTGTGAAGGGATCAGAGGAATTTTGAAGGAGAAGGGAGAAATGAAATCTCCCTAAACCCTAACTCCTTTAAATCCCTTCTGGTCACGACACTCTCGTTACAGTAAGATACCTCGCTGCAGTGACACGCCCTCACGCTGCAGCGAAAATCTCAGACGAAACTACACTCTGGTTTCTGTAGAATCTCGCTACAGCGAGACTGCACCCAGAAATGTACACCAAATTGTCGCTCTATCGCTACAGCGAGAAGGCGACAGTTTTGGTCCTTCCTCACAAGGCCCTCTCGCTGCAGCGAGGACAGCTTAGAATTACACCCTGCACTTAGGCACTTAGCCCATTTTCAGCCCAACCAGTCATGCATACACATATATATACATTTAAATCTATATAAATAACAATAATTAATATTACAAAATCCAAGACGTTACACAATTGATCACTAATTTGATGGTGGGGGCAGCTAGCGTATAGTCTCTTGAACCTTTCCCAATATTCATAAAAGGTTTCTCTTTCAAGCTATCTTATCCCACAAATTTCCTTCCTTATGGATGCTGTTACACTTTTTCTATCGCAGCACTTAAATGGTGTAATTTCACTACTAGCAAGTGTACTAGGTAGTTGTAGCAAGTTATAAAATGTGGGAATCAGATTGAGTCCCAAGTATCGTCCTCTAGGATCTTATTTTTAATCACCAATTCACAAGATAATAACCATTTACACCAAACAATTCATTGAACAGATTTCAATATGCAAGAAGTAAAATTGAAAATTAAAGAAATAAAAAATTGTTAAAAACAGAATGTTAACTTGTACTATTAGAATGAATCACGAATAGAGGAAAGTTAGGAATTTATTTAACTAGAATATCAATATCAATTCAATTCTGCCTCTGAACATTCAAGTATTTGATTGATTGACAATCGATTTCTCTTTACAATAACCAAAGATTGATTCCTCAACTTATTGGTCCTAATATTCAACCAAATCTCCCTAATTCCTTAGGCCAAATTCAGTTCAATATTGCATTACGAATTAGAATCAAAAGATTGCAAAACTAAGACCACTTATCCCTATGAAAATCAAGAGTTTTGGTGATTAATTTAGATCCAAGCAACAAACCCAATTTTCATTAGTGAAGTTTACTCTGTGATTAATCAATTGAATTTCCATTCAAAGATCAAGTAAACACAGAATTAATCCCTCAATCAAATCAAATACTCAAAGTTCAGAGTGAAAACAAAATCAATATATCAATCCTAAATCCATAAATCCCTAACAAAAGAGTTAAAAACACATTACAATAAAATGGAGAGAAGCAAGAAGAAAAGAAGATGAAAGCAGGGACCCATCTCCATAACTTTGCCTTCCCCCAGATTCCTCTAGCAAAGAAGAACAAAAGTCGCTCCTCCCTTCTCCCTCTGACTTCCCTTGGAAGTTAAAATAGTTACAAAATGAATACCAAAACAAAAAATGACAAAAAAATCCTTTTTCTAAGTTCCTAATTCTTATTTATAGAGTTCCTCTAATTCTTCGACTTAACCCTTGAAATTCTGATAGTTAGTTGTCCCCAGGTGTTCTGGAATCTTCTAAAAGTGATACAAAAGCTCCAATCGTCCAGAATTGAAAAGAAGAAGGTTATAAAGTTGCAGAATTCTGCGCCAAAACGTGCAGTGGCTGGAGTAAAGGCGCACGGATGCGCGCCTTGGCTGTATGTGCTATGAGTTGCAACGCGCTCTTGTGTGCGAAAGCTTCAAATGATGTGTGTTTCAATGCACAGCACTTCAATGAATGCTTCTTCTATGTGCTTAGCTCTGCGTTGCTAGGCCATCTGCTATGCCTTTCCACGCTCTATTGCGCGCCAAAGCGCCAGGTGATGTGCATTTCAACACAATGACAATTATCCAGTTTCAGTTGCTGGAGTGTTAACGCGCATCACTCAGAGTGGCCACGCAGACCCAGTGCTGTATTTTGTTCTTTCCACGTTCAAACGCTAAGCACTTGGAGTTGTAACGCCTAGCTCTTAGGATTTCTTCAAGCTTGATTCTTTGACTATTCTTCTTCAATTTCAGCTGCTAATCCTTCCGTGAAGCACTTCAACAACTTTCTATCTTTTTGCATGAACTCCTACAAAAATCTAAACAATTTTTAATATTTCAACAAAAAAATAATTTATACTAATTATTTTATTTTTGTGATCTTTTCAAGTTTATTTTGGAACTATTTTCCTAATTATTAACCAAAAACTATTTTAAAAATATGGTAAAATAAGGATTTATCACCACTCCAAACTTAGAATTTTGCTTGTCCTCAAGCAAATCAAATCAAACAAAAGGGAAAGGGATTAATCCAATTGACAAGAATTCAATCATCAAACTGATTTTTCAAAACTTCTAATTCCCAATTTTGTAACTTTCTGATTTCTCATCCAAATCAAGTTATTCATCCATTGATCAACATGATCATTACACTGTTTTAACCACTTAATCAACAAAAATATGCCATCTAAATTATGTAATTCAACAAAGTTTCATATGAGTAAAATTGAAAAACATGTTCACAGCTCATAAGTAGTGTTTCCCTCATCACTCAATACGTGTTTAGGCTCAGTATTTGCTCTCAAAATCATCATTTTTACTACACTCTACCATAGGCTTGCATATATTCTCAATCTCCTCTGAAAAGAAAATGTAACAATCATAAATCAAGAGGACTTTTCAAGTGAAACTGAGGTTAAAAGATAGATAGGTGTTCAATCAATTTGGGAAACAATATAGGTTATGCCAAACAGAAAAAATGCAATTTAAGTAAATGATATTCACAATTTAGCATGAGATTGCATTCTCTTTTCTTCTATTCAATTCTGCACAGCATTTTCTGAATTTTGTAATATTTCAAGTACTTTTCATATATTAGTCTATGCATTTATGCACGAATTTCTTTTCTGTTTTTCATTTCCTATTTCTTCTTTTCAATACTTTACTTTTTCATTCAATCGTTCTTTTCAAATGACTCAGATTTTATTTTTTTCTGTTACTTTTCTTTTCAAATAACTCATACTTTGCTATTACCCATCCCAAACTTAAAACTTTGCCTGTCCTCAAGCAATGTCATACAATATCACAAATGCCACCCCAAACTTAATTCTAAAAATCATCTTTGGTTAAACTTAAATTGCCTCTTTCTTATTTAGAAAGATGTCATGGTTTTTCAGTAGGGCTTGAATTGAAGTTTACCAAAAGACAGGTTAAAGGCTCAAAAGGGTGAACTAGGATTTTCAGCACAAGGGAGGTTTATTTAGGCTCTAAGCATCCACAAGGAAGGCCTCCATCATATATGTGACTTTAACATATTATAAATTCAATCAAGAACAATGCAAGTTTTGGAGGTGCAGCAAAATATGAGATCCATTTCACACATCAAGAAATGTTATGCATGAGACTCAAGTCTCACCAAGGAATTAAAGTGAAAATATTAAACAATCAAGCTCACAATTTATTTTTTCAGAATTGAATGCACAGAATGGCAAGACTACCTCATTTTGAAAATGATAAGTGTGACAATCATGTGAGAATGGAAAAAATAACTTAAAAGAATTTGAAATTCATAATTCACAGAATCTCACTATATTCAATTATTTTAAAAGATGCAGTTCAATGATTCTTGTTCAATTATTTTTGTGTTTTTTAGGAAGTATTTTCAGCTTAAAATCATGAAGTAGAGGTACAAAATTTCACCCCCCCCCCCTTCTATGAAAGCTTATGCAAGTGTGCAGTCCAAGTGTGAATGCTGTGTGCAAATGTGAAGTGTTCTGCACAAATAAAATTCAAATCATCATCAGTTTAAAGGAATTTCATGAAATGAATACTGCAAGAATTTTAAAGTAATTTACAACAAAATGCATTACAACTGAAAATAATTTAAAATATTCTCAACATTCAAAAGTGCTAACTGAATTATACAGAATATAAATTGTCCTAAGCACTCAAACTTTTATAGCTGTAAAATAAAGCAAAATAACTCCTAATTTATGCTTCTTCTTCCTCCTCTTCCTCTGAACTGGTTTCCTCTTCTTCCTCTTAATTTTCTTCATTTTCTCTTGGAGGAGTGTGCATACCAGGAGTGAACAATGGAAGATTGTTAAATGTAGTGGCCCTCAGGCATAGCACATTTTGAACTTCAAACTCATACAACTGCTCCTTTGTCATTCCTAGCTTATTTCCTATGTTCGTCATCATAGTGTCCATCAAAAGAAGTCCAACTTTATGACTTTCAAGGAGAGCATCCTGCCTTGCAGCCTAAGACTCTTATCTATCCAGAATTCTCTGCAGCTGAGACTTCATTTTCAGAGGTGATTCCTTTTTGAATTTAGTTGGAAGAGGTGAGGCAACAATGACAAGGGTGTTGGTATAGATTTCCTTGATCATAGCAGCTGTTATAGGAGGAGTGGCCTTAAGTTGTTCTCTAAAATATGCAAAATCCACTCCAGCATCCTTGCATAACAAGCTAACACGCCTGGAAAAGTTAAAGAATTAGCCTTTGATTTTAAAATTGCTTTAATGCTATTGTTAATCACTTTCCCAACATCCGCAAAGAAGTCATTCACTATTGCAAAGATCAATTATGCTCTCTTGATGGCAATAGTAGAGCTGTGAATTACAGGCATAAAGAAACTCAAAATAAAAATACTCCACACTTTTGTGAAGGACAGCAGATTTCTGGTTAGGATATTCTTGGATATGGAGATGTTTTTAGCCTTATCTCTTGCATTCATTTCCCAAGTTGTCCCTAGTCTGCCTATCCTGTGCAGAATTTCTGTATAATCCTTGTCCTTCTCATTTAGAAATTCATAGAAGCCTTTCTGCTCTTCTTCCCTCTCATCTGTTATCTGCAATACTTTGTTGATGTTCTCAGCTGATAAATTTATCAGTTTGCCCCTTACAAAAGTGTGATTGGAGGGTAGATGTTCTCCTTTAGTCCTCAAAGTATTAGCCTAAAATTCCTGTGTCAGCTCTCTGAATCCCTTGCTAGCAGCTGATACAAATAGTTTCCATCCTCTCTTCTTGATTTGGTCAGAGAATTCGGGGTGTTCATCCTCCTTTAGTTCAAAGTTTCTATCATGCACTATTTTTCTTTTCAGAATATTAGCCTTGAAGTAGTTTTCCTGTGGGATGCCTCTGAATCTAGGGTCATGGTCAGGGATTGTTCTTGAAGAAGGACCTTCTAAAAATCTGCCTCTTTTTGTCCTAGGAGTTTCCCTTGGTGTGCTTGCCATTTTTCAGTACCTATCACAATTTTAAACCAAGGAAGAATTAGTTCAGAATTTAACCAAGTGTGCAGGAATTATTTCAACAGTTTCAGTACTTTTTCTAACTCCAAATACAGAGAATATGATATCTTAAAGCTATGTGAACTATCATCATGTTATAATTCCAGTGAAATTCATCAGTATCTAGCTATGGCCAAGTGTAGGATAAGTTTTTAGGTTCAGCTCAACTCTTAAATTTCATGTTCAATGTGCTAAATGCAGAGCAGTATGACAACAACTGTAGAATCAAAGTTCCATGGTGAAAAAAATATAAAACTTAGAACAATTCACTGCAATGCATTAAAACAATAATCCAAAATGTATTGATCAAACAATTTTCAGTACTAAAAAGCACATTAATACTCATAAGATTCAATTTGAATTCTTTTTCTGGATATTAAACTGAGTAAAATTAATTCAGCACTTCGCAGAACATGTTTCTTATCATACTCAATGCTACATTGCACAAATTTTTCAATAAAATTCTCAAAATATTCATGGCTATATTTCTGCACATACTCATCAAGTGAACAAAACAAAAATTTATAATGCAGATTCAAATTGTCATGAAAAATTATAGTTCTGGCATGAATTTGACTCAATCACATCTTAATTTCATGTTTCAATCATCAATTAAGCATAATTCACGCCCAAATCATAATTCCCAAATTATCCCCAAATCAAATTCAGAAGAACCTTAGAATTTAAATTTTGCAAATTGAGGAAAATTACCTGGAATTGGAGTGCAGAACTGATACAGACTTACTCGACAGTGATAATGTAGTGGAATGAAGTCTCAGATTTAGTTCAAAACAAGCAGAAAGTTGCTGATTTTTTATGAAGGTATCTAGGCAGCTAGGGTTTTTCACAGTGTGCTTTGGCTCTGGGGGTTTTAAGTGAAAACTCAAAACGCGTGAAGGCTTTAAATAGGGAAAGTAATCACGCAGAAGATTTAGTTCAAAAATACCCTAGGCGTGGTTACTTCACTCGTTCTGCGTTTCAACTTAAAACCCTCATGCAGCTCACGTGCTTACTTAAAATGAAAGAAGTTAAGGTTTAAAGATCTGACCTATGTAAGATGCGCAATGCGTCTTGGCTTTATTCACTTAGAGTGAAGGCGCAGTTTTGCGCGCCAAGGCATCATGTGAGTAGAGTGAAGACGCGCAACTGCTCCTCCTCAGCTCTTCACTTAGAGCTTCTGCGTTTTGGCTCTATCCATTTAAGGTGTCAGCGTGCAACTGTGCGTTGAAGCTTTAGTTGTTTAGAGTGAAAATGCACAACTCAATACTTCAGATTCTTCTTAATTGGTTTGCGCGTGTTGGTTTCAAGGGTTTAAAGTTTCAACTCACAAATCATAAAGTCCCTGCATTGTTACTCTATTCACTTGAAGTCTCAACTATCGTGATTGTTTCCTCCATATCAACTTAAGAGCTGCAATTTTTCTACAATCTGAATTCCTTGATCATGACCCATCTTGAAACATAAGTTCACCATCTAATTTTTCTCTGAATCACAGCAAACAACCAATCAATTTTCACTACACTTCCTCATCAAAAATCAAGTTTCAGAATATTAATTTCTACCTAATTCAACAAAATATACTACTATAACTCAAAATTAACTAGAAATTCAACATCTAAACTACAATCAATAAGAGTTCAGGTTTTAGAAACGTGAGTTACCTCTTACAAACGCTCTTTTAATATCATTAGCTTGACGTTTGATGTTTCTCATTCAAGAGAAACCACTTTGATGCATGAAATTTTCTTTGAGAATGCCTCTCTATGATAAATTTTCAACCTTTGGCCATTGACTTTGAACTCTCTCCCTGTATTAGGATTTGCCACCAAGATTGCCCCATGAGGTGATACTTCTTTAATGAGAAAAGGTCCAGACCACCTTGATCTGAGTTTTCCTGGAAATAATTTCAGTCTTGAATAGAACAGTAACACTTGTTGTTTAGGTCTGAGTTCCCTTTTCAGGATGAACTTATCATGGATCCTTTTGGTTTTCTCCTTGTATATTTTGCAATTTTCATAGGCTTATTGTCTAAATTCTTCTAAATCATGTAGCTGCAGAATTCTCTTCTCTCCAGCCTTTGCCAAATCAAAATTCAGCCACTTTGTAGCCCAATAAGCTTTATGTTCCAATGCCACAGGTAAGTGACATGCCTTTCTATAGACTAATTGGTAAGGTGACATACTAATTGGAGTCTTAAAGGTTGTTCTATATGCCCATAGACAATCATCTAGTTTCTTGGACCAATCCTTTCTTGATTGATTCACCACCTTCTCCAAGATTTACTTAATTTCTCGATTTGAAACTTCCACTTATCCACTTGTTTGTGGATGATAAGGTGTAGCAATCTTGTGTCTCACTCCATATTTTTCTAAGACTGAACAAGATATTTGTTGCAAAAATGAGTACCTCCATCACTTAGTAAGAATCTAGGTACTCCAAACCTAGTGAATATGTTTCTTTTGATAAAGGATATCACCACTTTAGCATCATTGGACCTCGTTGGGATGGCTTCCACCCACTTAGACACATAATCTACTGCCACAAGTATATATTCATGAGAAAAAGATGTGGAAAATGGTCCCATGAAATCAATTCCCCATACATCAAACATCTTCACTTCTGAGATATTGTTCAAGGGCAATTCATGCTTTCTAGAGATATTTCCTGTCCTTTGACACTTGTCACAGCTTTCAATATAATTCTTGGCATCTTTAAACAATGTTGGCCAGAAAAATCCTGCTTGCAAGACTTTTGCAGCAGTCCTTGAGCTACCATGGTGGCCTCCATATTCTGAGTTATGACAATGCCACAGAATGTCAGCTTGTTCTCCTTGTGGTATACACCTTATCAGCAGACCATCTACCCCTATTTTGAATAAGTAAGGGTCTTCCCATACATAAAATTTGCTGTCATGCAAAAATTTTTTTCTTTGTTGCCAATTAAACTTTGCTAGAATTAGCTCAGTGGCCTTAAAGTTTGCTAAATCAGCGAACCAAGGTGACTCTTCCACTACAAATAACTTTTCATTTGGAAATTCTTCATTGATGTCCAAAGAATTAGAGTTCAAACTGCCCAATGGCAGTCTGGACAGATGGTCAGCTACTCCATTTTCCTTGCCCTTTTTATCTCTAATTTCCAGCTCAAACTCTTACAACAACAGAATCCACCTCAGCAATCTTGGTTTGGCATCCTGCTTTGATAACAAATATTTAAATGCAGAATGGTCAGTATATACTACTACTTTTGATCCCATCAAGTATGATCTGAATTTTTCAAAGGCAAACACAATGGCAAGGAGTTCATTTTCAGTAGTTGTATAATTCACTTGTGCAGAATTTGAGACTTTGTTGGAATAATAAATCACATACAATTTCTTGTCTTTTCTCTACCCTAGAATAGTTCCTACTGCACTATCACTAGCATCACACAATAATTCAAATGGTAAATTCCAATCAGGTTTGGCTTTAATGGGTGCAGAAATGAGTTTCTCTTTTAAAACAGAAAATGCATGCAAACATGCTTCATCAAACACAAATTCAGTTTCCTTGACAAGTAAATCACTAAGAGGTTTTGCTATTTTTGAAAAGTCTTTTTATAAACCTCCTATAAAAACCTGCATGTCCTAAGAAACTCCTAATTTCCTTAGCATTAATTAGTGGGGGCAGTTTACTAATGACTTCAATTTTGGCTTGGTCCACCTCAATTCCCTTTTCAGAAATTCTATGGCCAAGGACTATTCCCTCTTGGACCATAAAATGACATTTCTCCCAATTCAGCACAAGGTTTGTATCTTGACATTTCTGCAAAATAATGGACAAATTAGATAGACAATCATCAAAAGAATTGTCAAAGACAGAAAAATCATCCATGAAGACCTCAATGGTCTTTTCTACTAAGTCTAAAAAAATGGATAGCATGCACCTTTGAAATGTGGCTAGAGCATCGCATAATCCAAATGGCATCCTTCTATATGCAAATACTCCAAATGGACATGTGAAGGTAGTCTTCTCTTGATCCATAGGGTCCACCGCTATTTGATTATAGCCTGAATATCCATCAAGGAAGTAATAAATGCATGTCCAGCCAGTCTTTCTAACATTTGATCAGCAAATGGTAAGGGAAAATGATCCTTCTTTGTTGCATCATTAAGCTTTCTATAGTCAATGCACATGAGCCAGCCCGTCACAGTTCTAGTGGGTATTAATTCATTCTTTTCATTTGCCATTACAGTCATTCCTCCTTTCTTAGGAACAACTTGAACTGGGCTGACCCATTGACTATCTGAAATTGGGTAGATTATCCCTGCATCTAACAACTTCATCACCTCTTTTCTAACCACTTCCTTCATGGCTGGATTCAACCTTCTTTGTGGCTGTACTACTGGCTTGTAGTTGTCCTTAAACAGAATTCTATGTCTACAAAAGAATGGATTAATACCTTTCAAATCTGAGATGTGCCATTCAATTGTAGATTTGTGATTCCTTAAAACTCTCAGCAGCTTTTCTTCTTCATCTCTCTTGAGATTATTGCTTATTGTCAGGCTTCTAATTTATTATTGAGTAATCTATAATATTTTATACTTGTTCAATGTTAATTGAAGGATTATTTGGTATTGGAATATATTTAGATGGAGTTTGAAATTATTAAAAAAAAAAAAAAAAAAAAGTGCAATGAACAGTGCAATGAACAGTGCAATGAACAGTGCAACCGCGTATGTACAGTACAAACCGTGTATGAACAGTGCAATGAACAGTGCAAACCGCGTACAAACCGTGTATGAACAGTACAAACCGCGTATGTACAAGGATGACCGACGTCATCGGTGACGTCACATATGCGTACTGATGCGTGTACGATACGCGTGTCTGATGTTTTCCGGCATGAATAGTTCCCTGAACAATATTTTCCGACATGAACAAGAAGCGGTGAACGGTGTTTTCCGGCGGTGAACAAGAAATTTCGGCGTGAACGGTAAATTTCAAAAATTTTCTATAAAAAGGGGGCTTCACACGAAATTTTCATTTCTTCACCTCTATCCAAGGTTCTCAAAGGTTCTAAGGCCGTAAACCACCATTTCTCTCATACTAAACCTTCCTAAACTTAGATTTCTCGCAGATCCGAGATTCTACATCTATTGAAGTATTGGAAGTAAGTTTCTTTAAGTTTGAAGCTAGATTTACCGTTCGTTTCTCTTCTCCTTCTCTTTCTTATAGAAATTCATGGTGTTCTTAGGAGAAACTCCGTTCTAAAGCTGAATCTTCGGTGAATTTTGTTATAATCAAGTAATATTCGGTAGATCTAGTGTGAATCATCTTTACGAGGTAAGGGAGTTTACTTTAACCTATGAACTATGTTTTGAACGGTTTAATATGTTATTTCAAGATATTTTGATATGATTTTGTTAGATCTATTGAATAAAAGCTATTTTCTAAGTCAGAATCGTTGTTAAATTAGTTTAAAATGCTGAGATTTTGGCTGATCTATTATAAACTTGCCGTAGTTGATTTGTTAAAATAATTTTGGTGGCGTGCATCATCTTGAGATATATGTTGTGCATCATTATAGAGCCGAGTTACATGTTTAGGTGGGTAGACATGTAACGGTAAGTTCATGCCGTTTCTTGTCTTTGTCTTTGTCTGGATCAGATAGGAATGGGTCGCTCCGGACCGGCTCGGTTCCTTCTGGATTAATTAGGTTGTGAAACCAGTTGGAAACCGTTTTCATCCGTGCATTAGATGGGCTGGAAATGCATGGGGTTATTGCTGTGAGAAATATTTTGCTCTATATATATATAATTTTATTTTATGTTTGGTAAGCTCACCCTTGCATTTCTTTCTATGTCGTTGTGTGCGTGTGTACTGCGATGATCGTACGGTGGTACGTGAGTAGATATAGCAGGTGTTGCATCTACTTCACAGGCTGAGAGGCCAGTGAAGAAAAGTTAGAAGCTGGAGTTGAGTAATAATGCATCAGAGTCCTTTTTCTTTATATATGAGACCTCATGTCGAGGGAGTCACGCATTATAATTTTTTTGGTATTTTGAATATTATAAACTAAATGTAATATTATGTTGATCTGTTGGATATTTGTTGTAAGGAACTTCATTTTTTTACTTTGAATGAGAAGTGAATTTTTATACTTATATTCTCTATTATTTACCTATTTTTAAATAAGTATGTGGTGTAGAAACAATGTTCTCGGTCCTTTATAAAAAGGGGTCGTGACACTTATAAGCACTAGATATTGATGTCTTTGATCCAAAAAAGAGTACCTCAAGTGAGATGGCAATTGCTTAAGCTCAAGTTTCTCCACTTTCTCTTCTTCCTCTTCCTTTTTCAACTCCTCTCTTGCTGAATTTTCAGATAAAGGGATGATAGGCAATGTTTCAAGTTGCTGCACATATTCCATGAATTTTTCTTCTCTTTTTACAGTAACTTGTGAATTTCCTGCAACTATAATTTCCCTTAACATAGAAAATTCATCAGCATTATCAATTAATTGAGGAAATGAAATAGATTCTAAAATATCAACTCTCATGCAAGTGTTATCATCACTAGGATGTTTGAGTGCTTCAAAAACATTAAAAGTAACCTTTTCATCCTGCACTCTAATCATTAATTCCCTTTTTTTCACATCAATCAAAGCTCTCCCTGACGCTAAGAAGGGTCTGCCCAATATTAAAGGAATATCGGCATCCACTTCCATGTCTAAAATCACAAAATCTGCAGAAAAAATAAACTTGTCAATTTTAACCAATAAATCCTCTATAATACCATATGGATAAGTATATAATCTGTCCGCAAGTTGTAGAGTGATACTTGTTGGCTTGACTTCCTCTATTCCAAGTCTTTTCATAATGGCAAGAGGCATAAGGTTGATGCTTGCCCCAAGATCACACAAAGCTTTTCCTATTGTGCAATTTCCAATAGAGCACGGAATGCTAAATGAGCCTGGGTCTTTTAATTTTTGAGGTAACTTTCTTTGCAAAATAGCACTGCATTCTTCAATCAAAGGGACTGTCTTGTCAGTTTCTAACTTTCTCTTCTTGGACAACAGCTCCTTCATGAATTTTGCATATGAAGGCATTTGTTCTAATGCTTCAGCAAATGGTATATTAATTTGGAGCTTCTTGAAGACGTCTAGAAATCTCTCATACTGCCTTTCTTGCTTAGGATTGGTGACTCTTTGTGGATAGGGTAGTCTCTTATATCTCTCTTCATCTATAGGCTTGTTTGAATCTTCTAAAATCTGCCTCTTTGTTCTTCTCACAGTTTTAGGGAAGGTATCTACTTCTGAATTTTCTCTTTTAAATAGGGTGAAGTTCCCTTCCTCTAAATCAGATTTGATCTTCTCCTCTTCCTTGGTTTTCTCTCTCTTCTCAACTGGTTTTGGACTGCCCATAACAGTTCCACTCCTAGTCATCATAGCTTGGCATTGTTCTTTTGGATTTATAACTGTGTTGCTAGGGAATCTCCTATCTTCTCTGGTGGACAGTTGCTCAGCTAGCTGTCCAATCTGTGTTTCTAGCTTCTTCATGGAAGATTCTTGATTTTTGAAGCTTGTTTGTGTTACTTTCATGAATTGTAGCATAGTTTCTTCCATTTTGTTCAACCTTTCATTCAGTGGTTTAGAAAAACTCTGATTTTTTTGAAGTTGGTTGGCTGGATTCCCTTGGAAATAAGGTTGTTGTGTTGCTGGACCTGCATTTGAAAATGGGATAACAGAGTTAGAATTTTTTCAATTAGAATTTTAGTTATTCCAACTATCTTGCTACTGGTTTCTATTGTTAGAGAACTAAAAACAAAGGGGAAATAAAGATTGTTGTCTTTGAAAATTTCCTATATAATTGACTTGTTCTTGAGATTTAGAATTATTCCCATCACAAGCTCCGTTTACATGATTCCCTCCACGAAAGTCACACACAAGTGGAGTGTTCTGTATTGGTGTAGCTTGTAAGTTGCTGATTTGTTGGGTGAGTGCAGCTATTTGTTCAGAAAATAATTGGTTTTGCAGCTGATTTTGAGTCAAAAAAGTCTTAAGAAGTTTTGCCTCATAGCCACTACTCCTTGTTGATTGTCTCAAACTACAGCTTTGATGCATGGAGGAGGCCATCATATCTATAATTCCTTGAGCTTCTTCTAGTAATTTGGTGTTCAAAAAACCTCCTGCAACTGCATCTATCATGGTTCTAGTTGCTGGATTTATCCAATTATAGAAGATTTAAAGTTGCATCCATTCTGGTATGCAATGGTGTGGGCATCTTCTCAAGAGTTCCTTGTATCTCTCCCAAGCCTCATATAAAGTTTCTCCTTCTTGCTGCATGAAGGATGTGATCTCTCCTCTTAGCTTTGTAGCCTTAGAAGGTGGAAAATATTTAGAGAAAAACTTATTGACCAGATCTGTCCAAGTAGTTATGCTCCCTTGTGGTTGGGCTTGGAGCCAACATTTTGCCTTGTCGCTCAAGGAAAATGGGAACAATCTTAATCTAATTGCATCTTTGCTGACTCCATTGATCCATATAGTATCACATAACTGCAGAAAATTAGAAATATGCAAATTAGAATCATCTGAAATTAAACTAGAAAATTGATTTTGTTGAACTAGGTGAAGGCAGGTTTAATCTCAAAATGGTTGGCTTGAATGGTTGGTCTGACAATAGAAAAACTTTATCCACGCATATTAGGTACTCCATAGTCTCCTAAAGTCCTTTGTCTATGTGGTTCAGCCATCTTTGTTTCTAAATTTACAGGTGAAGTTGGAGAATTGGCTTGTTTTTCTATTGAGTTTGGTGAAGAAGGTGTAAACTGTGAATTCTGCTTCTTTTTAGCTGAGCTCTCTGCCCTTAATTCGTTCCTTATCCTTCTCAAAGTTCTATCTATGTCTGGATCAAATACAAGAACATATTTGTCTTTATTCTTCCCACGCATATAACATAAGGAAAGCTAAACACAAAAACTAATACTTGAAATTTGATTAGAACATAGAGCAGTAGAGTGCAGAGAAATCAAAATATTCTTTAAGAGCTAAAAGAGATAACCTCTATTTATTTAAAACCAGAATAGCAATGCAGTATTACAGAAATTAAAATAATAAAAGCTAATATATGTAAAATAACTACCAAAACTTAATATGAAATTGAATTATCAAACAAAACTGAATTAAAACAGAAAGTAAGTGGTACAATCTAGCTATCCTCTAGTTAATAATGATGTTAAAAAAATTAAGATCCCTAGCAATGGCGCCAAAAACTTATTACACTTTTTCTATCGCAACACTTAAATGGTGTAATTTCACTACTAGCAAGTGTACTAGGTAGTTGTAGTAAGTTATAAAATGTGAAAATCAGATTGAGTCCCAAGTATCGTCCTCTAGGATCTTATTTTTAATCACTAATTCATAAGATAATAACCATTTGCACCAAACAATTCATTGAACAAATTTCAATATGCAAGAAAGTAAAATTCAAAATTAAAGAAATGAGAAATTGTTAAAAACATAATGTTAACTTGTACTATTAGAATGAATCACGAATGGAGGAAAGTTAGGAATTTATTTCACTAGAATATCAATATCAATTCAGTTCTACCTCTGAACATTCAAGTATTTGATTGATTGACAATCAGTTTCTCTTTACAATAACCAAAGATTGATTCTTCAACTCATTGGTCCTAATATTCAACCAAATCTCCCTAATTCCTTAGGCCAAATTCAGTTCAATATTGCATTACGAATTAGAACCAAAAGATTGCAAAACTAAGACCACTTATCCCTAAGAAAATCAAGAGTTTTGGTGATTAATTTAGATCCAAGCAATAAACCCAATTTCCATTAGTGAAGGTTACTCTTTGATTAATCAATTGAATTTCCATTCAAAGATCAAGTAAACACAAAATTAATCCCTCAATCAAATCAAATATTCAAAGTTCAGAGTCAAAATGAAATCAATATATCAATCCTAGATCCATAAATCCCTAACAAAAGAGTTAGAAACACTTACAATGAAATGGATAGAAGCAAGAAGAAAAGAAGATGAAAAGTAGGGAGCCATCTCCATAACTTTGCCTTCCCCTAGATTCCTCTAGCAAAGAAGAACAAAAGTCGCTCCTCTCTTCTCCCTCTGACTTCTCTTGGAAGTTAAAACGGTTACAAAATGAATACCAAAATAAAAAATGACCAAAAAATTCATTTTTCTAACTTCCCAATTCCTATTTATAGAGTTCCTCTAATTCTTCAACTTAACCCTTGAAATTCTGATAGTTAGTTGTCCCCAGGTATTCTGGAATCTTCTAAAAGCGATACAAAAGCTCCAAACATCCAGAATTAGAAAGAAGAAGAAGTTATAAAGTTGCAGAATTCTACGCCAAAACGCGCAGTGGCTGGAGTAAAGGCGCACGGATGCGCGCCTTGGCTGCATGTGCTATGAGTTGCAACGCGCTCTTGCGCGCCAAAGCTTCAAATGATGTGCGTTTCAATGCATAGCACTTCAATGAATGCTTCTTCTATGCTCTTAGCTCTGCATTGCTACGCCATATGCTATGCGTTTCCACGCTCTTTTGCACGCCAAAGCGCCAGCTGATGTGCATTTCAACACAATGACAATTATCCAGTTTCAGTTGCTAGAGTGTTAACGTGCATCACTCAGAGTGGCCACGCAGACCCAGTGCTGTATTTTGTTCTTTCCACGTTCAAACGCCAATCACTTGGAGTTGTAACGCCTAGCTCTTAGAATTTTTTCAAGCTTGATTCTTTGACTATTTTTCTTTAATTTCAACTGCTAATCCATCCTTTAAGCACTTTCAACAACTTTATATCTTTTTGCATGAACTCCTACAAAAATCTAAACAATTTTTGATATTTCAACAAAACAACAATTTATACTAATTATTTTATTTTTGTGATCTTTTCAAGTTTATTTTAGAACTATTTTGCTAATTATTAACCAAAAACTATGCTAAAAACATGGTAAAATATAGATTTATCAGATGCAGCTCTTGATGCTGGAAAAAATTTCTCTAGGAAAAGTCTCTTCAAGTTGTCCCAACTGGCAATAGACCCTGGAGGGAGATGGTAGAGTCAATCCTTAGATGCATCCATCAGAGAGAATGGAAAGGCCTTTAAGTTGACATTCTCCTTAGGCACACCTTGTGGCCTCATGGTTGAACAAATAATGTGGAACTCTTTGAGGTGTTTGTGCGGATCCTCACCTGCAAGGCCATGAAATCTTGGCAACAAGTGTATTAGTCCAATTTTAAGTACAAAGGGAGCATCAATGTCAAGATACTGTATGCATAAAGTTTGATATGTTACATCCGGTGCAGCCAGTTCCTTTAATGTTCTTTCATTGTCAGCCATTTTTCCAATTTCAGATTCTAATGAATGAGGTGATGAATAGATAGATGAAGGAGATGAGGACATCTCAAAATGTTCAAAACTATTCCTATGTGTTTGAATGCTACTATGAAATGTCCTGTCAATCTCTAGATCAAGTGGATACAAGTCTCTAGGATTAGATCTGGTCATGCACTAAAAACCAACTATGAACAATGGAAAGAAGTAAATTAAATGAAACAGCAAAAATGCAAAAAAATTCAGCTAACAATTATGCAGAAAAATGATATCTAAGTGCAGTAAAATAAAGCAATAACACCAAGCAACAAGAAATAGAGAGAAACTGCAAACTATTACAAGAAAAATGTAACACAAAATCACAAATTCTGCAGAATTCATTAGAATTATGCAGCAAAAATAGGGCAAAATGTAGAAAAATTAAAAACAGAACACTAAAACAGAGTAACTAACAAGTTTAACGCAAAATTAACACCAAAGTTCTCGGCAACAATGCCAATTTGATGAACAGGATTTTTGTTTGCAAAAAGATTTGTTGCCAATATCATCAAAATATGCAGAATTTTTATGTTGTCTCTAGGATGCAAGCCTATGTTGTCTCCAATGACTTTGGTTAGTAACATACATTGAACATGTTGTAAACATTTACTATGAAAGCAATTAAAAGGGGGTTTTGTGTGATTCAAATTTTAATGTAAAAACAAATGATGAAATTAATGAATTCAATCAATGAAATGTGCAATTCTTAGTTTGTTCACGTGATTCTATCCCTATTCCTCTCAAGATTCAATAATCTTTCTCTTCTTCTGAGGTAACTTAACAAGCGAGAATTAGCCTTAAAACCCCATACGAATTTAAGCAAATTACATGGGCTCCAACACTTTTCTCCAAGATTACGCAACCTTAGAAATTAACTTAGGATTAAGCAAATCAAGTTAAGAATTTCATTAAAACGAATTAGGGTTAATTACGCAATGTTCCCCTTATTCAACCATTAATTCATTTCAAAGAGTTGGGAAATGTAAATTCATGAAGGAAAGGGAATTATATTGACATTCATACCTAGGAATTCAAGAATCCATGAACTCACTAAGAATTACAAGAAAGTTTAGCCCTCCATAAGGATGGGTCTTACAAATTCAAGATGAAAATAAAGGAGATTCAATATCATCAATGCAAGAATTAAAGAAAAATAAAGAGAAATTGTAAATCAAACTATAAGATTGGCCTTGCCTGTCACCCAAGGATCCTAAGCTCTGCAAAATGCTCCCAAAGTGACAAAAGAATCTAAAGTTATGAAAAAAGCTCCATACCTTATTTTTTCAAATTCTATTTATAGTGTAGAAATTTTCGCCCATAGTAACTACTATGGTTTCATAGTGATAAACGCACAGTGCTCCATAGTAGTTACTATCACTCTATAGTAGCCACGCACAAGTCTTGTGATTTTGGCCTCTCTAGAGTTGTCACTTTGGTATCAGAGTGATAATGCACAGTGCTCCATAGTAGTTACTATCGCTCCATAGTAGCCACGTGCAAGCCTTGTGCTTTTGGCCTCTCTAGAGTTGTCACTTTAATATCAGAGTGATTACTTTGGCTACTCCAGAGTGTCTACTAGGATTCCATAGTAAGCACGCGCAACACTTCTTCAATCTTGGTCTCTATAGTGTCTACTATGGTTTCACAATGATCACTTTGGTCTGCTCTTCTGGATCTAGCTTGCTGTAGTGTTTACTATGGAATCCAAAGTGATCACTTTCGTCTCAAACTTTCTCAAATGCTAAAAATCCATGAAAAAAGTCTAGAAATTCCTACACAATTATTCAAATAATCAAAATTGCAAACTATATCTATATAAATCAATGTAAATCAACCAAAAATTAAGAAACCTATGATATTTGACCAAAATAATATTTTTATATTATTTACACTTGCTAAGTTTACTTTTTCTATTAAAAAACATCAAAATAATAAATAAAAATTTAATAAAATGTGAATTCATCATTTACATGTCACGTAATATGACAAATCAATACTTTGTTAATATTTATTAACGTTAAAAACTAAATTGACTGGTAATTATTAATTATAGAGACTAATATTTTAAAATTAATATTTAAAAGATAACCTAATCGTGCATTTTTCATAGACTAAAGTAAAGTTTTATTCATTTTATTTCATACTATTTTATTTATTCTACTCCGTCGTTTTCCATCAATCCAAACACAAGCACATGACAATTGGACATTCCAATCCACTCGATTAAATGATAAAGTGTTATTATTTGACAATTTTTATTTATTTTAAAAAAATTTAAATTTTTTTTAGTTATATTTGTTGTTTTTTATCTTCTCTTTTTTTAATATATTTTTCAATAGTCTCATTTTATTTTTAAAATTAAAAAATTATGTTAATATGAAAATTAAAATATTAATAAATTATTAAATAAATTTAAAAAATTATATATTTTTAAAATTACTTATAACATAGTTAATCTTATATTTTCATATACACAAATTAAGTATTACACATTAAAATAAAGTAATATAATAAAATATTTATTAATTTTAATATTGTATTAAAAATTAGAAAATTAATAATTAAATTGATAAATTTTATATTTTTTATATATATGTATGTATATTTTGATTATCAGTCGATCTATTAATAAAAATTTCCAATATTAATTTTCTACTTCAAAAATATAGTTTCTCCACAAAGTATTATTCATTAACTTTTCATTCATTGATTTCGAACCTCATTCCAAACAAATACCAAAACATCTATATTCAAGCTGGTTAATTGGTAATTCAACTTATTATCTATGCATTCCCACTTCAGTAACATGTCAACTACATCTGGTTCATATTTCAATTTCCTTAAAAAATAATTATAAAGAAGACATTTTATAACTTGTAGCGGTTAATTTGATTTAAAGAAAGTTCCGTTTCACAAGGTTCAAATCGTGTTTGGAATTCCAAATCTTTGTTTAGTAATATTTTGAGATGCTTAATTCTACGTTTGCAAATTAACTACGAACTAAAGCAAGTATTAAGTAATTTTTACATCGAGTTACAAAATCTATACTAGATTATATTATTTATTTTAAAATAGATAATTTAAATATAATCACTTCATTTTAATTTTATTTTAAGTTTAAATTAATAATAAATATAAAAATAATCAAAATTAAGTTCATATTAACTACTAACCAGTCCAAATACGCACACAAGTTATTACGTTAATACAAACTCAACCCCAAGACATCGTGGCATCTGAATCTTATAATTTTTCTATATTTAGATGGAGAAAGAAAACAGGATTGAAAGAAATCAGCTAAAATATTCTTAAAAAATATTTAAGTTAATAAATATTTAATAAATAAAATATGAATTATGATGATCTCTCTTTTTTTGGCATCTAAAATTAACATTGTTTATATTTTGAGTTTATTAGGTGGTGTGAAAAGGGCAGGAAGCGGGGACCCAGCAAAGACGAAACTTGACGTCAGAATGAGAGAGAATTGGTCAGACAGGGCGGCTGATTCTACTTCTCACATCACATGTTCCATTTTCACCTTCACTTTTCCCATTTTGCCCCTTCCCAAAAACATGTCACATTTATCATGGTGCAAATTTGGAAACATAAATTACTATTCAAAATGAATGCGATGGGTTTGTTAGGTTTCACAGTAACTTTTATTATTTTCAATATTTTGCGGGGCATTGCAGCATCTCACACTCTCTCTATTTTGAATGGATTAGAGAAGTAATAAATATAAATAATTGAAAATATGTATGACTTCTCGTTTTTAACCTAAGTGAAATATAATTTTAATATTTGTAAAAATATGAGTAAAATTATTTTAATTTTTTAAAAATCAGTAATTTATTTTATTAATCGTTGATAGTGTAATACGTATCTAGACATACCATGTTACATATCACATGATAATAATTATTGACATAATATGATAAAGCATGTCATATTACTATTAAGTGATAATGGATACTGTTTAAAAACTACAAAAGAAATAATTGTTTTTAAAATAAAATCAAACTTAATCATGTTTGGATATTCTAAAATTATATTTATGCATTTAAATTATGATAAAGTAAGAAAAAACATGCGTGGAACCATAAAAAAAAAAAATCTTTCTCCTTGTGAAGAGATTTGTGTAGAAGAGAATAATTTATTTTATTAAAAATAAAAATTAAATCATGAATAAAATTTAAAAATATAGAAAAAATTGATATTGTCATTTTTTAGTTAAATAAAAATCATATAAATAAATTTTCATTCAAATTATTTAATTTTTAAATTTTTATTTTGTAAATTTAAATAAATAACTTTTAAGGTAAATTTCAATTTTATTCTTCAACTTTTTTTATTTATTTTGTTCTTCTAATTTTTAAAAATGCTTTAGTCATTTGCCATTAATAATTTTAACTCTATTAAAAATTTTTTTGTCATATAT
The DNA here is from genome assembly GCA_024086825.1 of Abrus pulchellus subsp. cantoniensis. Taxonomy (NCBI): domain Eukaryota; kingdom Viridiplantae; phylum Streptophyta; class Magnoliopsida; order Fabales; family Fabaceae; genus Abrus; species Abrus pulchellus. The sequence continues at coordinate 14,093,058 of CM044053.1, read as the reverse complement.
ACTATTCATCTTCTTTTTCATATATGTAACTTTGATCTTTTTATCTTCTATATCTTTTTTTTCATCTTTTTAAAGTACCAAACCTATATCCAAACTTGAAAGATCAATCACATTCAAACCACCAAAAATAATGATTCTCACGTAATCAAATCGAATTTGAGTATTTTTTGTTGCAATCTTTTGGATTTCTAGACAAAAAACGATGCTCCAATTAGTGTTGATTTGATTTCATTTATAACTTCTTTGTAATTAATTAGAGTCGTCAAATTCAAAGAGAAAAAAAATGAGCGAAGGCATTGCTCTCATTACCACTGAGAGGATATATAAAAAAAAGATGAGTATTGTCAATTAGACTTTCACCTTTGAAAATATCATTCACAAAAAAAGGAGGAAGAGAAAGAAAGAAAAGAGAGAGCAATCATAGAGAAAGGATCAAAGTTACAAAACTAAGAAAGAAGATAAATAATATATATGAAAAAAATTGATAATTTTTTTGACATAATTAACTTTTTTAATGACAAATAACCTATGTAAAATGTTTTTTAAAAGTTGAAAAAAATAAATAAATAAAAAGTTAAATAACAAAATTAAAATTTACCTTAAAAGTGGAGGATAAAAACATTAATTTTACTTTTATTTAATGTTTATCTATCTAAACAAATCACAATTAAAGGTTAAGATATTCAAACAAGATTTTTGTTCAAAGAAGTATTGTTTAAATATATTATTTCAATATCAGATTTGGTCATAAAAGCAAACTTCTAGCAAAGTAAAATCAATATAACTTTTGCATTTTGAGATGCTCACCTTGTACTAATCAACCTTTATATTATAAATGAAAGTATCCTATGTGAAAAATGAGACATTAAATAAGGTTATTCTCTTTCATAGGCACATGTATTTTGTCATGTATAAATTTTTATGTATAAATTTTTATTAAACATAACATGTGAACTATACTCTCTTTTGTTGCAACTAGTTTAAATTTTACTCTTTCATTTTTTAGTTACATTTTAAACTTTATAGATAAAAATTGTTACTTGATTTTTTCTTATTAATTTACATAAATTTTTAGATTTTTCATAAATACTTATGTTTACATTTATATTATATAATTACATACATCTTAATTCTTTTTTTTTACAAACTAAAAATAGTTTGTATTTAAGTTTGTAAAAACTCATTTAAAAACAATATTTACTATTTTAACTATTATTTTGAAAAAAAAAACTTTCATAAACATAATTATTAAGTTTATTGATATGTTTGTCTTATGAGCACGTTAACATTAGTTCTCTTCTTAATACTATATGTAATAGAAAAAAAAATTAGAGGAAAAAAAGTTTAATTTGACAATCTTTAATTTTTGAAAGAAATATTTTTTAATTGTAGTACTTTTGGTGAACTGACATCAAATTGAGTTAGATGAATTGACTTTTTTAACTCACTAAATATAACAAGACATTGAATATTTTATGCTTATCGTTCTATTTTAACTCGTAAGAATGAAAGTTGAGACAGATTAGTTTATAGAGCTTTTTTTTATAGTTTTTTTTCTTTTTATTATTTTTATTCTTTTTAATACTTATTCTCATCTCTAGATCTGTTTTTCTTTTTCTTTAAACTCTAACAAAAAAAAAATTATTTTTTTCCTTTTACCCATCATTCATAACTCTTCTCCTTTCAAACTTTAACAAATTTGTATGTTTATATACAATAAGGTTCATATTGATTAACCTAAACACTATTTTTGTACTTAAAAACTTTAGACGAGGATTTTGTATGCTATATAAAGATAATTATAATATAGTATAAATAGTGAGAATTAAAAATAAAAAATAGACATAGTTTGGCTTATTAAAAATAATCAAATCAAATTAAATTATTTTGCACAAATATTATTTAATGTAATTGTTGGCAATCTTACTACTTCAATATAGATAAAATAAAAATTAAAAGTAACTTTAAGTTAACAAAATTTTTATTTTTTTCTTTAAGTTTGTGAAGTTGATTTGTTGAAAAAAAAATAGAAAAAGAGTAAGATATTTGAGTCATGGTGAATATATATTTAAATAATAATAAAATTAAAATATTAATAAATTAAAACAAAAAATATAGCGACTATATATATATATATATTTTAAAAGTAATTCAAACACGCCGTTAAAATGTATTTTTCTTGTAGCAAACTGGCTTCAGTCGCGGCCGAATGAGGTGTTCATCACTATTACGTTATTTATCGAAAAAAGAAAAACGAAAAACACAAAAAACTTACGTCATATTAATATCTTATCAAAGACACCGATTACATTTATCAATATTTTAATAATTAGATTCAACAAGTTGAATCAACTGAACATTCTATAAACATAATGCATTTAATTTGATAACTTAAGGCATATATCGTTAAGTTTATTAACTATTTATATAAATGATTTATGATCACATAAACAAGCTTTTAAAATGTTAACTTAAACAATAATTATTATGAATAATTTTATAATAATATATTTAGAGAACATTTAATATTAAACCATTCTCTAATATATACTTTTGAGAGCGGTTGATAAAGAACCACTCAACTATTCTCTAATGTATACTTTTGATAGCGGTTAATAGAGAAACGCTTTTTAAAGTCTTTTTTTCTATTTTATAAATAAAACGTTCTCTCAAATCTCTTTGTCTTGTTAACAAAGTTGCTCACTTTTATATCTGTAAATTCTCTTTGTCTTTTTTATCTTTTATGTATTAACAAAGTTGTTTTCTGTCTCTTTCACTATAGGTTCTCTTTGTCTTCTTTGCGTTAAAAAAGTTAGTTTTTTTTTTACATCTGTTGCTATCTTTCTAATTATTCTCTATATTCTCTTTTTCTTTATTTTTTCTTCTATTAACTGTAAATCATCCTGCTAATTTGTTTTCTTTTTTCTTCTTAATAGTGTTGCAGATGTGGACTATTTGGTTAATACAACGTACAAACTCAACAAGTTTCACTTTTGATTTGTGATAAAAATGAAGAAAATTTGAGCATAATAATAAATTAATTTTGGTTTGAAATAGAAAACTCACGAAGAAAGAAATTTTAAATTCTAAATTCGCGATATATTTTAAATGTCATTCACTTTGTGAAAGTGGTTCCACGTAAAACCGTTCGCTAATATCAACATTTGAGAGCAATTGTTTAATCGCTCTCTAAAGTGCAACATATTAGATAGCGTGAGATTTTAGAGTAGTTCTAAAAGCTTTCTAAATTAAAATAGAACCGCTCTAACATCTTCATTTTGGCGTAGTGAATTTTTAAAGTTTATTTAGATAATTTTTTATATAGTTAATTAACATAAATTATTTTTAACTTATTTTAATAAATTTTATATTTAAATATATAGCATAAATTATTTAAAAATTTTAAATAAATACTTAATTAAACTATGTATCTAGATATATCTTTAATATAATATTCAATTAAACGTTTTGCAAAATCATTACTCTTTTTATAAGATGCTTAATCATTATTATAACTGGTTAAATTGATCAAATCAAGATTTAAAGCTTTTATTGTGTTGACTTTTGGCCCCATTTTTAAAATTTTATAATTATAACAACAAATTTTAAAATAAAATAAATTTCACACTTCATTTAAGGTTTAGTATTGCAATTTGTAAATTGATGGTCCCGACAAAATTGGTTGGGATGCATGGTCCTTGACAAACACGCTGCCTTTAGGTTAGAGACAACTCCTTTTTTCTTGATAACTTTATAAACTTAAGAAAGTATAAAATAAACACAAAATAAAAAACATCAAATTGGTGATTCATTGAAGTTAAAACTGTTAATTTTGTACAATATTTTTAAAAAATAAAATGTACTATATATATAAATAATAATGGTTAAATTAAAATTTATTCTTTATACAAAATGTTTATTTTCACTCTGGTATCTATACACAATATTGTTTTTGATTTGATCCCAATGCAAGAAATCATTTTTACGAGTCGTTATCGCATACGATTGTTATAACTCCATAAATATTACTCATCTTACGAAGCTTAAGACGTGACTTTAACATGTATTTAGATAGCTGTTTCATACTAAATTCTTTTGTCCTATGTTTGGTGCTCATTTTTAATCAGTCCCTTTAAATAAAAATAATGTTTAAATTATTTTGTACATGTAAAATTATTCACAATCCCCATTTGTTAATATAGTCAAGTTATAGAATTACCTAATTACATGCAAATAAGGGGAGGATCAACCCCTAAAATAAAAGGACGGTAGAAGGAATTGCTAATATAAATATTCTGGCATAGTCCTTTGCAGTCTGCAAAATCCACCAGTACATACAAATAATTTGATACTTCCAATTAATTAAGAGAATAAACTGCAAAGAATTGAGGTAAAAAGAATTTGTCATGTTTATCATAATAATGAAACCTTGCATGAAATTATCAGAGTAATTGTAACTATAGCTAATATCAAGGTCTCAGGTGCTAACTTTTGAGCTTAAAATTATATTGTTAAGAGTTTGATTAAATTATTTCATAGAATAAAATAATTATATTTTAAATGCATTAGTGAAGTTAAGATATTATATTTATAATTATACAACTTTTTATAAATAAAATATCATCAATTCACGTAGGATGAAGGTGTTTATTCTATAGAATAATTTAAATAATCTCAAAATTGTAAATAAATATTGAGTATAGAGTTATTAGAATTATAAAAGTTAAGGTAAGAGAAGTGATAGGAACATATGAGAATATGAAAGATAATTGCTAATATTATTATAAATATTGTAGTTGTTATGAGCAAAAAAAAATATTGTAGTTGTAATAAGTCTGTTTGTGATGAGATTAATAACAATAAGTTTAAGCTCATTATTAAGTTGGTATCTAAAGTTGGTGATGGAGCAATAAATAATATTTTAATGCTTAAGTTAGTGTTTGTAACAATAGAATAACAATAAAAAATAGATTATATATTTTATCGCAGAATTATGTTACTAGGTTTGTAAGATTTATAAAGTTGATGTGTAATCATATTTTGAGTGAGCTTGCATGGTGTGCCAACGTAACATAATTGTAGAGAATCTTAGTAAGTATGAATTATTAATGTTAGTATCTTTATGAGTATAGATATTACTTATGGCATAATTGTAGAGAATTTTAATATTCATGTAATTATAAATGTTACTATCCTTATGATTATACATTTTCCTTATGGCTATGATTTTTATGAGAAGTGTATATGAAATACTAGCTCTTTGAGCATGAATAACTATATGATTGAGTTAAAATTCATCAAATATGGAAGTAAGGTCACAAAACACCTTTAAAGTTGGACCTAAAGAAAATTACTCCAAATCAATTAGTAATCACATCACACATTAAAAATTGCAATTTTTTAAGAACATAAAATTTCAATCCAAAAGTTCATGCAGCATTCATGTGAACAAATAAATAATTATTGGTCATGTTTGAGGAGTGTCACCTCTTCAAGTAGTGTCATGACAAGAAACAATGCATGTCTAAATGATATTGTTCTCTTGGTGAAGGGCTGGGGAAAATTCTAACTTAACTCAAAAGCAATCTAAGTTTTAAATGGAGAAGAAGCCAAGCAAGTAATGATGATAACTGAAGGAATGACCCCAACAATGAAGTTGAACTATAGGTCATGAAGCAAATTACATTCTCTAGAATTAACTTTCACCACCAATTTATTTCCTGTAGTCAAAAGGGTTGTTGTTGAATGTTGTGTTGGAAGGTGAAATATTTATATAACCTCAATGTTCCTGGTTGGCTCATATTAAGGATCAATTTTCCATTTTAGCTTGTAATTTGGGGGCTTCTGCAAAAAACTTGACAGGAAATTAATTAACAATATGAGTATGAAACTATTTGAATTTTTTGTTTTGGTGTATAAGGATCAAGTTGAAAGTCAACATCATGTCAAGTGACAAAATTTTAGTTTGATAAGCTATCCAAATACGTATTAGAGTCACATCATAATCTATTAGCCACAAAATTAAAGATGAATTCGTAGGATTATAGTAGTAGTCCATGACGGGACTCATTTAATTTTTCCTCTTATATATATATATATATATATATATATATATATATATATTTATATACACACACACAAAACCAAAAGTTTCTTTTTTCTGTATGAATATTAAATTAAAATAAACATCAATTGTAATGATTGCAATTTTAATTTAACCTTCAATAGTTGTTATTATGAGGAGAATAAGAATCTACACAGACAACGATATATAAGAAAATGAAAAGGGATCTGCACATACAACAGTAATCACAAAAAAATGATTGATTAGTTGAAACAGGGAAGGAAGGATGAACTGGATCCAGATTTTGCGCGCAAAAGGGCATATAGTTGCTTGTTGGTTGATGGAAAGCAAAACTAAACCACTAAAACTTCATTGGACTTTGTTACAGCGAGCTGTGATATAGACCAATATTAAACTTGTGCCTACGTACGTGATTGCCAACCAGCACGGAACAGTGAATAGGATCACTTCTTTATCAAGTTATCGACTCATATCTGATACATTTTTTGCTTCTTAGGTTCATATATTTTCACTCATATGTCCCCCACATGCTTCTTTCTTTCTCTAAAAACAGTTCTTTTTGTTTCTTAAAATCTTACAGGGATCTGGTAATAGTCTAATGAACCAGGTAAGAAACATTTAGTAACACACTAACTTTCCTACAACTTTGCATGTAACGTATACATTATACCGCAAAACTTGTGTCTTAAATTTGTACGAAATTGCGATCTCACGTGTGTATGAATTTGTAATCTAAATCTTTATCCACCCTTTGTTTGAACCTTAATATACATTTTGGGATCGCATTTTATGAAAATTATACAAACTTTACATTACATTGATGTGGGTACATATCTTGAGTTCTGTTATTTAAACTATTAAAAATTAACAACATACATGACATTGTATATTATTATTTTCATGTTTTATATATTTTATTTTCTATGTAAAATATTTTTGAAAATGTACCCTAATTACAAAAACAAATACCTACAAGAATCTTTAATCAGTGATACGAACGACATTACTGATACATATTCCATGTAAATTGTTAGATGACATGTTATTCATGCGATAACTCTTTCTGGGATAAACGCTCATTTTTTAAAAAATTAATGATGAATTAAAAGAGATTAACTTAACCAAAAAAAACTAGAATAAAAAATTAATTGTATTTTAGATTTTAAAAAATTAATTTAGTGACCAAATTTTTTAATATACTCTTACGAAAATGTCATAATTTGTAAGGAAAAAAATTTAATGATTACTACTTTTCTTGTTAAATGATTTTACTTTTTTATGGGATCTTTTTTTAGTAATACATTAAATTCATTTCTAAAATTCTAGTACTAATTATTTAATCAAATTAAAATATTAACAGTTATTTTCAGTTTTTATTTTTTATAATTTTATCAATTCAAGTGATCATTATTTGATAATGGGTTAAAATGATTATTATTTAGTATAATTTCAAAACATGAAAATATTTATAATTTTAAAACTAAATTGATCAGTATTTAGAATTATAAAATTTAATTTTCCATATTGATTTTTACTATAAAAGACGGATTTGTTATTGTTACATGATAAAAAAATATTTCATTCAAAATTATAACAACCTTAGGATTTACAGCCTTAGCTTACAGATAATTTGGCTATAATAATAATAATAATAATAATAATAATGAAAAGAGAGTGTAATGTCCAACCCACCGAACCTAACAAATTGAATCCGAATAATATTAACAGTGAAAACAGTAATAAAGTAAAAGACAGACACACATGATTTAGATCATGCACTGACACGAACACGTCAGAAACCTGTGAGACAAGAAAGGGGGCAGAGGCAAATTGCAACCCACACCCACTTGGACAAGTTGGTAATTTCATCCGCCATGAAAGAAAAAAGAAAAAAAAGAAAGAAAAAAAAGTTTGAGACGCGTCTCTATGAGGCCCATATTCCATTGCCAATTTGCCATAACATTTCATTACCGACCTCACAACCTTCAAATCCCTCATTCCTCAATCTCTCTCTCAATCTCTTAATCTCTCTCTCACACACACAACACAACAATAACCATAACAACACCAAACACAACCACACCACTTTCTAACCGTTTTCATGGCTCAGAAAACAGAGAAAGAAGAAACCGAATTCAAAGTTCCTGAAACCATTACGCTCTGCGTGAACAACTGCGGCGTCATCGGTAACCCTGCCACCAACAACATGTGCCAGAAGTGCTTCACCGCCTCCACCGCTACCACCTCCACCGCCGGAATCTCGCCGCCGTCGTCCAGATCCGGCGTTTCTTCCCGCTGTTCCAAGAGATCCTTCCCGGAAGAGCCCTCGCTGCCCGCCGATCCTCCGTCCTCCGACCAATCCGCCCCGTCCGAGGCCAAGCGCGTCGTCAACCGCTGCTCCGGTTGCCGGCGGAAGGTCGGACTCACGGGATTTCGCTGCCGGTGCGGCGAACTCTTCTGCGCCGAGCACCGGTACTCCGACCGCCACGACTGCAGCTACGACTACAAAGCCGCAGGAAGAGAAGCCATAGCCAGAGAGAATCCGGTGATCAGAGCCGCGAAGATCGTCAAGGTCTGAAATCTCCGAATCCGAAGAAAAAGAAGAAAAATCCGAAACGGAATCTCACGCCGACGAATTTGACCCGTTTGTTCGCGATCGGGTTCGGGTCACGTGTTTCAACTTCTTTTTCAATTATATATATAGAGAAGAAGAAAAAAAAAAAGTTAGCAGATGACAGGTTTAAGAGAGAGCGTGTGTGAGGTTTAGAGAGAGAAATTTGTTACCGAAAAGATGAAGAAGAATCTGAATTCCTTTGTGTTCGATCAAGCTTTGATCGTTTCATTTTTTATTTCTCTTCTAATTTTTATGTTTTTCTTTTTTGGTTTGAACTTGAAATGATAAATTATTGTGATGATTTACCATAATTTCGGATCTGATTTCCGTTTTTTATTTACACTATTCGAATTCAAGAGTTTAATTACGCAGAACTTAAACATCTTATTCTGGTGCGTTGATTTTTATTTGAAGTTTTTTGGTTTTTGTTATTTGTTTGGTGATGATGATGATTTTGTCAGAGATGGGACAAGGCGCCGTAGGGGCCTGGTAAAGTAATTTGATGGTGTTTTGGGGGTATTATGGTCATTTCGGTGCACTTTGAAAATGGAATTTTCGGTAACAGCGATGATTGAAAGTTGGGTGGGGCCCACGTGATTTGACGTGTGACGATATATTGGGTTACGATATGTTGAGTTCGTGCGCGAAATATCGCGGTTTTTTCCGTTTTTGACAGTGACTGGTGCCTTTTGTGACCCAATAGTGTGTCGCCAGGTGTTTCCTGCATAAAGGTCTATGACGTATGATATGCCAGTGGGAGCATTTTGTTCTTAAATAAATATAAACGAATTTTTATTTTATTTTAATTTTTTTTCTTGCAGCAGCAAGGACATTGTATATTGCGGATAAGGAAGCGGAACAAATTGCCCATTGCGTTCTGATTTGCTTTTCTTTTCAAGGATTGTTCTGGTACTTATGAATAAGGTGGGAAGATGACTTGTATAAAAAGGGTTATCTAAGCATTTGTCAAATATTTATTTTATAATAAATGATTAATTAAAGTGTTCCCTTTCCTTAAAATTATTGAGTAATGCTATTTTTTTAGAATTTTCTTATCGCAATACTTACATTAAGAAGAGAAACGAAGGAGAGAGAAGAAACAAAATGTAAGATAAAATTGGTCGAAGTGATGAAGAAATAAAAAACGTGAAAAAATATTGTGAAAATATCATTTAAATCCATTTTATGTTGTGATAAGAAATATTAGAGTTAAACGTTTAAAAACAATTTCTCTCAATGAATCGAAATTACAAATTCTTTTAGTTATTTGTTAAATGAAAACTAATGAAAATTTCACCAACCTTTGCAGGAATCATTATCAAAAGGATAGGGGGTCTTCTGATCAGCCATTCATTGCTACATAAATAATTTCATTTTAATTAATGAGTAATCAATTTAAATAGTATATGTTTTATGTTAAATTTTGAGTTTGAATTTTATATATAAAAAACAAGTTAATATTACTGTATTCTGAATATTTTTAATTCCAATAACATTGTTTCAACGAGAAAATATATATAAACGAGATTTAAAAATATGGAACTAAAATTATGCTTTTTTTATTTTTGGTTTGATTTGAATTGTTATAAATTTATTATTTTCTGTAATAATTTATTTTGGTGAGAGAACCCTCTAAAAATTAAGACACGTGTCAGTTATTGGTTAGAAGAAAAAAAAAAGTTTTTTAGCCGCCTCTAAGAATCATTAGGCATAACAACAGGACAGGTCTTCTTCTTTTAACCCCCAAACATGAGTCCCGTCTTAAAGATTAACTGCATTAACACGCACCTGTCATACTCCGCCCGTACTTGTAAATATTTTGTATTAAATTTGTGTCTTGACTATTACAATTCTAGAGTTTTTAACAGTTGGCAGTAGGAAACTCTAGTTTTAAGATTGAGTTCCAAATAAATTACAGTACAAGGTTATATATGATTTAAATTCATAAATTTTAATATGTATAAATAAACTCAAATAAATTTTAAAAAAATTAAATAGATATTAAGATGGTAAAGATAATTAATGAAAACAATTTGATTAATAATTAAACTAAAAGTAACATATTATTTATTTTCAAATAATTATTACTATTTGTAATTTAAAAATGGTTATTTTCTCACATAACTCTTTTTTTTAATATAATGAAATATTTGAAGATGACATATCTATATATATAAATTTAAAAAATAAAATATTACACTAAATTAAAAATGATAATTGTTTTAAAGAAAATATTAACCAGTATCTGAAAATACTAACTAAGCTATAAAAGTAAAACCATTATAAAGAACATATATTATCACAAAATTTAATATATTTTTAACATAATTTTCTATTTTTTAAATGTTGAATGAGTCCCCTTCTAAGATATTGATTTACAAGGGTCTTGTTTTAACAGTGAAGAAATATTTATTTTGATATGTGAGTTGCAAGTTGGCCTAAATTTGCAGCTATCATGTCTGATGTTAGTCGGCAGAGGAAATTTACAACTCAGCTGAAATGATCACGAGGATTATCACTATCCAACGGTTGTGGTTGGTGGTTGATCCCCATTCATTGTTAGTGGATGTTAAAGTACAGGTGTCCAATATAATTCACATTGTTTCTAATTCAATTTAGATACTTTCTAATTCACACTTAGTAATCATATATAAATTAATTAAATACAGATATACTTTAATTGATTGTAAATTTTATTAATAATTTTTAACATATGTTATATTATGTTACTTATTATCATAGAGATATTAATTTTTTATATATATTTTAAGATTTGAATGTGTTATGACTTTTGCGTCTACTTTTGTGTAGTGTAAAATGCTTAGGTAAAATATGTGTTATTCTTGATAATTTAAATTAAGTTGTAGATCACATGAATTGCTATATCAGCATTTATTAATGTAAAATATTCTTTGTTAATCTTAACAGTTTACATAATTTATTTGATAATCTTTTAAGGAGTCCTTACATTGTTATAGGTAACTGTTTTATTTAATTTTAATATATTATTAATGTAATAAATTTCTTACATTATATCATAATCATATAATTCTCTATATAAAAATAAAATAAAATAAAATCCCGTATTTCTAAATCATTAATTGATTACAAGTATTTGATAATAAAAAAAATTACGAATTTATTAAAAAAATACAAATTTTATAGTAATTATTGAGAATCAAACATTTTAATGTTGAGCTAATAAATTGATGAAAAAAGTCTTACATATTAATGGTTAGACATTGGATATGTCTCTGTTTATTAATTTATGCTTAATTAAATAAAAATGTTAATATAAACGTTAATATATATATATATATATATATATATATATATATCTTTGGATGTCATGAGTTAGTACTATTAGGTATTTTACATTAATTTAATAATAAATAAGTCCTTATTTTTTATTTTATAAAAAATTACTTTATCCATTAACTTTAAAGTAAATATGTAGTTAAAATTAAATAAATCCAATAACACACAACTCTTCTTGTTTTTTTATTTTTAATTTAGTTAAAAGATTATAAGTAAATTATTTTCTTATATCTTCTGTACTATTTTTTATAATTTAATTTTATATAAAAATTAAACCTTTATAAAATTGAGACACCAAAATAACTTTAAGTTAATCTAAAACTAATAAGATATATTCTTAAAAGAAATAATAAAATGTAAATTTAAATGTAAAACTATGAAAAAGAATTAAATATTACAATTTAACAAATACAAAGTTGTATAAGTTAATAGTAAAATTCATAATTGAAAGTTTATATATGGCAAAGCGCAGGCAAAGAGCCCCATTTCTGTGAGGGCTCAAGAAAAGTTCAACTATTCATACGTAATGTAAATTTAGAAAATAATTAAAAAAAATTAAAATTATAAATTTAAAATACGATATGAAAATTAAAATACCGTTTAAAATATTTGGGCTATTTGATTTTACTAACATTATTTTAAAATTTTATTTTTACTTTGAATCATAAAAAATTTATTGTTTTTTTTCTTCTAAATACATAGATAACTTATATAATAATTCAAGCATTTCTGTATGTGTATTTTAATGAAAATTTCTTCTCAAAATTAAAATTGACATAACTTTATTTGAATTCAAATATGTTTTAAAGATTGATTAATTTAATTATTTTATTATTCAAAATATTTAAAATTTAAACTTATACAAATTTAACAATTAAATTTACATTACAAAAGTGAGAAAACTAAATTTTAAATATTAATTAAATTATATATTTTACACTATTACTCTAATATACCAATAAGGTTTAATATGACCGAAAGAACAGTCTCCTACAATTACTCAAGGCCGCAAATACTCTAAAACCTGCCCTAGGTGAAAGATACTACGTGGTCTACACAAAAATAAACTTATAAAGAAAAGGTATGACTTTTCAATCAATCTTTCTAGAGTCTTTTAACCAACGGCAACATGCCAAAACAATATTAATATTTAATATAGTAAAAAAGATTTATTACGTACTTTAAAGTAAATTAAAGTTTCACTGTGTGCAAATTTTCTTGAAATCACAAGTGAAACTTTAAAGTAAATTAAAGGTTAGACATGTTTTGTGATCTCTAACCTTAGGAAAAAAAAATTAAAGGAAAATTTTTTAAATTAATATTAATTATATAGATACAATATTTTAATTTTTGTTACCTTATATTTCGTATAGAGAGAGAGGATATTATAGAATTTCAAGGGGGTGGCGCATAAATTCTCCATCTCCAGTATTCAGCTGGGTATCACACCTCTTCTGTTGTTTTTTTTTCTCTGTTTGTGATACTTAGTACTTTTCTAATGGAAGTGCCTGTCTTTCCCCTTCAATGACATTCTTTCCTTATATTTAATTGATTGATATGATATTTATACTCAAGCATTTCTTAAGAGGAAGTTTATGAAAGCGAAGGGAAGGAAATTTTTTATTATAATTCAATAAAATTTATATAATTTACAATAATAAGTAAATAATTATTGAATTCAATTTTTATTTAAAAGAATGAGATATCAAATATTCTATTTACATGGTAACATCTATAATAATATTGAAAGCAGAACTACATTACAGAAAATGATTTAGTTTTGATCAAATTATAAATGCATATAGAGTATTTTGTTAATGGTAATTTAATTTGTGGGATGAAAAAAAGCAACCTATTAAAGGGAAGCAGCCACTTTAGAAAAATATATGAAATAGGGACCACCGAATGGGGCAAGGTATTTTATGGTGTCCTTCCAATGCAATGAAAGGGCACCATTAAAATTGAAAACAAAAGTCTCCACGAAAAGTGGTACCCAAGCCAAACCGCAAGAATAAAACATGGAGTGTATTGCAAATATACCAAAATACGGAGTATGTCAGAGCACTCAAATTTGCGTTTTATTGCTAAAGAGTAGACTGAATTTGTTAGTGGATAGCACTTCGACAGAGTGAATTTATTTGTATAATGAAAAAATAATATTTATTATTAATTTATTTAAAAATATATGGAAACATTAATTCAAAAAAATTATAATAAATAATTTTTATTTTGCAAAGAAACTTATTATTTATTTTTGTTAATTCTTTCTATACAATTCGAGAATACTCTAATTTTATTATATTTTACATGACTACTGATATTTTCTAAGAAATTATTTTAGTTAAAAATATTTACAATATAATAAAATGATTTTTTTAAATAATTATTTATATATATAGTTTTGAATTCAAAATTTTGTTTTTAAAAAATATATTTGCTTGTATCAATGTCATACTTAACCTCTCTTGCGATTCCTAAGTTTAGAGTTGATGAGAAAAAATTAATAATGACAGAACAATAATGGATAAGTCCTAATAAAATAGATTTTAGCTATTTACTTAGTTATTAAAGTATGAGTATATAAAATAAGTATCGTTTTATTTCTATATTATTAATTATTTAAAAATATGTTAGCAATAACATTAATTAATTTTTAATTTATTTTAAACTTTATTTAATAAAATTAGTCTGAATTAATTTAAAAATAAAAGTATTAATCTATTATTTAATATATAGATAAACACAAAAAAAAAATTTATAAAAAAAATAGAAAATTTAAAGTTAAGTAAATTATTTAAAATATGTGATTAGTTTGTTTGAGTGTTTAAAAATTGTAAATATAAATAATCTAAAATTAACATGCGTGTAAAGTATAGAAAGAAGGTCAGAGTATCAAACTATCGATGCAGATAACAAATTAATTTTTTATGAATTGTAACATAAACTTCAAAGACTTAAAAATCAAGAGCTATTAAAATTGTAACATATCCTTTGTTTGTCTTAGGTCTTTAATAAAAACTTGACCTATTAAAATTGATGGAGTGACAAATATGTAAAAAAGAAAAAAACGAAACTTTTGTACTTCTCTCCAAACTGAAAATATTTTTTTTTTATTATTGTAATAAGTTCACAAATATGTGCAGTACGAAAAGGACTTAGACAAACAAAGGATATAAAAAAAAGTAGTTTATTGAATTAAATGATAGGAGATGTTATTGAGAAGTTCAAATAGTTTCAAGAAAATCAATCTTTCTCAAGTTCTTGTTATTTTTTGTAAAGATTTTTCTTGTATAGACATTGTAAGTGTGGTTTGTTTCTTATCTGAAGAGATAGTGTAGAAAAATAATATTTGGAGTTGTTTAAACATGGAAAGACTATTGTAAAAATACTTGAGTTGTAAAGTACTTGCAATATTGTTAATAGTACTCTTGATATATTATTAAAATTGATCGTCGATCAGGTTTGGGCTAAACAAAAATGTTGAACTTTAATCAATTTTATGTAAGAAGAGTTTAAATAACGTTAATATTTCTAATATATGTTTACAATATTGTCCAACCTGTCTTAGGTCTTTAATAAAAAATCTACCGTATGATTAAAAAATAGTGTGAAACTATTGTTTGAAATTAAATTTATAAGCTATTGGGCTACGTAATGTGTAACTCAACTTGTCCAAATTTTAATGCATTCAATTTGTACAAATTTTTATTACAATTAATTTAAAATTTTAATGCAGTGATCAAATAACTAAAATATACATTATTCAATAACCACAATATACACGATTTAATGCAATGTTCAATGAGCAATTTACAATTTGTATATGTGATTGTGTGTGAAGTATGAGAAGTAAGAATAAGTTAAAATTATACAACACATAAAAAATACACTCCTACAAAAAAAAAAATATTAGTAAAATAAAAATTGAAATGAGAATAAAATATGCTTCCACAATTTGAATTCACATTTATTAAAAATACCAACTACCAACATAAGAGAGGAAACTAAGTGTTGAAGTCACATGATCCTCACAAACAATTAAGTAATAATACGATTGTATTAGATAATAGAGTATGTCAATCTATCATAAAGCACAAACGAGTAATTACACAATTTTTACAAGAAAATATAAGGCATTTAAATTACAAATTAAATAAAAAATTAAAATACAATAAAATAGGTAGAATAGTGGAAACTAACCCAAGAAATACACGAGCTAAGTACTTAATAGATAACCAAAAGAAGGTTATCACCCAAAATACACATATATTTATAAAATGATCATTTGTTGTCAATGATCCTCAAAAGAATATATGAACTGCAAAATAAAAAGAAAAATAATTTAAGTAATTATCAATAATTAATAATTGCATTATAAAATTATTTAAACAACTTAAAGAGATTTGTACAACCTATATGTTATGCTTATAATGTAGTCGATGATGTAGTTGTAGATGTAGTTGTTGGTCCAACTACAATTGGTGGTCCCCTAGTTTGTCTCATTGCTGATTTTTTCTCCTTCATTTCTTGGTAGTGTTTAGACAAATAAAAAGAGACAAATACGTGGTACAATTAGTAATATAACAAAAAGTAGGAACAAATCAAATAGATTAAATAAAAAGAAAGTAAAAATGACATACTTGCAACAATGTTTTCAAACATCTTAAGTTCATCACTCATATTGATTTCCTTGAACTGAGTTACTATTGACCTTAACCAATTTTGTATACAAATAAGAGCCTTAGCTATATTTGGATTTAGAGAGCTCCTATATGTGTCTAAGACACTACACGTGAAACCAATTTTTTATGTCACTATTGAAACTGGAGTGGTTAAGACATTCTTCACCATAAAACCTTGATGAATTATGTTTTCACCATAATAATATGTCAAATTTGTCATATCCATCAATACAAGTTTCAGTTAAGTAAGTTTCTAACTCATTTTGTTTTATCAACGAAGCTTTTTTCCTTTAAATGTTGGTTAAATGCATCTACCCTTGCCATATGGGTAGAAATTTCAATATTATTAATTTTTTTAACAACTGTAGTGATTACTAAAAGAACATTACTAATTTAGAATCTCTTATTGTTTTTATATTATATGGAATATCAATTGTATATTCTTGATAGGTTGATTTTCACACTTGCTAGTTCAACAGAAATATAGGGTCCATGTTCATAATTGTAGAGCTAATTTCACAATAAATTAGGGTTAATTGATAAAATGCAACATGGATACTAATAGTGTTGGAGGCTGAAAAAACTTTACATTATAAAATATTTTCAAAAATTTGACAAACACTCTAGAATTTGAAAAGTCAATACATGTAGATAATCCAATTGATCCAAAATAGTCGAAAAAATTGGGGTTCTCAAACTTAAGTATCTCAAAGTAGCTTCAAAATTTTTTATGCTGTCCAACATGGTGTATGTTGAATTCACCTAGTGAGAACATCTAGGCATACTAGTTTTTTACTTAGAATTCTAGTAAACTCTATATAGTCCTTAAACTTGTGCAACTTTTGAGGGAATGACTTAACAAATCTAACAACATTGCATATGCTAGAAATTAAGGTATTAAGATCTTTTAGGCCATCCTTACCACCAAATTTAGTATATGACTACAACACCTTATGTGAAAAAAATCTCCATCTAAAAATAGTCCAACTATGTTCTTTAACCTATTTTTTAAGTACGTCACATCTACATCATTTGCTAAAGCATTATTAATAGTGATTGTGGAGATATTCTCAAGTCTCCAGTCTCATAAAACTTCTTCTACATGCTTCCCCAATGTTCCACCTTTATGATTTTTTACTATAAAAAAATTTATTACTCTTTTATGATACTTCCAATAATTGTCAATATAGTAAGTTGTGGGAACTAAGTTGTTTAGGTTTTGCACAAATGTCCAACAATCAATAGTTAATGTAATCCTACTACTGTTTGACTTAAAGAAATCTTTTAACTTGACCTTCTCATCTTAGTATAATTCAAATAATCTCTTGTTACTATATATCTTGAAGGAACATTAAATTATGGCTACAAATGCTTACAAAGATGCCTAAATCCCTCCCTATTAGCTACCATAAAAGGTTGTTCATTTATGATAATGAACATAGTAACAATCTTCCTACACGCATTATTGTCAAACTTATGACTAGTTACTCTCAATTGACTATAACTAGGAGAAAATGTGAGTACAGATTGATTTGGATCACTTGCAACAACATATAAATTTTTTTGCATGCTTTCATATACTCAAGCATATTATATGTACCATGTAACTTAGTCATATTGCAATATTTGCAAGCAGCATGAGGATCTTTTCCCTTTACTACTGGAAGTTTGATCAAGATGATCCCATGCAGAGGAAGATTTACATGTACCATTAGCATTACCTTTTCATTTTCTAAGGTTTTGGAAAAGGTTGTGATGAATTAGGTGCTGCATTCGTAGATGCAATCTGAGGTTGATCAGTAGGTTGACTTTCATCACCAGTAAATGCTATAAGGGCAACATCGATGGAAATTGCAGTAACCCTCTAAGAAGTATGTGAAATTGATATCTCATGATTTAAAAAAGTTTTTACTGAACTGCTGCATCCCTAATCCAACGTATAATATGTAATCAACTAGTGTGATCAATGAAAATTAGCTGTAGTTTAAAGTAATGTATACATACAAGCATCTTGAAAAGACTGTGTGAATTTATTCCATCTCATGCTTATATTCAATTGTAGTTAACTAAGAAATCATATGTATAAGTCTTATTCTTACTTCCATATTTTAGAGTCTTGCAAAACTTCCAATTCAGGTTTGCATTTTATGTACTAAGCTTAAAGTTTATGCTTGTATAGAGTGGTCTCGGATTGATTTCTTAGTTCTCTTGTTTATTAATAAGTCATGTCTTTAATTTAGTAATAAATAAGAAAAGTTGCCTCAAATAAGTATTTTTTTTTATAAAAACAAACAATAATATATATATATATATATATATATATATAATCCTTAAACATACAACTTAATAAAAAGAGAAAGTTTCACAAAATAAGAAAAAAATAGACAATAAAGAAACAATCAATATGCTTTTATTTATGTTTAATGGATACATAAATGTAAATTACTTCTAACAATAGTATAATAAGATGAATATACAGTTGGTGTGCAAGAAACTTAACAATAAAAATAAATAGGAGTTCATTTATATTTAATTGCATATTAGGATACAAACAAGTTGCATTTTAAAAAAATATATTAAACATTAAAACAAATATCTAAAGGATACTAATATTAATATAAAAATTTTAATTTTATTAAAATTTTTAATTATTTCAATATAAGACCAAGTTTTATTAATAACATTCATGTTTATTTATTTGAAAAACTTTTAAACAAATTTAAGATCACAAGATAAAGAAAAGATAGGGTGAAGTCAATTTAAATAATATTATCAACATAAAAAACAAATTATTTAATATATTTATAAAAAATTATAAACATATTTAATCCTATCTAATTAATAAGATAAAAAAAGACATTATCAATGTTCATGGTAAAATTATAAAGAATCTTATATATTGAAATCATATTATGAATTATATATATAAAAAATTAATAAAGTAGGACCTTAGTTTTTGTCAACAATTATTCATATGTCAAGTGATATTTGATATCTCCCTTTCTTTAATTGTTTTATCTTTTGCTAGCCATGAGTTTATTATAACATCATCCAATAACCAACTAATAAGAATCAAAACATAGAACCATTAACTATAAGAAAGCAACATTATTACAATATTTATATGCAAATCATGTCCCCAAAGCATGAAAAGACAAAAAAAAAAAAAAGGCATATAAAGTCATTCTAAATTAAATGCAACATTCTGACTTAAAATAAATTAAGGAGTCTGTAAAATGCATTAATTTTGCATTGTTTTGAGTTCTAATTATTAAGTTATACAATCATACAAAAACTAATAATAATTCATTATGCAAGAGTGTATGTTTCAAACTAGCATGTTTCATATGATGCACAATGTTTGTCATACAACAAGATTAACATTCTTGTAAAACTACAACAAAAAAAAGTACTAACTTAGTTGCGAGGAGAGAACCCTTAAATTAAGAGCAATGCCATATGTCTAAGGTTAGTTCAATATTTGAGATGACAATATAAAATCAATATTAAGTTTCATTGTGACTTACAAGTAATAGAGTCTCTAGTCAGAAGAAGACAATATACTTAGTACAAATGCCTAATGTTCAAAGCATAATCATGTGAGGAAATACTAAGCCTTGGCCCAAGGTGCTTCCCACCAACTGTTCCATTTTAGATTTTGTTCCTATAGTCAGTAATATGAATTCATTATTGTTTATATACGAGCTAAATAATAAACTTTAATAGCTAAAATAAATTATTAATCTTGAATTGTCATAAAATATTTATTTAATTATAGTCTTTAAAGATTATAAAAGTCACATGAATTTAAAATTTAGTCTCTATGAAAGAATTAAAATTACATTAATTTTATTAAATACGAGGAGTAAAGTCAAATAAAACTATTATAGAAATTATAATAAAAAATAATAATTTTTTAAGGGCCAATAACTATAGAATTTATGAGTTTGTGTTCTTGGAGATTGGATTGTTAAGAGTTCACCACTAAAATGCAGCAAAGATTATATGAGAAATAAAGGATAAATTGATAAATCATAAATTTAAAAATAAAGAGAAATCATAAGACAAAAAAGAATTATATGAATATATAACAAAGCCATTAAGTTTAAAGAAGGAAAACTATATATTATGACAGAAAATTAAAGAAGTCAAAATGTATTTTCACATCAAATTAGAAAACTTCAAACAAGCTAAACAACACCAAAGGGTGGTGACTCAAAATTATAAGAGCGAACAAAGCAACAACAAATTTGAACACATTATTAAAATAATTAAATGACATGTTTCATTGCAAGCGTCGTTCAAAGATTCATATACAAGAACAATATCTCTCATTAAAAAAAATAGAGAATAAAAGAAAAAAAACAACAGTGTCAATGTTAACATTGATGATTCAACATACCTATAACCTTAAATATATAATCATAGTTATAGAATGAAAAATCCTAATAAAGACCAACTTAAACCCTAACCCTAACAAAGGAAAAGGAATTAAAGATTTTAGAGGGAAGGAAACAAAAGTATAGTCACAAGCATAATGAGAATACATAGACACCAACCTTAGTTACAATGTTTGTATTTGTGTTATGTAAATCTAAGAGAAAAGACGACAAGATAAGATTTTTGAAAAACAAAAAGGTTTCGAGACCATAGCAGTGTAGAAAGAAAAAGGTTTCTAATTAGGGTTTCTTTCTTTTATTTTTTAGGGTAACATAAGTTAGGTTGGGGGTTTAGGGTTGGACCATAAATAGATTTTGTGATGAGCTAGCCAAATTTAATATAAATATAGTGTATATTCGGTTAGATCAAATAAAACTGCTTAATAAAAATATTACCCATAACTTTCTAACCCAATACATTTATAACTGAAAACAAAATCCAACTAACCTACTTTGCACCGACCCACTTGACATCCTATTTTAGAACTTTAGTTTCCTTGATTTCAAACAGATTATGAAATCTTGCAAAAGTCTGTATAGTATCAAGGACTAGACCTTGAATTTGAGGGTGAATTAGTATAAATCTCCATGTGTTTTTCTAACTTTATTTACTTTATGCTTCATAGGTTTAAATTTAATTAAAGTTTTAGTAAACAAATTTAATCTCCTTCTTCTACACTAGAGCTTGGTCTCTTAGGTTTAAACAACTAACAATGTGATAGGAAAAGATCTTACAAACAACAAATTTTTAAAATTAACTCATTTCAAAAGAAGGATTAGTTCCAAACCTCTAACTTTCATTAGAGAGAATTATCTCTTCTAAACAAATAGGATAGACATGTTCTTTTATTTAACACAATTTAATTTACAAAGCATCATGCAAAAGGAAAATCATTTACTTCCTAAGGATACAAATGGCAATAGTTACCTTAAAGAACAATGAATAATAAATGAAGTAACAAAATAACATAATAATGCAAAAGCTAAAGATTTTATTAATTGTGCATTATCAATTATTGAATACGACAAAATATTTATTTGTAAAACAATTAAGGAAATATAAGACACTTTGGAAGTAACTCATGAAGGAACAATTAATATCAAATGAACCAAAACTAACATATTAGTTCATCAATATGAGTCCTTCAAGATGAAGGAATAAGAGACCAATCGGATAGTGATGGGAAGGTTTCAAATATCCTTAATTATTTGAAAGCTCTGGCAAATAAGTACACCATTGAAGAGAGTTTTGAAAGTATTGGAAAGTCTCCCAACTATATGGGAACAAGATAATCACAACAATACAAGAAGCTCAAGATATAAGTTTAATGAATCTTGAGGAACTGTTAAGTTTCCTCATAATACATAAGATATACAAGAGTTAAAGGAATAATAAGAAAGGACAAACTATATAACCTTCAAAGAAAATAAAAAGAAGGTTCAAGAAAAATAAGTCAGTTTGAAAGCTCCTAAATACATATCTAAAACATTTGAATTAGAAAATTTAAAGGATGAACTATCCCAAAAAAAGATTGTAACATCCTTGTTTTTATATTTATTATTATAGCATTGAATGTTGGTTGTATTTGTGAAATTTGAATTTTAGAGAGTTTAAATTGTGTAAGCTGCAGGATATCTCGCTATAACGAGATAAGAGCATCCCAAATGAGGCACTATGACGCTCTTTTGCTATAGCTAGAATGACAGATAGCAAAATGAAATTTTATCTAGTTTTTCACTATAGTGTGAGAAGGGCTTGTTGTATCGAGAGATAGCTCAATGTAGCGAGAATATCGTGAGTTAAAGGATATTTAAGAGTTTTCAACTTAGAAAACTTGGATTACAATCCATGTTTTTGACCTCTCCCCTATTCTCTCTACTCTCTAACCCTCTCTTCTAAAAAATCTCCACTAAACTTCGATCTTTCTCCGAATTCAGGCTTTGAAGTCCACTCAATCAACTCTAAGTAAGTTCTTGGAGCTTAGTTCTCTCATTTATTTTTGTTTTTTATGTTTCTCCTTTCTCAAAATGCTCTCTTTTGTGATATATAGGAAAAGCTAAGACCTTTCACCAATACCCCTCATAAACTTTCCTTCAAAACTTCATTTCAAGGTAAGGAGAACTCTATTTTGCCATTTTAAACATGATAAATATTTCATAGCCATGAGAGTAATTTGTGTATGTGTTCTTGTATGATTTTTACGATTGAATGACATTGGATTGTTGTGAAAGTATGGTTGATTTCAGGTGTTAATGATATATTTTGACATTATAAGTGTTAAGAACTTAGCTTCGAAGTGCTTTACTAAGCACGATTTTTTACTTAAGTGGTGAGTTTGGTACAAAAAGGAATATAGGATAAGTGTCAAAAGCTAAATGGATCTAGTGTAAATAGTTACAGAGATACACTTGGTGTATAGAGTTAAAATGTAACACCTTACTGTATTTAGTTTATGCTTAAGTCATAATTACTAAATGCAGTATTTGCATTATAGTAATAAAAATTTTGTTTATTCCACTCATTTGTTTTATATTGATTTAGTAGTAAATTATCAAATGTATAAAAGAGCGAGAAGTTATGAAAACAAAAATAAAAGAAAATCAAATATGAAATAAGTTGGATAAACATAATAATTAATTTAACTCATACATTTTATAGAAAGATAACTATATATATATATATGTATGTATATGTATACGTATATATAAGACACCTTGTTATTTACATATAGTGAAGAATACATATAAAGACCATTACATACAAAAAGATTAGTGGCCCATGCTATCAAGGTGTAGTCCTGACGAGTCCTCACAAGACAATTTAGAATTAAGGTTAGCTGCATATCTAGAAACTCAATATAGATCACCGCTATTGCATCCATCATGCAAATCTGAGAATGAAACAGAAATTAAGTAAGGTGAGAATTTTTTTAAAATTCTTAGTAGGGCTGTTTACTTCTATGTGACATTGCTTTACTAAACCAATAAGGAAATCTTTCAATTATGATTATTGAAAATATGGCCCAAAGTAAAGTTAAGGTAAATTTTATGTCAAACATGTGTAATACACAAGATCGTAATGATTATGATACAAATATATAAGTAATTAAATAAATAGTCAAAAGACTCAATATGAATCATACATGTGACATAATAATACTTAAAGTTGAAATTGAAAGCAACATAGAAATTAACTAATATTTTAATTAAAAAAATACTTTCAATGACAAAATAATGAGCTTAATTCTCATATAAGTTCCTACTTGGTCCCCTGGGAGTTCTTGGCCATAAGACTCCTGGGTAATAATCTGCTTATCAGAATCGAGCTCGTTTCTATACAGGATTTGTCAGGTTTACTTTTCCCAATGCTCCCATCAACTTATTCCCCTCAACTTTTTATACAGACCTGGCCCAAGTGATATAAAACTTTCTTATAACTTCTAATCATCTTAGACTTTCATAACTTTCATATTATATCTCATATCTCTATGAAATTTTACAATTTATTCATAACTCTTACAAAATTTATGCAACATAGCATATCATTTTTGCTTTACCATGAATAGTGCCAGCTAGCAAAAAGACATTCATATATTTTATAGCAAATAAATAAATAAAATCTTTAAATTCATGATTCTGTCCTTAAAGGAATAAATTTTGCCTTGTTTTGTTTTTACTACATTTATTGCTATATGACTTCAATAGACCTAAAATTTTTATATGTTGAAGCCCTATTTGTCTATTTTCTAACATAATTGGTTCCATTCAATTTTGACAACTACAACTTAAGATTTTAGCTTTCTACTATGATTTGTCCTCTGATTAGCCAGAAGAGCACTCAAAAATGTTAAAATCTACTAAAATTTGAATTCTAAGGTGTGACTACTAAATCCATGTAATTTTAAAGTTAAGGGATGAAATTTTAATATCCAAAAAGTTTCATTTCATTTGGTTAAATAGAACTTAAGCTATAAGGTTCTAAATTTGGTTGTTATAGGTTGCTCTGTTTCTGAATCAACAACACTGGAGATAACTTTGGAAAAATTTTGGAAATTGATAAAATTAAATTGCAATTTGAAATTTTTATGGTATAAACTAATAGATCTTATATTTTTAAAAAAATTTGTTTCACCTCAATCCAAGTTATGTGGGACGAGTTATGTCTTATGTAAGCTTATCTGCCCAAAATCAAAATCTGAAACTTAGTGTAAACTTCAAAAATTCATAACTAACTCTATACTAATCCAATTGCTTAAAACTTTATATGTATAGAAAGCTCTGGATGTATAGTTTAAGCTAAAAATATTTTCATAATATTTTAAAGTTAAATAATTGGTTGACATAGTATATTTGTATAGAAACCCTAGAGAATTCTGTTTGTAAACTTGTTGTTTTCTTTCTTTTCTTTATTTTTCTGCTTAATCTACCTTCAAACTCACCTAACCCACCATTAATCCGGCTATACATAATAAAAAAACCACATAAATCATGGATTAAATGATTTGAAAAATAAGCTAGATAGCCACACATATCTACATAAGCATAACAATAAAGATAGAACCCTACCTCCTTTAAGCACCAAATTGATTCTAAAGATGTTTCTAATTTGCAAGTGTGGGTGAACTTGAGAGAAAATTTTATGGAGGTAAGAAAAGGAGAAAGATGTAAAAGAGAATGAGGGAGAGAGGTGATAAATTTATAAAGAGATGAGGGGGAGCCAAATATCCAAGTGGCCATGATGAGTGGAGTTACTTGGCTAATTTTGATTGATTCATAAATCTTGTGATCTCAATTGAGCCACAAGATTGATTATGAGTCATTGGATCAAGGTGTGGTGGATGACTTCCCCACCCTTGGATCTAAAGCAAATAATATTATTTTATTCTGGTAATTTAAATAACTAAAACTATACCGATTTCTCTCTTAACAGGAAATTCTACTATAAATTTTTAATTATAGTCTACCTAATCAACATATATTTGAATTCTACTAAATATTCAATTAGTCTCTTGTTAACCTTATTAATGTAAATTAATCGAGAAAATCAATTAATAACATAAAATAGATAGTTAAAATTTTGGACGTTACATTAGAGACGATGGGAAATCTAGGAGAAACATAGGGTGGTGAGTGACATTTGTACATGTGGACACACTCTTTCGGAGAGCTAATAAGCCACATGGCCTCACACTTGTTTTTTGACTAGACTCTTGACTATACTTTTGCTAAGGGACTATTATTATATACGTTGTATCCGTATGCATGGGCTAACCAGTGACTATTTACCTAGTTGTGTAAGACCTCAAGAATTGCTAGAGGTATTGTATATCTATTATCACAGTGCACTGGGAGTGCATATATGAAAGAGAGAAATATAATGACTTATGATGAAATACATGCATATGTGATACCTTACTTTGAGATTGATATTATTATGTTCCATGATTATGATTGTGCTTTGATGTTGGTCTTTAAAATAATATTATGTTTAAATGATAGATATATGTTCGTCTTTACTAAATATTTCAGGAAACCAGGATGACGGCGCCTTATGATAGAATTAGGCTAATAGACAGTTCTGTACATAATAGACTAAAATATGTATTTAATGAGTACAAGAGAACATGCTATTTTAAGTTTGTTGTCCATGTTAATGATGTACCTAGGAATATTATTATGTTAGAGATGAATCTATTTTATAGTATTTCCTATAAGTAGAATACACCATACTCTATGCATCTATATCTATAGAGACTCGGTTATGACCCCAATAGACTTCACATATCTTTTTACATATCATAGCCATGACCATCTTGGAATACCGACTCGAGTTACCAGTGAGCGGGTTAGAGGTGTTGAGGTTATGGCTGACTCAGGAGATTTATATCTCGGATTAGATGATGACCTCGACTCTGAGGATTTAGAGGATATAGAAAGATGGCACGGGAATGACTAGTATTAGGTCCTCAGTGTTGGGATGTATTTTGAGGCTGCTCCAGGACTCTATCTATTCTGGTTATGTAATTATTATTTGAGTTCTATGTATTTTGACAAACAGTTTGTAAATTATTGTATTTAACATAAATAAATGCAGATTTGTACCCATATTTTAAAATTATTTTCTAGTTGATTATGACTTTTATTTCATTGTTACTTAATTAATTTGTATGATGGGTAAATTTTATAACTAACTTTATTCATAAAGAGATATTTTATTTATTGGTAATTACAATGCTTGTTATATACAAAAAATTTCATATTTTATACTAAAGTTTGTACAATTGAACAAGCAATTTTAAGACTAAAATTTTTAAATTTTACAAGGATAAAGATAAGATTAAAAAAAATCCATTTGCTAAAAACAACTTAATCTACTTTAAATGTAAGAAATCTAGATACTTTAAAATAGATATAGGAAGTAGTGTTTCATAAAAAAAGTGTTTTATGTCAACATGAAAGGAACTTAATAACACTAACTTTGACAGAGATGAATTAAGAAAAGGAAATTTCTATCTCATGATAAGATCAAATGATTCATCTAGAGATGATGAATTGTAGACTTCATGAAAAATATAAAGCATATAGTACCTAGATAGTAGATGCTGACAACATATGATAGGAAGCCAACGTATGTTACCAAAACATAAGTTGATTTTATAATAATGGATAAAATTTTTTATTTAACAAAAAAATATACAGTGAGACAATCAAATAACTTTATACTCTTTATCGCCATAAGACATCATAAGTTAGACAAGATAGATCTAGAGGGGGGGAAGGTTAAATAAATATAATATACCATGTTTGTTTTTTAAAAATGATGAAAAGTAAATTTTACACCAGAAAACTTGATCACATAAATTCTCAAGCATTTTTCACAGTTTCACAAGAAAGATCTTATGAAGGGACTACTTAAAATATCTTTCAAAATTGACAGTGTATGTTAATGTTAACAAGGAAACAAACAAATATTTTTTAAAAGTAAGAACAATGTATCAACCTTCATATTACTTTGAACTACCTCATATGAATTTATTTGCTCTCTCTAGAACCTAGAGTATAGGTGGAAAACTAATATGAACTAGTTATAGTTAATAGTTCTACTACTTAGGTTCACTTTCTTGCACACAAGGATGAGTTTTACTACATATTTAAGGTCTTTTTTAAGAAAGTACAAAATGAAAAAGGATTTTGTATAATAGCCATCACAAGTAATAATAAGAAATAGTCTGAAAATGAAAATTTGACCAAATTTGTAACAAATACAACATATTTCATAAATTTTATGGTCCAATAACTCCTTAATAGAATGGAGTTGAGGAATTTATTTCCAAACATTTATGGAAAAAGTTATAAATATGCTTGTGATATTCAACATATAATTCTTAAAATACTTTTATTAAATAAGATTTCATATGAATTATGGAAAGAATAAAATTCAATGCACCATATTTTCATGTATTTGGAAGCAATTGTTATATCTTTAGTAGCAAGGAACAAATTAGAAAATTTGATTTCAAGGTCAATAAAGGAATATTTTTATGGTATTCTACAATGTCCAAGGCTTATAGAGTGTATAATTCAAGAACCTTAATAGCAAAAAAATCCATACATGTTAGGTTCAATGACTTAGAACCAATTAATGAAAAAAAATTAGGCATAAAGGAAGAATTCTCAATAATAGAGATAAATAATTAAATAAGTATAGACATCAAAGGAAAAAGATCAAAGCTCATACCTATTATCAACCACTATGAATGATTTAGGAAAAAAGAGAAAGAAGTATAAAGATTATCATCCTCTAAATCTAAATCTACATTCAAAGAATAAATCACAATTACTCTGATATAGAAGTAGAACCAAAGACTATTTATAATCTTCAACAAAAAAGATTTCAACTACTTTACCAAAAATAATGTTTCATTCTTTACTTCCAAATTGAAAGATAAAACAATCATTGGTACAAAATAGGTGTTTAAAAACAAGTTGGATGAAAAAGGAATCATAGTAAGAAATAAAACAAAATTAGTGGCTCAAGGATGCAATTAACAAGAAAGTATTAACTTTATTGAAATAGTTTTTCCTATATCTAAAATAGAAACCATTTGCATATTACTTGCATATGTTACATAACATATTAAACTTTTTCAAATGGATATGAAAGGTTAATTTTTAAACGGATTTATAAAAGATGAAGTCTATGTTAAATAACCTCCTAATTTTAATAATAGAAAATTTACTAATTATGTTTCCAAATTGAAGAGCGCTTTGTATGGTCTCAAATAAGGTCTAAGAGCTTGGTATAAAATATTGAGTATTTTTTTTATCCCATAATATTTCATTAGTGGAAAAGTTGACATGGCTTTCTTTAGAAAAATTTTAAAAGTGTCTTTAGCGTTGTCCAATTTATGTTGATAATATCATTTTTGTGCTACTAATGATCATTTATGCGAAAAATATTTAGAAATAATGTAGAAAAAATTTAAAATAAGTAAAAGGGAGAGTTAAAATTCTTCATTAAACTTCAAATTAAAAAAAATAACTTAGAGGTTGTTATAAATAAGCAAAAGTACATCAATGAATAAAGAAGTTCAATAGATACCAATTTAAACTAATGTCTATCCTTGTATTAGATAAAGATGAAATAAGTAAATTAGTCAATCAAAAGATGTATTGAAACATGATTGACTCTTTATGTTGTTTAACAACTAGTAGACCAAACATAATATTTAGCATATGTTTATGTGTATGTTTTCAATCAAATTCAAAAGAATATCATCTTAAAGCTATTAAAAAAATCTTTAGATATCTTATTGGTACTATTAACATGGATTTGTTGTACAAGTATATGCAAAATTTTAGTTAATAATATTAATTTTGCCAGAGATGAAGTTGAAAGGAAAAGTAACCATGGACCATGTTAATTTATTGGTAATTATCTCACCTTTTGCCTAGCAAGAAGTAGAAGTCAATTGTTTTATCGACTGTAGAAGTAGACTCCCTCCGATCTTTTTCTATAAGAAACAAAAGATTAAGATCAAGAAAATTACTTAATTAGTTATGTTTTTCATAAATATAAATTTTATTCCAAAAATATTTATGATATTAAATGGTGCAATTGGTGGCTTGTATATTTAATGACACTAGTTTTCTCCTAAGTCTAAGTGACATACACTAGTTTTGAAATGACCAAAATATGTTAATCATATTTAGTAGGTGATTTTAAATTTTTAAATGGCCAAGTTGATGTAAATCATGATTTCCTACCAAAATTAACTTGGCGAGTTATGAGTACTCTATATTTGACCAAGTCCTTGCCGAATTAGTGCAAATCAGTCCTAGCCATCACCCATCCATGGTTGTTTGAATCACAAATAAATCTATGACTCTTCCATCACTTTCCTTCCTTATTGGTTAAGATTGGAAAATGTCGCTAGATATAGATCTAAATGTTGTAGCATCGAATGAAGAAGTAAATGAACTTCACTTTGATTTAAAACTGCCCTTATGCATCTGTGTAGAAGATGAAACAAACCATATAGATTATTTCTCGGACCAAGACAAAGATCATTTTGATAACTAGCCTTTATCTTGAAGATGAAGTAAACCATAGTGATCTTTAGATGAATGAAAAAAAAAAGGATTTGTTCATATTAAACCATGACTCATGCGAAATTACTAAAAAGAGTGACATGATTCTACGTCTATAAGTAAAATAAAGCCTCTCTTCCACACATTTGGTTAAAGGCCTATATCTATGTATTTCTAAGTTAATATATATGTGTGTGCAATTATCATAAGCCATGTTTCTTTTGAATGAGGGTGACATGTTGTGGCATATTAATATTATTATTTTGAACAAATGTGAGTATGACAATGTGTTTTTATTGTTGTGTTATGTTCTTTTTTTCATATCTCACACTTGACTCATAAATTTTTTTTGGAGATTACAATTAGCAAGATGACTTGCCATTTGTCTCAACTTAAGTGAACATGGATGATGATACAACCCCCTATAGTTGTAACACCTTAAATTTAATTTTAAATAAATAATAATTTTACAAGTTCGGAATAATAAAAGTTTTATAAAATATTTTGAAATAGGAAAATGATTACAAGTTTATATCAAATAACTACTACAGGACCATTTCTAATACAACAATCTCAAAACAACATTCTAAGCCCTATAACAGTTCCATCCAACCCTTCATTGAGTCTGGTGCTGATCATTTTGATTACTTGAAAAATAAATATAAGGGTGAGTACTCTACACTATCCAACACACACACAAAAATAGAGACTCACATCAAACATCGCATATTTACTAACATATTTAAATCATGCATTCACAAGACAAGCTTCTTAATCTCAATTACAATCATCATTCATCATCTATTCAAATTTAAAATACAATCGATGTACTCATTCCACCAATATTTCATACACGTGCGCTTACCGCACATAGCCATGCTTATTGTAGCACTGTGATCACAATTTCACACCGTGAATGGCCGCTGGTCAACCCCACCTCACGGATACCACGTGGGCAATCACGGGTTGCTCAGCAAAGGTAGTGTGGTCAAAAGTCTAGTCAAGATGAGAGTGTGTGGCTTGTGGTGCACCCACACTCACTGTTGGTGTCACCACCACTCTCTCTTCTCCAAGGTATTTCTACCGTCCTCATCTTCCACACCTCCAGTGTATCGCTGAACCATTCATAGATTCATTACAACGACGTTTAACACGCCTCATTCACACACCTTTCATTCATGCACACAATGTTTATGCTTGCACACAACACATAGCCCACATTCATTCACAATACATGACACATAGCCTACACTCATTTACATCACACGACACTTAGGCCTATATTCATTCGTATTGTAAGGAGCTCAAGCCCACATTCAAATCATATTATATGGCACAGAGGCCCATTTTTATTTACAACACTTGGCACATA
Source organism: Abrus pulchellus subsp. cantoniensis (assembly GCA_024086825.1). Classification (NCBI taxonomy): domain Eukaryota; kingdom Viridiplantae; phylum Streptophyta; class Magnoliopsida; order Fabales; family Fabaceae; genus Abrus; species Abrus pulchellus. Next base: position 14,060,957 of record CM044053.1, on the reverse strand, counting down.
TATCCCTATTCTGTTATGCTACACTTTCCACATTTACCTACATTCATCATGTCATCCATATCCATTTCCAACTACTTACATTATTCAATCATCAATCATAGATATAATTACACACATTTCAATCAAGGTATGTCAACCCAATCACAATCAACTCACATTACATTCAAACACACTATAATTTCCATAAATACATTCATTCTTACTCTCTATCTTAATCACATTACAAAAACACAGCAATTAAATAGATTTTCAAGCAAATGAGACAGGGTAGAGTCCTTCCTTTACCTTGAATAAAGACCCATACGCAAATTGACCCAAGGAAGTGCTTCCTACATGATTTGGTCCTAAATACACGGAAGATTTCTATGAAAACCTAGGGAAATCATGAAAATAGGGAAGAGGAGTGAAAAACCAAAACCCTAACCATTAAAACTCACTTCAAAGTATTCCCAACATGAATCCAACTTTCAATCTAGCTTCCAAACGGCTTTGGAGGTAATTTAATCGGTGGAGTAAAGTTGTGGGTCGAGAGAATCGACGAAACTTTGAAGGGAAGGTGAGAAAATAATCTTTCTCAAACCCTAACCCCTTTTAAATCCTCTCTGGTCGTGACACTCTTGCTGTAGCGATACCCTCCCTCACTATAGCAAAAAACTTAGACAAAATTGCATTATGGTTTCTGTAGAATCTCGCTACAGCGAGGCCTTCTTGCTATAGCGAGACTATACCCAGAAATGCACCTTAAATTGTTGCTTTGTCGCTACAGCGAGACACTCTTGCTACCGCTACAAGGCGACAATTTCACACCTTCCTCCAGGACCCTCTCACTGTAGCGAGACATCTCTCGCTGCAGCGAGAACACTCTGTACTAGAACACTTAGCCAAAATTTAGTCCAATCCCAACCAGAACACTCTGCATCAGAATATCTCTCGCTATAGCGAGACTGTACCCAGAAATGCACCACAGACTATTACTTTGTCGCTACAACGAGACATCTCTCACTGCAGCGAGAACACTCTCCACCAGAACACTTAGCCAAAATTCAGTCTAATCCCAATCATCTACAATTATAAATACACTACACAGAAAAGTCAACACAAATACTTATATTAATAATTAACTATATTACAAAATTTAGGGCGTTACAATAGTGACATGTATGAATGATATATGCAAAATTGGTTTTATGCCTCTATGTATATGTTGAAAAGTTTCGTGGTGCATTAGAGAGAACACTCATTCCTAGTCTTGTAGTAACCACTGCTTAGTCCTTTGCTTTTAACTCTTCATTTTCATATATTTCTTCACAGTCTATATTTTAAATATTGCACTTGAGCTTATTTCATTATTTATATCAAATTGATCATAAGTGAACCAAGTTCTATTCATGTTCACATGCACTTAATGGTTAAAATACAACAATTGAGATTTTCTGATTATTTTTGTAGAATAGGTTACAACTGAATCAAGCCCTAAAAAGTGTGGCTTTCTATCAAATGAACAAAGGAATGCTATATTTCATTTGTTATTGAACTTAAGCAATGATGATGGTAATCTAAATCTAGGGACAACAATAGAAGTAGCTTCATTATACAATGTACATAGAAGTGTCATCTATCGAATTAGGAATCAAGTGAAGGAAAGTGGTGATGCTTGTCATGAGTGTTAGGATGTGCGAACAAAGTCCCACTTTGACTAGAATTGGGGAGGATCAGTGGCATATAAATATGGTAGATCTTTATTAGTATGAGGCCTTTTGGATGATGTCCAAAAACAAAACCATGATGGCTTAGGCCCAAAGTGGACAATATCATACTAGTATGGAAGATATAGTAAAAAGGTCCATACTTGTTCTAACAAGTGGTATCATAGCTCAAATCCCCAGGTAGTAGGTAGTGCCACGTAGACATGGATGTGGGTGCTCATGGTGAACTCTAGGTGTGTAGTGGATCGGATCCCTAAGGGCGAGGATGCCTCGAGAGTCAAGAGAGGGTGAGCAAGGGCTAAAAACAAGGATTCTTATTTCGGCCTAGTCTCAAAAGCTCAAAGTGTCTAATCATCTCTTGTTCTTTTCTCATTCTTGCGTGGGTTAAGCGTTTCGATGGAAGGCTAAACCTCTCGTTCAAGTTTGTTCTCTTTTTATCTCTAATGTCAGAATTGTTTATTGCAATCGTGATTGATTTTTTTGTTGTTAGATTTCAAATTAGGACTCGATTGATGCTCTAATTTGATAATTAATGCAAATTAGGTTAAATGATTATTTGATTTAATTCGTAACTCTATTCAATTAGGTTATTCAATATTAATAATTGAATTGTGTGATTGTTCAAATGTTGATTTAAATCTTTAGATACTGTGATAGTCGGAGTTACACGCAATTGGTATTCTGTGGATTGATATTTCTTAATTCATTTTTTCACTCACTTTAATTCTGTTTGTAATTTAATTTGATTAATTGCAATTTTCAAAATCCCAAAAACCTTATTTGCATTTTTTTAAAAAGAAAACCTAAAATTGAATTTGACTAAAAATGTGTCTCCGTGAATTGACCTAGGTTTAGCTCTATACTACAAAATCTTTAGAAAACTTAGTTGTTTTGATTGCGACTTGACAATTGTCTATCAAATTGGTGCCATTATCGGGGATCGAACTGGGGTCACCCGCGTGACAGGCGGGAATACTCACCACTATACTACAACGATGATGCCTCGAGAGTCAGGAGAGGGTGGGCAAGGGCCTTTCTTGCCAATAGGGCGAGGATGCCTTAAGAGTCAGGAGAGGAAAATGCAATGTGTCATATGGTTGAAGATGATGAAGATTTTTGTCAAACAACAAGGGAAGGTGGGTTTGACATTCGTTTAACTTGTCAACCACCAAATTCTCTAGATTTGAATGTCTTAGACCTAGGTTTTTCCAATGCCATTTAGTCTTTATAACAAAAGAAATCAACAAAGTCAATTAATGATCTTATTGAGGTAGTGTAAAGTTCATTTTGTGCATTTTGTACAAAACAATCCAACAAAGTTTTCTCGACTCTTCAATCATAAATGGTTGAAAACAATCTTGAATGGTTGAAATAATGAATGTAAAGGGATCAAACAAGTACAAAATTCCTCACATGAAGAAAGGTACCCTATATGACAAAGGTGGAATACCAACTCAAATGGGTTATGATCTTTCACTGATTGAAAAAGTCATTCAATATTTAGAAAATACTGACATTGCATAAGCACCAATTTTTGAGTTTCGTTTTGTTGTCACAAAAGAAAGCACTTAATTTTTATTCCAAGTTTATGCATATACAAAATGCTACCCTCAGTTGTTATAGGTAAAGTATCAATTTTATGACTATTTATTAAATGAAAATTATATACATGTTTTCTATGATAACTAAGTGCCATAAATCTATAAAACAAAATCCAATTCAACATTTTATGGCAAAGCCCAATGAAATAAAACATCATTTCATAAGAAATTATTTGCAAAATTGTGTTTTTGAAATTAAATTCAAAATAATATTGAATTAATTTAAATTTAATTATAGTGAACTTAATTTTGATTTCTCTAATTTATGCTTCATGCATTTGAATAACATAATTTTCCTTTTTATTTTTACTTAATGAAATTATCAACCTCGGTTAAAAGTTAATATAAAAATAACTGCCAAGTCTAAGAATACATAAAATTTCATGACTAACACTTTAAAGTTGGAGAATTAATATCTATCTAATATGAGACAAATATAACATTCTTGTCAAATGTTGATCATGCATGTTGTTTCTCTATCTAGTGCATAAAGTATCCTTTGTAAAGGCATTATAGTTGAAGTTTGAAATTGCTTGAGAGAAAGATAATATTGGCATAATGTCTTTAATAATTTAGCATTATAAGACATTTACTCTTAAATAAACTAATCTTTTAATTACAACTTTCTACCATCCCTTAAAAATGAAGAATTATTGATTTTTAGACTTATTCTATTTAATAATAGTGATATATGTAAGTGTGATTTGGCGACTACAATGAAAATAATGTTAAGATTAATGACTATGTCATTCATATCTTGAAAAGTTGGATGATCAATATGTTGAGGTAAGATTACAAGTTATGTTAATCAAATCTAGCACATAAAGTTTTTTCAATGTTAATTCAATGAGACAATTACATTTTGATTTTCTAAATGATAATGAAGTTAATGTTAAATTAAAATAAACTATTTTCAACACTTATTGAAGGCTATTGTAGTAAAGGTACATGTAAATACTTTTTTTGGAGAAGAAATAAAGGTAAAAGACAATCTCAAAAGGTATTGCTAATAGAATTGTGTCACAATTATAAAATTGACTATAAGAAACATGATTTTCTCTAACTATACTTTGCTAACAATATCAATCATGTTAAAAGTGAAGAACATATTAAATTTAAGTTAACACTTTAGTGCCCAATGTTAGGAATTAAGAGGATAGAAAGTCTGTATTATTTATTCTGTGAAGCATCCATATAAAAAAAGAGAAAAAAATTATCTTTAACATGATTTGATACCCTTATGCCTATGTTATAAACTTGGTATAAGCTTTCTATACCATTTGTAAAACAAATTTATATAACTTATGACAAATGCATTAATTATTTTAATGACTATAGAAAACTATCATTCCCATGAGGATTAGGCCAAATAGCCAATAAGTAGCTCTTTGAATATTTGATTAGGCTTATAAATCTAAATCATACTAATAAATTTTTTTAACAAACTTTGTGCAATTTGAAATAATTGGTTTTTTAGGTTTTCATGTAGAATGATCTAATAAATGCAAGATAATGATATAATGCAAAATAATAAAAAACAAATTTCATGAAAATTTTTAGGCTTGAAAATGCAAGAATGTAACGTCCATAATTTCTTTATGAAATTTATGAAAGAAGTTATATGAAAACAGAAAATAAACTAAATTTCTTTGTATTCATGATATGAAAATTTGACAAAATTTAAAACTTTTCTTTCATTATTCAATTCACAAAAATACAAAATGTTTGTACGTATTACCATTTAAATACAAAAGTTCATATATACAAATATTGATTCAAAATACATTAGGACTTAATTTATAAATTTACAAAATCAAAATACACTAAGTCCTAATGAGCAGATCACTCACACACCAAAACACTGAAAATCTAGTTCTAGTCATCATCACCATGCCAACCATCTATCTTAGCTAGCTCGTCCAGATTTAGGTCCTCATCCTTTCTAAGATGTCTGTGTTAACCACAACATTAGTGCCGGTCACTTGTTCTAAGGTAAATAGGGTTGGTCTTCCATAATGGTCATGATCCAGGAATGTATATACGTAATTCACTGTATTTGGCATTTGAACCAAGCCTCTGTATATGTACAAACAAATAGTGTGGTGGATCCTACCACTAATAGGGTAACCAAAAGGAACATTATACCCTATTGTTATTTCTAGAGTAAATACATTACTAGATCCATCATTACTATATACAACAAATTTACAATGGTAGAGCTACTGCCACTCCCTAAATACATGATTAAATCTATTACTAATTAGCAATTCTGACAACTTAAAGGGTCTCTAAGCGTTTGTTATCTTTGTTACATGAAAATATTAGTGAGGATGAGCTTTTCTCTTCACCACTGAATCAAGTTAAGAATTAACTTAATAATTTTAACACATGTATATTTAAGATAACATGCAAACTAACTTAAACAATAAGCATATCAACCATATCACTTGTGTAGATATAATATTTTCCATATACTGGGGTCATATTCTTTCAACATTCTTATCATTCTTTGGGTCCTTATCTCAATCAATCATTGTGTCACGACCCCTTTTTATAAGGGACCGAGAACATTGTTTCTACACCACATACTTATTTAAAATAGGTAAATAAACAGAGAATATAAGTATAAAAATTCTCTTCTCATTCAAAGTAAAAAAAATGAAGTTCCTTACAACAAATATCCAACAGATCAACATAATATTACATTTAGTTTATAATATTCAAAATACCAAAAAAAAAAATTATAATACGTAATTCCCTCGACATGAGGTCTCATATATAAAGAAAAGGACTTTGATGCATTATTACTCAACTCCAGCTTCTAACTTTTCTTCACTGGCCCCTCAGCCTGTGAAGTAGATGCAACACCTGCTACATCTGCTCACGTACCACCGTACGATCATCGCAGTACACACGCACACAACGACATAGAAAGAAATGCAAGGGTGAGCTTACCAAACATAAAATAAAATTATATATATATAGAGCAAAATATTTCTCACAAAGAATAACCCCATGCATTTCCAGCCCATCTAATGCACAACATGAAAACGGCTTCCAACTGGTTTCACACCTAAGTAATCCAGAAGGAACCGAGCCGATCCGGAGCGACCCATTCATATCACGGATCCAGACAAGACAACACAAAGAAATTTCTCAAAGATGAACTTACCGTTACATGTCTACCCACCTAAACATGTAACTCGGCTCTATAATGATGCAAAACATATATCTCAAAGATGATGCACGCCACCAAAATTATTTTAAAAGCTCAACTACGGCAAGTTTATAATAGATCAGCCAAAATCTCAGCATTTTAAACTAATTAACAACGATTCTGACTTAGAAAATAGCTTTTATTCAATAGATCTAACAAAATCATATCAAAATATCTTGAAATAGCATATTAAACCGTTCAAAACATAGTTCATAGGTTAAAGTAAACTCCCCTTACCTCAGAAAGATGATTCACACTAGACCTACCGAATATTACTTGATTATAACAAAATTCACCGAAGATTCAGCTTTAGAACGGAGTTTCTCCTAAGAACACCATGAATTTCTATAAGAAAGAGAAGGAGAAGAGAAACGAACGGTAAATCTAGCTTCAAACTTAAAGAAACTTACTTCCAATCCTTCAGAATAGATGTAGAATCTCAGATCTGGCGAGAAATCTAAGTTTAGGAAGGTTTAGTATGAGAGAAATGGTGGTTTACGGCCTTAGAACCTTTGAGAACCTTGGATAGAGGTGAAGAAATGAAATTTCGTGTGAACCCCCTTTTTATAGAAAATTTTCGAAATTTACTGTTGTTTTAATAAATAATTTCAACTCCATCTAAATATATTCCAATACCAAATAATCCTTCAATTAACATTGAACAAGTATAAAATATTATAGATTACTCAATAATAAATTTGAAGCCTGACACATTGCCCCTAGGATTTCTTCAAGTCTTCTTCATGTATAGATAGTTGTTAGTTAGCTACAGTAACACAGATACAACGTATGCCGCCTCGATCTATTTTAGCAAAAGTATGGTTAGGAGTATCAATCAAGAAATGGGTGTGAGGCCTGTGATGCTTCCATTCTCATTAAGAAATGTGCACCCATTATGAATATCATTCACCACCCTCATTCCCCCTATATTCCCAATCAGCTCCATTCTTCCATACTTATAGTGTATTTCTATAACTATCTACACGTATTCTTATCACTTTTTATGATAGTACAACCTTCACTCTTTTTCCTTTCTCATCATAACACAATTCACTATTATAATAATGCTTAACATTCCAATGTTTGTGTCTTTTGTTATTTGTCACAAGTGGTTCTACTCTTTCCATAGAGATCCACATATAATTTGAGAGAGAACAATAGAAGAATTTAAGTTTAAACATGTCTCAACTTTCAAACAAAGATCCATGATCACAATAACATGTTATTCATATATATAATCAATTCATCAACAAATTTGCTAGAGGTTGAACACCTCTAGACTTAGCCCAAATCGTATATATATTATCAATACAACAAGTATTTCATATCAATCAAAGAAACAATCAAGTATACCTTAGTTCATTTACTATTTAAAGAAATAACCATTGTCTTAATCACTCAAAGTAATCATTTCTCATCTCATATTTATAAAATAAAAGAGAGTACATAGCCATATACATGAACTATAGGTATTCAAGATTCTAAGGATATGATAAAACTCTTTTTACCTCAATGAGATGATTTTGTAAAGGAAGATATCATTCAAAGACCAAGTTCTTCCTATATATTACAAGGTAGAACACTTTTGAGGAAGGAGAAAAATGAGATTGAAGGATTGAGCTCCAAGGAACTTATTTGGGACCGAGTGGAAAGGAAATCTGGGCTTAGATTTAGAAGGAGTTTGAGGTTTGGGAGAGGTTTCTCAGAGAATGGAAATGAGAGAACAAAGAAAGAAATGTTAGACATGTTTCTTGGCTTACAATGCAAGTTTTAGAATAAAAATCTCTTAAATACCCTTTAAAACTCGCAATTTCTCACTTAAGCAAGTGGTTTCTTGCTTGAGCTAGATCATTCTTGCCTGAGCAAGCTTCTTTTTGCTTGAGCGAGAAAACCAAACAATGGTTTTTCAACCCTTTTCTTGATGTTCTCGCTTGAGCGAGAATGAGTCTCAAGAGTTCCTTATTTAACCCGTGTCTTTTCACTTGAGCGAAACCCATCTCGGTTGGGTAAGAGGACAGCTGGGGTGATATTATCCTTTATTATTTGAGTGTGACTCATCTCACTAGAGCTAAAAGGAATATTCTTTTTTTTTAGGAATATTACAATAAGCAGCACTTTCCATTCCATTAAGACTTTCTTAATATAAAAGGTCCACTGAAATTATTATTAATCCTATTGACTATGTGTATCCTATTAGCACTATAGGTTTTAGCAATTGGAGACCATTCAATGAAATAGAAAACGTTGTACAAACTAAAGAGATTGTAACCACTTCAATATCTAATCCTTTAAGAAGAAATAGAAATGATGTATTTGTTAGCAAGAATAATTTCAATAGTAGTGAACATTCCTTAGCACCATAGATAATTTCACAACCAGATTCTAATACTATTAGTACCACTGAACTAATCATTGTTGCAAAAACAAGCATTTGACATCTAGAAGTAAAGATGAAATTTTCAAACCAAAAGACCATATGTAGGATCTATAGAGAAAACTAATAAGCAATAACCAAAAAATGCAAAGAGTGCTCTAGAGAGACCAAACTGCAAACCAACCATGTTGACTGAATTTAACGCCTTGCTAGCTAATAAGACATGAACCTTAATACCTTTTTAGGGACAAAAAAATATTATAGACAATAAATGTGTGTTTAAAACAAAGTATAAGCTTAGTGGCCAAAGCAAGTACAATAACGATGATTCTATCAATCACAGGGCATTATAATTTGGAAATTCAACAATTAGACGTAAACAATGCATTTCTAAAAGGCGAACTCAAAGAAACTGTCTTTATAAGGTAGTCGAATGTTTTGTAAATGCAACAAGGTCACACCATATGTGGAAGCTTACTAAAAACATTTATGGATTAAAACAGGCTCCAAGATCATGGAATGACAAGTTGAGAGTAGCCCTACTCAATTTGGGTTTTAGAAACACTAAAAGTGATATGTTCTTCTTTGTCATTATGAGTAAGAATCACATTTCCTTTCTATTAGTTTATGTTGACAATATTATTATTACTAGCAGCAATAGACATTTTTTGAGCTTAATCATACAACTAAATGTTGTGTTTCTATTGAAATACCTTAGAAATTTGCTATACTTTCTGGGATTAAAAGTAAGCAAGGGCACGGGTGGTATTTATCTCCAATAAAATAAGTATGTATTAGACCACTTTAAAAAGTTTAACATCGAGAATGTGTAACACCTTAATTTAATTTCCAATATTTTCCAAATAAATTAATTTTGCAATAATGAGAATAATGAAAATTTCATTCAAATAGATCCCAATATATGGTTTCAATAAAGTATTCCAAAATAAGGATGGATTACAAATTTGAATCAAATCATTACTACAAAACTTAATTAATATATCATAATTTCAAAAGAATAATTTCCTAAGTTCTATATCAGTTTCATCCATCCCTTCACTAAGCCTTGTGCTGATCGTCTTGGTCACCTAAAAATAAATGTAAAGGTGAGTACTCTACATTATCACACACAAGCAGAGAGACTCACCTTGCACGTTTAACACATTTACTAACATAATTCAAATCATTCATCAATAGCATAAACTCATGCCTTTCAAACATTTCACATGCACGTGCGGTCACTGTGGCACTGTGATCACAGTTTTTTTATGCCCTTAACGTCAGGAACTTAGTTTTACACCATGGATGGTCACCAGTTAGCCCCCGCCTTACGGAGACAATGTGTGTGGTCATGGGCCTCTTAGCAAAGGTGTGTGTTAGAGGCCGAGTCAGGAGGAGAATGTGTGGCCTATGATGCACTCACGCTCATTGTTGGTGTCACCACCACACTTTTTTCCCTAAGGTATTTCTACTGCCCCATCTTCCACACCTCTAGTGTATCGCTGTAACCATTCATAGTTTCCAACGTTTTCAAACACAACCACAGTCACACTCTACATGCCATTGACACATATTCTCACCCATTTCATGTTATTCATCGTCAACCAATGGCATGTTAACACATACAATCAATCATATTATATTCCACACTAAATTTCCATCACAATCCAATCAAAATCAAACCATTCTCATCAAATACACATCTTCCTACGTTTTATCCTAATCACATTGCAAAACATAACACAATTAACGAATTTTAGGTACAATGAGATAGGGTAGAGTCCCCCTTACCTTGGAATGAAGACCTAACACAAATTAATAGTAGAAAACATCCTTCATGAAGTGTTTCATCCTAATTACATAGAAGAATTCCATGAGAAAACGAGAAAACAAAGAAGAGGGATAAAAACTGAAACCCTAACCTATAAAACTTACCTCTAAGCATCTCAAACATGATCTCAACCTTCAATCTTGTACCTAAACGGCCTTGGAAGGAATTTTAATTGGTGAAATAGGATGGGAAATTGAGAGAATCAAAAGAAGGTTTGAAGGGAGAAGTGAAAAAGAGTTTCCAAAATCCAAAACTCCTCAAATACCCTAAGATTCATGACACTCTCGCTGTAGTGAGACCTCCTCTCGCTTCAGCAAAAATATTAGAAGAAATTGCACCCTGATTTATGCATAATCTTGCTAGAGTGAGACCCTCTCGCTCCAGCGAGACTGCAACCAGAAATGCACTCTCTTCTGTTGCCCTCTCCCTCCAACGAGGAGCCTCTTGCTACAGCAAAAACGCAACCGAATCTGGCCATTCACCCAGGACCTTCTCGCTACAGTGAGAATGCTTCTACAGTACACACTTAGCCTATTCCCTTCCAATCAGCCCAACCATGTCCAATCTCTTAATACAAAATCAGCACATACACATATTCATATATGTATACACATATGTGTCTACGTCATCACATATATATTCATATCATTATATAAATCAAATGCACATTCAATGAGAATTCGACAATTATATTAATAATCAAATAGATTACAAAACTTGGGGTGTTATAGAATGCCTCTTTTGTGCCTTGCAATACTTGACAAACATTGGGCCAAACATTTCTTACTTTATAAATCATTTGACTAAGTATGTGTAAGCTCCAACAACTGTTTATTTGGTATTGTATCAAACATATTCTTAGATACCTAAAAGGAACAATAGATTATAGACTATATATAAAACCTTCCTGTGATCTTAATATCTCAAGGTTCTCAAATGAAGATTAGGCTATAGATTTGGATAATAAAAAGTCTGTAGCATGCTACTATGTGTTTCTAGGGAAGAGTTTGGTGAACTAGTCATCTAAGAAACAATGAATAGTGTCCAAATCTAGTACTAAATTAGAGTATTGTGCACTTGCTAATTTCGTAGCAGAAGTGGCTTGAATCATATCCTTATTGCTAGAAATCAAAATAACTATACCAAGAACACTAATTCTATGGTGTGACAATCTTAGTGCAAATGCTCTAGCATCTAATCCAGCTTATCACTCAATGTTTAAAAACATAAAGGTGGATGTTCATTTCATAAGAGATCAAGTATTAAGCAACAAAGTCATTGTTGCCTATGTCCTAAGTTCATATCAAACAATAAATTGCCTTACTAAGGCACTTACTCACATTTTAATTAGCTACGAGATAGGCTAGGAGTAGTGAAGCCACTTTCCAGCTTAAGGAAATTGCTTTAACTTCATGTCATATCACCAGAATATAATAGAAAATAATCTTATTATTTATTATTGTTTATTTACTTTTTATATTTTTCTTTTAAAATCACTTTCCATCATGTATTTATCCTTCCCTAAAATCACTTTGTACATGATTTCTTTCATAGAATTACTCTTATGTAATTATATGTAGTTATTATATTATTGTATATAAATATGTAATCGGCATCAATGGAATGTAACAAGATTATTCTCTTTTATTACTATTCTTTCCCTCATTAGTCCTTAAGTTTACAATAGGCAGGATTCTCATTGCACTTGTTGCTTCCAACAATTTGGATTTACATTAGCTAAATGCCAATGATACCTTTCTTTATAAAGAGCTTAATAATGAGTTTTATATGTATCTTCCTTCTAGAATCTCTCTTATCTCCTCGATACATGTTTTACAAAATAAATTAATATATTGACTCAAGCAAGCTAGTGGGTAATGATTTTCAAAATTTTATTCTTTTTCAGTTACTCATTATTAATTTAATTCACTTTTTTATAATTCATCATTTATTAAGCAATATTCATCTAATTTTATATCTCTTTAGGTCTATATGAATCATGTCTTGGTTGTTAGAAATACTTTGATAAGATCTATTTCGTCCAATTTTAATCGAGTATGCAAAATACTTTCTTTGATTTGAAGTGGTTATGTCCAAAGGATTCATATCTCCTATGTAACGCCCCAAAATTTTGTAATGTTGTTTGATTATTAATATATATATATATATATGTGTGTGTGTGTGTGTGTGTGTGTGTGTGTGTGTGTGTGTGTATGTGAATATGATGATGTGGATATATGCGTTTGACTGTGTGAGAATATGTGTGAATTGCATGATGATATTTAACTTGTGATTGGTTTTGTTGATTGGAGAATAGGCTAAGTATGTACTGCAGAGGCATTCTTGCTGTAGCAAGTGGATTCTTGCTGTAGCGAGAAGGCCTTGGGCGTAAAGCATGAGTTTGTGGTGTTCTCACTATAGTGAGAGGGTCCTGGGAGAAAGGGGTAATTCTGTTGCATTCTTGCTGTAACAAGAAGGCAACCGAGAGAGGTGCATTTCTAGGTGCAGTCTCGCTGTAGCAAGATTTTTTAGAAACAAAAGTGCAATTTTCCTCTAATATTTTCGCTATAGTGAGAGTGTAACACCCTCTTCTCATTTTCTATAATTTTTTTTTATTTAATATTGAGCAATATTAGAATGTATTTAGATGTAAGTTTGGAGGATTTTTAGAATAGTTTTGGTGCAAGAGATCTTGCTCAGACATGATAAATCTCGCCCAAGTGAGATTGAGCGTGCAGGAATATCTAGTGTTAGAGCTACCTCACTCAGGCGAGATAGGATAAATGTGGTCTAACTGTCACCTCGCTCAGGCAAGGACCCATAGGAGAAATGACATACTCTCTAGACACCATCTCGCTCAAGCAAGATGGAGCTCGCTTAAGTGAGCATATTAGAAAATAGTGGGCGAGACCACTGTCTGTATGTCTCGCTCAGGCGAGATACCCGTCGCTCAAGTGAGAGATCGTTGCTCAAGCAAGATGTTCGTCGCTCAATCGAGATGTTTGTCGCTCAAGCGAGAATGCGCGAGGTTAAGAGGTATTTAAGAGATTTCTCACATGAGAAATTTATTCTATTTTAAACTCACGTCCTTCTCTCAAGTTCTCTGAACTCTCTCTTCCTTTTTACTCAGATAAAAGCCTCAAACTCTGATTTCTCCTCATAGAAAAGTTAGACTTTAAAACTAAGTGATTCTAAGTAAGTTTCTTTGGATTAAACTTGAGTTTTTTTTTTATCATTTTTCCTATTCTTATTTCTTATGGATGTCTTTTGGTGTTTAGGAGAACTTTCATAGTTAACTCTTCGACCCTTTTCAATGCATCTCTGTGAGCTCATCTACAAGGTAAGGAGAGCTTTATTATATCTTTTTGTTATAGTATGTATGTTGTGCTCATAGAGCACTATTATATAAATATGGTATGAGAATAGATGAATATGATATATGTTGTGTTATGTATGGTTGAAAAGACATTTGTTTGATTGTTTGGATTGTTTGGTTGATTGGGTTGAGTGGTTGATATATATGTATATGTATTACATGATGAGTACTTAATATGGAAGATGATTAAATATGCTGAATGATTATGATGATATTTTATGAAATATATTTGAGTAAAATGATATGTTGGAATGATATTGATATGAAATGAACTAGAATAGGATTAGACTGGAAGTGCTTTACTAAGCACGATTGTAACACCTTAATTTAATTTCCAAATAATAAACTTCACAAAAATAAGGATATTAAAATTTTTCATTTAAATAAAATTCTCATCACATGGTTTCACAAAATATTTCAAAATAGAGGAAAAAGGGTTACAAGTTTATATCAATTAACTACTACAGGACCATTTCAAATACAACATTTTCAAAATAATATTCTAAGCCCTATAGCAATTCCATCCACCCTTTCACTGACCCCAATGCTGATCGTCTTGATTATTTGAAAAATGAATGTAAGGGTGAGTATTCCACACTATCCACACACACAAACACAGAGACTCATCTTAGATACTACACATTTACTGACATATCTAAACCATGCATTCATAAGACAAGCATCTCAATCTCAGCCACAATCATCATTCATCATCTATTCAAATTTAAAACACAACTGGTGCACTCATCGCACTAATATTTTACACATGTGCGCTTACCGCACCTAGCCACGCTCACTATGGCACTGTGATCACAGATTCACACCATGAATGGTCGCCGATTACCCCCGCCTCACGGATACCGCATGGGCAGTCACGGGTCGCTCATCAAAGATAGTGATCAGAGGTCTAGTTAGGAGGAGAATGTGTGGCCCGTGGTGCACCCATACTCACTCTTGATGTCACCACCACTCTCTCTTTCCCAAGGTATTCTACCGTTCTCATCTTCCACACCTCTAGTATATCGCTGAACCATTCACAGCATCAGCATTCAATATGCCCAATTCACACACACATTTCAATCACATATATTATTCATTCAAGACATAATATCCATAATCATTAACATTTCACAGCACATAGGCCCACATTAATTTGCACACACGGCACAAGTGCCTACACCCATTCACAGTATACAGCCCACTGGCCCACATTCATCTACCACATGCGACACACTTGTCCATTTACATCATTCAAGGACACGCAAACACACCTATTAACCCATATTGGCTCAACCATTCTACTCATCACATTTAACATCAATTCCTCCTAGAAATTCACTCATAATTAGCTTTTTCATTACCAAAGTCACACCCACTACACATTATCCCAGAAATGTAGCCCAAATTGATGCTTTGTCACTACAGCGAGAGTCTTATCGCTACAGCGACAAGGCGACAGTTTTATCCTTCTCTCCTAGTGCCTTCTCGCTACAGCGAGAATGCTCTACAGCAGCATCCACACTTAGCCTACACACACACACACACACACACACACACACATATATATATATTCAATCTATTTTAGTCCAGTCATTATTCACATTACACTTCAACTATACTATACAGATTTTCCAATGATCATTTTTATACATGACCACATCATTACACACATATATCCATCATCTTCATGTCAATCATCACATAAAATATATGTATATAGATACTTAATAATTAAACAGTATTACAAAAATTCAGGGCATTACACGATCTTATGAGCGAGAAAGAGAATAATTCTGAGAATGACTCTAAGAGTTGGATTTGGATTGGATCTAGTGTTTCAGAGATACACTGGGGGTATAGAGCTCAGAAACGATGAGAATCTAGGAAAAATGTAGGGTGGTGAGCGATATTCGCGTATGTATACACACTTTTTCAGAGCGTGATTGCATCACATGGCCTCATACTCATTTCCTGACTAGACTCCTGACTATGCCTTTGTTAAAGGGCCCGATTATTGTACACGTTATACTCGTGTGCATAGGCTAACCGACGACTATATACCTACTTGAGTATGACCTCAAGAAGTGATAGAGGCATCGATATCTGTGATCACAATGCACTGGGAGTGCGTATTGAGATGAGAAATTGGATGATAGACAATGAATTATGGTTTATGTATATATGAATATGTTTGTAATGTGATGTTTGTGTGAAAATGAATATGTTGCCATTATAATATGAATTATGATTTGATGATGTAATGTTTGTAAAAGAGATAAAATAGACACTCATCTTTACTAATAATTTCAAAGAATCAGGATGACAGAGCCTCAAGGAAGGATTAGGTTAATTGATAGTTTTGTACATTTTAGGTTGATTTATGTATTTAATGAATACCAAAGACTGTGTTATTTTAAATTTCCTATTCTTGTAGAGAATGAACCTAGAACATTTGTTATGATAGAATTGGAGTACTTTTATAGCATTTTTTTTTACTTCCCAAGGAGTAGAATACACCAGACCTTATGTGTATATATGTATAGAGGTACTATTAGGAGTCCAACAGCCCTCACGTACTTATTTACTTACCACGATCATGACTCTCTCGAAAGACCGTCCAGATGGACCTTTGAGCGTGTTACTGGCACAGAGGTTAGAGCCGATTCGGGAGATCTCTATTTGGGATTGAATGAAGATCTAGATTCAGAAGATTTAGCTGAGATAGAGAGTTGGGATGCTAGAGATGAGTAGGACCGGTCTCAGTAGTTGGTTTTGGAGGAAGACTGCTTTGGGATTTGTATATATTTTATGGATTGTAAATCTCAGTCATTTTGATAAATTGTTTGTATTATTCAAAGTATGAAATATGTACTGTATATACAAGTTTCTTATGAAGATTTCTAAATTGTATTTATGATAATTATTTACTCTTTTTAATCTTTGTTAATGTTGTTATATTAATGTTGCAAGTCTTTAAATTTTTCATTTACATACATAACAAAAAGAAAATTTGAGTAAATTGTTCTATAAATTCATAGAATTAGGGAAATAAATGCATTGTTTTAATCAATTAATAATAATTCATATATTGTACGAATTTTTGAGAATAAAGTGTTACAATTTGGTATAAGAGCAGCTCATCCAAACCAGCCTGGAGTATAGGATAGTTCATCGAGTTTATGTGATATGTGTTATTGATTAGGAGTTGTTTGATTATACAACCTTGTGGTTGTGAATTGTTTAATTTGATTGAGAAGTTTGGAGTGTTTATATGCTTTGAATTGGATATGAATTGTGTTGGAATAAAAAGCTGATATGTGAAACTTTATTTTTATAGAAATAGAACTATGGCTAGCAGAGGTAGACCTGCTGGTGCTACAAATAAGATTTTGACCCGTATGGCATAAGTCCTAGAGAACTTGGTGCAAAACCAAGATGCGGAGCCAGTAGAGTATCATGGACTCTCTTTGTTCACAAAATGTAACCCTCCAAAGTTCAAAGGGAAGTTTGGTCCTAAAGGTGCGTAGAGATGGATAGTAGACATAGAGAAGATTTTTAATGCGATGGGATGTCGCAGGGAGCACAAGGTGGTTTATGCCACCTATATGCTGGGAGGAGAAGTAGAGGATTGGTAGAGGTTCGCCAATCAAACTCTGCTACAAAAAGAAGGATATATCCACGGGGAAGCTTTAAAGGCTTGTTTCTTCGAAAACTACTTCCCTAGGGATTTTGAGAAACAGAAGGCAGGGAATTCCTTGAGCTGAAACAAGGAATTATGTCTGTGGGAGAATATGCTGCAAAATTCCTGATGATACGATTTTCGTTTGCATAAAGATTTGTCACCAATCTCATCAAAATATGCAGAAGGGTATCACGGCACGTTATACCGGCGTTAATACGCCCCATCACAGTATTTCATACTAGCAATTACTCGCCCCATTCACATTATTTTATACCAGCGACTACCTGCCCCATTCATAGTATTCTACACCAGCGGCTACCCGCCCCATTCACATTATTGTACACCGACGACTACCCACCCCAATCACAGTATTTTACAATACACGGCATTAGGCCCACATTCATTTATAATACACTGCACATAGTCTACATTCATTGGCACTACACGACATATAGCCTATATTCATTTGCTCTACATGGCACATAGCCTACATTTATTCACCAATCAATGGCATATCCACACGCATAATCACCCTCCACAGGTCTAGCTAATCCATTACACATCACGTTTCTTTCGATACTCATAGTCTCATCCATACACCTAATATTCACAAGTCCCGGCACAAGTTCCTTATCACATCCCACCATCATTTCATATTTCCCATACATTTTCTACCTCTAACACAGCCACATTTCCATATTCAATCGCATAAACAACAATTCATGCATGTTGAGATACGGTAGAGTCCCCCCTTACCTTCGATTGAAGACCTACTCACAAATTCGACCTTGGAAACGTTCCTCGCACAGATTTTGTCTTAAACACACGGGTTAATTCCATGAGAACCCTAGAAATCACCCAAAAACAGAGAAAGGGGAGAAAAAACAAAACTCTAACCATTAAAACTCACTTCCAAGCGTCCCCAACATGGATCCAACCTTCAATCTAACTCACGAACGGCTTTGGAGGCAATTTAATCGGTGGAAAAGGGTTTATGATCGAGAGAAATAACCCTCAAATCCTTAAACCCCTCTTTTAAAACCTTTCTGATCGCGACACTCTCGCTACAATGACAATTATCGCTGCAGCGAGGCATCTCTCACTGCAGCGATGTCCTCTGTCACCAAAGCAAAAATCTTAGATGAAACTGCATCCTGATTTCTGCATCTAGAAATGCAGTCCCTTATATCGCTCTCTCGCCACAGAGAGAATATATCGCTACAGCGAGAAGGCAACAGTTTCGCCTATTTTCTTTCTAGGGCCTTCTCGCTACAGCGAGATTTTCTCACCACAGTGAGGGCACTCTGCACTTAGGATCTCAACTTATTTCCAGTCCAACTCGGTCACATACACACACATATATACACTCAACACCTTTATTACTCAGTCAAATGCAATTACCTCGTTCTCATTCCATCATTACGCACTTAAGTACAATTCTGACATCGATTCACTTCGCATACACGTATAAATACCAATAATTAATATTGCCAAAATTTGGAGTGTTACACAATGCATATTCTCCAACCATTAATTGTTCTTGTTGGAATTAATTCATCCTTGTTGTTTCTAATCACACTCATCCCCCTTTTCTTTGGGACTACCTGGACTTGACTAACCCAGGCACTGTTTGAGATAGGATAAATTATTCTGACATCCAATAGTTTCATCACTTCCTTCTTTACAACCTCTTTCATGGTAGGATTTAAATGTCTCTGAGGTTTAGCCACTGGTTTGAAATCTACTTCCATATGAATCTTATGCATGCAATAAGAAGGGCTAATACCTTTAAGATCTGATAAAGTCTATTCTATAGCTCCTTAATTTGCCTTCAATACTAAAATTAATTTTTCTTCATCTCTTTTTGATAATAAACTACTAATTACTACTAGCTTCTTCCCTTCATTTTCAAGAAACACATACTTCAGATGTGATGGTAACATTTTCAGCTCTAATTTCTACTCCTCTATCTTCTCTTCTTGAGGCAAGTTCTTATGATGAACTTCATGTGGAGATAGTTCTTTGGAAGATTTAAGATTCTTCAAACAATTTTCAATCTCCTTTTCCTCGTCTTCATTTAAATCCTGATACGCTTCAATTAAAACTTCTTCCAATGGGCTGGATTTATACAATTGTGTCTTTTTTACCATGCAAAGGTCATCAATTACATCAAAATTAACTTCTTCATCATGGACTCTCACTTTGAGTTTGTCATCATCTACATCAATAATCACCTTGGCAGTTTTCATGAACGACCTTCCCAAAATTAGAGGAACTTCCACATCTTCTTACATATCCATAATTATAAAATCAACTGGAAATACAAATTTATCTACCTTCACTGAGACATCCTCTGCTACACTATAAGGAAATTTCATAGATCTATCTGCTATTTGCAAAGTCATTCTTGTAGGTTTAATCTCTAGCTCCCCAATCCTTTTCAGCATGGATAGTGACATCAGATTGACACTTGCTCCTAAATCCAACAAAGCCTTTCCCACAGGTAATGCACCTATGGTTACTGGAATTGTGAAGCTACCTGGATCCTTTGTTTTTTGAGGTAAAGATTTCTGGATTATTGCACTGTAGCCTGCCACTAACTCAACTATCTCTTTTAAAAACTTTCTTTTCTTTGTGAGCAACTCTTTTATGAATCTAGCATAAGTTGGCAACTGCTCCATAGCCTCCATGAAAGGAATGTTAATTTGAAATCTTTTAAAAATGTCCATGAATCTAGAAAATTATCTCTCATTGTCATTCTTGGAAGGAACCTTAGGGTATGGTAGGTCTTTCAATTTTGGAAGCTCACCTTTATTCTTCTTTTTATCACTCTCATTTTTTTCTTTTTCTTTCTTTTTCTCACTATATACACTTTTCTCATTATTCTTATCAACTTCTTCCTTACTTCCACTCTTTTCTTTCTCACTCTCTTTTCTCTCCTTCTCTTTTCTCTCATTCACCTCCTCTTCATTTACCAAATGATCACCAATCCCTTTTCCAATCTCCTTACCATTTCTTGTGGTAATTGATTTACAATGCTCCTTAGGGTTGGTTTGTGTGTTGGTAGAGAAATGTCATGCAGTTTGTTGCTTTGATAGCTATTTTACCAGCTATCCCACTTATGTCTCTAAATTTCTGATGGACGCCTCAATGTTCTTCTGGTTGGTCATTGACATTTGCATGAATTTCTCTAAGGTATCCTCCAGTTTGGACTATCTCTCATGAAGTGAAGGGAACTGTGGGTGTTGCTATTGTTGATTGTATGAAGATTGCTGATGAAAATATGGTGATCTGTTGGATGGTCCAGCTTCTTGTCTCCACCTATATCCATGGTTTTGGTTCTGTCTCAACCTTGTGAAAAATTGTTAGAATAAACATTAGTGTTAGGGTTAGAAAAATTACCTCCCCGAGAAGGGTTGCTAATATAATTTACTTCCTCATTTTCTGCATTTTGAGTTGGGTAAGCACAGTTGCCATTTAAATGGTCTCCTCCATAAAAATCACATTTGAGTACTTGACTGGTTATGGAATGAATTGAATGAAGCCGTTGTGGCAACTTGGTCATCTGGTTAGTAAAGGCTTCAATCTGTTGAGTTAAAATTTTATTTTGAGCAAAGATGACATCTGATGTGTTCAAATCTAAAACTCCTTTCCCCTGCACTGCTCTTCTATTATGTTAAGCTTGCCCATTAGTGGATGAAAGAGGATTAATTATTCTTGAGGCTTGTTCTGCAACTACTGCTATCATTGTTCTGCTAGCAGCAGCATCCAAAATCATTTTAGTGTTAGGTCGAAGACCATTGCAAAAGATATTCAACTAATCTACATCTTCAAACCCATGGTTAAGACATTTTCTAAGCAAGTACTGAAAATGTTCCCAAGCTTCATAGAATGCTTCATTCTGACCTTGCCTGAAAGTGGAGATATCAGATTTTGTACTAACATACTTGTAGGGTGGAAAGAATCTTGTAAGAAATTTTCTTTTCACATTACTCCAGCTTGTCAGACTCTTATTTGGATGTGATTTCAACCCCTATTTTGCTTCATCCTGACCTTGGCTAAAAGTGGAGATATCAGATTTTGCACTAACATACTTGTAGGGTGGAAAGAATCTTGTAAGAAATTTCCTTTCCACATCACTCCAGCTTGTCAGACTCTGATTTGGATGTGATTATAACCACTCTTTTGCTTCCCCAATCAGAGAAAATTGAAATAGTTTCAAATATGCTGCTTCTTCCTCTTAATCATCAAAGCCCAAAGTGAATACCAACTCATAAAAAGTGTCAAGATAGGCATATGAGTCTTCATGATCCTTCCCTGAAAATTGATATGAGCTTATCAAATTCAGGAAAACAGGCTTAATTTCTATAGCCCTTGCATTGGGTGGAACCACTATACTTGAATAATGCCTTGGACCTTGATGCATGGCATCATTACCAAGAGTTCTTCTTAGTAGTGGATTTGCCCTTGGTCCACCATTGCCTCCATGATTTCCACCATTTTCATTGTCATCTTGGTTATTTTCTCCAAGATCAGTCATTTCTTCCTTTTCTGAATCTGAGTGAATTTTCAGTGGTTGTGAAGTTGAAGATGCTCCTTGTTGTGCTTCCCTCTTTTTCTTCTTTGTTGCACTATTACTTCTTTTAGATGTTTTTTCCATTTCTGGATAAAACAACATTTGATCTGCAGTAGCTTTTCCTCGCAATATCATAAACAAGGAACTTGAAAAAAGATTAGCAACAAATAATAATTGGATAAACGAAAATCAAATAAAACTAATTACAATACTCAACTAATTATACTTAAAAAGTAATACAATTTGCACATTGCTCCCTAGCAACGACGCTAAAAATTTGTTGGTACTATTCCTTCAAACACGGTAAGTGTACCAGATCTGTTGTAAGTAATAACTGGTAAAGTACCAAAGTATCGTCCTCAAAGAGCAATTCAAATATATTAATTAATAAGGTATAAATTAATTGAGCTTATAACAATAGAATTGATAGATGATTTTCATGAAATGTTGAATAATAATTTAAATGTAAAGCAATAATGTAAAATATGGTAAGATTTAGATTAAAAAGCTGGGATTGAATTTTATCTATCTCCTTCTCTGTATTTTAGCGATTCAATGATGAATACAGAAACCATTTCCAATGAATTTGATGCAACATACAAAAGTCCTATATTTCAATTCCTTGAAAATATATTTCTAAGATAATTTCTCAAATGTTGATTTCTTAAACAGTTAACAAATTATCCAGCATTAAAATTAGGATTTAATAGCAGTCAATAACTTAAAATCTATTCCTAGAGTAATCAGTTATTGAGTAATCTCAATCAGGTCTAGATCTAAATAATACTTTTTCAAATATAACTCAGATCTAAGGTATACTAACTATCAAATAGACATATTCAACCATTAACACAGATTGAAATCACCAAAACAATAGAAATGAAGAAGGAACAACTATATTTATATAAATTATTGAGAATACATCAAGTTTGAAGATTTACATTCAATCCCTTACAAGATTTAGTTGCTCATGGCAACCATAGTAAGATGAATTGAGATACAAACGGAGTAGAACATAAAAAATAGAGTATTCCTACTCTTTTACTCTGCTCTGCACTGCTCTCCCTCTCTAAAAATTTATATGTAATAGTAACCTCGTTTCTGAACATAAAAGTCACCTTTTATACTGGTCTGCTTGAACTTCTCTCGCTACAGCGACACCTTCTCACTGTAGCGAGACATAAAGATACAAATTAGGCCATTCTATTTGCTTTTGGCTATAGCAATGACTCTCGCTATAGCGAGACAAGAAACTTTCAGTACAGCGACACCTTTTCGCTGTAGCGATAGAAGCACAAATTCACCCTCTCTATAATAAGCATTCTCGCTGCAATGAGGGTATCTTGCTATTGCGAAAAACCTCCAGAAATAAACTTTTTCTACAACTTCATGCTTTATAAGCTCTTTTTCTGACTTTTTCCAATCTTCTTCGACTTTAATTGATGTCTCTCATTTGATTCCAGCTGCAAAATAGATCAAAAAGGGATCAAAACACTACAATTGCATTCTTTTCTTGAAATATACAAGTATTTGTAAAAGTTCCAAGTTTAAGGGGAATTTAACAAAATAATTCAACTTTTAACATGAAAAGTACTCAAGTCTTCATCTCAAATCACTATACAATTATCACCAAATATGCTAGATTCATGAAAGATTTGTTGACCAAGAAGAGAAGGATTCTTAAAGAAGAAACTATGGAGCTTGAAGTAGGGTGCAGTGCAATTATACATAAATCTTTACCTCAAAAATCCAAAGATCCAAGCAATTTCACTCTTCCAGTGTCGATGGGGAGTAGGTAAGGCACTTCTGGATCTTGGAGCTAGTATCAATTTGATGCCTTTATACATGTTGAAGAAGATTAGAGATATGGAGGTACGCCCTACAAGGATGACCTTGTAGCTAGCAGATAGATCAATGAAATTTTCACATGGTATAATTGAAGATATGTTAGTTAAAGTGGACAAGTTCATTTTTCCAATGGATTTTGTAATCATGGATATAGAAGATGCTGCAGAGGTTCCTCTAATTTTGGACAGGCCATTTATGAAGACAGCTCAAATTATTATTGACATGGATGATGAAAAGTTGAAGGTGAGAGTCCAAGATAATGAGGTTATTTTTAATATGTTTGAAACAATGAAGTTTCCAAAAGGTACCAAAGAATGCTTCAGAGTTAAAGTATTAGATTATGTGTACTTGGAAGCTCAAGGTGTAACATCAACATTTTATAATTTATTATTATTGCAAATTATGTTAGTTATTTATGCATGTTATTTGAAATTAGAAGTATTCAATTGATGTGAACTGTAGGATATCTCATTGTAGCGAGACAAAGGTGGCGAAAATGGAACCTTCTGGAGTCCTCTCGTTGTAGCTAGAATCTCTTACTGTAGCGAGAAAGTCACGAATTTGAGAGATATTTAAAGAACTCTCACCCTAAAAACTTCATTTTCAACCAAATCACCTATCCCTCTCCATCCTCTTCGTTCTCTCCCTCTCTCTTCTCAAAGAAAACCTCCAATAACACTGGATCTCTCTTGGATCTAAGCTCAAACATCTATTCTACTCGAATCTAAGTAATTTTTCAGAGCTTATCCTTTTAATCTTGTTCTTATTTCTCTTTTCTCTCTTTCATAATAGAAATCTATCTTGTGATGTTAGGAAGAACTCTAGTCCTTAAGTAGTATTTTTGGTCAAGACGTGGAATTTCTCCCTAGAGCACACGAAGAACTTGGTTTTTGAGATCCATTTACAGGTAAAGGGAGTTATTACTGAACCCTAAGTTCTACCTAAATATGTTTATTAATCTTTAGAGAAGAGGGTTATCTTATTTTAAAAAGTAAATCCATAAAATTTTCTTGAACTATATAAGTTTGAAATGGATTTTTGGTATAAAAGAGGTTTTTGATCTATTTAAAATCACTTGAGACAAAGTTTATCTTAAATAGTCACAAGTAAGAATGAGTTAAAAAGTTATATAAGTTACTATATTCTTTATATATGTGTTAAATGGTGAAAAAGTGGAATATGATTAACTACATTCTATTAAGACCGAGAGAATGTGATCTCTGGCAGTATTTTTTGAACTGCATGATTTGGCCTCCGAGGGTGTCCAACCCTCGGCATATTGTATGGAATTGTGTGATAATATGTTACTGTTTTGTATACATGTGCTGAAATGACCAAACATGATAAATGTATTGGACTTGTAATGATATATGTCTGCCTTGTGATTAAATGTGTAATTGAAAATGATGAATGAGATCAAGTATGTTAATTGGAGATTTTATATGTTATCAAAAGAAAAGGGGATTATGTGACATGAAAAAATGATGAATATCTATAGAGAAAGGAATAAGGAATACTTGTGTGTGTGTCAAATACACTTATTGGTGTGCTTGTGATATATGCATTGTAATATACCGACAGGTGAGATTATAACACATCTATTGTAGTACATTAGTGTGTTTGCAACATATGTATTAGAGTTGTATAACTTGATGTGTCACTGTTGAGATACTATATGCATAATTCAGGGATACATTGGGATATAGGGTCTGGAGTTGAATATGAAAATATGCTGAAAATGAGAGTGGTAAATATGGTTCACTGATGTGTACACGATGTAAAAGTGTGATGCATTTATAGGCCTCACACTCATTTCTTGGCCAAACTTCTAACTATACCTTTGCTTGGAAGGCTGTGAACGCACACGTTATATCCGTGTGTGGTTTGGCTTACCATCAACTATCTATGCTACGTAAGTCCTTCGTAACTAAGGAGAGTACGTTGGCAACCCATTAATTGATGAGATATTCAGATTTGAGATGAATATAGTGGCACGAAGATATGGATTGGATAATGATAATTGGTTAAATGTGAAGCAATATTCATGGATAACTATCATTTGATAGAAATTGTATGATTAAGTAAAGTGACTTGAGTTCAGACAATGAATTTAAATGGGTTAATTACATAAAAAATGAAATACGTATCAGTAAATACAATAATGAAAGATGTATATGAATGATTTTGTCTTGTTAAATTTGTTAAATATGGAATATTGTTGCTCGGTTACCTGTTGTATTAGAAAATATTTTTGTATTATTATTTATTATTCTATAAAATAAGAATTTTAGTGGGACAAGGGATGCTCATTCTTACAAACATTTTCAAGCGCTAAAAAAGGGATTGATCCGTTCTAGGATCATACTCGCAAAAGATGGTAGGAAAGAGACTGCTCTGTTAGGATCGGTTATTTTGAATAACGTAATTACATTAATTAATTTTTTTAATGAGAGTTTGAAGTATTTTAATAAATCTATTGTAAATGACAATTCAAAACACGTGTCTAATATTTAGTAATTAATTGTTAATATAGAAATTTTAGCTTTCCTGTAATTGTCAATTGATAATCTCAAAATTATATTCTTAATTATATTATGAACGAGATTTATATGTATGAAGTTTTAAAATTTTGCTCATTTTCAGTGATTCAGAGTTTACGCATAGAATATCCATTCTATTCATTCATCTCTACTTATTTTAATCACATCATATTGATGTTTCTATTTTCTTTAGAGGAAAATTATGTAACTAAATTAGGGATGTTACAAAATGCAACCTTAAGAGCTCATCACCACTTTAAAAAGCTTTGTTCAATGTTAATGAGGAGTTTGATGAGATTATAAACAAGGAATTGCAAGATTGTATTGACAACTTGAATAGAGGTGAAAGTTCTTCTGGTATTTTACCTTAGTTTTTGATACATTTGATATAGAAAACATGACAGAGAAAGCTGAAAAACTCATAAAAATAATAGAATGTTCAAGTCTTTTCTAAATAGCTAGTTGTTTAGATTTTATGAATTTTCTGTGTAAAAACTAACGATTAGAACATATTTTGTAGGAAATTATGAGCTAAGTTCATAAGGCTGGAATATCAAGAGAAAGGTAGAAGAAAAGTAGCAATTTTGGAGACAAAGAACAAGAATTGATGAAGCTAGTGTTGGGCGTGATCACTATTTTAAAGAAAAGTGATCATTCCAGAGCCTAATTTCAAGGATTGACTTGTGTGTTATCACTTTTTCTTACAAAAGTAACCACGCCCTTGAAGAATGATCCTGCATTATCACAATTTCTGATAATAGTGATCGTTTCAGAGTTGGGTGAGAAAAACAACTTGTGTGTGATCACTATTTTATACAAAAGTGAACACACACAAGTTTGATTTGGAGCAATAGGCTACGCATGATCACTATTTCTGAGTGAAGTGATCATGCGCATGATCTAAAGGCAAAACTACCTATACGTTACCACTATTTCATAAAATAGTGATTGTTCTAGAGAGCGCTTCAACAGAACAGGATGCGCGTGACTCCTATTTTGCATAGAAGTGAACATGCGCATGCCACTAGGAGCAATTAACCTCTGTGTCACTACTTTTATAAAAAAATAGTGATTTTTCCAGTCATGAAGGATACGAGAGTGGCTTCTGCATGGTTACTTTAGTGAAAAATAGGGATCACATGAAAGAGGTGGGAAATTCTATAAATATGAGTTAGCTCAGACTTTTTGTATCTTTCATTCATTTTTCATTTTCATTTCATTTTATTGTCTTGAGAGAGTCAAAGAGAGAGATTGAGGACGAACACCAAACTTCACTGACCTATTCATAGTTTTCTAACATTTCAAACACAATCATACTCAGCATGCCCT
This sequence comes from Abrus pulchellus subsp. cantoniensis, assembly GCA_024086825.1. Lineage (NCBI taxonomy): Eukaryota > Viridiplantae > Streptophyta > Magnoliopsida > Fabales > Fabaceae > Abrus > Abrus pulchellus. The sequence goes on along the minus strand of CM044053.1, from coordinate 14,032,877 downwards.
TCACACACATTCTCACCCATTTCATAATATCCAATATCAATCAATGGCATGTCTAAGTATTACAACCACATTCAATCATATTACACTTAAACATCAAATCCTCATCAAAACTCCATCACAATCAAACTACTACATCACACATACTATGATCAATATCATTCACATTGCATTCCACATAAAGTTTCCATCTCAATTCAATCATAATCAATCCATTCTCATCAAATACACATATTTATATGCTTTATCCTAATTACCTTGCAATACATAACACGATACTCAATTTCTAAGTACAATGAGATGTGGTAAAAGTCTCCCCTTACCTTAGAATGAAGACCCAACACAAAACTCAGCAATGGAAATGCTCCCCACACGGATTTCTTCCTAAACTCCTGGAAAATCTCCATGAAAAATTAAGAAAACAAAGAAAGGGACAAAGGAACGAAACCCTAGCCCATAAAACTTACCTCTAAACATAATTCCAACCTTCAATCTCACTCCCAATTAGCTTTGGAGGCAATTAAAAGGGTGAAATAGGGTTGAGGATTGAGAGAAATAAAGAGATTTCAAAGAGAGGAATGGAAAATAAATTTCTTAAACCCTAAACCCCTCAAATACCACTTTAGTTGCGATGTTCTTGTTACAGCGAGAAACTTCGCTGCAGCAACACCCTCTCTCGCTACAGCAAAAATATCAGAGAAAACTGCATTTTGGTTTCTACAGAATCTTGCTATAGCGAGACTGCACCCAGAAATGCACCCTCTTCTATTGCCCTTTCGCTGCAGCGAAAAGCCTCTCACTACAGTGAGAACACTACAAATCATGCTTCTCTCCCAAGGCCTTCTCGTTACAACGAGAATGCCCCTGCAACACACACTTAGCCTATTCTCTCAATTACTCTCAACTACTAGTCAAACATTCTTAATCAATTCACATATATTCTGACACACGTAGTCAAATGTATCTATCCATATCATCATATATCTTAAACACACAAACATATAACAATTCACATACACTTACATTAATAAATCAAAATATTATTGTTATAAAATTTGAAGCGTTACAAGCTCGTTCAAGCAAGAGCACTCGAATTCGAAGGGTATTTAAGGGATTTAAACTCAAAAAACTTGCATTATAATCCAAGTTATCATTTCTCTCATTTTCTGTCTGAACTCTCACTGTCTTTCTTCAGAGAAATCTCCTTTAAACCCTGATTCATCTTTGAATCTGAACTTGGACTTTTAATCCAATCAACTCCAAGTAAATTTCTTGGAGCTTAGTTCACCAATCTCTGATCATTTCTCTTCGTTTTCTATTTTCTTAAAAGTACTCTATTTTGTGATCTTTAGGAAGATCTTTATTCTTTGAATGATATTCTCCACGAATCTCTTTCCTAAATCTTCATTTCAAGTTAAGAAGAGCTTTTTTCCATCATTAGAACATAGTGTGATTATGGATCTTGGTTTAGAAGTTGAGTATGTTTAAAAATGGTGAAATTGTATTATGATGAGAATGAGATGAAAGAAGGGATATTATGAATAAAAAATGATAAAGAAATTAGTGTGAATGGTTATAGGGATACACTCAGGTATGAAATATGGGGCCAATTAAGACAATCTGGGAGAAATGTAGGGTGGTGAATGACATTCACCTAAGTGTATACAATTTATTTGAGAGTGAATGCATTACTTCACACTCATTTCCTCATTAACACCTTTGACTATACCTTTGCTCAGGGGTCCTATATTGTACGCGTTGTATCTGTGTGCAAGGAATAATAAGTGACTATTCACCTATCAATGTAAGACCTCATGAAATGTTAGAGGCAACTATTAACTATGATCACAATTCATGAGGAAATGCTTATTTGAGAACGAAGAGTATTGATCATGTTACTGAAAATATATAACATATAGAAAGTGCTCGCATATTTATTTTTTGATCAACGATGTGATACTTTAATTGATTTTTATGCTAGTATAATATATGTATTATAGTATTTGCTGATGTATTTCTCATTGGTTCTAAAATTGTAAAGAATATAATTGTTTATGTTTTAGTGATAAGGGAGGGACTCATCCTTAAAAATGTTTTAAGAGAACAAGGATGACAAACCTACAGAAACTCATTAGATCAAAGTGTTTTGTAGATAGTAGACTTAATTATGTATTTAGAGAGTCGCAATAGTTTTGTCACTGTAAGTTTGTTATAAATAATGAACTTGGTGACGTATTTATCTTAGAGATGGATATACGCTATAGTATCGCTTTTGATTATCCAGCTATAGGTAGGATTCATCATACGTTCAACTTGCATATATATCAAGGAACAGTCCAAATGCTAGACATAGTGAATTACATGTATACCTTCCATGACTATGACCAGATGGGTAGACTGTGTACCTTTACCTGAGAGCTGGAAACTGGCATCGAGGTTATGACTGATTCTGGAGACCTTAAAGAAGATGAGGACTTGACTCTAGAGGAGCAAGCAGAGATAGAGGACTGGTTCAGGGATGATGATTAGGACCAAGTCCTCAATGTTTGGGTGTGGATAGAGATTGCTCTCAAGACTTAGTGTTAACTTTCGACAATGTATGCATTAAAGTAAACTAACTAGCAAGTGTACTAGGTAGTTGTAGCAAGTAATAAAAATTGAAATTCAATTTTGAGTCCCAAGTATCATCCTCAAGGATCCTATATCAACTATCACTTCACAATTTGACAATTAGTTGAGCCAAACAATTGACAAGTATATCTCTCTCTAGCTCTTTTAAGAAGTTAATACGAATAGAAATGAAAAAATGACCAAAGATCCTTAATTCTAACTGTCAACCGCTTTTTATAATTTTTTTTCCCCCACTCTCTACCTTGACACTTTAATCACTTGAAGTTATAACGTAGAAAGTCTTCTAGAAGCTTCTAAGGTTGAAGTGAGAACTTTAAACACCCAAAGTTGTCATTTGAAAGTGATTTTTCCAAGTCTGATGTTGCGCATTAACACTTTTAGCACCTAGAGTGTTAACGCGCAAGCCTTTTGCTGGATTAAAGTTACGCATTAAAAATTTGATCACCTAGAGTTGTAATGCATAAGCTCTTCATGGATTTTAGCTTCTGAAGTGTTCACTTTAAGCACTTGAAGTTGTAACGTGCAGGTTCCTCGTGAATTTTCTTCTCTAAAGTGTCAACTTTGAACACTTAAAGTGTTCACTTTGAACTTCCACACTTTTAAAAGTTTCCAGAGTTGTCACTTTATGCACCCAAAGTTATAATGCCCAGTATATAACAATTGATTCTTCACTTTTTAAGCTCAATTCTTCCACTTTCTTCATTTGGATCTCAACTTCAAAATCTCCAGCTCAAACTTCTGCACAAAATTAACCTTTTTAGCATAATTATTCCAAAATTAAGATAAAATCTCTAAACTATTTATATAACTATGAATATACATGCAATTTTTATGATATTTTCAGGTTTATTGATTATTTAGCTACTTATTTACTACTAAAAACTAAGCTAAAAATGTAGTAAAATGTAGATTTATCACTTAGTTTATTTTGACATTGTAATTATATATTCTTAGTCCTAGTGTATTTTGTTTTCATTTTGTGATAAGTCCCTATAAATATTTTTGTTAGGATGCAATCCCTGAAAAGTTAGAAATTTAGGATTTAGTCCCTACCGTTAACCTCTCCTCTGTTAAGTTCTGAGCTGGCTAACAGAGATCTAGCTCAACACTCTATGTGGCTTATTCAAGTCCTAGTCAGTTACCTACATGGATCCATACTTGCTTAGGTGAATTGCTAAGTTGGGTAACTTTTAGAAATGAAAGTAATAAAATAAGGGCAAAGACCCTTAGATTAAGTACAAAGGGACATAGGGTGTGAAGAAGGTAACTTTCACACGTGGGGTCTAATTCAACGAGAGGCATTCGTTGTGCTAGCTGGCATTTATGTCTCAATTAGAAGGTTATGTATGAGCTATAAAGGTTGTGCCCAAAAGGGAGAGTGTGTGGAACGTGGAGTAAGGTAACTTGTCAGTGAAAACCCTATTTTATTTTTTTCGTCTTAAATGTGTTGGTGGTGGGGTAGTTATGTAATGAGTTTTCCTTAACTTTATCTCAATATTAAATGTAATGGGTTAAATTTATTAACTTCTATTGTAATTCTAGGGTTGACTTTTAACCTGGTAATACACCAAATTTTTTTATGAACCAAAGGTGAGATATGTAAGGGGAAAAGTTGATGTTGTGCATAACGTCGATGTTGATAGATGATCGTATTTTGAGGTGTTATCCATTGTGAGAGACTTTGGGTGACTTTTTGATGTGGTGGAAGATGTTTGGTTCAACGTTTGATGATGGTTTAAGAGGAATTACATGGGATGATCAGGCTCTGGAAATGGCTAATTATGCCTTAAAAGAGAAATGTGAAGTGCACCTATATGTAGAGCATATAGCTGGAGAACCTGATGTATTACTTGAACTGACAAATGGGGAGAGTGAACCTGCTGCAATGGGTGATGTACAGGGTAAAGCTGAAGGAATAGGTGATGTAGAGGGTAGAGCTAAAGGAATGGATGATATAGGTGGAGCTGAAGAAATGAGTGATGTAGAAAGTTGTGGTGCAAAGGGTGAAGTTGAAGGAATGATTGACGTGGAAGGGGATGTGGGCCTGATTATGGTGAAAGTGAGGATAGACCTAAAGCTGAGGTTATGCCAAATTTTAGGTCTCCTGAGAGTAACATAGATGAATATTACCTAAGTGAAGAGTTGCAATTTAAGGTTGGTTTAGATAGTGACAGTCCTCACTTTCAACCTAAAAACATGCAAAAAGATTTTCAATTCCAACTAGGAATGGAATTCACGTTAATAAAGCAATTTAAGGAAGCAATTATGGAACACTCTATTTTGAATGGTCGACAAATCATATTTATGAAGAATGATGACATCAGATGCAGGGTTAGGTGCCATAGTTCTGGCTGTGACTTTTTGGCATTTGTTAGAAAAGCGGGGACCACAAGTTCTTATATGTTAAACATACTTGTGCAAGGGTATTTGACAATAAGAATGCCAATGCAAGATGGGTGGCAAAGATTATTGTGAACAAACTTAAAATAAATAACAAAATGACAATGAATGAGATCATAAGTAAGATAAGGAAAACCTATGCAGTAGACATTTCTAAATGGACAGCTTTTAATACAAGAAAAATGGCTTTGGAAGCAATAGATGGGGAAGCAACACATCAGTATGCACTGTTGTGGAGATATTGTTTAGAACTAAAGAGAGTTAACTAGGAGAATTATTGTAAAATAGGATTAGTTAGACCAGAACCCACTATACAACCAAATTTTAGGAGCTTTTTACATATGTTTGGATGGGTGTAAAAGTGGTTTTATGTCTGAATGTAGACCATTCAATGGTGTGGATGGCTGTCATTTGAAAACCAAGTATGGTGGACAACTTCTAGTTATAGATGCAAGATATGCAAATGATGAATATTTTCCACTTGCAATAATTGTGGTAGAAATAAAAACAAGAGTCTTGGAGACGATTTTTCACTTTTCTATTAGAGGACATTGGGGACCAATTGACTAACAGGCATGTCTTCATTTCTGATCAACAAAAGGTAAGTTTAATTATTTCCTTATTTCAATTTTATTTACAATCTATTACAAGGATTTAATCCTAAATTATATAATTATTGAAGGACTAAATCCTAACATTATTATTTATTTATTTTTAGGGTTTGGTCCAAGTTTTTAATTAGTTGTTAATGGGGGTAGAACACAAGTAATATGTTAGGCACTTATACAGTAACTTGAAAAAAGAAGTTTGAAAGGGGTGCATTGTTAAAAGAGTTGATGATGGTGGCATCTAAAGCAACCTACTTGGAAGCTTAGGAGCAGAAAATGACCCAAATAAAAGAACTAGATTTAAGGGCTTATGAGTAGTTGTCTGACCCCAAGGAAAGTTGGTGTAAACAATGTTTTAGTCCATATCCTAGGTGTGATGTAAATATGAATAACTTATGTGAGGCTTTCACCAGCACTATTTTGCTAGCTAAAGATAAACCTATTATAAGTATGTTAGAGTGGATTAGGTTGTATTTAATGGGATGATTTTTCATTTTAAGAGAAAAAGACAATAAATTGCAAGAGGGTGTCATGCCTAAACCTAAGAGAAGGCTTGAAAGGGAAATAGAACATAGTGCAAATTGGTTTCCTACATGGGTTGGGGAGTTAAAATTTGAGGTCAAACATAGTTTATTTACACAAAATTTGTTGTTAACCTCTAGTCAAATTATTGTTCATGTAACTTTTGGAGTTTTGTTGGCATTCCATGTAGACATGCTTGTACTACAATTTCCTATAATGGAGAAAATCCAGTCGATTATGTTCACTAATATTATAGTAAAGAAGCATATATGAGATGTTATGACCATTTTGTTAGTCCAATTAATGGTCAAAACAGATGGCCACAAATAGAAGAGGGTGTCATTTTGCCACCTTCTTACAAAAAGGGGACCAGCCATGCCAAAAAAACTGAGGAGAAGGGATCCTATTGAAGAACCAAACCCAACAAGGCTAAGGAGGTCACATTCCCAAAACAAATGCAACAATTGTCAAGTGTCTAGACATAATAAGACTACTTGTCCAAACACATCAGTTCACCAAGTAAGTAAACAATTTAACAGTGATAACATTTTGAATTATTTTGGGTTTTCATATTATTAACTTTAGCATTGGTTAAATATTTGACTTTTTCCCCTATAGGAACCATTAAACCAAGTGTCTGGAACAGGGATAAGAAAGGCAGAGGAAAAGGTAGACCAAGGGAAATACAACTTGGTTCAACAAATACTGAACAAGGATCACAATCATCAATCCTCACTGTAAGCCAATCTGAAGCTGTGGTTGCTGACCCAATTTCTGCTGCACTGCCTGATACAACTAGCTTAATTTTGTCATGACCCCTTTTTTATAAGGGACCGAGAACATTGTTTCTACACCACATACTTATTTAAAATAGGTAAATAGCAGAGAATATAAGTATAAAAATTCACTTCTCATTCAAAGTAAAAAAAAATGAAGTTCCTTACAACAAATATCCAACAGATCAACATAATATTACATTTAGTTTATAATATTCAAAATACTAAAAAAAAAATTATAATACGTGACTCCCTCGACATGAGGTCTCATATATAAAGAAAAAGGACTTTGATGCATTATTACTCAACTCCAGCTTCTAACTTTTCTTCACTGGCCCCTCAGCCTGTGAAGTAGATGCAACACCTGCTACATCTGCTCACGTACCACCGTACGATCATCGCAGTACACACGCACACAACGACATAGAAAGAAATGCAAGGGTGAGCTTACCAAACATAAAATAAAATTATATATATATATAGAGCAAAATATTTCTCACAGCAATAACCCCATGCATTTCCAGCCCATCTAATGCACAGCATGAAAACGGCTTCCAACTGGTTTCACAGCCTAATTAATCCAGAAGGAACCGAGCCGGTCCGGGAGCGACCCATTCCAGATCCGGATCCAGACAAAGACAAAGACAAGACTCAAAGCATGAACTTACCGTTACATGCCTACCCACCTAAACATGTAACTCGGCTCTATAATGATGCAAAACATATATCTCAGCATGATGCACGCCACCAAAATTATTTTAACAGCTCAACTACGGCAAGTTAATAATAGATCAGCCAAAATCTCAGCATTTTAAACTAATTAACAACAGTTACAGCTTAGAAAATAGCTTTTATTCAATAGATCTAACAAAATCATATCAAAATATCTTGAAATAGCATATTAAACCGTTCAAAACATAGTTCATAGGTTAAAGTAAACTCCCCTTACCTCAGAAAGATGATTCACACTAGATCTACCGAATATTACTTGATTATAACAAAATTCACCGAAGATTCAGCTTTAGAACGGAGTTTCTCCTAAGAACACCATGAATTTCTATAAGAAAGAGAAGGAGAAGAGAAACGAACGGTAAATCTAGCTTCAAACTTAAAGAAACTTACTTCCAATCCTTCAGAATAGATGTAGAATCTCAGATCTAGCGGGAAATCTAAGTTTAGAAAGGTTTAGTATGAGAGAAATGGTGGTTTACGGCCTTAGAACCTTTGAGAACCTTGGATAGAGGTGAAGAAATGAAAATTTCGTGTGAAGCCCCCTTTTTATAGAAAATTTTCGAAATTTACTGTTCACGCCGGAATTTACTGTTCATCGCCGGAACACTGTTCACCGCATACTGTTCATGCCGAAAAATACTGTTCAGGGCACTATTCACGTGCGGAAAACACTGTACACGCGTACTGTACACGCACTGTACGCGTATGTGACGTCACCGATGACGTCAGCAGTCACTGTACACACGCGGTTGGCACTGTTCATACGTTACTGTTCATACACGGTACTGTTCATACAGTACTGTTCACTTTTTTTTTTTTTATAAATAATTTCAACTCCATCTAAATATATTCCAATACCAAATAATCCTTCAATTAACATTGAACAAGTATAAAATATTATAGATTACTCAATAATAAATTAGAAGCCTGACAATTCTCCCCCCGAAAATAAATTTTCGTCCTCGAAAATTTCATTCCCCAGAGAAAAGATGAGAATACAACTCTCTCATTCTTTCTTCTAACTCCCATGTGGCATCACCAGTTATTTGGTCCCAAACAACCTTTACTAACCGAATAGACTTACCTCTAAGTTTCTTAACTCTAGTTTCCTCGATACGAGCAGCTGAGACCTCCACAGACAAGTCATCTCGTAACTCCACAACATCAGGCTCAATTACATGAGACAAATCTGGAACATACTTCTTTAGCTGCGACACATGGAAAACATTATGTATTCCAGACAACTGAGGTGGTAACGCTAATTCATAGGCTACTGGTCCTCGACGATGTAATATCTGATACGGCCCTATGAACTTAGGTGTTAACTTCTTGGCTCTTAAGGCTCGCCCCACACCTGTAGTGCGTGATACTCTTAAGAATACATGATCACCAACCTCAAATTCTAGGGATCTTCTGCGTCGGTCAGCATAAGATTTCTGTCGACTTTGGGTAGCTCTTAGCTTTTCTCTAATAAGTTCAACTTTCTCCTTAGTTTCTCGCAGCATTTCAGGTCCAACCATCAAATGTACTCCATCTTGGAACCAACAGATAGTGGTTCTACACCTTCTATCATACAGAGCTTCAAATGGTGCCATATCTATACTCGAATGATAGCTATTATTATAAGTGAATTCTACCAAAGGAAGCATATCCTCCCAATTACTCCTCTGCTCTACAATGCAAGTCCGCAATAAGTCTTCTAAGGTCTAAATAGTACGCTCAGATTGACCATCTGTTTGCGGATGGTATGCAGAACTCAACCTCAACTGTGTGCCCATAGATTCTTGGAAACTCTGCCAAAACTGGGAAGTGAATCGAGGATCCCTATCAGAGATAATACTAAAAGGTACTCCATGCAACCTGACAATCTCTCTAATGTACAATTCTGCTAATTTCTCTAAGCTAAAGGTCATGTTAGTTGGCAAGAAATGTGCACTCTTGGTTAGCCTATCAACTATGACCCACACTGCATCATGATTCCTAACTGTTCTAGGTAGATGGGACACAAAGTCCATAGTCACATGGTCCCACTTCCACTCTGGAATTTCCATCGTTTGTAACTCTCCTGGAGGGCTTTGGTGCTCCGCTTTTGCCTTTTGACAAGTCAAGCAAGCTTTAACAAACTCAGCTATCTCTCACTTCATGCCTGGCCACCAAAACATCTGCTTTAAATCTTGATACATCTTGGTAACACCAGGATGAATATTGAGACTACCCTTATGTCCTTCTTCTAGAATTGCTCTCTTTAATTCAGTATCTCTAGGGACACAAACTCGACCTTGACATCTGAGAATACCATCAACACCTTTACTGAAACCCTTTGTCTTATCTGTCCCTAAGAGAAATACAATCCGACATAACATTGGATCCCACAATTGTTTATCTTTAATTTCCTGTAAGAAATTATTAGTCACCACAATTCGGCTACAACTAATCTTTTCGGGTGATAAGTCCACATGTATGTTCAGGTCTCGGAATTGTTCTACCAAAAGGGTTTCACTGACTCTTAGGGAGAATGCCTGAACCACATTCCTACTTAATGCATCGGCCACCACGTTAGCTTTTCCTGGATGGTATTGGAGCTGAAAATCATAATCCTTAAGGAATTCCACCCAATGTCTCTGCCTCATATTTAACTCTCGCTGATCAAATAAATACTTCAGACTCTTATGATCACTATATACATCAAACTGAGCTCCGTAAAGATAGTGTCGCCACACCTTCAGAGCAAAGACTACAGCAGCTAACTCAAGGTCATGAATCAGGTAATTTCGCTCATGAGTTCGTAATTGGCGAGATGCATAAGCTACCACTCTCTTATCTTGCATCAACACACACTCCAATCCCTGATGAGAAGCATCACAGTACACCTCAAACGGTCGACTAGTATCGGGGAGAATCAACACCGGCGAAGAAGTTAGTCTCTGTTTTAACTCATTAAAGCTTTGCTCACATTCCTCGATCCACACAAAGGGTTGATCACGGCGAGTTAACCGTGTTAATGGTGCAGCTATCTTCGCGAATCCCTCTATAAATCTCCGGTAGTAACCTGCTAGGCCCACAAAACTACGAATCTCTCGAGGTCGTCTTCGGCCTTTCCCACCGCAACACCGCTTCAACTTTGGAAGGATCAACTGCAATTCCTTTAGCTGAAATAACATGACCAAGGAACTTCACTTCCTCTAACCAAAACTCACACTTAGACAGTTTAGCATATAACTGTTTTTCCCTTAAAACATTAAGTACAGTCCTCAAATGCTCTTCATGTTCCTCTGACGAACTAGAATAAATTAAAATATCATCAATAAAGACTACCACAAATCGATCCAGGAAAGGTCTAAAGATCCGATTCATGTAGTCCATAAACACAATGGAGCATTTGTAACTCCAAAAGGCATCACTATATACTCATAATGACCATATCTAGTGCGAAAAGCAGTCTTAGGAATATCTTCATCCTTCACTCGGATCTGATGGTACCCAGACTTCAAATCAATCTTAGAGAATACCTTAGCACCTTTCAGCTGGTCCATCAAATCATCGATTCGCGGCAATGGGTACTTGTTCTTAATTGTCAACTTATTCAACTTACGATAATCCACACATAATCTAGAACTTCCGTCCTTCTTTTTCACCAAGAGAACTGGGGCTCCCCAAGGCGATACACTTGGTCTAATCATCTGTTTACGCATTAAATCCTCGATCTGCTCCTTAAGCTCAATTAACTCTTTTGGTGCCATTCTATACGGTACTACAGACGCTGGCTCAGCTCCAGGAATCAAATCTATAGCAAACTCTACTTCTCTACGTGGAGGTATTCCAGGAATATCCTCTGGGAAAATCTCAGGGAATTCTCGTACTACTGGTATTGACTGAAGGCTTTGCTCCACTTCTGCATTCATAACTCCCAACAAAACAAAACAAGATACTCCCTCAGCTAAGGATGTTTCTACTTGGCGAGTAGAAATCAATTCTACACAATCTTGCTGCTCAGGAAAGATTAAACACCTCCGGCCACAATCAATTAGCACACGATTGGCAGTTAGCCAATCCATACCCAGGATTACATCTAACCCTGACATCGGGATACAAATAAGATTTACTTTGTATCTTCGTCCCTCAATTGCTATGGGACACCTAATACAAACCGTCGAAGTCTTAATTGAACTTAAAGTAGGTGTCGATACTACTAAGTCACATCCTAGATCGCCCACCGGTAATCCTAAGTTTCTCACACAATTGTCTGCAATAAAAGAGTGTGTGGCTCCAGAATCAAACAACACAGAGAGAAGTACTTGCCACAGCCTCCATGGCGTGAGCCATTTGGTTCACGTCAACAGGAGGAGGAGGGTTTGCAACAGATTTTCTCGGTCTAACCATCCTAATATATAGACTAGCTTATATTACTAATGTTTAACACATTCAGCAATACCACCACATAGCTATATTCACATATTCAGCTTACAGTAATATATTCATATTTAGTATATCATAACAATTTAATCAATTTAGCACTGAGCACAACGTCATATCAGCATTTCAAACAACATAGCAAACACATTTATCTCAGCAATCATGTACAATCTTAGCTTAACAACCTATTATTCACGTAGCATGAATCGCCTATAACTCACCCAATATCATATACCAAATTTCCTACATCTGTCGTGTCTGAGAACTGAGGTGATCAAGCTCGTTCCCTCACAACTTGATGAATAGAAACCATGATATATGATTAACAGCTAAAACTTATATGTCTAATATGCACAACTGACGCCTAACAACCTCACCCCGTAGGTTTACCTAGACCATGCTCTGATACCACTAAAATGTCACGACCCCTTTTTTATAAGGGACCGAGAACATTGTTTCTACACCACATACTTATTTAAAATAGGTAAATAGCAGAGAATATAAGTATAAAAATTCACTTCTCATTCAAAGTAAAAAAAAATGAAGTTCCTTACAACAAATATCCAACAGATCAACATAATATTACATTTAGTTTATAATATTCAAAATACTAAAAAAAAAATTATAATACGTGACTCCCTCGACATGAGGTCTCATATATAAAGAAAAAGGACTTTGATGCATTATTACTCAACTCCAGCTTCTAACTTTTCTTCACTGGCCCCTCAGCCTGTGAAGTAGATGCAACACACTGCTACATACCGCTCACGTACCACCGTACGATCATCGCGATACACACGCACACAACGACATAGAAAGAAATGCAAGGGTGAGCTTACCAAACATAAAATAAAATTATATATATATATAGAGCAAAATATTTCTCACGGAATAGCCCCATGCATTTCCAGCCCATCTAATGCACATGAAAAACGGCTTCCAAGCGGTTTCACGACCTAATTAATCCAGAAGGAGGCAGAGCGGTCAGGAGCGACCCATTCCGGTATCTGGATCCAGACATGACACAATGACTCAGCATGAACTTACCGTTACATGTCTACCCACCTAAACATGTAACTCGGCTCTATAATGATGCAAAACATATATCTCAGCATGATGCACGCCACCAAAATTATTTTAACAGCTCAACTACGGCAAGTTAATAATAGATCAGCCAAAATCTCAGCATTTTAAACTAATTAACAACGATTCTGACTTAGAAAATAGCTTTTATTCAATAGATCTAACAAAATCATATCAAAATATCTTGAAATAGCATATTAAACCGTTCAAAACATAGTTCATAGGTTAAAGTAAACTCCCCTTACCTCAGAAAGATGATTCACACTAGATCTACCGAATATTACTTGATTATAACAAAATTCACCGAAGATTCAGCTTTAGAACGGAGTTTCTCCTAAGAACACCATGAATTTCTATAAGAAAGAGAAGGAGAAGAGAAACGAACGGTAAATCTAGCTTCAAACTTAAAGAAACTTACTTCCAATCCTTCAGAATAGATGTAGAATTTCAGATCTAGCGGGAAATCTAAGTTTAGAAAGGTTTAGTATGAGAGAAATGGTGGTTTACGGCCTTAGAACCTTTGAGAACCTTGGATAGAGGTGAAGAAATGAAAATTTCGTGTGAAGCCCCCTTTTTATAGAAAATTTTCGAAATTTACTGTTCACGCCGGAATTTACTGTTCATCGCCGGGAACACTGTTCACCGCATACTGTTCATGCCGAAAATACTGTTCAGGGCACTATTCACGCCGGAAAACACTGTACACGCGTACTGTACGCGTATGTGACGTCACCGATGACGTCAGCAGTCACTGTACACACGCGGTTGGCACTGTTCATACACGGTTTGTACGCGGTTTGCACTGTTCATACGCGGTTTGCACTGTTCACACGCGGTTTGCACTGTTCATACGTTCTCGTTCATACACAGATCGTTCATACAAGATCTTGTTCACTTTTTTTTATAAATAATTTCAACTCCATCTAAATATATTCCAATACCAAATAATCCTTCAATTAACATTGAACAAGTATAAAATATTATAGATTACTCAATAATAAATTAGAAGCTTGACAAATTTAGTTTCAATAGGGTGCCCTTATTTTGGATGTACAAATGCCACATTATGTACAAAACAATTGGATGTTGATAGACGACACCGAGTTGCTATCAAAACAACTAAGTTTTGCTAAGGATCTTGCAATATAAAGCTCAACCTAGGTCGATTCACAAAGACACATCTTTAGTTAAATTCAATTTTAGATTTTTTAAAAGAATGAAAGTAAGGTTTTGTGTCAGGCTTCTGATTTATTATTGAGTAATCTATAATATTTTATACTTATTAAATGTTAATTGAAGGATTATTTGGTATTGAAGTATATTTAGATGGAGTTTGAAATTATATATATATAAAAAAAGAGAACAATATCGTATGAACAGTGTTAATGAACAGTAAAACTGCCTATGAACAGTACAAACCGCATATGAACAGTAAAAACTGCGTATGTACAGTGACTACTGACGTCATCAGTGACATCATCATGACGTCATGGCTGATGTCACATACGCGTACAGTGCATGTACAGTATGCGTGCATAGTATTTCTAGCATGAATAGTGATCTGAACAGTATTTCTAGCATGAACAGTAAGGCGGTGAACAGTGTTTCTAACGATGAACAGTAATTTTTGAAAATTTTCTATAAAAAAGGGGCTTCGCACAAAATTTTCATTTCTTCACCCCTATCCAAGGTTCTCAAAGGTTCTAAGGCCATATACTGCCATTTTCTCCCATAATAAACCCTCCTAAACTTAGATTTCTCGGCAGATCTGAGATTTTACGTCTATTCTGAAGGATTTGAAGTAAGTTTCTTTAAGTTTGAAGCTAGATTTACCGTTTGTTTCTTTTCTCCTTCTCTTTCTCATAGAAGTTCATGGTATTCTTAGGAGAAACTCTGTTCTAAAGCTGAATCTTCGGTGAATTTTGTTATAAAACAAGTAATATTCGTTAGATCTAGTGTGAATCATCATTCTGAGGTAAGGGGAGTTTACTTTAACCTATGAACTACGTTTTGAACGGTTTAATATGCTATTTCAAGATGTTTTGATATGACTTTGTTAGATCTATTGAATAAAAGCTATTTTCTAAGCTGTAACTGTTGTTAATTGATTTAAAATGCTGAGATTTTGGCTGATCTATTATAAACTTGCCTTAGCTGAGCTGTTAAAATAATTTTGGTGGTGTGCATCATGCTGAGATATATGTTTTGCATCATTATAAAGTCGAGTTACATGTTTAGGTGGGTAGATGTGTAATGGTAAGTTCATGCTGAGCTGTTATGCTATGCTATCTGGATCTAGATACTGGAATGGGTCGCTCCTGGACCGGCTCGGTTCCTTCTGGATTACTTAGGCTATGAAACCAGTTGGAAACCGTTTTCATGTTGTGCATTAGATGGGCTGGAAATGCATGGGGTTATTGCTGTGAGAAATATTTTGCTCTATATATATGATTTTAGTTTATTTTGTAAGCTCACCCTTGCATTTCTTTCTATGTCGTTGTGTACGTGTGTACTGCGATGATCGTACGGTGGTACGTGAGCAGATATAGCAGGTGTTGCATCTACTTCACAAGCTGAGGGGCCAGTGGAGAAATGTCAGAAGCTAGAGTCGAATAATATTGTATCAAAGTCCTTTTCCTTATATTTTGAGACCTCGTGTAGAGGGAGCTACTAGTATAATTTTGGTATTTTGAACATTATGAACTAAATGTAATATCATGTTGTTCTGTTGGATATTTGTTGTAAGAAACTTTGTTTTATTTTGAATGAGAAGTGAATTTTTATACTTATATTCTCTATTATTTATTTATCTTAAATAAGTATGTAATGTAGAAACAATGTTCTCGGTTCCTTATAAAAAGGGTCGTGACATTTTGGGGGTTTAAAAATTGTGAATTAATTAAATTAAATTATGAATAAATTAAAATTGAGTAAAAATAAATTAAGAAATATCAATTCATAGAATATCAAATATGTGTAACCCCAATTAAAACAGTATCCAAATATTTTAATCTGAGTTTAAATGTTTACCCAATTCAATTATTAATTCAATCAAATAACCTAATTGAACTAAATAATGAATTAAATCAAATATGTGTAGAATCCAACGCAACTGGATTCAACCAAAAAAGATATTTGTAGACAAAGTTATGGCCAAAAGAGTAGTCAAATGTCAGAATAACCAAAAATACGAAATTAAAGCATTTAATTCTAACAAGTTCAATTTATTTAAATAACTAGAAAATGATAAAAACTCTAAAAATAAAGCATATGAAAAGTGTTTATTAATCAAAATAAAATTATAAATATAAACTTAAAATATGTTACATCAGATGTAATCCTTGATGGGTTGTTGTCATATTTTGTATTTGCAAATTTAGTGTTATTTTGGATGTTATTTTGCACAATTAGATGTTAACACTGGACAGTTGCATGTTATTTTAGATAGCTTTTATCCAAGACAATGAATAAAATAATATAAGGTTATTTTGGATGTACTTATGGGAAGTATTCTGTTGACAGAACTTGAAAACCTCTTTTTTTTTTTTTTTTTACATGTACATATTTGCTTTTTTTTTTCTGTTTAATATCATTCTGTTGGCAAATTGATTGCAGTTGGAATCAACCCAAATTACTTAAACAAGCCAAACGTTACACACCATAATTGTTCAACAATATCATAGTTAACAAAATAGTATTTCATTTATGAAAAATTTGGTTATAGGAGTCAAGCCACCATGGAATACATACCTAAAAATTACAATACCTAAACAGATTTACACAATTCCAAACTTAAAATTTACAATAGCTAAACACAACTGCACAACTCTAAAACTGCAATTTCATACTACTGTAGTGGACACAAATTGCATTTTAGCCTATCATGACAATATACATTAACAACAAAACAATTATGGCCCAAGAAACTCCAACTGTGTAACACAGAATCCATCCTTTTTCCTTCTCACATGAAATTTTCCTTTCTAACTTTACAATCCTACGTACATGTTCTTCAATGATTGTTGGAACCTTATTCGAACACAGGCATTTCACTCTTTTAAAAACTCCTTCATTAGCCTATTTAAAGAAGTTACAAGACTCCTTCAACTGCACATTACACACACACCTAATGTAAGAAAATTTTTTCAAAAAGATGAACAATACAATACCCTACTCATGAAGAATATTTATTACTTAGTTTCTAATTTGGACATCTCCAAAATGGCCTTCAAGTATTTTTCTTGTTATTGGAGGTTAGTAGGACTAGCAATTCTTCACAACCACATAGACGTCATTCTAATGGCTTCGATACTACTGAGGAAGATATTGAAGCTTGTGATTTTGTTGCCTTCAAATTTTATTGCAACTTTTCTCCTTTAAAAGGCTTTGATATTGCTGAGGAAGATGACGAATGAGATAAGAGATTAGGATTTTTTACTATTTGCCCTAAACATAAGACAACGAAGTGAGGTTAAAAATTTTGGTATTTACTTTTCATTTTTGTTTCCCTACAACCCAGCTCAACAATCCACCTCACCAAATATGGATCCATGTTGTAACACCTTAAATTAATTTCTAAGTAATAATTTCGCAAAATGGGAGTAATAAATTTTTATTTAAATAAAAAGATCTCATCATAGAGTTTCATAAAACAGTTCAAAACAATAAAGGATTACAAATTTATATCAAAGACTGCTACAGGACTAATTCAGTTACATCATAATTTCAAAATATAATTTAAGTCCTATAGCAGTTCATCCTTCCTTCACTGAGTCTGGTGCTGATCGTCTTGGTAATCTGAAAAATAAATGTAAGGGTGAGTACTCTACACTATCCAACACATAAACATAGAGACTCACCACAAATACTACACATTTATTAACATATTATAAATTATGCATCCACAATACAAGCATCTCAATCACAATCACAATCATCATTCATCATCTATTCCACTACAAAACACAACCGGTACACTCACTACACCAACATTTCACACACGTGCATTTATCGAACCTAGGCATGCTCACTGTGGTACTGTGATCACAGTTTCACACCATGAATGATCGTCAGTTACCCCTGCCTCACGGATATTGCGTAGGTAGTCATGGGTCGCTCAACAAAGGCAGTGGTCAGAGGTCTACTCAGGAGGAGAGTGTGTGCGGGTGTCACCACTACTCTCTCTTCCCTAAGGTATTTCTACCATCCTCATCTTTCACACTTCCAATGTATCACTGAACCATTCATAGCATATCATATATGGCATACTTTGCTCACATTTATTCACATTACATGACACAGAGACCCACATTCATTTATAGTACACAGTACACAGGCCCATAATTCATTCATAATACTCAGCACATATACCATTATTCCATCACACAACATATCAACAGGTCATCCATATCCATTTCTAACCATTTACATCATTCAATCATCATTCCTAAACATGCTCACACACATTCTCAATCAAGGGTATATCAACCTCACAATCAGTTCACATTTCACTCCAAATACACAATAATTTCTATCAAATCACACATTTCCTAATCTCTATCTTAGTCACATTACAACATTCAACAAAATAAATGGTAATTTAAACATAATGAGATAGAGTAGAGTCCCCCTACCTCAAATGAAGACCCTAACACCAAATCAACAAGGTAGCCGCTCCCCCACACAAACTTGACCTACATACATGGAAAAAAAACCCCATAAAAAGCCAGGAAAACTGAGAAATCAGAGGATTGGGGATGAGAAACCGAAACCCTAACCATTAAAACTCACCTTCAAGCGTTCCCTACACAAATCTAACCTTCAATCTTGCCCCTAAGCGGCTTGGAAGCAATTTAATTGGTGAAATAGGGTTTGGGAGTGAGAGAATCGAAGAAATCTCAAAGGAAAAGTGAGAAATGAAACTTCCCTAAACCCTAACTCCTTTAAATCCCTTTCTGGTCGCAAAACTCTTGCTATAGCGAGACGAACCTTGCTGTAGCAACACCCTCTCTCGCTACAGCAAAAATCTTAGAAGGAATTGCATTTTGGTTTCTGTAGAATCTCGCTACAGCGAGACTGCACCCAGAAATGCATCACAAACTGTCACTTTGTCGCTACAATGAGGAACCTCTCGCTGTAACGAGAAGGCGACAGTTTCACGCCTTCCTCCCAAGGCCATCTCACTACAACGAGAATGCCCCAATATAACACCCTTAACCTGTTTTTCAGCCCAATCAATACAATCCAATCATATACAAATACATTATATGCATCTGTATGCATCTATACACACTAGCATTCGGTGTTTATCACGCACTCAAGTGCAACTCCAATATCCATCCACATCATACATATATATGTTTATATATATATAATAAATACACAAAATAGAAAAGTCAACGCAAACACTTATATTAATAATCAAACTATATTACAAAATTCAGGGCGTTACACATGTAGGTAATTGACTAGGACTCAAATAGGCCACGTGGAGTGTCGAGCTGGCTCTCCGTTAGCCAGCTTAGCACTTAACAGAGGAGGGGTTAACGGCAGGAACTAAATCCTAAATTTTTAACTTTCTTGGGACTACATTCTAACAAAAATATTTATAGGGAGGCCTATATTTATAAGGACTAATAACATATTTAAGCCAATTAAATTCAGTACTTATATATTCTCTATTTTTTCAATATAAATATTATTATAAGGTATAACTTATCTTTTATTATTTTAACACCTTGGTAAATGTTGTGTATGAATTTATTTACAAGAAAGTTTTAATGTTATCACATTTTTATTCTAACTAATTTATGACAAATTCAAATTTTATTACTATTATACCTCATCATAAATTATAATATATTTCTAAATAAAAAGTAAGAGCATTACAGTATCTATGAAGATGATGGCATATAAGATAATGGTGGAGAAGATGGTGATTCATGACTCAAGTGCTTAATCATCGACAAACTATGCAATATAAACTCTTATAAAGACATATTATTAACAACAATTAACTCTGTAAATAGATTTTAAATGATAAAGACTAATTTATAAATGTTTGCTTATACAAAGACTACATTGTACACTTTTTAAATATAATGACTAAATTAAAAAAGTGTGTCAGGTATAATAATTAAATTATAATTTAACCAATAATTTAACTCTTACTTTCGTAATCTAATACTCATTTTTAAGTAGTAAGAATAAAACATAACATGCTAAAACATAAATAGCCTAAAAGCAAAATTCAACAAATTATAGTATTAATTATTTAATTTATACAATAATCTTCCATATAAATATTATATTCTATTATAATTGCAAAGTGTTTTATAACTTTAAAATCCTTTCGGATATCAATATCATTTCGTTGATTGTGTATGGGTGCTTGTTTTTTATGCTCTTACCATTCAGTTCCCACGAATTTCCTTACGTCCATGGAAAGTGATAAAAGCATGGGCAATTGCTGACAATGGACCTTTTAATTGCAATGATGGCAAACGCACCAACCCCACTAAGGCGCTAACCATATTGGGAAATCCGTGTCTGAGCAGACAATAACAAATAATTCTATAATTTCAACTGCTTAGGTTTATGACCTAGAATCACGTTCGTCACCATTTTTGCCTAGCCAATTATTTTTTGTTTATCTTTATAAGAAATTTTATCATATATTTTCTATTTTATTATAAAAAGATAGCATATATTTATTTTTATTTATTAATTATTAAATTTTTATATTATTAAAAAATTATGTTACTAATAACACTTTTTACATACTTAATATCATAAATATTTTGAAAATAAAATATAAATTCATAGTATATAATTATATATTATTTTTTTATAATTATTTATATTTTATATGAAAAAAAAAGTGAGACGGTATTTGCTCCCACGCGAGACAACACATCCGCCTTTGATTTGTTGACAAATTTATGGCATGCTGTATATAATATATGCACAAAATTAAATCTCAATTTTGATTAATATTTTATTCTATTTTTTATAATTTTATCTCTTCAATAATATATATTATTTAATTATTATTCATAGATAACACTATGATAAAGTTATTTTATAAATATTTAATGTATTTTTATATTATAAAATTAATTTCATGACATTTTAAGACTTAAATATTAAATAATTTTTTAGTATAATTTTTATGTATTATTTATATAAATTTTTTTACACTATCAACTAATTAAATATATAATAGCTACAATTTTTAAAATGATTATAATAAAAATAAACCATTTTTCAATGTAATAATCTATAAACAAATAAAAATATAAAAATATTTCATATAATAAATTTTAATTAAATCATAACTTATTAATTAAATATATTTTTATAATAATTTTTATTATTAATTATTAATTAATATATTCATGTTTGATATTGTTATCAAATGAAATAAAATATATATTAATTAAATAAATAGATAATTTTAATATAATTATATTCTTTTAAAAGTTAGAAGAATATTTATGACTTCTTTTAAATAATTTATTTTGAAGTAGAAAGAATGAATATTATATCAATAGTTTTATCATGAAAATTAATTAATTAATATTTTATTAAATTTCATTTATCCAATATTAAATTAAAAAATTATTGAGTAAAGTGTAAATACGAAACTTCGCAATTTTTTTTTTTTTTGAAATAGTAAAATTTCTATTTTCAATTCAAGTTTCATCAACCATTTCAAATAAAGAAAAGGGTTATAAATTATATCAAACAGTTGCTATAAGATTTATTCAAATACAACAATTTTTCAAAATAATATTCTAAGTCCTATAGCAGTTCCATCTACCCCTTCACTGAATCCGGTGTTGATCGTTTTGATTACCTGAAAAATGAATGTAAGGGTGAGTACTCTACGCTATCCAAAAACACATAGTCAGCATAAAGTCTCACCGCCAGCACATTTCCACTACATTAAACAAACACAATCACAGGCAGCATAGTCACACAGCTCATGTCAATTTAACACTGATACACTCACGGCATCGGCAGCATTTCACATCCATAAATAATACACAAACCCATGCATATGCACACTAGCCATACTCACTGTGCCACCGTGATCACAGATTTACACCATGAATGGTCGCCAGTTACTCCCGCCTCACAGATACCACATGAGCAGTCACTGGTCACTCAGCAAGGATAGTGGTCAGAGGTCTAGTCAGGAAGAGAGTGTGTGGCCCGTGGTGCACCCGTTCCACAGTCGGTGTCACCACCACTCTCTCTTCCTCAAGGTATTTCTACCGTCCTCATCTCCTACATTTCAGTGTATCGCTGAACCATTCACGATATATTACAACGACACTAACACGCCCATTTACACATATTTCATTCACGCATACAATAGTCATGCTTACACACAGCACACAGCCAAACATGATACTCAAATACATGGCACTAGGCTCACATTCATTTATTCACAATATCATTAATTTACTAATCAATGGCATTCCATCACACACAATCACCCTCACGGGGTCCAATTATTTCATCATAAATCACATTACATATCAATTTCCATCAAACACACAATTTATATCTTCTCTCTCAGCCACATTGCATTAATCATCAAACAAACAAGAGTTACAATACATTGAGATAGGTAGAATCCCCCTTACCTTGGATTGAAGACCCACACACTAAATTCACCAAGAAGTGTTTCCCCTCACGAATTTCATCCTCCAAGCATTTCCCTCATGGATTCAACCTTCAATCAAGTTTTCGAACGACTTTGGAGGCAATTAATTGATGGAATAAGGCTTTGGGAATGAGAAGATCAAAGGAATTTCAAAGAGAGAGAGAGAAATAACTCTCCCCGAACCCTAACCCCCTTTAAATCATTTTCTAGTTGCGACCTCTCGCTACAGTGAGATATTCTCACTACAGCGAGGGGACCTTGCTGCAGCGACACACCCTCTCGCTACAGCGAAAAAATCAGAAAAAACTGCACTCTGATTTCTGTAGAATCTCGCCACAGCGAGATTGCACCCAGAAATGCACCCCAAATTGCCGCTTTCTCGCTATAGCGAAAAGGTGACAGTTTCAGTCCTTTCTCCTAGGGCGCCTACAGCGAGAGTCCTATCGCTGCAACAAGAACAGTCCAGTATCACGCCTTGCACTTAGGCACCTAACCCATTTCAGCCTTATCCAGTCATGCATACATACAATACACACATCCATATACTTAATACACATAATCATCATTATCAAGTAAGTCAACACACACACATATATGCATTTGGATTTATATAAATATAATAAATAATATTACCGAAAATTCAGGGTGTTACATAAGTAAACCTTAAAAATATGTAGGTTAAAACTAATTTATATTTTATAAAATAATTTTATTAGGACTAAAATATAAGTTAGAACACTCTAGTATATATTGAATATAATATTATATATATTGTAAAATATTTTATTTATCTAAAACATAATATGTATGAACAACGTGTTAATATTATATTAATGCATAATTAGATTGGTAAATTTATAATTTATAAAGAATTATTAAGTAGATTAGTTTTGACAATAGTTACTGCGAAAGTAACTAAGTAGAAATCAAATCCTAATATTTAATAAATATATATTATGTATAGCGTAAGAAATTAAAAAGATTAAACACAAAAAATTAAAATTAAATGGACTAAATTACATTTAAATTAAAATATATGGATGAAAAGTATAATTAAGCTCATTATTATATATGTAAAAATATTTAGAGACAAATTTTAAAACCTTATTCAAGAATTATTAATGTAAACCGAAGTTCCCTCATATCTTTAAAAACCAAAACACCTAAATTCGAAAAACAGAAAAAAAAAAAAAAAACTGCCATTTGAAAATGATAGCTTGGAGTATGCCATTATAGTCTTATCTTTCAACAGAGATTCAATCTTATATAAATATTTCATTAATGACACCCTATCTTCAAAATAAATAAATTAATGTAAGAACAAATAAGATGATTAATGGTTTTTTTAATGTATATCTAAAAGCACATGAAGAAGTTGTATATAATAAAGTTTACTAAAAATTGAATAATTTAATTTATTAACAATATTAAATATTATAATTTCTAATAAAACATTATTAATATTATTTACTAATTTCTTATTAGACAACCTTCGATACACTAGAGAAAATTTGATTAATAAGCTTAAGATAATGTGGAAGAGACAATATAGTATATATTTTTAATCAAAATTATATATTTATTTATTTTTGCATAGATCATGTATATTCTGAAGTAGAGCGTGTTTATTATTAAAAATGTATTTATTATATTAAAATAAATATTTTATAGACGGAAGGTAACATTATTGTTGGTAGAAAAAATAAAGACGCAGACAGCACAAGTGGAAGAACACCAGTTTACAGAAAGAAAGGACGGAGGAGAAGTAAAGAAAAGGTTGTACATAGCACATGCAATGATGGAACTTTGAAGCTTTGGCTTCACTTTCCAATTCAAAACTTTAAAGCGAATATTGAAGGGAAATGAGTGATCACCCACTTGAATGGAAGCAGCGCATGCTGCGTAGATGCTTTGCATATTGTGTACATTATAAATCTCTCCTCACATATTCTTTCCAATATATTTAACCAATCATAAAATAATAAATTTTTAAAGTATTATTCACATTTTTTTAGTTTTATACCCATTGGCGTATAAGCTTTACCCTTTTTTTTTAGAATCACTTATCAACTACATTTAAAAAACAGGGTAATGCTGATATTTTGTTTTAATAATTTTATTTATTTAATGTGTTTAATAATATACAATAAAAATTTATACACAATAAATTTTGATATAAATTCTAAAATTTCATAAATTAAAGTTACACAATAAAAATAAATATAATATGTTAAAATTTATTTATTTTTAAAAAATAATTAATTTAAATGCTTCATAAATATTTTTTAAACAAATATTGACCTTTTGAATAGTAAATTAATATCACAACATTTATTAAAAGATGTGTCATCATTATTAATTAAAGGGCAGAAATGTTTTTTAGTTATTGAGAATGACCGCTGCCTGAAAAACCATCAAATGACAGTGGCATCACTCTAGAAATTGGGGAATCTGGGACTGCATTCCTATATTTTTGCTAACAAATGCAAGTGCTTGAATGATTCCATACCTCAACTTGTTATAAGTATTTCTAAATGACCAATTAATATTATATGTATTATGATGAATATTTTTAACATTTTTTAATTATGATTAAAATTTTATTTTAATAATATGTATAATAAATGCTAAAATTAAAAGTTGATATACATTATCAAAGTAAAACTCCAAACCTAATTAGAAAATAACACTAATTTGTTTCTGTTTTCCTTCTAATTTTGTCAAAACAACCAAACACACGAAAACACAATCTTCTTGTGAATTTTTTTCTTTTTACCTTTTCTTTTATATATATATATATAGAAGATTTTAAAATACTGGCCTACTACTATGTAATTCCTGTGATATATTATTATTGAAAATTTTACCCTTTCAATTAATTAAAATTTTTTAAATATATTTTTAAAAGTAATTATAATAAATTAAATATTTCTACCTATACAATATTTATTATAAAATAATAGTTCAAAAATATTTAAATTGTTCCCGTATTCTAATTAAATTCTTTAAAATATAGAAAACCAAGTTTAAAAGCATACATGAATCAATACTATCAAGTGGAAATTAAAATTACAGCACCCTTCATATCTTTTTAAATAGTATATGCGAAACTATACATTAGATATGTACATAAATTAAAAATTATAGAAAACATAAAAAGAAAAAAAAAGTAAAAGAAAGTGAGAAGGAAATATAAAATAGTTATAAAAAATAAACATATTTTATTATTCAATTAAACATATAACTTCATTTTTTAATTTATTCAATAAAAATTTGCACAAAAATTCTCTTTCTCACCGGAAGAATAATATTTTCATTATCTAAATTTATTTTTCAATTGACACTTTTTTAGTGGTATTCACACTAGGCGCTAAAAAAAGTTAATATTTTTAATTTATCTCTAGTAGCCGTAAAAAAAAAAAACTGTATCTTAACAATGAATTTTAGAACTGTTAAAAAAATTGACGTAACAAAGACACATTTTATCATAATATGCGTATTTTTAAAATATTTTCTAAAATAAGAAAAAGGAACAAAAATGTGTATAATAAGAAATAATTTGTATAACAATAAAGAAATGGAGCTAAAGAAGTGCAGCTTCTTGTAGAAAAGAAAGGGTGAATAAAAATATAAAGAACCTTACGAATGGAAATGAAGTTATTTAAGATATTTTAGAATTTGTGAGGGTCAACTAAGCTAAGATTAAAAACAAAATTAAAGTTGTTTATATAAAGTTATGGATTTTAATATACACATTATATATTTATGTCTCAAAGAGACTAGTAGCTTGAAGATACTTTTATTTTTTATAAAAAAATTATAATTTTTTATTTTTAAAAAATATTATTTTAAAATTTATATTAAATAAAAGTATATTTAAGTTATTCTTTTTATATTATGTCATGCAATTTTATCCGTCATAAACATTTTTTTAAGCATCAACTGTTGTTAAAGATAAAAATATAATAAGGATACTCTAATCCATTACATCTCTAATGAAAATTAACAATATATGTTAAAAGATCATTAATCCAATTTATATACACAATTGAACTTCTTAAAAATTTGCTATAAGTTACTTCTAAGAATGATACTTAATATAATCAAACATTTATTAATATTTAATACACATTATTATAAAGAATATTATTTGGTTGAAGCCAAATTGTTCATACTATTATAAACTATACTATTTTACATCTCTTTTATTTTTTTTTCTTACATTCAATTCTACAAATGCTCACTAATGTTTTATGCAAATTTTTAAGTAAGCATATAATTAAACCAAATTAGAATACTATGTATCAGAATCTCATAAAAATACCACAATACAAAAAAGGTGTAGTATGTCTTTATCTTTGATATCACACGACTCACAAGCTTCCAATGAAATTGTCACTTTATATTTGGTCAAATTTCTCTACACTGAAATGTAGTAAGCAATAACGCCACACAAATACTACTTTTTCAGTGCATTGACTTTCCAAATTTTTCATAATGCATGTACTACACATAAGTCCAAACCGCTAGCTACAATGAATAAATTATGAAAATAGTAATAAGTCGACTTGTTACTATCATATATCCACATTAATATGTCATTCACATTTACTTTTTATCTTTCATATGCTCTAACCATTATTCTTTTAATATAATCTTATTTAAAATTTTAATTATTTTTTAAGTTAAAAAGTCCTATTTCTATAATTTACTCCTTTTATATTTATATTTATTAAAATATTTGATGTAATATTCTTTATTTTTTATTTAAAAGATATTTTAATTTAAGAATATTCGTGCAGTCTATAAAAAAACACTATTTTAGTTAACATACTATAAAATTTAATTAAGGATATTATAAATCAACCAAAAAGAATAGGCATCATCTTAAAAAGACCAAGAAGGAAAATCATAATTTAAATCTTAAAATAGATTTAAGGTCAATTCTTTTGTTATACCGAGAGTAAAATGTTAAGTAAATGGTTAGCCTTACAATAAAAGAAAATACACGTTATGGGATGATAGATTTTGGTAACTCTAAGGTATTAAAAATATTTATTATATAATATATCCCCATTACAAACGTGACTCCTTTAACTTTGACTTGACAAGTAGACGAATTAGATGAACTACCAATAATAATAGCGAAGATCAATAAAAAATAAATAAAAATTGTCACCAATGCTTAAAATATTCATTAAAAAGTTTAAAAATTAAAATATTTGCTATATTAGAAATAAAAAGATTTCCATTTTCGTTTATTAAAATAATTTAAAATATTTAATAATATTTTTAATTAAAATACTTATCAACCAAAATGATAAAACAGTATGTAAATATAGTAAGTGTTTCACGTATTAGGGAGTGATCTGTTACTAATTATTTTTTTGGTTTACGAGAATTATATCTTCTAAGGATCATATTTCATGTGAATTTTGTTTTTCAAGAATGTGAACAATATACTTGATGTGTTTTAAAGATTAATTTTTGAAAATGTTTCAATCTCTTTTTGGTTTATATAATATTTTAGGAATATTTATATTTTTAAAATATTATTTGTCTCTATATAATAATTAGTAAAAATTGTTTATAGTTTTAACTATATTTATATTTATTTAAAATTTTAAAATTTAAGTTAAAAATTTTAAAATTAAAAAATAATATAATATATTTATAATATAGAAAGTGTGAGCATGTATGAATATGTGAAAAAATAAATTTTTTTATGATGTCACAAACGTCTTTGCATAAAATATCTCGTTTTGTTCATATTTATATGATTAGCTAAATTATTTGATTATATATATATAAAAGAAAACTAACATGTATATAACATCGTATAAATTTATCAACAGAGATGCATTATTTTTTTTCTTTTATGTTTAAAAATATACCACGAAATCAAAGAGTTAACATTTTGTTTTTCCCAATTATTGTGTTTAAAAGATAGTTTTTCGACGGATATATGTCACCAAATGACATAGTAACTTAAGTGGACTCATGAACAATGAGCACTATAAGAAATTATAATAATTATTTAAATAATATTATATTATAATAACATGTTAATAAAAAAAAGTTTTAGATCCATGATGACAAAATAAAGAGGTATAATTATATTATTATGTTATAAAAAAAACTACCTTCATAGAAATCATATGTTGTTACTCTTCTCATGCAAATTTCTTTTTAATTAATTAAAAATTTTCCAGAAATATGAATTTAGAAAAATATTTTTTAAAATATTTATACTAAATATAAAAATTTAACATTCTTAACTTAAAATTTCTTAAAAATTTAAAAGGAATTTTCTTACCAAATGTACGCTAAGAGAGAAATGGTGTAATTGATCAAACAATCTTTTCATATTTTTAAAAATTATATAAAAATGCTTTTAAAATATTTACTTTTGAAAATATTAAAGATTAGTTTAATTAATAGATGTTTGATGTACAAATATGCCGATTACGTTTAAAGTAAATTAAGGAAATTTAAGAATTTATTAATAAACTAAAAAATTATTTTCTTTTGTGTATTAAGGATAGTTAAAGCTGATAATTAGAGATTAATTTCTTTGAGACATTACTTAAATGATTTTTTAATTAAAAAATTATTTTAATTAAATGACTAATATAAAAGAAATAAAAAAGGTACTGATTTTACATATGGTAAAAATTAAAATAAACACATAATTACATTAAAAAAACATAAATAAATTATCTGAATAAAAAAGGAGTTAATTTTATAATATGTAATATAAGGGAATTCCTTATATGTGCCCAGTGTCTAATTGTTAAAGGCAATCATTATCACAACATCTTTTCACACGTTATAAGTGCAACTGCAACATTGTAAGTTGCTACGACTAATTGATGAGTCAATTTAAATGAACTAGTGGAAGTCAGAAGGCGAAACACGCTAAGGGGACTTAGACAAAAGCCACTATTTTGGACCAACAAAAAATAAAAGACAATTGCCACCGTTCATAACTTGGAAGAAGATAGAAAAGTGAATAAATATTAGCATTATGTTACATTTTTTTTATTCAGATTCATTTGTAGTGGGGTTTGCTATGCGTATTAAACCAATCTCTTAACACAAATAAATAGTGCTACTAGTAATGTGTGATTTATTTATTTTTTTCTATTGCTTGAGCAACTATCGTATAAAAAATAAAAAAAACTTTTATGCAACCATTTTCCAAAAAAACTTTTTTTTGTTGTATATCTTTATATACACATTAGAAGAACCATATTTTGAAAAATCCTTTATATATAGGATCACGAGAAGATCTCAAATAAACAGTTTAACTTAGTCCTTATTAAATACCTTCCATCAGTCATAAACTTTACAATAAAAAATTATTAAAATAAATGAATAAGAAGTTAAGCTATTTTCATAAACACAAATAAGTTAAGCAGAATGCATATAAAAGTTGGATGATTTGTACACACATAGACCCCATTGGGTTGAGTAAAGGAGTTTGCAATCTCATGTGTACTATAAATTGGGAACAGCAGCACATTAGCAGTTCCCCTTGTAACCTGCAGTGCAACAAAAGCAGCAAAGTTCCAAGAATAATAACACATCCAAGATTAGCCCAATAAGATTCAAACCACAATGAAAAGAAAATAATCATTCAATGTGTTTGTTTTGGTCATGTTAGGTAACTTCGAATTCGCTGGAAATGATTTTCTAATACATGCTTTTAATAGGTATTTGCGAATATGAAATTGACTTTTGTAACGTGAGTCCACAGTTAAGTTACAGGATCAGTATTTCTTTAAGAAAAATATATTTAAAATATTAAATAAATTATACTTGTTTATTTAAAATATATATATATATATAATATCTTCTTAAATTTATTAGTACAATATCAAGTACCTTAATTAAAATAAAAAATTTAGAAAACTTTAAAAAAATAAATCTCTATTTAACCAAAGTTAGATGTGAGGAAAGTATTAAAACTGTCGACATATGTAAAAACAATCTTTTTAATTAATTGTATAAAAGTAAAGTATTTAGTTTATTTTAAAATATTTTTTATTTTTATTCATAAAAAGAAGTCTTTATTTGAAATAGAAGAACTTTTCAAAATATTTTTTTATATTTTTAGTATATTTAAAAATAGAATAATTTAAAAAAATATGTGAGCTTGATAAATTTTTATTTCGGTTCTTACATGTTTCAAACTACAATAAGAAAATTAGATTTTTTTAAAAGATATTTAAATTTATGAAAATTTATTTTTGAAAAATTCTTTTGAAAGAGATTTAAAATACAAGAATATTTTTTTTTAAAAAAATTCTCCTTTTAAAGGTATTTGGAATATAAAAAAAATTGGAAAGAAAACCTCTTTAAAAGTTATTTTAATTTGTGAAAATAAAAGTGAAGTAGAAATTCTTTTGATAGGTATTTAAAATATAAGAAAAAAATAAAATTGAAAATAATTTCTTTAAAATGTATGTGAAAATAAGATAAAATTGAAAATATTTTTTGAAAATTTAATTGAAATACAAGAAAATATTTTTAAATTATTAAAAATAGTTTAAAATAAAAACGGAAAAAATTCAAAAAAGGAAAATCTACATAGTAGTAGCACAAAACATGATATTACGCAACTAAATGCATATACTTAATACTTTATAATTCAAAAATAATCGAGTAATTTATACATCAAATTTATTAATTATTTCATAAAAATAAAATATAATTTTAGAATTTTAAAATAAGAAAAATGTATAAAAATTATTTATTTTATTTTAAAAATAAAATAAAAAACATAATAAAAACCATTTACACAGTATAAGATAATGCAACTAAATACGTATCTTCACAATTTTATAATCTCGAAATGAAAGAATAATATATACATTATTATTACAAATTATTTCATGAATTTAAAATAATTTTTAAGACCCTTTCTGGAAATTAAATATGAGGATGTAAGAAATTTTTTTTCTTAATTTTTTGCTTTGAAAGTAAAACAACATAAGAAATATGTACTTTTTTTTTCTTCTTTAAATGATTTTTTTCAAGACAAAATTTAGAAATATTTTTATTTTTTTTAGAATAATTTGGAAAGATGGAACCAAAATCATTGACGTACCTAATCCAAGATTTTACCGTTTAAGTGAAAGACTAATAAAAGAAATAGGCTAATGTGTTAATAAATTAATATTTATACAAACACATATTCATAGTAAACCAAATCATAACTACAAAAGCAATGATAAAGATAATAAAAGAAAGAAAGAAATTACACAACTTTTTATTATTGTTATTATGAATTCTACCATTGGTACAAGGAGGTGCAAGTTTTGTTTTACGTTTGAGCGCATTAGTGAATAAAATGATTGCTGGGCTAAAGTACAAAGTGAAGCTAAGACCATGGGCTAGTTTATTTGTTGGAGATAAAGGTGGTGGTGGTGATGTTAAGGCTTAGGATCAAATTGTGAACTTCAAAATGTGGGAATTGATCAAGTAACAGGTAAGTTATTATTTAAGTTATTTAAATGTATTTTTAATATTAATTTAAATGTTATTAAAATATTGTTTAAAATTTATAAAATAGAATATTTTAAAATTTAAGTTGTGAATAATTGTTAAATTTAATTAAATTTGTCATTTATTAAACTAATTTTTGTTAATTTTTATTTTAAGACAAAAGTGAAACGAATAAATGCATTAACGAAGCCAATTAATTATAAAAACTGGATGAAAGGATAAGCGTTACGACGTTTAAATAAAATAATATGAATTGTAGCAGAACGATAAGCATTCCAACGTTTGGTATGACATTACAAGTCTATTCAACAGAGAAGAATAAAAATAATTCAAAATTTTGAGCATTCCAACGCTTAAAATGAGTATTAAAACACTAAATTTGAAAGTTGTGCGTTACAATGTTAACTACCATTATTACAACTCTGATATTTATCTGCAAAATAATAAAGAAAGATTTCACTAGTATTTTAACATCCAATTCCAGCGTCTCAACACTTAGATGACTTTAAAATCTATTTATCTATGGGGATCTAATTTAGAGATATAGTTTATTTAGAACATAATTTTATATTTTTATTTTAAAAATTTTCTTAACTTTAGAATTTCTCTCCTAAAAGGTTTGAGAGAGTTCTTTGTGTCTTTCCAAAATTTTTAAAAATTTTATTCTATCATTATTATGTTATTGTATGATTAAACTTTGTGTAATACTTTTGTAGTTGAAATTGATTTGTACTTTCTAGAAATTTAAAAGATTTATTTATGTTCTAGATGCATTAAGTGACTTAGATCATTTATATGATTGTATGATTAATCACAATAGACATATATTGATTTAATATTTAGATTTGGAGAAATTATTCCTTGTTTCTTCATTATCTATGCATAAGGAATTGGTTGTTAATATTTTTGCTACAAATACTTTTCTTAGTTAAGAACATAGAGACATATAATTTTACTACACTAATAAATTGAACCATGCAAATGTGATTAGAGAACTTGATTAAGTTTGTTGCTTCTTTATAGATGAACTTCAAGTATAATTCACAATGGATGCATTGGTGTTATACTAAGAATTGAAATGAGTATAATTGTGGTTCTAACTACCTAGATATAGGATTAGAATTTCATTGTGATCAATATAATTCAAGCTCATACAATGCTTGCATGAATTTCAGAATAGACATTTACTTTGCATGAAATGAAATCTAGAAGAAATTATATGCATGTTTTGTGTGTTATTTTTGTTGTGTTTGTTTTGTATGTATCTTGTATTGTTTATTCATGCATCTGCATTCATATTTATTATGTGATGATTATTCAGTTTGAAATATTACTGAATTGGATGAGTGATCTGTGTGATCTTGTAAAATATATTTGAGTAAAATGATATGAATATGAAAGTTTGTGGATAAAATTGTATCAATGAATGTGTGTGTGAAATGGATTGAAATAGACTTGGTTTGGAAATATTTTACTAAGCATGATCTTATGAATGAGAAAGAGAATAATTCTTAGAATGATTCTAAGAGTCAAATTTGGATTGGATCTAGTGTGAATAGTTACAAAGATATACTGTAGGGTATAGAGTCTGAAGAAGATGAAAAATCTGGGGAAAATGTAGGGTGGTAAGCGACATTCGCATATGTCTACACACTCTTTTCTAGAGCCAATGCGTCACATAGTCCCACACTCGTTTTCTGACTAAACTCCTGACTATACCTTTACTAAAGGGCTCGATTATTGTACATGTTGTGTCTGTGTGCATGGGCTAACCGGCGACTATTTACTTAGTTGAGTAAGACCTCAAGAAGTACTGGAGGCATCGATGTCTATGATCACAGTGCACTGAAATGCGTATTGAGATGAAAAATTGGATCATAGACAGTGAATTATGGTTAATGTATATATGAATATGTTTGTAATGTGATGTTTGTGTGAAAATGAATATGTTGCCATTATAATATGAATTATGATTTGATGATGAAATGTTTAAAAAAGGGATAGAATAAATGCTTATCCTTACGAATAATTTTAAGGAATCAGGATGACGGAACCTCAAGGAAGGATTAGGTTAATTGATAGTTCTGTACATTTTAGGTTGAATTATGTATTTAATTAATACCAAAGATTATGTTATTTTAAACTTGCTATTCTTGTAGAAAATGAACCTAAAACTTTTGGTATAGAATTGGTGTACTTTTATAGCATTTCTTTTGACTTCCCAAGGAGTAGAATACACCAGACCTTATGTGTATATATGTATAGAGGTACTATTAGGAGTCCAGCGCCTTTTATGTACCTATTCACTTATCACGATCATGACTCTCTTGAAAGACCTTCTATATGGACCTTTGAGCACGTCACTAGCACAGAGGTTAGAGCCGATTCGGGAGATCTCTATTTGGGAGCGGATGAAGATCTAGATTTGGAAGATTTACCTGAGATAGAGAGTTGGGACGCTGGAGATGAGTAGGACCAGTCTCAATAGTTGGTTTTGGAGGAAGACTGCTTTGGGATTTGTATATATTTTATGGATTGTTAATCTCATTCATTTTGATAAATTGTTTGTAATATTCAAAGTTTGAAATATGTAGTGTATATACAGGTTTTTTATGAAGATTTCTAAATTGTATTTATAATAATTATTTACTCTTTTTTGTTAATGTTGTTATATTAATGTTACAAATCTTTAAATTTTCATTTACATACAGAACAAAAGGAAAAAAAATTAAAGTAAATTGTTCTATAAATTCATAGAATTATAAAAATAAATGTATTATTTTAATCGATTAATAATAATTCATATATTATACAAATTTTTGAGAATAAGGTGTTACATTATTTCACTGGAGCATCTGCATAGAATACATTAAATGTTACTTGAAGCTAATTAAACTAAG
The DNA here is from genome assembly GCA_024086825.1 of Abrus pulchellus subsp. cantoniensis. NCBI lineage: Eukaryota > Viridiplantae > Streptophyta > Magnoliopsida > Fabales > Fabaceae > Abrus > Abrus pulchellus. Next base: position 13,997,632 of record CM044053.1, on the reverse strand, counting down.
TAATTAAATAAGTAGATATAATTATTTAAATTAATGTCTAGCTACAATTAATTCATATAATTTATTTAATAAATATTTACATTCACATTTAAATGAGTGTAAATTAATATTTTTTTCATTCACATGTAATTATAATTTTTTCTTTAAATTTATATTTATAAATTTTTTAAACATATATCCAATCATACACAATAGTAAGATCATTTTAAATCATCAATCAAAAGTTTGTTATTTATTTATTTTACTTTTTTAAATTTATGCGAGGACGTAAGAATCCACCCATTTAATATTCATTTATTATAATTTTGAAAAACTAACATGTACATTATATGAGGCCAAACCTGCATGGTTATTTCATCTTTGTGAAATCCATAGAAAATCATGAATACTTGCAAGATACTTCTCCATCTGGATCTTTCACTCAACATACAAGCATAAATAAGACCTAGCTAGTAAATACAATTATAGAAGTTAATGTCTACTTTTAAGTTAAGAATTATATATATGCTCTCAATTTTTAATTTTAGGAAAAATTACACTTACTTTTCTTGAAAGTTAACTTAATTACATTCAGTAATTTATTTTTTTCTTTCAAAAGCTACATTCTTGACTTCTCCTTGGGAGAAGTAAATGTAATTTTCATTTTTTAACTTGAAAGAAAGATAAATGTAATTATAATTGAACATCTAAAAAATGACAAATATAACTTTTGAAACATAATGAATGTGGAATGTCATTGATCTAAACTTCATTATAGATCAATGTAATTTACCCCTTTACTTTATCCGACACATACCATTATATGATGAAAAGTGATATGAAATCGTACGATACCTATCATTTCTACCCATCATTATCTATGTATCGACCATTCTCTCTTTATAATGGATATGCTTCATTGTTAATTGAAGGGCTTTCTCTCTTATCATCTTGTTTAGGGGTCAATGTGAAAAACATATTAACATTAAAATCAATGAATGACCAGATGTCTAACCAGCTTTTGATTGATAATTTAAAATAATCTCACTATTGTGTAGAATTGGATACATGTTAAAAAATTTATAAATATAAATTTAACGCAAATATATACTAGGATAGAATTTTATATATATATATATATATATATATATATAATTTTAAATTTGACATATGTAAGATGAAAAATTAAATATATTATTTTTATTTATTGAGATAAAATTTATATTTAAAAAATAATATAATAAATTAATAGGATAGAATTATCATATATATTAATTAAATAAATATTTTTAAAAAAAACATTGCATTATATTCTCTTTTCTCAATAAATAGATCTTAAAAGATACTATACATATTTTAAGTTAAAGACAAATTATTAATATTAGTAAAAGTTATGATAAACTCACAAAATTATTTATTATTTGTTGTTATGTGTAAAAGAAATAAGAAAATATCAATAAGTGTTCTTAATATATGGATTAAATAATTAAAAATAAAACTTTAGATGAAAAAAATATTATCAACACACTTTATCATTATTTCTAATATGATGCATGAATCATAAATTTTAATAAAAAAATTATTTTTTTAATCATTATTCTTACAACATTCTCAAGTTATTAGGATAATTTAACTACTTTTTCCATTTAAAAAAAAGTTATTTAAAGTTGTGATATAAAAATTAAAAATTTATTAATTTTTTATTTTTATTAAAAATATTATTGTATCTATTTTAAAAGTTATTTATGCAATAAATAAATTAATATAAAAAATTTTAAAATAATAATTAGTTTAAAAATAAAATTGACTAAAAAGTATATTTTTAGACGTAATTAAAAATATAATTATATTATTTTGGGAGAATATATAATTGATGAATAGTCAAATTAAATATGCAATTTGAGCACGTGCATGACTATCATGAGTTTGTAATTCCCTCCTCGTCTTCTATTTTTACTTTATCTATTATTTGTTCCAACTTATTTTCTCTAAGCACCTACATCCATTGACATCATTTGCAACAGAAAAATATTTACTAAAAATATCTTGTTAGGGGACATAACAAAAATATTTACTAAAATAATATATCTTGAAGCGGTGTAACGTGATGCGTTAATTGATATAAGTTGTTTAATTAATTTTATCTATATTTATTCATATTTCATTAATAAGGTTGTTGATTTCATAAGCTCATCCTTTCATTTTGTTGTTTTGGTATATGTATGTGCTGCGATAATTGTACGATGGTACGTGAGAAAAAGGTACAGGGAATGCATCCACTTCTCAAGCTAGAAAGTCTGGCTGAGAGATTCTGGAGTTAGTATTTTTTTGGAAGAGCATGGATCTAATTATTTTGTTGGTCTAGATTTGAGTATTAGGTTTGGCCTAGTGTATTTCTAATTTATCAATAGATGTAATTATAAGTTAAATTATTGTATTTTGAGATCTTCAATGAATCATTATATTGTAAATATATAAATTTTATGTAAATTTTGGTGTTACATAGAAATATAGAAAAAGTTTCTCTATTTTGTTTATGTGAATGCCAAAATTAAATTTTGCTATAAGATCGTGCTTTTAAAGTCATATATATATATATATATATATATATATATATATATATATATATATATATATATATATATATATATATATATATATATATATATATATATATATATATATAAAATTCAGAAGATGAATAAATTAATTAAGAATGCAGAATATCATTAATTCTTTATAATAAAAAAAAAGGGTCATGATAGATAATATTATTGTTCTTCAAGAATTTATCCACTCTTTTAACAATATAAAAAGCATGAATGGTTTCATGCTAATTAACCTGGACTTAGAGAAGGCTTATGATAAGCTAAATTGCTGTTTCATTAAGGACACTATCCAAAAAGTAGGTTTTAGCCATGAGTTAGTTAAGCTTATTTACCATTGTATCTCCTCTCCAACTATGTCTATTAATTGGAATAACAACAGAACTAATAGTTTCCATCCTATTAGGGGTATTAGGCAGGGGAACCCTATTTCTCTTTATATTTTTGTCCTCTATATTGAAAGACTGGCTCATTTAATTCAAGATAGAATTGTTGATCAAAGCTGAAGTCTTTTCCCCTTTAGCAACCTAGTCCTTATATTTCTCACTTATTTTTTGCTGGTGACTTAATTTTAATAGCTAAAGTTGATAAGCAGAATTTTGGTGTCATTAATTCTATTTTGAGTAACTTTTGTACAACATCTAGTCTTTCCATTAATAGAGATAAATCCTCTATTTTCTTTTCTAAAAATTGTGGCCCTGAGATTTCTAGGGAGATTAGTCTTAGCCTAGGAATTAATCACTTTCATAATTTTGGAAAATACTTGGGCATTCCTATTAGTCATTTAGGCCCTACTAGGAAAGATTTCTCTTTTATAGTTGATAAAGTTAGGAAAAAACTATCAAAGTGGAAGATAAACTCATTATCTATGGCTGGTAGAATTACGCTAACTCAATCTTGTATCAGGAGTATTCCAAATTATTTTATGCAGTCTATGCTTATTCCTAAGTCTATTTGTAATGAGATTGACTCTTTATGTAAAAGGTTTATTTGGGGATCTTTAAGAAGCAGGAAATGTCACTTAATTAGCTGGGGGTTTCAAGGACTTGAGGCTTGTTAATCAAACTTTCATAATGAAATTGTGTTGGAGGTTCATATCCTGTCCTAACAATTTGTAGGCTCAGGTGCTCTACAAAAAATACAAATTTTCCACTAGGAATCCTTCTGGTTCTGGCAGTAATAACTCTCAGTCCCACTTATGGAGGAATATGATGTCTGTTTGAGATATTTTTTCAAAAGGCTTAGGCTGGGTAGTTGATGATAGGATGACAATTAGATTTTGGATGGATAATTAAGTTTCTACCTATCAAGACCTTAGAAGTCATACCCTGTTGCCTCTCCAGAATTCTAATCTGAGTGAGCCTGTGGCTGCTTTTTCTACTCATGATAGCTGGAATTGGAATCGAATTAGACCTTTGTTTCCTGATTCTGTGTGTGAGTCCATTGCTCTCATCAATCCTCATATCTGGTTTGGAAACCAAGATTTGTGTTTCTAGAAATACTCTAGTAATGGTTTTTTCTCGATAAAATATGTCTATAAGATGTTGTATATGCAATAATAACTCTGCTCCTAGTATTTTTAATTTTATTTGTGATTAGGAGGGCCCACCTAAAATTTAACTTCTCTTATGGAAAATTACTCATGGTAGCTAACACGTGGTCACACACAGGTCAAAATACACCTAATTATTATAGTACGAGATAAGCAACTAGGATCGTTTCTCAAAGAATCACAAGGACAAATTAATCTATTTAGAGAGTATATAAGACGGGGGGTTTGTTTATGAAAGAAAAAAAATTAGAATGAAGAGTGAACAAAAATTGAAATTCCAATCCAAGAATTAAGAAGAACAATGACTACTCTATCACCGGATTTTTAAGAGAATACATCAACAAGCAATTTGGTAATTAATAATGAATCTGAATGAAACCTTAATTCAAACTTAGCATTCACATGAAAACCTTCATGCATTCAATTAACACATAATCACTTAAAGATCAGAAAACTCTAGAACCTAATTGAATTGTGCCAATATAATTTACCAATGCCGTTAATCGTAGTTTTCAAATCTGAAAATCCAATTCATGTTCCTTAAAACCCTTAAAAGTGAATTACATACATCAATCAAATAATACGTAATCAACCAGATGCATAATCATCAATCCAAACGAATAACTTCAATTCGAAAATATAATTAGCAAAAGGAGGAAAAAATAAGGAAGAGATTAAACTGAATTTGTTATTGAATTTATGCCACTATGAGACCAATCCTCAAGAGTGTCACGTCCCTTTTAATCCTTGAATTAGATGGAAATCTAAGCCTCCATGAATGGAGGGAAACAAGTCATAAAGGGGAGAAAGACCGAGAGAGAGAAGAGAAGAAAAGAAAAGAAAAGAGCAAAAAAAAAATTAAATTCAAAATTCCATTCGTCACTTTCTTCCATTATTTAGGCTATGAAAACGGCCTCCTTTTGATTGGTGGCTTGAATGACAATTGTAGCCTTGGATGTCAGCTTCAAAATGCCACTGGAATGGGCTTAATCGGATGTCTGTGGACTAAGATATGGCTTAAGTATTGCACCTTACTCAGGATTTGCGACTGCAACATTCCAACTCTTTCCAGGCCCAGGTTCAGCTTCTTATCATCAAAATTGGTTTCTGATCTCTGCATAGGAATTGTGCATCTTTCTCTTAGCTTTCCTAAAAATCAAGAATCACAATGAAAGGAGTTCTACAACTTAAGATATGGTCGAGAAACCAAAATAGTATCAGAATTTGCCAAATATTAGAAAAATTAAATAAAGCTCAAATAAAATTCAAACATCATAAAATGATCCAATTCAACCAATTAGGCACAAAAGAGGATTAATGAGCTAGGAATGAGAGGAAATATTGTTATAAAAATCTAATTGATCAAATTTCTCCACACTTAGCTCTTGCATGTCCTCATGTAAGACACAATCAAGCAAATAAAAACATGTAACCTAAAAATCATAGAATAATCAAAACAAATAAACAAATTATCCAATGAATCCTTAGAAGTGCTGAACTTAGGGACACAAGATCAAATAAAGCATCAAGAGTTCTATAACAATCAAACATCCAACTCCCAACCTCTCAAAAATGCAAGCCAAACAATATCATTCAAAGTGTATAGATCAAACATGAAATATCTTACAAGATGGTGTATACAACTCAACTCTCAAGTGTATGGTTCAAAGTGTTTCACTCAAGTCACCTCAAAAGACAATGCATTACCATAAGCTTATTAATCTTCTACTTCTCCACTACTTACAATCATATGCAAACACAAATCAAGAGGACTTTATTCAATGGTTGTAATGGGGCTAAGGTAAGGGTAGGGAAATATGAGGATATGACAAGATACAACCGAAGAGAATAGAAATAACATTGGTCCTTAGACAAATCAAGGCATAACATACATTTATTCTCCTTGGACTTTCTTTTCCCTTCATCAAAATTTCTCATTTTCTTTGTAATAATTTTTTTAATTTCTTTTTCTTCATTTTTTTTTCTTCTTGCATTCTTTTTGAACCTCCACACTTGAAATACAATAACATTAATGAAACCAATGCACTCCCTATTCCCTAAGGTTAGGTATAACATGGTTTTTCACTTAAAGCTTATAATGTGCTAGAAGCCAAATAATGGTCAATAAGGCTCAAAGGGGCTAAACAAAGGGCAAAATGCAAGGTAAGCTATATGGCCAAGTGGGTACAAATTTGAAAGAAATGCCTCTATCATGTTCATAATTGCATATGAAAATTGTAGCCTCAAAGAAGAATCAAAACAAGTTCTAGAATGACAAAATCTAAGAGGGAAAACACACAAGAAAGAAAAAAATGACATGAATTTCAACCATCCAAAAATAAAGCTTAAAAGCTCACAAAGATAAAGTCTAACATACTTAATCATACAAATCAAAATCAATCAACCAATTCACATATATCAAGACGAAGAAGCAAAAATAAAATCATGTAGGAACTCTATCCTCCTTAATGACTAATGCCTTAACTCAACAACTTCCAATTCACAAAGGAAAACAAAATAAAACAAAACAAAAACAATGCTAAATAATAAAAACCTATTACTCTCCCCCCCCCACACTTCAATTCTATATTGTCCTCAATGTAATGTATAATGGAAATGTAAGTAAAATATAGTAAGGAAAGGGAGAGGGGAACTCCCTAATCAAGCATAAGTGGCCACTAGCAAGCAGACCTCCTCAATGGTCTCCAAGGGTGTGTCCTCATGAAAAGGCTTCAAGCAGTGGCCATTCACTATGAATACTTTATCTGTTCTAGGCTCCAAAATTTGTACAGCACCATATGAAAAAATCTTAGTTACTATATAAGGGCCAAGCCACCTAGAACGAAGCTTACCAGAAAAGATCTTGAGGCGAGAATTGTAGAGAAGCACTTTCTGGCCTATGGAGAATTCCTTCCGCAGCAACATCTTATCATGAATGAGTTTTGTCTTTTCTTTGTACATACGAGAGTTCTCATAGGCTTCCAACCGAATCTCTTTTAACTCCTAAAGTTGGAACTTCCTGTGAAGTTCGGACTGGCTCATATCAAGGTTATAGTTCTTAACTACCCAATATGCTTTGTGCTCAATTTCCACCGGAAGGTGGCATGCCTTGCCAAAGACAATTTTATAGGGGAACATCCCCAAAGGGGTCTTGTAGGCAGTGCGGTAAGCCCATAGTGCATCTTCAACCCTCTTGCTCCAATCCTTCCTGTTTGTCTACACTGTTTTCTCCAGAATAAGTTTCATCTCCCTATTTGATACCTCTGCCTATCCATTAGTCTGCGGATGACACCATATTTCTTTAGTAAGGCTGCCATGTTCCTGTTACAGAAATGGTTTCCTTGATCATTGATGATTGTCTAGGGCATTCCAAACCTGCAAAGAATGTGTGATTTGACAAAATCTACAACAACATGAGAGTCATCAGTTCGGGTGGCCTTGGCCTCCACCCACTTGGAAACATAATCAACAGCCAACAAAATATAAACAAAACCAAATGAGACAGGAAATGGACCCATAAAATCAATACCCCAAACATCAAATATCTCACAAAACAATAATGGTTGTTGAGGCATCTCATTTCTATGGGAGATAGTACCCATCTTCTGACATTGTTCACAATTCTTACAATAGGTGTAAGAATCCCGAAACAATGTGGACCAGTAAAAACCTGCATCTAAGACCTTTCTAGCATTGCGTTGTGGCCCAAAATGACCACCACAAGCAAGTGTATGACAAAAATGCAAAATGGAAGGAATCTCAAGCTCATGCACACAACGCCTAATAATTTGATCACTACACATACGCCACAAATAAGGATCATCTCAGACATAATATTTAGCCTCACTCCTAAGTTTCTCTATCTGATGCTTTTTAAAATAAGCAAGCAACTCAGAGGCAACTAAATAGTTAACTAAGTCAGCATACCACGGGTCCTTACCTCGCAGCTCTAAAAGCTGTTCATCTGAAAAGTTCTCACGGATAGGTAGAGGCTCCAAAGTCTGTAGAATCCGACTCAAGTGGTCTGCCACCATGTTCTCAACTCCACTCTTATCCTTGATCTTTATGTCAAACTCCTGCAATAGCAACATCCACCTGATGAGTCTGGGCTTAGCACCTGGCTTCTTCAATAGGAACTTTATTGCTGCATGATCAGAGAAAACAGTCACTTTAGTTCCTAACAGATAAGTACAGAATTTATCTAAAGCAAAAATGATAGCCAGAAGCTCTTTTTCTGTAGTGGTGTAGTTAGCCTATGCAGAATCCGGAGTTTGGGAAGCATATGTTATGACATGAGGGGTCTTTCCAATTCTCTGGGAAAGTACAGCTCCAATTGCAAGGTTTGATACATCATACATGAGCTCAAACGGATACTCCCAATTTGGTGACTGAAGGACAAGAGCAGAAATTAGGTGCTGCTTCAATTGATCAAAAGCTCTCTTGCACTCATCATCAAACTGGAAGTCTATATCCTTCCGCAATAGCTTGGAAAGTGGAAGGGTGATTTTACTGAAATCCTGGGTAAATTGCCTGTAAAAAATTACATGACCATGAAAAGAACGCACTTCTCGCACACATGTAGGGTAAGGTAAAGAAGCAATAACATCAATCTTGGAACTATCAACAGCTATACCCTTACCAGAAATAACATGTCCTAAGACTACACCTTGCCTAACCATAAAATGACACTTTTCATAATTCAAAACAAGGTGAGACTCAACACATCTATGAAGTACTATAAACAATAAAATCATCAATGAAGACTTCCATGCAATTCTCTAGAAAATCAGAAAAAATGCTCACCATGCACCTCTGAAATGTACCTAGGGCATTGCATAGACCGAAAGGCATTCTCCGGTATGCAAATGTACTAAATGGACATGTGAAGGTTGTTTTCTTTTGATCCTCAGGTGCAATGTGAATCTAAAAATAACCAGAGAATCCGTCAAGAAAACAGTAATGTGACTGACCTGTCAATCTTTTCAGCATCTGATCAACGAAGGACAATAGAAAGTGGTCCTTCCTGGTAGCCTGGTTCAGCTTCCTCTAATCAATGCAGACTATCCAGCTATTCTTCACTCTTGTGGGAACTAGCTCATCCTTTGAGTTCTTTACTACTGTTATTCTAGTCTTTTTTGGAACCACTTACACTGGGCTCACCCACTTGCTATCTGAAATTGGGTAAATGATGCCAGCAGCTAAAAGCTTGTTGACTTCTTTCTTGACCACATCCAGAATCAGAGGGTTCAATCTCCTCTGAGGCTGCCTCACTGGTTTCACTCCGTCTTCTAACTGAATTCTGTGCATGCATGTAGAGGGGCTAATCCTAGGTATGTCAGCCAATGTTTAGCCTAAAGTATTTATGTTTTGCTTCAGAATGTTTAGCAACTTCTCTTCTTGATCTGGTTGCAAATCTTGGGCTATGATGACTGGCAGCTTCTTATCTGGTGCCAAGAATGCATACTTTAAGTCTTTTGGCAAAGGCTTCAGCTCCAAGGTGGGTGGCTCTTGTATGGAGGGTGCTAATCTTGGAATTTGCTCTATTTTTTTAATCTCAGTAACTGCAACGTGTGAAAAATCTTACACAAGAGCATTATCATATCCCACAACAGAAAGATCAGCATAAGAGTTATTTGCACAACCCACAGAATAATCAGAATGTGCACAATCAGTATTTTCCACTACAGCAAAACTAGAATCAGAATCTATTCTAATAACTTCATAACTTAAACTTCCAGGATCAGCATGTAACTCCTCAGAAAAATTTTGTGCAGACTCTGAACCATATATACATGTATTAAATTTGGCACAAACAACACATAAATCATGAATTCCATCACAATCTGAACATTGAAAGTCATCTCTAATGCTTACAATTTTAGGAAACTCAGCACACAAATTCGCATGCATATCATCAACCAATGTATCAAAGATATCTAAATGAAACACAGAATGCTCTTCTGGTGGATATCTCATGGCATCATGCAATTTAAAATGCACCTTGTTGTCTCCAAATTCCATGGATAAAGTACCAGAGTGTACATCAATCTTAGTTTTAGCAGTTTTCAAAAATGGCCTACCTAAGATCAATGTTGGTTGATCAACATGCATATCATCCTCCATGTTTAGCACAAAAAAATCAGCAGGAAAAATAAGATCACTTACTCTTACCAACACGTCTTCTAAAACTCCCTCAGGGTGTGCTGTGCTTCGATTGGCAAGTTGGATCACCACTCCCGTTGGCTTGATCTTTCCAATGTGCAAAGACTAGTAGACTGATTTTGGCATCACATTGATTGAAGCTCCAAGGTCCAACATGGCTTGACTGAATTGCTTGCTTCCTATGATGCATGGAATGGTGAAAGTCCCAGGATCCTTGCATTTTAGAGGAATGCTTGGCTGAATGATGGCAGAAACATTTTTGCCCATGCTCACTTTTTCATTTCCCTTTAGCCTTCTTCTATGAGTGCACAAATCTTTGAGAAACTTGGCATACTTTGGGATTTGTTTGATAGCTTCTAGGAGTGGAATATTGACTTCAACCTTCCTAAAAGTTTCCATGATCTCCTTGTCCATTTCTACCTCTGCTATTTTCTTGTTTTGAGTCACTCTATTTGGAAAAGGCAGCGAAATCTTTGGTTAAGAATGGCCACTGTCTCTCTTGTTGGATGGCTCTGGTTGCTCTTCAACTGCATCTATCTCTGTAGAATTTGATTTTTTTCGTTGCAACAGAATGTTCTGCAGGATCTTGAACTTCAAGCTACTTGCCACTTCTCAAAGTGATGGAACTCACATTCCTTGGATTACTCACGGATTGGGAGGGAAGGTTGCCAGAACCTTGGGATTTTAGCTTATTTACTATTGTAGCCAGCTGACCAATCTATGTTTGCAGATTCTGGATGCTGGCTTCTGTTCTCTGCTGAAACTGGACACTGCTGGTTGCCATCTACTTCACCAAATATGCTAGGCTTGGTTCTGAGCTACTGCTTTGTGGTTGGTCTAGTTTAGCTTGCTGTGAATACTGCTGTCTCATGTTTGGTTTTGCAGCATGGTGCCTGAACATGATATTGAGGTTGATGCTGCTGCTGGAACTGATTAGAATTACCATACCTCAGGTTCGGGTGATCTCTCCATTCGGGATTGTATGTATTGGAAAAGGGGTCATAATTCCTTTGATGTTGTTGTTGTTGGAAAGGTTTTCCAGGAAGAATTTCAGCAACTGTTTCATTGGTTTCTTGCATCTATGGACATTGATCTGTTGCGTGACCTGGTACATAGCAAATTCCACAAATGCTTGTTGCTACTACTGGGATGGATTGTTGAGGTTGCTGTGTCTGACTGAGTGCCAAATGCCTCACCAAAGTTGTCAACTCTTCTATTCTGTTCTCCATCCTTTGTTGGTTTGTATAAGAAGTTTTCACTTCATTCACTCCTCTTGTAGACACCATGGCTTGGGTGCCAAACTGTTGTGCATTGGCACAGCCATGTTTGCAATCAATTCACGAGCTGCAGTAGGAGTTTTGTCTACCAAAGCCCCTTCAGAAGCAGCATCAACCATACTTCTATCCATTAGCATGAGACCTTCGTAAAAATATTGAATGAGGAGCTGGTCGCTGATTTGATGGTGTGGACAACTTGCACATAATTTCTTGAACCTCTCCTAATACTCATGCAGGGTCTCTTCAGTAATCTGCCTTATGCCACAAATTTCTTTCCTAATAGAAGCAGCTCTTGAGGCAGGGAAGAACTTCTCCAAGAACATCCTCTTCATGTCCTGCCAGCTTGTGATGGAACCAGGATGCAAGTAGTACAACCAATCCTTGACAGATCCATCCAAAGAAAAAGGAAATGCCCTCAGCTTGATGTGGTCCTCCTCCACTCCATGTGGCTTCATGGTTGAGCACACCACATGGAATTCCTTCAAGTGCTTGTGAGGGTCTTCCCCAGCTAAACCATGAAACTTGGGCAGTAGATGTTTCAGCCCTGATTTAAGCTCAAAGTTTGCATCAAAATTTGGATACTGAATTACCAAAGCATGATGGTTGAGATTAGGTGTTGCAAGTTCATTCAAAGTTATGTTAGCCATATTAATAATATCCTCGGAATCAGAATGCAAAGACTCAAACTCAGAGTGCACAAAAACAGAATGATTAACACTACTAATAGAACCCACACTATTATCAACTTGAATATTAGTGAAGGAAAGCCTTTTATTTGTTCTACTTAAAATAAAATGTCGTATCAATTTCAGGATTAAAAGGATGCAATTCACCCGGGTTAGCTCATGTCATGCAACATCAGACACATCAGATTGCTAGATACACAAAATGCCAACAGAATGCTAATAGGGAAATAAAACTAACGAAATATTTTTTTTAAAATATGGGACCACCACAAAAGTACTAGAAATAAAATTTCCTATTTTTGAGAATTCTTTAACTATTTTTAAAAATCCTAAAATACTAAAACAATTGAAAAAGTGGTCTAAACGATGGAATTTTAGAATTTTAGGGGTGCACCACTCAATTTAGTCCCTAAATTTTATGGTATTGATCCTTGAATTTTTCTGCAATGTCTGACCAAGTTTCAGCTTAATCTGAGTTAGTCGCCAGAAAAATCACCTTTTTACCCTTTTGTAGAAAAACACCTACCAGATGAAGGAATTTGTGAGAGCTCCTTTGGACAAAGTTGATCAGCATGATGAGTGCTATTTGGACACCAAAATTCAGCCTCAAACTCCAAAGTTGAACCAGTAGTGAAGTTTTCCACCTATAAGACTCACAATAAATACCTCAAAATAACAAGCAGAATTGCAAACCAGAATTTTGCACACAGAACGCAAAACAAAAAAAGGAAGATTAACACTCTAAATATGTTAAGAACGCCAGTGAATTGTCGGCAACGGCGCCAATTTGACACGTGGTCGCACACAGGTCAAAATACACCTAATTACTATAGTACGAGGTAAGCAACTAGGGTCGTTTCTCAAAGAATCACAAGGACAAATTAATCTATTTAGAGAGTATATAAGACGAGGGGCTTGTTAATGAAATAAAAAAAAATTAGAATGGAGAGTGAACAGAAATTGAAATTCCAATCCAAGAATTAAGAAGAACAATGACTACCCTATCACCAGATTTTTAAGAGAATACATCAACAAGCAATTCGGTAATTAACAATGAATTTGAATGAAACCTCAATTCGAACTCAGCATTCACATGAAAACCTTCATGCATTCGATTAACACATAATCACTTAAAGTTCAGAAAACTCTAGAACCTAATTGAATTGTGCCAATTTAATTTACTAATATCGTTAATCATAGTTTTCAAATCTGAAAATTCAATTCATGTTCCTTAAAACCCTTAAAACTGAATTACATACATCAATCAAATAATACGTAATCAACCAGATGCATAATCATCAATCCAAATGAATAACTTCAATTCAAAAATATAATTAGCAAAAGGAGAAGAAAATAAGGAAGAGATGAAACTGAATTTGTTATTGAATTTATGCCAATGTGAGACCAATCCTCAAGAATGTTATTCCCTTTTAATCCTTGAATTAGATGGAAATCTAAGCCTCCATGAATGGAGGGAAACAATTCGTAAAGGGGAGAGAGAGAAGAGAAGAAAAGAAAAGAAAAGAAAAGAGCCAAAAAAAATTAAATTCAAAATTTAGTTCGTCACTTTCTTCCATTATTTCGGCTATGAAAATGGCCTCCTTTTGATTGGTGGCCTGAAGGACAATTGTAGCCTTAGATGTAAGCTTCAAAACACCACCAGAATGGGCTTAATCAGATGTCTGTGGACTGAGATATAGCCAAATACTGCACCTTGCTCATGATCCACGACTGCAGTATTCTGACTTTTTTCAGGCCCAGTTTCAGCTTCTTATCATCAGAATTTGTTTCTGAATTCTGCATAGGAATTGTACACCTTTCTCATAGCTTTCCTACAAATCAAGAATCACAATTAAAGGAGTTCTACAACTCAAGATATGGTCCAGAAACCAAAACAGTATTAGGATTTATCAAATACTGAAAAATTAAATAAAGCCAAAATAAAATTCAAACATCATAAAATGATCCAATTCAACCAATTAGGCACAAAAGAGGATTAATGAGCTAGGAATGAGAGGAAATAATGTTATAAAAATCCAATTGATCAGTAGCCTCCTTACTAATGTTGAAAGGTGCAATCGTAATTTGGCTAACTCTTCTATTTGTTCTAGGTGCAGGAAGGCTAATGAATCTCTTATGCATGTCTTCAGGGATTGTTGGTTTGCTAAGCAAATTTGAAATAGACTTGTTATCCCTAACTTTTAGTCATCTTATTTTAGTAAAGGGCTGTCTAGTTGGTTGGAATTTAACTTGACAAATAATAAATTGTTTCAATATACCTATTGGAACATTTTGTTTGGCATGGTTCTTTGGAATTTGTGGAAGAATCGAAATTGTGATATTTTTCAGAATTATCCATTGGATTCTAATTCTCTGTTCTATAAAATTAAGAGTGATTTTGATTTTTTTTTTTTTTCTGCACTATGGCTGGTCCAAAAAGAAGATTTCCTCTGTTGTTTTGACAAATCAGTGTTTTACTAGATGGATGCCCCTTTGCAATCCCAACTGAAGCTCAATGTAGATGGTGCTGCTTGCTGGCCTGCTGGTACAGCTAGTTGTGGAGGCCTCATTAGAGATAGTCATGGTTTGTTTGTGGCTGGCTTTCATAACACCTTAAATTTCTGCACTCCCTTGCTACCGAGTTGTGGAAAATATATTGGGGTCTCAAGCTTGTTATCTAATGCAAAATTAATTTGATTTGGGTGAAATGTGATTCTAAGGAGGCCATTTCTCTCATTGTCAATTTTTCTCATTGTAATCATCTGTTATTTTCTATTATTAGTGAGATTAGAGAATTAGCTAAGGGAATTAGGTTTATTCGATTTAGTCATGTTCTTAGAGAGGCCAATCAAAGTGCTTACTGGTTGCAAAAGTTGAGGATGATTTTGGGCAGCCTTTTGCTGTGTTTGATAAGGCTCCTCCTTCTCTTCTTCCTTTCCTTAGTTTGGATGCTACTGGATCATGGTATCCTAGGCTTGTAAGCTAACTATGTGTTGTTTTTTGGGTTGTCTAGCCTCGTTCATTAGCAAAAAAAAATACTATTAAAATATTAAATTTTATAATTTTTTATTACGTGTGATATTATATGAGTTAAAAAAAATCCTTATATCTATAACATTAATAAAATTGAAAGCAAATACTTTAGCATTTATTGATATGTTGAGACCCACCAAAACAAAATTGCTTAACCGTGCATCTCCACGAAAAATGATAAAAATTGCATATCATTAACACATGATGATTTTCGTCAAATCCTCTCTCTCCTACTTTTATTTACAAGAAAAGAACTTTTCACACTAGTATAAATCTAAAAATTATTATACTTAATATGAATTTTTCATTTATTTTACATTTGATGGTCAGTGAAGTAATAAATTATAATCTATTAAATATAAGTTAAATAAAAATTTCAAATCATGTATAAATTTTTATATTTACACCAATGCAAAAAGATCTTATCTCTTTATTTATATTATTTAATTTTCCAACAAAAAAATATGAAAAGAAATTTAAAAAGATTTTATCTTACGATTGTTTGTTGCATCATTTTTCTTCTTCTTCTTCTTTTAATTTAAAATACAAATACACAAATCAAATTTAAATTTTACGAAAAACTAGTGCACCAGCTATGTATTATATTGTAAAATCAAATTTAAAATATTTTAAAAATCTAAAATATATTTAATTATAATCATTTTCAATTGAAAGTTTATAATATAATATTTATTTTATAATTAGTTAAAAAAATATATATACAATGTATCATAAATAAAAAAATAATATTCTTCTATTTAAACATACTTCAAATATATGAACAAATAAGTTTTTGACATAACAACATTTAATATTAATTACGTCTTCGAGAAAGAATTCACTTAATTGATTTTTTTATAAAAGTGTTCTCACTTGCTTCCATTAAACTTTTTTTAGTATAATTTGATCATTTCATGTCCTAAATTTATAACTCATTTTAACCTCGTTGCAGTACAATTAAATTTGGTGATAAAATCAAACTACTCAAAAGTAATTAAATTCATTCTCTAACTTTATTAAATAATTGAATAAAAAATGTCTTCATTATTAATGTCATTTTCAATGCTATTAAACAAATTTATTTTAGCCAACAATATTATTACTTTCTCACATATAACAAATTATAATTGAGGTATTATTGTTGTCGTCCTGATGAACTAACATATCTAAATAATAAATAACCTTCAACAACACAAACAGTGATAATATTCAACTAATGACAAAAAAAATTATAAACAAAATAATTTAAAATAAATTTATTTACATGTTGTTGTACTTGCATACTCTTTTGCTATATTTGTTTGTCACCGTATAATTTAAGCATTGTAATTCATTATTGTTGCTCAAAAGCATTTATTATGTAATTAACCTATTTATTATCACATATTTGAGTTACCTTTTTTTTTTAATTAGACTTTATTTGGAACTTAAATTTTAGGGAGAGAAGGGAAGGAAAAATTTATTTAATTATAATCATTGTTTAAGAGTATACGTGAGAGGAAGGATTTCATAAACTTTACAAAATTCTTTTAACATTGTGTTTTTAAGTTTTTTCAATTTAAAAAAAAATTATTAGTTCTCATTTTTCTTTTTTCTCTTTTTTTATCTTTGAAACTCTTTTCTTCAAGTATATTTTATTTGTTTATCTTCAAGCATTAGATATTTTATTTCTTCATATAATTCTATCATTTGAATAAATAAAAATAATAATTTGACTCATTTTTAAAAAATATTTATTTATTGACAACTTTAATAATTACTATGTACTGCAACAATTTTTTTAATATTATTTAATGTTATTTAACTGTGAATACTAAAATTTTAATTTAAAAAATTAAATTTTAATATTACAAAAGGAAAATAGAAACAAAAGATTTTAAGAAAAAAATAAAAATTTATCTTAATAAAATAGAAAAAATTTAGAATTATTTTTTAAAAAAAATAGAATATAGCAAATAATCAAATTCTTAAATCAATGTTATTTTGTATATAGAAAGGAAATTTTTTTAATTTTTAGCATTTTATGAAAATCTTAACAATAAATGGGGAAAGAAACCATGAGAAAGGAGTTCAAGAATTTTCGGAGGAGGAGATTTTTAAGAAAAATATAGAAAAAAGAGGGCCAGTGGAGAGGAGGAAAAATAAGAGGCAAACAAAAATTTCAGGAACATCAAGTAAGTTTTATCATGTATTTTATATATTTTTTCTTCTTTATGCGTATTTATATTTTGAATAAACATTTCATATATCAAATCAATCTCAAATGGCAAAAAAAAAAAAAAGTTTTAAACCACTACTTCAAACCTCTAAGTCTCACCACTTCTCCACCTATTCTTCCATCCATGATCATTCACAAACACAAAACTCACTATAGAAGTTCCTTCTCTACCATTCCTCCTTTCTCTTTTTTTTCTCACACTAACCGCCATCACCTAAAATCATGGCCTCTATTAACCTTACCTCCACCCTTTCATAACCTCTTTTTTTTTTCTTGAAAAAAGCACACCCCTAACCCTAAAGTCCTTTCCTTTCAAATCTAAAAAATTTTAAATTTTGGACCATTTTACCCTTTTTTATTTTTTATTATTTTTTGTCCAAATTTTTTATTTTTTTATTATTATTTAACTCAACATACAATTTTTTATTTTAGTTTTATTTATTTATTTATCCATTATTATTATTATTATTATTATTAGCAATATTATTATTTAGTATTATGATAATTATTAATTTGTTTAATGAATGAGTTCTTATTATTTGTTTTTATTTTCTGTTTTTTTGTGTTAGCCTATTTTAAATAAAAGTTTTGATTTTAATTTATTTGTTTATTTTAATTCTCTTGATACTATTTACTTTATAATTATATATTAGAGTTATTTTTTTAATTTATCTCATTTTAACATTAACAATAAATTCTTCCCATTTTTTTTATATTCTATTATTTATATCTTAATTATCATGTTGAATATTTATTTTTTAAGATTGTTATCTTTTATTTTATTTATTGTATATTTGTAGAATATTGATATGATTTAATTTTATATTTATGATTACTTTCTCTTATATTATGAATAGTAAATTACATATTTTTGTATAATCAATTAGTAAATAATAATATAATTGCATCAATTTATAATACTAACATATAATTTTTTTATTGTCATGTATTATAAATTGATAAAGATTATGTGTATCTGTAACATCCTTATTTTTAATTAACATAATAATAGTAAAAAAAATCATCAAAATCAGGGGGATCCTGAATAACAAAGGTTTAAATCAAAAAAATTTAATAATAAAATATTAGTCTTTAAAACTAGTAAATAAACATCAAATATTGGAGTCATAATTTGCTTCATAATGTACAACATATATTTGTATTTCAAATACACATAAAGTTATCAAAATACATTAAGACCATTCATTTATATTTACAAGTACTCAAAATAATAATAGTTCTAATGAGCAGCCTAACAACCATTTAATCAAGTGGCACTAGTCATTCCCGTGCCAATCTTCTATCATCGCTAGGTCTTTAGCAGTCAACTCGTCATCCGAGCCAAAATACTAATCGCCCGGGTCTGTAGTGACCTGAACACATGTAATATGCTCAATCGTCCATCGTGATGGTACTCTAGACTGATCATGGTCATGGTACGTAACAAGATACGTTACTGCTGCAGGGATTCTCTCAACACCAAAAAAGATATAAATACAAAGAGTGTGATAGATTCTATGTACAAACAAATCAAAAGGGATACTAAAGGCTAATTCTAACTCCATCATCACTGCCTCACTAGGTATGTCAGTATCATGTACAAGGATTCTAAAAGAGGCAAGTCTCTGATACTCGCCAAAAACATCATTTACTATATTTACTTCTGAACTATTTACTATTCTAATTCCCTCTCTGGGTTACGTAAGGATGAGTCTCTACATTCATTCCAAGCATACATACACAAAGAATTCAATAATACAAGTCAACATCCAACATGCATCATAAAATCGATTCAGTTATACATTCAACTTATGTTTATCTCTTTTTTCTTTCAATACTCATTTCATACTCAGTTCCATTCTCAATTTCCACTGCCCCTGGGATCCCTTGAGGTCTTTCTTAGCATAGAAAGTTGCTGGATAGTCGCAGTTACATGGATACAACGTGTGCCGACCCGACTCCTTTTAGCAAAAATGTGATCAGGAGTATAGGTCAGGAAACGAGTGTAAGGCCTGTGGTACTCCTACTCTCATTTATAGTGCACAACTCAAGAGGAGCATCCACCACCCTCATTTCCCTAAGACTTTTCAGTCTTCTCCATCTTTCACACTCCCAATGTACCTCTGAACTATCTATACTTGTCCTTTTCGTATTCATTCTGATTTCCTTTCTTTTTCTCTTTTATATCTCATCTTTCTACGTCTCTTTCTATTTCATTATATATTACTTTCTCATTGCCGAGGGTTATTCCTCTCGGGCTCAATACATCATACACATGTTCAAATTCAAATATATCATACTCATCATATATCATTTTCAAACATCACAGAGCATATTTTAAACACAACAATCACATATTATCAATCAAAACATACTCATTTAAAGCATTTTCATCCATACATAGAATAGTTCCTAGCAATGAAATAGAGCTCTCCTTACCTTGAGATAAAGTTTTGAAAGAGGTTTTATGAAGGGTTCTGAGTAAAAGGATTAAGATCTTCCTAAATATCACAAAAGAGAACATTTTGAGAAAGGAGAAACTTAGAAAACACTCAAAAAGAGAAAACAAAGTTCCAAGAACTTACTTGGAGTTTATTGATGAAGTTTCCAAGCTTGGATTTGTAAGAAAGTTGAGGTTTTAGAGAGATTTTATAAGAAGAGAAGGTTAGAGGTCGAGAGAACAAGGGAGAGCTCAAAACTTGGATTGTAATCCAAGTTTTCTAACTTGGAAACCCTTAAATATCCCTAGACTTGTGACATTCTCGTTGTAGCGAGCCAGTTCTCGCTACAGCGAGACTTTCTCTCACTACAGCAAAAAAATCAGACAAAAATTACTCTTTGTTGTTTGTCATTCTAGCTATAGCGAGAGCTCCTCGCTACAGGCAGAGCATTCTCGTTACAGCGAGAAGATCCTAGTTACAGCGAGAGAGCATCAGAATGCTTAATTTTGATGTTGATTTCTCGCTACAGCGAGACACATCTCTCGACAACGAAAAATCCTGCAACTTACACATATAAAACTCTCCTAATTTCAATTAACATGCATTAATAACTCACATCAAGTACAAAATTAATAATTAATAAAGTAGGGATGTTATAGTATCTATGTTACCAAGACTTTATGCAATATTAATTTATCATATATTATCTTTAATTAATTAATTAACCACCTTAATAATAAATCAAGATATATTTTCCTTCTAATTATTAACTTACGAATAAATCAATTAATTTAATCTAAATTGATTTATTAACGAAACAATTTATAATGCTAACATGTAGTGGCTCTACCTTTATGCGTTATAAATTGTCAAAAACCTATGTGTACCAATATTACCTTAAGTTTTATATGATATAAATCTATCAAATGAAATTTTTAATCTTTTTATTAAATAAGTATCTTCTTTAATCGATTTAAATAAATTTATTTCTTTTATTAAAATAAAATTAATTTTATATTTTAAAATTTCTTAAGTCATACTTGTAATTTTGATAAATTAAATAATTAAACATTTCTTTACTTATTTATACAAATTTTTACAAATTGATGTATAATTTATATTGTCTTCGATTATTCAATAAATTATAAGAATTTATGTATAGCTTATATTATCTTAAATTCTCTTTCAACGTTAATTATAATTTAAAAATATAAATTCAAATATTTCTTATACAAATAAAACATATTTTAATAATTTGCAATATGGTTGTGTGATCTTCTTTCATCTTCCGTATTATTTCTCGTAGGATACGTGTATAACCGCATTATCTTATATCTTAAATATTATTTTATAAATTAATCTCAAAATAAATTTTTTTTACTAAACTTAATTTTAATCAACCAACTTCGTAATTTTTAGATAAAACTATGTGACTTTGAGTTTTTCATTGTACCTGGCATACATGGAGTAGGAACCGTACTTGTCAAATTAAAATAATTTTTAAAATAATTTTTTTTTTAAGATACTAAGTTAACATCTAAATAAATAATTTGTTTCTCTTCTTCTAAAATAAAAATAATTAATGTTTAAGAATTAAATAAATATTTTTAAGATAAAAATAAATTTGCATAATTAATTTAAGATAACTGTTTTTATACGGATATTTGTAGGGTACTAATACCTTTCCTATGCATAAATAACTCACGAACTCAATTTTGATTTCAAAAATTATATTATTTTAAAAAAAATTAAAGTTTTTTTAAAATAAATTTTAATAGCAACTCCTCTTATTTCAAATATATTGTTCTTAAACACATTTTTGCCGTATCATTATGATTGTCCGGTTGCGACATTAACTTAGCATAAAATTGTGAAAATAAAAAATACTATAATAAATACTCTTAACTAGTATAGAAATATCATTAAGGAGAACAAAAGAAGAAAAAAGAAATCCTTCGAATAAATAACCACAAAACAAGAAAAAAATTCCTCGGACTAAATGACGGCAGCATGAGTATATACCCCTCGAAGGTTTATTCAGAAACACAATCATACACTAAACATAAAAAATGGAAACATGGCAACCTCTAGTGAATAACACCCTTTCAACATTATATACAGGCAAAGATTTATTCTCTTTCATCCTCGGGAACTACCAAATTCTCTTGCATCGTCAAATACCTAGTTTTGTTACAGAATCAATAACTTTTTAGAGAGTAGTTACTAACAATAAAATCAATGACAAAAATATTAATAACTTTTGTAATAATAATTGAAATGATACTCTTTTTTATTTATTTATTTATTTATTTATTTTTCTCTTCTTTCCACTTATCTTATTATAACCACATAGCAGATGTGGGGAAAAAAAATCCTTAATTCATTGAGAAACTACTTTGAAATATTGGTGTTCCTCTACGAGCAATTTGAAAAACAAAAGTGGCACACGTGTGAGAATATAATTCCCTTTTCAAGCATAAAATATAATAGAAAACAGTGGACCCCACCTATGCTACTATTTTTTTCATAGAAAAAATGATACCCTAAATATGCAACGTTCAAGGATTAAAGTATCATGTCACCCTAATTCGTTGACCTTATTACACTCTAAATGACACTTAACATGCAAGCTTAGCATGCCCGTTATAGTTCAAACGGTATTTAAGTAACACATGAATTAATGTGCGTGACATATGCAAAGTTCCAATCTCCGTGTCACTTATTTTAGCTTCGTGATTGACATGAAAAACACACAGTACCCCTATACTTGATCCTTATAAATCCCAGTCATAAGGTGTTAATAGAAATTTCTGCATAGTTGCATGGCACTAAAACCTAGCATATAAAATTTTTACGAGACAAAATATTTGCATGAAACTAATATGTTAAGGTTGTTCCATGCAAAATTCGTTAGTCCTAAGTTACTACCACATGCACCAAAACTTCTCACGTTCCAACTTTTGTTCCCTCCTCCTCCCAAATGTTATTCCCTTCTCTTTGAAACCTCTCTTCACTTTTATGCCATTTCTTCATACCGTTGTGACTCTCTTCTTTCCACGTTGCTCCTTGCTCTGAAATCTTCATCTTCTGTTTCCTGCTGCAGGGTCATTCATGCCCAAGTGATCAAATCACTGGATTTCAGAGATGGGTTCATTGGTGATCAGTTGGTTTCATGCTACCTTAACATGGGTTCCACCCCAGATGCACAGAATTTGTTTGATGAAATGCCATACAAGGATTTTGTCTCTTGGAACTCTTTGGTTTCTGGGTTTTCGAAAAAGGGAGATCTTGGTAATTGCATGAGTTTGTTTTCTGCGATGAAATATGAAATGGCATTGAGATTGAATGAGCTTTCGCTCATATCTGTTATCTCAGCTTGTGCTTATGCGAGAGCTCGGGATGAAGGTTGGTATCTCCATTGTTGTGCAGTGAAATTGGGTATGGAGTTGGCGGTGAAGGTTGTTAATGCTCTCATTAATATGTATGGAAAGTTTGGTTGTGTTGAGTCTGCTTTCAAGCTGTTTTGGGCTATGCCAGAGCAGAACGTGGTGTCATGGAATTCAATGGTGGCTGTTTGGACACACAATGGAATCCCTCGTGAAGCTTTTAATTATTTTAATATGATGAAGGTGAATGGGCTTTTTCCTGATGAAGCCACAATGGTGAGCTTGCTTCAAGCCTGTGAAATTTTTCCTTTAGGAAGATTGGTAGAGGCCATACATGGTGCAATCTTTTCCTGTGGTCTAAATGAAAATATAACAATTGCAACCACCCTTTTGAACTTGTACTCAAAGTTAGGGAGATTGAATGTTTCTCATAAAGTCTTTGAAGAGATAAACAATCCTGATAAAGTGGCATTGACAGCAATGCTTGCAGGGTATGCCATGCATGGGTGTGGGAAAGAAGCAATAGAGTTCTTTGAAAGGTCTGTAAAGGAAGGTATGGAGCCTGACCATGTTACTTTTACTCATTTGTTAAGTGCTTGCAGCCATTCAGGGCTTGTCAAGGAAGGGAAGCACTACTTTCAAATCATGTCTGATGTTTACAGAGTTCAGCCCCGAATGGATCACTATTCATGTATGGTTGATCTTCTTGGCCGCTGCGGTCTGCTCAATGATGCTCATGAGATGATAAAAAACATGCCATTAGAGCCAAATTCTGGTGTTTGGGGTGCCCTTCTTGGTGCTTGTAGGGTTTATCGTAACATTAATCTTGGGAAGGAGGCTGCAGAGAATTTGATTGCATTAGATCCTTCAGACCCAAGAAACTATATCATGCTTTCCAACATATATTCTGCTGCTGGTCTGTGGAGTGATGCAGCGAAAATGAGGGCTTTAATGAAGACTAAAGTTCTTACAAGAAACCCTGGATGCAGTTTTATTGAGCATGAGAATAAAATTCACCGTTTTGTGGTAGATGATTATTCTCACCCTGATTCAGATAAAATACACAAAAAACTGGAAGAGCTTATGAGAAAAATTCAAGAGGTTGGCTTTGTGTCTGAAACTGAACCCATTCTCCACGATGTTGATGAAGAGGTGAAAACAGATATGATCAATAAGCACAGTGAGAAGATAGCTCTTGCTTATGGACTTTTGGTTAGTAGGGCTGATGTGCCATTAGTTATAGTAAAAAATCTCAGAATATGCCGTGATTGCCACAACATTGCAAAATTTACCTCGCTGGTAGAGAAGCGTACTATCATTATCAGAGATTCAAAGCGATTTCACCACTTTTCAGATGGATTATGTTCTTGTGGTGATTATTGGTAGTGACCTACCTCTGTTGGAGTTTGCCATTGCAGAAATGGCTTTGTCAATTGCCATTGACCATAACTTGTAAGAGACAATGCAATGATAAACATGATAACATTATTGAGCATAATTCCATCTGCATATTCATATTCGGTTATTCCTTCTGACCTAAACGAGTCAACTTTCGTAAGCTACTTGCCCAATACTACATGGGAAACCAACTTGAGAGCTTTTGAATAAAGGACCCATCTGATGAGTGCCCCAAGAGAAATTGGTTATTGATTCAATAAATAAAAAGTTTATATTAGAAATGTAGTGGGAGTGTGTTGGATTTGGGCTTGAAGCCTAACTCAACCACAAAATCTAGCTTGTAAGGTGAAATTACTTTTAACTTTTACAAACTTTAGGTTAGTCATATCTATCAACATTGTATTAGAACCCATCGTAGATCCTATTTTGGGTCACCCTTAACTGAAAAAATAATCTAACTAGCCCCACAATTTTTTCCAGTGCAATTAATTTGGTCCTATGGATTTTCAAGTGCAACTTACCTGGTCTCACAGAGTGTTACCTACTTGGTCCTATGTCTTATCTAGTGCTATATTAAAAAAAAAATTAGTCCCTCAATTTTCACGTTCTAGATATCCAATCTTGAATGTGAGGGGATGTATTAAAGTCCCAAATCAACCATAAATATGACTAAATAAGAGCTTATAAAAGATAAAGCAATACTCATTTTACAAGCTAACTTTTGAGGTTGAGTTAGGCTTAAAAGCCTAAATTCAACACCCACAAACTTTCTACTTTTGATTTTTGACAATGCCCTAAGGGCACTTGTTAGCATTCTCCTTAGACCAAATTCATTTTCTAATTGGTAAATTAAAAATTAAAAAGAGTTGGACTAATCACCATTTCCCTTTAGTTCTTTTATTTCTCTTTGACTATTTTTGGCCTTCTAATACATCGTTATAAACTTATAATTTCAAATCTTTATTTAGTTTCAACATTTTTTAGAGAAAGCCATGAAAGAGGAAGTAGTGAAATGTCAACATGTTGTGAGTCGTCATTTGTTGACAATTTATGAGCACCAACTTGGTGAGGAATTTGAAGCCTTTTTTTTGTTTGGAAGATGGCATACAAAATTAAATTTTCTTCCCTATTTAGAAATCCTTATAATGTACGGCAGAAGCTGATTTACATGGTTTTCAGACATCATAGACGTGAGACAAAGATTCTGGCATCATGGTGAAGCATTAATGTATGAAAATAGGTATGTTCATTTCTTTATTTTAAGTTTTGTGCTTTTGTATTTCTGGTTTTCTTTTTTTGCCTGTTCACTTCATCTTCTCTTTTTCTCCTAAGAAATGAAATTCTTGTTGTTGCAAAACACATGTAGATGGAATTGCTCTAACTTCTAAATAGTGTAAATGATAAATGATGTATTTCTTTCAATGATTACAAAAAGTTTAGTAGTTACTGTAACCACAAAGTTAATAAACAGAGAAAAAGTTAAGAAAAGTGGAAAAGCCAGTTATACACCACCATAGTAACTAGAGTAAATTGATGAAGCATTAGTGTCAGATATATTAGTTAAAATGATAAACCATATTCCCCATAAAGATAGGACTACTAGACAGATTTAATAGGAACTAATAAAATATCCCATATTGGTTAAAAATAAAATCAGAATACTCCTTATAAGGGCTTATGTAATCCTTTTCCTATGAGCTAGTTTTTAGGAGTGAGTTAAACCTAAGTTTCCTAATATAGTATTAAGGCCTATTCAATTCTATTGGGCCACTGTAGATGTCTAATCCTTCAAACTTCACACACCAGATGTCTAGCTCTAAGTGTGAATGGAGTGTGCTAAGATGTCCCATATTAGCTAGGAATAGAGGCAGGATACTCCTTATAAGGGTTTGTATAGTTCCTTTATTTACAAAATCTCCTTTATTTAGGATTTGTTTTCTTTTAATTGATAAGATCATCATTTAGGATTTTGTTTTATTTTATTAGATACAATCATATTGTTATCATGATTTAGGATTTATTTCTTTTTTAATTGCTACAAAAACGTATCAATTAGATTTCTCGCCATTGAATTATCAGTCTACAAAAAGACTGACAATATTCAATAAAGGACATGCAAATATATTCAGAATTAATTAAAGGCTCTATCAAGGATAAGTCTATTCTCTAAAGGGTTCTTTCACATCTAGGCCTGTTACTAGGTCCTATGCAAAGGTTTATAACACATTATTTGTTGCAATATGCATACCTAGAATATCTTTTATAGATGCTTCTGTTTCAGCTAATTTCCTACTGCTAATTTGCTAATTATACTGCTGACATACATTCATCTCAGATGCATGGTTGAGTATCCTCATCTTTTATTATTCCAAAAGTTATCTTTGCTCTTTTTATGATCAGGACATTTAGACATAAATTGTGAAGTTTCATATGAAAATGAAATAGACACAAAGACACCATTCCAAAATTTATGGGACCTTATTTATGTTTTCTGTATCTCTTCAGTCTTCATCTGACCTTGTCATGTAAAAATATACCATGAGAGGATTCATGCCCATGTTATGTGTTTCAGAATACTTACTAATTAAGAGGGTCCGTAAACTTGTGAAGCACACACTTGAGAATCCGGACTTGTTTCAGGACTTGGAGAGTAAACTCCGCAGGTAAGGCTGCTGGTCTCTGGGGGAATGATTGTCTTCCTCTATGTGACCTCTTTACACTATTTCTTGGTTCTAATAAGACAAAAAGATGCTGCTCCCTAGTTCCTACTTCTGAATACATCTTACTTTCTAAAGTTATAGACTGCTCTGGTCATTGGGCTCCTTGTATGACAGCCCTATAGCTACTGTGTGTACTGAATGCATTGGCTAAAAATAGGAAAAGGAACAGTTATTATAGGATCCTGGGACAAAGGCCTTTCATGAGAATGTGTAAGGGAGAGATAGGCTTTATGCTAAAAAAGTGTGTCCTATTGGATTACATGAACATAGTGCAGACTAAAGCAGGAGGAGCAAGGCCTACCAAGCCAATAAGCGCACTGGATTCCTGCTTACCTGGGGCACTCCTCTAGCATCCTCTCTCAAAGGAAATACATATTAGACCTTCTCAATGAGACTAGAATGAGTGGATGTAAACCAGCTGAAACTCCAAATGAGCCTAATTACAAGCTTGGAAATAACCAGGAAAGTGCACCGGTTGACACTTCCAAGTACCGAAAGTTAGTAGGAAGACTAATTTATCTATCTCAAACTCGTCCTAACATTGCATTTGCTGTGAGTTTTGTCAGTCAATTTATGCACTCTCCTTGTAAAGAAAACTTCAACGTTGTCTACAGTATTCTTAGATACTTGAAAAATGCTCCTGGTAGAGGGCTATTTTTTAAGAAGACTGAACAGCAAACAATTGAGACCTACACTGATGCTGACTGGGTTGGCTAAGTTATAGACAGAAAGTCAAAAAACAAAGTGTAGTTGCAAGGAGTAGTCTTGAAGCCGAATAAAGAGCCATGACACAAGGAGTGTGTGAAATTGTAGTTGAAAAGAGTCCTTGAAGAATTGCAGCTTTCTATGACTCTCTCTATTAAACTCTATTGTGATAACGAGGCTGCCATAAGTATATCTCAAAACTCTGTCTAGCACGACTGGACCAAGCATGTGGAAATTGATAGATGCTTATAAAAGAGAAAGTTGAAGAAGGAATTATTTGCATGCCATTTGTTCCAACCTCACAACAGTTGGCAGACAGTCCTACTAAAGGGCTGTTTAGACCAAACTTTGAGTTTCTTGTAAGCAAGTTGGGGGCATGTTAAAAATATATAGCACCAACTTCAAGGGGGTGTTGAGATTGTGTAAATATTTTGTTGTTTGAAAGTTAGGATAGAATAAAATCATGTCTGATTGTGTCCCTGATTCTAACTTGATCTTTCCCTTGCTTTCACTTATTTAATTTATTTTGTAATTTGTTTGGGGGAGAGAATCTCTCTAATTGATTCTCCCTCTGCCTATTTATTCTCTCTGTAATTTTTCAATTGAATGATGAAGAAAGAAATTATTTTCTTCTCCTAAACTGAAGAAATGGTTGTATACAATGTCTTACATCTTTCCCTGACTTTCAAAATGAAAATGAAAAGAGAGAGAAAATAAAACAAATACAAGTTTGTGCTGCATAACTGAAACCTTCACCACCAAGCCTTTTCAAACAAAAACACAAGAACCCCCGAGAGTGACCAATCAATCCAATGAATATTATGGCAGAACCTAGTTTGGGAAGAAATGTGACGAAGTTGGAGTACGGTGGAGTTGCAAAAGAATGTGGTAGGAATGAAGGATTGGTTCAGTCAAAAGGGTATTTTGTGATGGAAAGGGAAGGCAACTTAAGAGAGTGAAGAGAAGACAAAATCGCTGCTTTCCTTTCCAGTGAGAAAGCTGAAGGACTTTCATGTTTGATACCACTTACATTTTCAAAATAATTACTTTTTTTCTCAGGATCACTCAGGAATCTGTTTGAAAAAACTAATAATTTCTTCAAAATAATATAATTCAAACATCCAAGAGGCGTTGGAGGATCCAAGCTTTTATGGAAGAAGAAAGAATGGCAAAGGAAATGGATTCAAGGGACTAAATTCTAGCAACTTGGAACTTAGAGAATCAGAATTGCAGAACAAAATTAGAACTCTTTGCAAAACCGAATGTAAAATGACAAGAAAAATGGAAAATATAGCTAGGAATTGCGCCCACATTGTTCTTTGAAATAAGCACGCTTCCTAGTCTTAAGTGAGCCTTATTGCATCTAGATTCTAGATTCTTGGCATTCACCTTAAAAGATGAAGTTTAGGTCAGTGTTTTGAGTTGTGTTATATGTAAGTGAAGTGCTGAAATGGTATTTACAGAAAATTTCCTAGTTTGTAGCTCCAGGTTAGTTAGAACCAAACCATGTCATTAGAAATCAACCAATTATATTTATCCCTTAATAACTGCATCCATTCCCCCATGACCCTTGTTACAGGTTACAGCTGCTGCCCTGCAAATCTGCTCATCATAAGCATGTCCTCCAATCAAAATTCATGCAAGTGAATTTTTACATGGTAAGGTGTTTAGCTATGGTGACTTGTCTCTTGCATGCAACACATTCTTGTCTCTTGATGCAGTGATAGACATCTAAATGAGTAGCAGCAACACTTTGATGCTTCGAATGATTATTTTCTGTTCCTTTAAATCTGAATGCATTTCCTTTTGCACCTTGGTCCCTGAAACCTTGCCAGTGTTTTCCCTATGGGACCAAAATCTGTTTACAACGGATCCGACCTCAGTTGGACCAAAATTTCTTCCTAGTTAGCTAATTGTCTTCTATGAAAATTGGTATTATTAGCCAATTTATTGGTTTTGAGGCTTAATTTTGGCCTGCTACTACAAATGAGAATATCTGCTAGAAATGATTTGCTGACGGCATAGAAGAGTTCCAAAATGACAGAAAGAGGATATATAGTTATCCTCTGTAGGGAAATTCCTTTCTTTTCTTGTTTGAAAATTTTGGAGCAGAGGGGCAAAAGGAAATAAAGAGGATTTATGTATGGTTCATTAGTGTGCTTTGGCTTGCCTTGGCACTTACGGTCTCCTTAATTTGTTGGGTTTGTCCTTGTATTTATTTTCTTTTGTTGGCCAGGGTTGTTTCTTTTATCATTTTACAGTGTGAAACTACATTTATCTGCTTATGGAGCATCTTTGTGATCTTATTATTAGTTGGCCCTTATATTAAGAATTATTACAATTTTAGTGACTATGTGGCTGAAGGTTCTGAATACTGACTGTTAATCATCACCAAAGCATTATAATGTCAAGCAGATGGTAATAACTAAATAATCAAGAAGCTAACTTGAATTGAATGGGCATTGCTGCACTAAGGTGCCAAAGAAGCGCTCGATGGAAAGTTCCTGGGCAGAGCAGTTTGTGCACCAGTCCAATAAAAAATTAATCAGTTTCACATTTTTGGATTTTTGTATACACGTCCAGCTTGATTGTACATGGTATATTAGTACTTAGAATGGACAAACAGTGAGGAAAGGAAGTGTGGAAATTAAGAGTACCCTTCTCATCGATTTTGTCTTGGTGAGATTGTGCTCAGTGCTTACCAAAAAATCTTTATTTCAATAATCAAATACACATTCAAACCAAGTAAAACTACTAAAACTACTGTGTGTGTAACGTTCTCTTTCTTAGTATTTAATTTAGTTGCATTGTTAAGACTTAAACTTGAGAGTACAGTCATTTAATATCGTTTAAGTTATTTTTATTTAAATTATTTATTTTCTCTTTTATAACCATATTAATAACAAGAGTATTTTACATTAAAAAATTTTAAATAAAAAGTGATAATAAATATTCTCAAATTTAATTAGTACTGAAAACATAATTAGAAATTGAATCTTCACTTTCTATTTTTTACTAACTGTCTAAAGACACTGTTTTTCCATTGAAAATCATGCTGCTATTTATTTCAAATATGTCTAATCATTTGGTTTCTTTTGTTTTCCATCCTGATAAAGAATAATGCAGTGTCGGCTCAATAATTCTTTTGTTTGCTTTTTGGTACACGCATATTTCGGTTCAATGTTTTTTTAATTTTGTTCGTTATCATTATTATACTTACTTTATATTTTGTACATGATTTGATTGTTTATGTAGTTGTACAGGTTTTGAGGCATGCTGAAAGCATGTTAATGTAATTTCGTATAGTTTTCTTTTCTAATTTGAAGCTGTTAAAAATCATTATTCGTATCTACAGGTTGCTAATTTTGAGAAATCAGATATATCCTATATTCTATTACGATTTCTAAGAAGTATTGCTATTGAACAATTATTATAACAATAGGCAAATATTTTAAATTTGAAATGGTTATTGTTGATTTTGTTTTTAGTTAGGGTTTAGGTTCCTAGATTAGGTTTTGTACCTCTAGGTTATGGGTTTTTTTTTATTCCCATAGTTGATGTTATGTTAGAATACTAAAATCAATTTTATCTGTTTCTTAACTTGGTTTATTGAAAAAGTAACAACACATGAATAATTGATTGTTGTAAGCATAAATATTAATCGGAAAAAGTAAGCCTTTCAATATATTTTTCACTTTTTTTATAAAGAAAATTGATTGGAGAGAAGAACATTGTTATTGGATTAAAGTTACGTCAAGACGAAATATATTTTTAATGAGTTTTATTAAGTTTAACCCTTAAAACTGAGTTTAAGTATTTACAAATAGAAATTTTTATTAAAAAAAGTATACAGTTATTATATTAAAATTATAAAAATATAATAAATATCTTTTTTCTAATAAAATTTTATTATTATTAGTTATTTATCTTATTAACAAAAATTTATTTTTAATTATTAACTAAGTTTATCATTCTTCAAAAGATTTTCAACATCTTTTATTTAGTCTTTTTTTTTTTAACATCTTTTATTTAGTCTTTTTTTTTCTACATCAATTTTCAATAGAATATTTTCCAATAGTCTTTACCAAATGATCATTTTATAATTTTTGTTTTTAATTTATTTTTTTCAAATATCATAAGTTTGTATTTGATTGTTTAAATATTACAAGTTTCTCATTTCAGCTTCATAAATTATAATTATATTATTATTAAGCACTAATTTTAAGTCTTTCATCCTCTTGTCAATTTATATTCTTCCTCTTGTCAATTTATAACATTCAAATAAGGAAGTTTAGCTTTTATTTTTCTTCTCTTCCTTGTCCTTTTTTTTTATATAGATGTTTTTTTTTCTTTTTTCTTCAATCTCTTGATTAGAGATGGAAATAAGCTAGACTGCTACACTTTGCATAAATAGATCTGATCTGTCTAATAATTTTAAAGCCTAGGTGTGACTTATTACCTACCATAGATTTTTTATTAAGCTTAGTTTAACCTTTTTAAAAGTATAATTTAGCTTGTTAGTCTTTTTAATGATCTACTTTATATCAAGACATTCAATAAGTCGTTAAATTTCTTTATAAATAGACTATTAAACTATATAAATAGATATGTTTTTAAAAATCATTAGTCTTATATCTAAATAAATTATTAAAAAAAAGATATAATATAAACAAGTGCGTAAAATTGTAAGAAGATATGAATAAGATGAAACAAATTTGTAATAGATGTAATTAAGACAACACAATTTAAATTAGTGTTATGTATATAGGATATGCAAAAAAACTCCAACAAGCAAAATTTTCTCTTATAGACTATGTACTATTACATAGAGACATTTTTCAATTTTAATCAAAAGATTGAAATTTTTAATTTAAGATTTTATTATCTTAAAATTTAATTAATTTAATATATTATTATATTATAATTTTTATATAAAATTATTTAATATATTATTATAAATTTTAAATAAGTCTAATAGACTTTTTCTTAAGTTTAAGTCTAGTCTATTTAATTAATGAAACTTTTTAAAAAGTTTAAATTAAGCTTATTAATTAAATAGATTAGACTGGAATAGGCTTTAAATAAATTAGATTGTAGATTCTTGTTCAACAGTCTGACCTATTTTAAATCCTAAACTCTATTTTTATCTCTACTCTTGATAATAAGATTGATAATAATAGTGTAAACTAATCTAATTCTCAATCTGAACAATTTAGAATATTGATGAAATAAAGAAAAAATTGTCACATTAATCAAGAATTGGCCCAAAATCAGCAAATGTTGGGTATATAATAGTGCTACTATACCTAAACTAATTTTTGTTTAATAAAATATATAATTTCCTTGTTTTTCTAACGTTTTAAGGCTAAAGATAGAAAATGTATATGGGAATTGCTATTGTTTAATTATTTACTATAAATTATTCGTTTTATAAAACACGTAATATATTCTTCAAAAATTTGTTGACTCAAATTTTTATAATTTTATATTAATTTATTATTTACTATATTATATAATTTTAAAGTAAATATTTATTTAGTAATAATTTTTCCTTAATTCAATTAACAAATCAATTAATTTTAAAAAATCCATATAATTTACCTTCGCTCCATTTGCTCCCGTATTCTTTCTTCTGTTTAAAATTAGTACTAATGTTTCCCTTTCTTACTTATATTAGTATATTTGTTTGCTTTTCCATTTTTTTCTTTTTTTTAATTCATTAACTTACAAAAATATTTTAAATAAATCATTTTTATCAAAAGTATTAACATTATTAAAAAATTACTATTCAACTTTTTTTTAGTGAATTCTTGGAAAAATATAATATATCTAGTTGTTTTTTTTTTGTTACATTTTTTTTTCTTTTTTCTCTTCCTCCTTTTCTTCTTCTTTTTATCCTTAATTTGTGTCTTCACAACTCTCTTTTTTTTTATTTATTTAAACTTCTACAAAATATTCTCTTTTCTCTTTCTCTTTATCTCCCATTCGCATCTCAACAGCTAGTTTCCCCTCCCTTCAAATTTTGACAAAAATTTCACTTTTTTAATTGAGGTTATAGAAGAAAACAATGAGAGAGACAATGATGGTGGAATTTTTTTTTAGTGTAAATAAGACATTGGTGACCATTTTGATAGAGACAAAACCTCAAGATTATAGTGCATAACAATGACTATTTTGATTCACGCGCACTGTAGTTATTCACCACAAATTTTGCTAATCATCCCTCTTATTATTTTTAATCCTTCTTTTTCCCTTATTTCTCTTCATCTTTCACCTTTAATTCCACCTTATGGTATTTTTTGTTTTTAAAATGGACCTCCCTCTTACTCCTTTGTCCTAAAGTTTTAAGTTTTGGTTATTGTTTAACATATTATTTAGTAAAAAATTTCACAAGGCTATTTGAATATCATAATATCTTTTTCAATACAATTATGGTAGAAGAAGAAAAAAAAAGAAAAAGAAAAAGAAAAAAGAAGACTCTTGTCAAAGTTTTAAAATAGGAGAAATTTATGAAAGCGTAAATTAGAAGTAAGATGGGAAAAAAATGCATGAATTAGAAGATGGGAAAAAAAAGTATAAAGAGAAGACAAGAAAGCTATCAACAAAATTTATTAAAACATATTGTGTTTTTGTTAAAATTTATAAGAAAGAAATATATGAATAATAAATTTTTAACAAAGTTAACATTTAAAAAAAATTATTGAAAACACTTTCTTACGTTAAAGGACTACTCTAATATCATGTGTGTATAATAAATTCAATTTGTTCTTTATAAAATTATTATTTTTATTTAACTTTACATTTTTAAAAATTGTTGAACTTTATAAAAAAACAAAGCGGCGTGTGACAATGTTTAAGTTAGTCACATTACCATATTTAACAAAAATTAACACTTTTTAAAAATATAAAAAGAAATAAAAAATGTTGTACAAGAACTAAAATAAAAATTAAATATACTTTTAAAAACTAACAATATACTTAATTAAAAAATTATTTCACATTTTTTATTAATATTCTTAATACCGTGCTCAAATAATAAACATGATGGTTAGGGGGCCTAGTGACGGTGGCTGTAACTTTTAATTGCTGACACGAAATCATCATCATCATCATCCGGATAGGCTCCTCCTCAAGCAATCGGTGCTGGAATTTGAATTTAAGGTCACTCACATGCAGAGAGGGTCACTCACTTACAATGCGAATGTGAATGCCAGAGTTGGTGTGGGTCCCATCTATGCCTCATTTTTGCTAGTAAATGACATGAATGGACCAAATTTATGGTATGTTTTTTGTAGAATAAAGGTGGCATGTATGGTGGGGTGTATGGTGATGCGTGATGCATGATGCATGATGCATGGTCCATTCGCTTTTTGCTAAGCATTCATTGCTGCTTTATTTTACATGTTGTGTGGATTTGAATGGCATGAAGACTTGGCTCCTGGTTAATGCATATGAGAAGATATGAGGTACAGCAGCATGTGCCCCCCAAGTGGTAGTTGTGCTCTATTATTGTTTTCCCATTTGGGTATTCTACTCCTCATTTATCGTGGATCTAAAATCACAAAACAGTGAGAACTATTTACAAGTAATTTTCTCATTCCTAGACTCCATCAAAATAACAATGTTACTTTGCTCACGGTGAGATCATAAGCATCCAATCACACACTTGAAGTTACACAGCAAATCTTTTGTAATATATCCGTTAGGATACGGGTTTCCATTTTATAAACATTCAAACCATAAGAAGATATTTGCAACAAGACTACAAACCCATTCCTCAAGTGGTCCTCACCTTAAGACACAGTAATGAGATCTTTATCCAATTATTTGCCATTATCTAACAGGGAAGTTCACATGCAACACAGGAATAGTAATATTCAGAACTAACTTTACACATGAATTCCTTCCTTCAAACCCTTGTCCTGCCACGCACGTGCATGCAGATGCGTATGCGCCCCTCTCAAATGCGTCACATCTTTTTCTTTTTGTCCTTTTTCAACTTTACCACTAAAACATTATATTACATACATCAAACAACAAAGGGAAAAACATAACATGAAAAATCACGCTTTGGCTCATTAGAATCGTCTAACAAATCGGGTACTTATTTATGTCTCGGGTCACCCACAAAACTTAGCAAGTCTTCAACGGGTTTCCACACAAACAATCGTTGTTACTAAACGACGACGCTTCAAGGTGATCAAAGGGTGACCCGAGAGGAATGGATCCACATAAATGGTTGTGACTAAGATCCAAATGCCCAATATACTTAGCCGACGACAACGAACCGGGTACCCGACCCTTCAAATTGTTGTAAGACAAATCTAAAGCCATGAAATAAGACTTTGACCCGAAAACATCGGGTATGGCTCCTTCAAACCCGTTTCGACTTATGTTCAAAATACCCATTCCGGGGTTACTTAACAAAGTCGAAGGTATTAAACCTTTAAATAAGTTACTATCCAAATTCAAAGTAGAAAGAACCGGCATTCTTCCAAGCTCGTACGGAACCGAACCGGTTAACCGGTTCATGGACAAATCCAAATCCGCGAGCAGGTAAATTTTAGAAATAGAAACCGGTATTGAACCGGATAACTGGTTTCGACTCAGCAATGCTCGGCTCAGCATGCCGAGGTTCCCGAAATTCTCAGGAATCTCGCCGCTGAGTCGATTATTACTGAGGTCAAGGTGTTTGAGGGAACCGAGTTCCACAATTGACGCCGGAATTTTGCCGGAGATTGCATTGTCTGCAAGATTTAAGACGGTGAGGCGCTGCAATTTCCCGATGTCGGCGGGGATTTCGCCGGAGATTTTGTTCCCGATGAGGTCTAGAATGTGGAGAGAGGAGAGTGAGGTAATGCAGGAGGGAATCTCGCCAGAAATGTCTTTCCAATCGGCGACGACGAGACTTTTGAGGCTGTCGATGTGACAAATAGC
The DNA here is from genome assembly GCA_024086825.1 of Abrus pulchellus subsp. cantoniensis. Classification (NCBI taxonomy): domain Eukaryota; kingdom Viridiplantae; phylum Streptophyta; class Magnoliopsida; order Fabales; family Fabaceae; genus Abrus; species Abrus pulchellus. Next base: position 13,960,532 of record CM044053.1, on the reverse strand, counting down.
CGGCGCGATTTTTCCGGTCATGTAGCCGGAGCGACCCGATTTTTCGAAAATCGGGTCTTCTGACTCGCCGCGGAGGTTGATGTCGGTGACGCGGCCAGTGTTGGCGTCGCAGCTGACGCCGTACCAGTTGAGACAGCAGTTGGCGCTGGTCCATGAATTGAAGAGACCGAGGTAGGGTTCGTTCAGCGCCGCTTTGAAGGCTAGTAGCGCCGCCCTGTCCGACGGCGAGCAACCGTTCACGGCGGCGCAGAGGACCGTGAAAATGGCCGTTGCTATGAATAGGAACGAAGGCGAAGCCATTGTTTGTTTTTTTTTTTCTCTCCCTAGAGTGGAGAGAGAGAGAGAGGGAGTTGAGAGCATGTTAAGTGAAGTTTGAATGGTTTATATATACGTGTTAAGTGACCAAATTACCCCTTGTATGTTATTGTTATTACCGTCGGTGAACTGGTGTGGCTTCTTGTTGTTTGTGCCATTGCTGGTACGACATGCTGAGGATTAAGATTAATGGATGGCTCGTTTGGTTTAATATCCATTTGGGTTATATTTTTAGTGTTTTTATTATTTTTAAGTGATTTTGATCACTTTTTAAAATAATAAAACTATTTTAAATGAAAATTACTTAAATAAAACGCAGTAAATAAAAATAATTTGAAATATAAATTTGTAAACGGCTTTAAGAATTTGTAAACCTGATGTTATATCGTCACAAGAAAGCAAGTTTTACAAAATTACTTTCACAACATCAAATCATAAAATTTGTTCTTACGAGATCATCGTGTTCATTCTGTGCAAACAAACACAAGCTTTTTATAGAAATAGAGAAGGTGCTGTTTTCGAATGTTTATTTATTAATAGATGGAAATTTTTATATATTTCATTTGAAAATCAAGTCACGTAAAAATAAATTTTGTTTATACTTCTTGTAATTAGATTAAATATTACAGATCTTTGACAATTAATTAAATAAGAAGTGTTTGTGTTATTGTTCCAGAGAAATAAAAATTTCATAAGTTAGAATTTTTTTCTCAAAAGAAGGGTTTACCTTGATCAAGATTTGTTAATTATTTCTACTTAAAAAGTAATTTTTAGGGGTTGAATTTACTCTTTCTTCTCAAAAAATATTGCGTTAAAGTAATAGTATTTGATTTAGAGTTGAAGTAGAAACTTTTGAGTAAAAATTCACAATATAAGTTTGATAATAACATTTTAAGTGGTCAATAAGATTTTTGAAAAATTGTGGCCAAAGAAAACGTGAATTTTTGTCGAAACTAAGTATTATTTTGATAAGTTTCTTGTGAAAAATATGATTTAAAAAAAATAACTGACTTTTTAAGTTGAAATAAAAAGATACTTTTGAAGAGTTTTTATCACAATTATGACTCTTGAAATGTGATTTTTTAATCGAAAAGTGACATTTTAATAAAATTTTGGTGGATTCATGAATGAGTTTTTGCACATAAAATTGAAAGGTATAAAAATATCAAAGTTATCAAAAAAATATGTAAAAGAAATTGGTTAAAGTTATTCCTAAAATAAAATTAAAAAAAAATACAATGATTTTAAAGAAGATTGAAGATTTGTATAAAAAAATTGATAAGAGTGATTAACAAAAAAAGGAATACAATTCAAGTCTCAACACAACATAGCTGTGGCACATAAGACTCCTATTTTAGTTGTTTTGTTATTTTTATCATTATTTTTACTGATCTTTCTAGAATAAGGTGACATGTCCATATCAGCACAAGCCATTCTTTCTCTTTTGTACAGCATATAAATATGTAATCATTGACAATTGAATACACAGAAATTTATACCATTTTGTCTCTGTCAAATATTTTAGCTTTTTTCTGTTATGGTATCAGAGCCTTTAGGCTGCCATGACAGACACGCATACAACATCTTCTGATACGGAGGAAGAATCTCCTCCTCCTCCTCCATTTGTTGATCCAAGCCAAAATCCCTCCAGCCCTTTCTATATCCATCCCAATGAGAGCCCTTCTGCTGTCATTGTTTCCCCTCCTCTCACAGGATCCAACTACTAGTCATGGTCTCATTCTATACACATGGCTCTTATCCCCAAGAACAAAATGGGATTTCTTACTAATTCAATCCCTACTCCTGCATCCACAGACGCCCTTTACCCTTTGTGGGAACGTTGTAACACCCTTCTTATGTCATGGCTTCTCAACTCTCTTTCCCCCTCTATTGCTCAGAGTGTTATCTTCTTTGAGAAAGCCATTGACATCTGGACTGATCTTCGGGAGCGTTTTACTCAAGGTGACCTCCTGCGCGTTGCTGAGCTTCAGGAGGAGATTTACTCTCTTAAACAGGATTCCTTATTTGTTACTGATTACTACACTCGTCTCAAGACTCTTTGGGAGGAGCTTGACAATTTCTGTCCTTTGATCCCCTGTACTTGCTCTGCCAAGCAATACCACCAACAGGACTTTGTCATACAATTTCTAAAAGGGCTCGATGAAAGGTTTGCCATGGTATGATCCCAGATTCTGCTCCTGGACCCGTTACCTTCTGCCCCTCGTGTTTTCTCCATGGTCATTCAACATGAAAGACAACACTCTGCTGCATCCTCCTCTTCAGTCGACAACAATCCCTTTGTTAATGCTGCTGGTTCAAAGCGCAGGTCTTCATAGCAAGGAGGGGCAAACCACAACGCAAATGTGACCATTGTGGACGCCTCGGCCACACTGTCGATTCCTGCTTTCAACGCCCCGGTGCTCAGCCTACAAAATGTGGCCATTGTGATTGCCTTGGACACACGAAAGACGTTTGCTATGTCAAGTTTGGCTATCCTCCGGGTCATCATCTATACCCAGGACGGCCTCATCTTCCCAACAAACCCGCCTCTAGTGGCGGTCCTTCTGGTGGTAGCGCAGCCAACAACGCCGTTGCCACCCATGAAGCAGGAGCTGAAACTAGAACCCTAACTCATAGTAAAGCAAATCAGCACAACTCACAACATGGCAATGGGCTCAACATCACATAGGCCCAACTCCAGCATTTGATGACTTTGCTTCAACATACTACTAGATCTGGTGGTACAAGTCCGGATGAGACACCCATTAGAGCCAATCTTTCACAATCCAGCTCAAGTTCTTCTTCTAAGCCCTCTTTTGATTGTTCCTTTATTTTTTCTGTTTGCACCACCCACACACTCAACACACTTACTTCACACACCACCTCCTGGATATTGGACTCTGGAGCCACTGATCATATCACGTCCTCTATGCACTATTTTCACACATATTCTAAAATAAAACCTGTTAGGATTAATCTACCCAATGGGTCTGTTGTCAAAGCCCACATTTCTGGCACCGTTTATCTTTCTCCTAATTTTGCTATTCATGATGTTTTATATGTCCCTGATTTTAGCTTTAATCTTTTATCTATTTCTAAGTTAGTCTCAACACTTTCTTGTCAAATTCTTATCTCAAAATCTTCTTGTCTCATACAGGATGCAAACACATTGAGGACGATTGGTTTGGCTAGATTGAAGGAAGGTCTCTTTCACTTGGTAATTGGAAATGATAGGTCATCATCTACAAATACCGTTGCTACTAATTGTAATTCCAAACTTTGGCATTTTAAACTAGGACATTTATCTGGAAGCCATCTCAATGTGTTACATCAACAACAACCTTTTATTCCAAAAAGTTCTAATGAAATGTGTGATGTTTGTCATTTAGCAAAGCAAAGAAAATTACCTTATTCTCTTAGCACAAGCAAAAGCACTAAAATATTTGAATTAATTCACATGGATATTTGGAGACCATTTCCTAAAAGCACTATTCATGGCCATAAATACTTCTTAACTATAGTTTATGATTATAGTCGATATACTTGGGTCGTTTTGTTAAAATCTAAAGGAGAGGTTAAACTCCATATACAAAATTTCATTATTTTAGTAGAAAATCAATTTAAAACAAAGGTCAAGTGTCTTCGTTTAGACAATGGCCTTGAATTTTTCTCAAAGGATTTTTTCTCCTCAAAAGGGATAATTCATCAAACTAGTTGTGTCTATACACCCCAACAAAATGGAAGAGTTGAACGCAAGCATCAACATATTTTAAACGTTGCTAGAGCCCTCATGATTCAATCCAAATTACCAACAAATTTTTGGTGCTATGCCATTAAACATGCAATTTTTCTCATTAATCGGGTTCCCTCACCGATTATTTTCAATAAAACCCCTTTTGAACTCTTGTACAAACAACAACCAGATTTTTTCACACTAAAAGTTTTTGGTTGTTTATGCTTTGCTTCCACAAACATCACACATCACAAATTTGATGCTAGATCCCGAAAAGGAGTTTTCTTGGGTTTTCCCAATAGCACAAAAGGTTATATTGTTTTAGATGTTACTACAAGAGAGATTTTCACTTCCAGAAATGTTTTGTTCCATGAAACCATTTTTCCCTTTCACACCACATCTAATACACAAGATGAAGAATCTTGCGAATTTTCACCCACCACCCATGATTTGCTTGATACACCACCCTCACATATGTCTTCACCAACACCCAATGACATCATTTCTCCTTCTTCACCTTTACCTAATTCACCGCACAACCCCACCTCTGTTTTTCTTTTTAGTGAACCCTCCCCTACGACATCCATATCATCCTCTTCACTAACCAAATCCATCAACCAACCTCCCCCTCGCCGATCTAGTCGCACTGTTCATACACCGCCCTATCTTTCTGATTATCAGTATAACCTTCCTTCAATCAAGTCCGCTCAATTCTCCTCAACTTGCTCGTATCCCATCCAAGCTTGTGTCTCTTACAAACGCATCTCCCCTTCTCATAAACACTTCCTAATGGCACTCTCATCTGAACAAGAACCACCAAGTTTCCTTGAAGCTATTAATCATCAGTGTTGGCGCAATGCTATGAACAGTGAGATTGAAGCTTTGCGACTGAATCACACCTGGGATATCGTCGAAACACCTCCTTATGTGTGTCCCATTGGCTGCAAATGGGTATACAAAATCAAACGGCTTCCTGATGGTAGTGTTGAGCACTATAAAGCGCGTCTTGTGGCAAAAGGGTACTCTCAGATCGAAGGTATAGACTACTTCGAGACTTTCTCTCCAGTAGTCAAGATGACGACAATTCGTACAGTTCTTGCTTTTGCATCCATCAATCAATGGCATCTTCAGCAATTAGATGTTAGCAATGCATTCTTACATGGTGATCTTTCTGAAGACGTCTACGTGACAATTCCTCCTGGGTTAAATGGCTACAGTTCTTCCCAGAGCTGTAAACTACGCAAATCCTTATACGGGTTAAAGCAAGCTAGTCGCAAATGGTACGAGAAGCTCTCTCACTTGTTAATTTCCTGTGGTTACAAACATGCTCATTCTGATCATAGCTTATTTATCAAAGCCAATGGATCTGATATCACTGCTTTAATTATCTATGTTGATGACATTGACCTCACTGGTAACTGCATTAGCGAGATAGACAAAATCAAAGGCATTCTTCATTCTAATTTTCATGTTAAAGACTTAGGTCCTCTCAAATATTTTTTGGGTATTGAGGTTGCACACTCAACTCAAGGCATCTCTCTATGTCAGCGAAAATACTGCCTAGACCTTCTCAAGGATACTGGCATGCTTGGTTGCAAACCAGCTTCCACTCTAATGGACAGTTCCTTGCGTCTCCATGCTGATTCCTCTGATTTTCTTGCTGATCCTCTATCTTATAGATGCCTTGTTGGTAAGCTTATTTATCTCACAAGCACATGACCAGACATAGCATTTGTGACACAACTCAGTCAATTTATGTCACAACCCACCAAAGCTCATCAAGCAGCAGCTATGAGAGTACTTCGTTACCTCAAAGGGTGTCCCGGGAAAGGTATTTTCTTCCCTCGTACTTGTCCCAAACAGGTCATTGGTTTTAGTGATGCCGATTGGGCAACATGCATTGATTCAAGATGATCAATTACAGGATATTGCTTCTTCGTCAGTCACTCTCTCATATCTTGGAGAACCAAGAAGCAAACCACAGTATCGCGATCCTCTTCTGAGGTTGAATACAGAGCCCTTGCATCTGCCACTTGTGAGCTCCAATGGCTCATTTATCTTATGAGGGATCTACACATTCCTCCATCTCAACAATCCATTCTATTCTGTGACAACAATAGTGCTCTTCATATCGCTGCTAACCCAGTATTTCATGAACGCACAAAACATTTGGATATTGACTGTCACTTGGTACGTGAAAAGGCTCAGGATGGTCTAATGCTTCTTCGATCTGTCCCTGCCTCCAATCAGTTGGTAGACATCTTCACCAAGCCGCTATCTCCTAGACTCTTTCACACCAACCTTTCCAAGCTGTAGCTACTAGATGTCTTTGTACCTCCAGCTTGCAGGGGGCTAACAGAAAAGGAATACAATTCAAGTCTCAACACAACATAGCCGTGGCACACAAGACTCTTATTTTAGTTGTTTTGTTATTTTTATCATTGTTTTTACTGATCTTTCTAGAATAAGGTGACATGTCCATATCAGTACAGGAATATGTTTTTCTGTTATTTGATTCCTTCTTATACCTTCCTAGGTTTCAAGCCATTCTTTCTCTTTTGTACAACATATAAATATATAATCATTGACAATTGAATACACACAGAAATTTATACCATTTTATCTCTGTCAAATATTTCAGCTTTTTTCTGTTAGTGATTATTGACGGTTGTAGGTTCAAATATGAAACTTAAATTGTGAAAATTGTGTATAACAGTGACACATGCATAGTTTTTAAGTAGTTGTAGAAAGTTATTTTGTACTTATTTACGACTAAGTCTTCCATGATAGTTTTAGGTGTAAATTTCTTCAGTTAAATACTTGTACATTTTATTTCAATACTTTGTAAACATTTCATGCACAAGTTAAACCCAATGAAAAAAGATTGACCAGAATATTATCTTAATTGAAGTTGTACTATACATTTATTTCAAGTTATTTCATTGAATTTACTTTCAATATTTCTATATTTAGTTTTGTTATTTTTGTGTAATTCACCTTCTTCTCCTTTTTCTGTTTTTATTTTCTATTTTTATTGAAAATTACTTGTTCACGTCTCTAGTTTCTGTTAACAATGCACTATAAAAAATTCATTAAGAGAATATAAAATTTAATCATAAATTAATATTAAATATATTTATTTATTAAAAAATTCATCATAAATTGTTATCGAATAGAAATTTATGTTATAAGAAAACTGTGTTACATTATCTTATTATATAAATTATAACTGATATATACACAGTGTAAAAAAAGAAAAAAGTGAAATAAATATTATACATAATTTAACTTAAGCTGAATAAATATAAATTACCTTAAAAATAAATATTAATTTTTCAACCCGTCAAACAATGCTAAACTTATAACTATTGTGAGAAGTAAGAATATAAATGAGAAGTATTCTCAATCAATCATTTTAAAGACAAAATAATATTCGAGAGCAACACCCACACACATGCTTATAAGTAAAATTATAAATAAATAATTTTTTGTAAAGTTAAAGAAAAATAGTTAGAAATTATAATTTATTTAATCTTAAAATGTGACTTTACAAATTTTAAGAGCAATCAATATAATGATCAGTAATAGTTATATATCTTCTCTTTTGATTGTATAAAACCTCCTTATCTAAAGCAACAACTATTCTTCTTTCATTAGTATTTATGTCCTTCAAATTTCATAATATTTAATTATTGTAAACTTTTATTATTTCCTTAGCTTCTTGATGATGTTTTGGAAAAGAACTTAGAACACTAATTGAAGTGAAATAGAATAACGTTTAACTCTATACAATCCACTGTTTTAAGAGGATACTCATGCATGATAATAGCACTTACAAACTCTTCTTCATTGTCAACTCCAAATATACCACACTCCAATGTCAATTCAATATAAAAAGAATATTAAATAATTATTTGATACCAATTAAGTTTTAAGTTCTAACCATAACAAGTTAATGCTCAATTATATATATAAATAAAAGCTGAGGTATTATTTACATTACAACTCTTGATGTATGCACACTTAAGGTATATAGTACAAACATTTAATCGCAGAACCTAAGTGATTCTATATTTAGAGGTTCCTCCCTTCTTGTATAATAAATATGCCATATTAATTTTTCATTTTAAATTATAATTTGATTTTTGAAACTTTTAAATAATCATAAATTTACGGAGTGGTGTAAAAGAATTATGAATTATCATAGAAAATAAATGAATATTTTTAAAAAGGAGTACTTTTATAGAAAGCATTAAGATTCTTAAAAAAGGAATAATTGAACTAAACATGAGATAAAAACATTCTAACTAAGAATATTTAGACTGTCCGAATATATTTTTAACAGTCTTAAAAAATAAAATTTCCAAAAATTATAATTTCAAAGAGTAATGCACAAGTCAGGCAAAATTTGATTATTTTTTTAAAAAAAATCTCTTTACAAGTTTTGGTAAACTTAACCCCCATCAGATTTATCGAATTAAACTAAAATAATAATAATAATTCAATTTAAAATTTAACCTTACATTTTATCCAGCTGAATCTGAACAGATGAGTTTAGCTTTAAATAGTATTGTGATAGAGTGGCAAAGGTTACGCCGACAAGGCGTATTTATGTACACATGATGCTATCCCATGTGTGGGTCCAAATTGTACTACAATCATTACTTCCATTAGTCTGTCAGTGGACCCATTTTGGATTTGGTTGACGGAGTTGCTCTCTTTGCTTTTGGCTTCGCTCCAGAATATAATAAAATTCAATCACTCACCAATTCCTCACTATCACCATCGATAACATTATTTTTTTTTCACTAAATTCTGTTGCTTTTATCGTTTTCACTCTTTCTCAGCATTAAGATCAAAACCCAAAAACGTGAGTAATCTGACTCACTGTACAATCAAAAGTAAAAGACGTATAAATTTACTTGATAAGGTACTGTATTTCAAGCGAGAAATAGTATCACGCTAAACACTGTAAATAATAGCCCAAAAAATTACAAGGGTACACTCGGTGAGACCTTCAACATTTATTAGTTATAAAATAGAGTTAATAAATAGTAGATAATTAATTAAGGTATTAATACCCACAATAAAATTAAGAATTAGAGTAATATGCATTAGTTTGTGGTGGGAGTCAAATCATTTGTTCCCTTTGATGTGTGTCGTGTACTACTCAAATTATATATATATATATATATATATATATATATATATATATAAAGATGTCAATAAAAAATTAACGATTATATAAGAAAAAAATGTTTTTAAAGAAACAAAATTGATAATTTAATTTTTTTAAATTTGTCAAATCTTTTCAATGCGTTTTTAATATATATTTTTTTCCCTTAAAGATGTTGTGAAGAAAAGTGCTAGACTTGCTGCACAAGAATGGGAAAAGAGTGAAGTGTCGATCCACATGAATATGGGTTGGCTCCAACTTCCACGTTCCAACAAGTTTCTCAACTTGAATTAATGGTCCTCACAATGGAACATGAATGAGTAATCAGGTCATATGACTCATCTGGGGGCCATATCGTCGTGTTTTGGACATCTTTGGAAGTTTTCATGTGAAAGAAACCAAATATGCCCTGTGTTATGTGAAAGAAAGTGCTATAAGAGTTGGCCACAGAGGAGTAGCTAATATATGGAAATGATTGAAGCTCGTGAGCATTTAGATTACCATTTTTTTTTCTGTCTAGTCATCTAGATTACTTTAAATTATTGGATAAAGATTGTTCCCCCAGTACTTTTGATCAAATTGTTAGTTACCAGAGTTTTTTTGTTTCAAAAAGAAAATCAAATGCAACGAATTACAGTGTGTTGATTTATTATGTGAGAAAAAGATAACTGTTTCGCAAAACCAATGAATTATGTGACTATTTCTCCCATCAAAGAAGAGGATCAATTTCCAGGTAAATATTTATACATATGCTAATTATTATTATTATTTATAGCTCAGGCGAAACTCAGTAAGCCTTTCAAGGAAGAATGAAGGGAATGAAAAGCTGAGAAAGCGTATTGTGAGAAATTGAATCTGTACGCTTAGAATTCATGCGTGATTCAAAAGGGAGTAGACATTGTCCTATTAATCTATTAGTGATAATAACAGTTCAAAAATGAAACATCATACTCAAGCATATATAATAAGTTGAACATGAGAAGGCTCAAGCTGTTAAAAGGACTACATAAAGAAGCAAAACTGTAATTCTTCGATCTCTCTTTTCCCGACATTCCACCACATCAATTTGCAGTTGAAAAAGACTAACCCTCCACATGGCACAACCATTAGATTGAGATATTACATGTGGATCGGTTCAGAACAACGTTGTTAATATGTAACTCCACAAAATCTAGTCAGAGGCACATAAGAGTTTTGTGAGTGGAATTATATGTAGATTTGGGATTAACTTTTGAATCTGAAACAGAATCTTCCATCTCAATTATGACTCCGGTTAGGATGTGACAACCACAATTAACTAAGAAAGTTCCAAGGAGTGTTCTATCTGGTTAAAATAAAATATTTATGATCAAGCAAAAATATCTTCAGCAATAAATGATTCCTCGGTATCAACACAGTTTTCTGAAGGTACCTGAAGTGGCTCATAGTGTAGTTGTCTAGAAGCTTCATACAAAGCTATACCAACACTTACAGATAGATTCAAACATCTGACATAAGTTTCAACCATTGGGATCCTGATAGTCCCACCACCAAATGGTTCAGTTTTGCAATCTAACAAGGCCTCAGGTGGCAAGCCACTAGTTTCAGAACCAAATAAGAGATAATCACCTTTTCTGTAGGAAAATTCCTGCGATGTAAAAAGGAACCATAATTATTGGACCATTCACAGTTTCCTTACATTGCTTTGTCTTGGATGCAAAGACACATTCCTTTTAAACATAATAAGAAACCTTGCTCATATTTCTTGCTATAGGGATAGGTTTACACCGAGGCTTGACTTTGAGATCTTACTTGTTTAACCTAGTCATAGATATGCTTACAAGTGATATACAAAATCTCTCTATAGATGACATAGTCCTAGTTGAAAAATCAATTGGATATTAAGAATGCATTCCTTAATTTCAGGAGGCCTTCATGAAAATTCCTCCCAGACTTGAATCACTGGAAACTACATGCAAAGTATGCAGGCTCTGCAAATCTTTTTATGGACTCACCTAATACCCTCGAGCATGATTTGATAAATTGACTCAAGTTGTAAAGAAAGATAAGTTCATACAATGTCCAACAAACCACACCATGTTAAACAGCCTGTTGAAGATGGCCTTGTTCATAGTGTCTGTTGATGATACTGTCATCACAGGTAATGATTAGTGTACAGCTGCTGCCCTAATTTTCCTATTTATACTGCTGCCTTGTGAGAGGTAAAAGAATACATTTTCTTCTTCAATGCCATTTGTTTCTTCAATCAAATTGTTAATTTTCTCTAAGCTTCAATACTAAGGGAAGAGAAAATACTAAGGATTGAAACAGAATCTTGGATTTTTTTGTTTTGGATAAAAGAAGGCATTCATTCAGACATGAAGACCTCAGGAAATGCAATGAAATATGAGACATCAGGCATCAAATAGAGAAATGCTATAATTAAAGGAATTATACTATTAGTGACCACTCACAGAATGAATGTTTGTTCCCCTCTTTGTAAATGCTAGCAACCGCTTTTCACCATCCTGTACCAAACAATGATGACATGTGGAGTCAAAGGAGACGGAGCTATATGGAATTTGTCTTTAAGAAAGATAATTACCTGTTGCCTAAAATAATCATGAAAATCTTCCCAAGAATCATGAACTTTAACAACCACATATCTGCAATTTTGTGTTAATAATGGAAAACAAATAAAAAGGAATAATGCAATTATGTCAATATTATTTTGAATCAAGCAATACTAGATCAGTTGAAACTACAAGATATATTATATTTTCGTAAAGAACCACACTTCAACCAGTCAAAACAAGCTTAGAGAAGGCAAAAGCTGGAGTCAGGCAGAACTCAATTTAAAATAAACACTGACAATTACATATATCCGGCATGGTAGAAGTGATTGTCTAGAATAGCTGGAGAGATGCAAATTTGAAAGAATCAATCTAAAGAAACATATGTCCATGGATACGGCCAATAATCCAATCCAGCACGCTTTAGTTTAGTATCATCCACCTGAAATCCTAATGGCTGAAATTATAAAGAAATACAAAGGATATCATTAGTATGTTGACAGACCGAAAAATGGATGACAATCTTATCATCAAATGTTAAAAATTATTAGATTTAGAAATCAAAACTCACCCCAACTAAGTGTAGTCCAACAGCTGATGCTGCGCATGTTCTAGCAATACACCCAGTATTTCCTGGAATCTACCAAAAGCAGCATAAATTCCAGAGAAACCTTCAGTAATTGAGAGATTCTAGTCTAAACTTTAAAAAATATTTACCAGGGCCAACTTGAACCTTAATATTCACTTCAATCAAAAGACTTGTTCCAGCCCAACATTAACCATTTTGTTCTTCTTATCATTGATATCATTTTCATGTTTATTCTATTGCTTTATTACAAGATTCTCAGATGAATAAGGAATTTATCAGGAAATGATATAATCAGTCTTGTAATATCTGGGTGGTGCTGTTAGGATACAAGAGAAAGATATAGACAAAAAGATCAATATTATTGAAGAAACTCATCCAGAGACAGATCTTTCCTAACTTTTCATTACCCACAGTTGACCCCATAACTCTCATACTCTCTCCCTATAACCACACTCCCCAACAAAATAACTAACTACCATCTCACGACCAATTCTCTTATGTGCTACCTCATTAACTAACCCTCACATGGCATGCCCGGTTGAAGCCTCCTTTTCAATCTTGGAACCACAGTTTCTGTCAAATGTACTGACAGGAAGGACAAGTGACCTTTAATTTTATAAAAGAAGTCTTTTTTAATTAGTATTTAATACTACAACAGGGTACAGATCAAGGGTTTGAACTTCAAAAACAAGTCTGCTAAGAAAGCAAGCTTATTGAACATCAACAACAGTAAGTCATTGACAACATATGCAATACGTTTTACAAATAAACAAAGAATCATATTTGTGTATTCTAACAACAAGAGCTCCATCCACACTCATCTACCATGTATTTAACAACACACCTGGCCACAACTTCATATATCCCCAAATAATAGATATGACATGTTAAGATGTCTCATATCAACTAGGAATAGAGCTAAAATACACCTTACAAAGCTTGAGCAAACCTTCTATTAGTTAGCTTTTTAGATAAGTTAGGCCCATTAGTAGTGTTCTAAAATGGTATTAGAGCCTATCCAATTTGAATATTGACTCACCCGCAATGTCCAATCTTGCAGATTTTAAGCACCAAATGTCCAATCCTAAATGTGAAGGAAGGTGTTAAGATGTCCTACGTTGACTAGAAATAGAGCCAAAATACACCCAGACTTCAGCAAACCTTCTTTTATGAGTGAGTTAGGCCTAGTTTACTAATAACAACTTCGTCAAGAATGTATATTTTGCAACCAATTAAAACCTAATTATTAACACATTCATTACTACTTTATAAGCGGTGGGAAAGAGTCCTAATCCAAGTTTCAATCTCTTCAACAACTCAACTAGGTCCTCCATCGAGAATCAAAATCCTCCATCGTGGATTATAGTTTGGCACACATCTTTGAGAACTTTTGGTGTGGTTTCTAAATGTTATTACTGTTTTTCTAACGTGTCCAAGTGCACACATATGAAATTAATAACAACCAACTAGCAGTTCCATGATTAAAACAACTAATAAAAAATGTCATATTTAATTTTATTTCATTTTTATAAAGCTTTGAAACTACTTTAATGCATGAGTAAATATTGTATCATTAAAGTCAAAAACTAACAGAAAGCAAAAGTAATGCCCCATGTATATATAAGTTGAATAAGTGAATCTTACCTGAGGGGACACGAGCACAACCTGAAGAATTTTGGAGTGTGATGCTTCGCTCACTGGTAGTGCCTCTCCAACGCCACGAGGCAAAGTACCTTGCTTGCTTATTATTTTAGTTGAGCAGTCTGTGACACAAGTGAATTGAAATAAGAGAAAGAGAAAGGAAATTTAAGGCAGAAAGAGAGAAGAGAAATTACCGAGAGAGCAACGGGGTTTGAAGGAAGTGAAATGACGAAAAGGAGAGAATTTTGATGGAAAATGAAAACAGTTTGGAATGTTGAAGGATTTAAGTGCAGTCATGTCCATCGCCATTGCTCGCTCACACCTTAGCTGCCTGCCCTCTCTTATGCGCTCTCTATCCGTTGGAGTGCTCTTTTACTGTTCTCTCGCAGGTTACCTTTGTATACATCTTGCGTGTTAATTATTTAATTATTTAGTGAGACTATTTTTAAAAATATTTTTAATTGAGAATATTTTTAAATGGGAATAGATTTTTTTATTATTATATAAGATTATTTTTATTTTTTTATGATTTATTCTATATTATATTTAAAATAATATATATTTATTAATAATATATATTATATTTTCTTTTCTAAATTTCCAAAATTTATTGAATTTTAAAATAATTATATAATGTCTTTTTAATTATTTATAAAATATAATTTGATTTAATAATATTCACTTTGTGTGGTATTACTAGTTATTATTATTATAGTTAAACTACTTTACATTAATATATTGAGATTTGTAAAAAATAAACAATAATAAATAAATTTTTTTTTGTACAAACTAATATTTTACCTGTGCGATAAATAAAATTTAAATGAGAAAATAATAATTATTGATAAAAAAAATATTAAAAAAAGACTTTATAATTAAGTATCATTAATTTATATGAACCAATTAAACATTGCAAAAATTTATCTCCAAAACTTTCTTAGTTGAATATTAGAAGTTGATCTTAAAAGTGTGCTAATGTAACGATAACTTTCCGTATTTTGTTCCACTCCAAAGTTATCCAAAACATAAAGTTTACATTTATAAAACACATCCTTAAACTTATTTTAGAATACTTTTCTTATAGATGTTTGGATTCAACCACCTATGAGATTGTTAAGAAAAATAAATTAGTTTAAAATATTATGATTACCTTTTGAAAAATAATGACTAATTTAATAGTAATATAACCTACATGGACATTGAGCAAAAATATCTCAATAAAAATAATATCATGTTGATTATCATATCTAATCATACTCTACTTGCAAATTACTGGTGGCTTAATTTTTCATATTGATTTGAAAGGAAAAATGTAAGAAATCTTGTTCAAATTGGGAGTCATTTTCTCACAATCAAAGAAATTTCAAAATTACCTACCAAATTAACTTTCAATCATTAAAACTTTAAGGGACAATAAAGAACCTAACCAATTATTAGTGTTCAAGAAAAAAAAATAAACAATATATTTAAATAAAATATATAAAGTATAAATGAACATGCATATTATAAAATAAGAAGATAAAAACACTATTAAGTGTTGTATATTATAATTCCAAAATAGGCTGTAAGTCAATTAGTACAAATTAGTAAATAGAAACAAAGTGGGAGATAGAAAATGCAAAAAACTCTATGAAAATAATTTGATAAACTTCTTAGATTCACTGGAAAATTGTGATAAAGATTTGCAGTAATTACTCACAAAGTGCAAACACACTATTCTACATGAATACTAGTCTTTTAATAGCAAATCGTGCAAATTGAGTTCTAGAAACTTTACAGTAACAACACAATTAAGATAAAATATTTAGATATTGTAGAATTGATTATTTTATTATTTTTAATCATTGTGAGTGTTATTAGTGTGTGTAACTATTATTTTATAGCAAAATATATGAATATTGCCATCAAAAGAATTACAGAATATACTATAATAATTAGCAAATGTTACTATTCTTATTTATTTCTATTTTTATTTTTTATTTTATTTCTGATTATACACTGTTAGAGTAATTATAGGAAAAAATTTTCATGTGTTATTTAATATTTATTTTAAATTATTTTACTGTATCTCTAATTTAATGATTTTATTATTATTAGAAAGTTTTTAAAAAGAAATACTAACTATTATTCCATAATTTCTCTTTTTTGACAATTATTTTTTATTTTATTGTATCTCTAATTCAAAGATTTTATTATTATTAGAAAGTTTTTTAAAAAAATTATAGAGTATATTTTAATGATTAGTAAATATTATTATTTTTATTTAAGGTATTCTATTTGATTTAATTTTTCTTTTGATTATATACTATCAGAGTAATTATAGAAAAAATTCTTTCATGTTAAGTCTAATTAAGAAACTAATAATATAAAATATGATTTAATATTTATTTTAAATTTTTTTATTTAAATTATGTTATTATATCTTTAATTCAAAAAAAATATTATTAGAAAGTTTTTTTAAAAATACTAACTATAATCCATAATTTTCCTTGATAATTATTTTTAAAATATTTATTGGAATCTTAACTACGTTTCATTCAAGGTGAAAAAAAATTTCATTATAAAAATTTTAAATTTCTTGTTAATTAATAATTAGAGAAATTAATGCAATAAAACTAATTTGCTCATTTACTGTTGAGAAAGTGTAGAATTTATTATTTTTGTTATTTTTTTAACACTCTCTAAAAAAATATTCTTATGTTGCATGTACATAAGTGAATTAGGTTTAGTATATTATATAAATTTAAAATCATAAGTAAAATTAATGTTTTTGTTTTTAAATTAAATATTAAATTTAATTTTATTCTCATTCATTTTCATTTAGATCTTTAAAAAAATTTAAATAAATTATTTTTGTTAAAAATATAGACTCTTTTAAAAAAAATTATCTATTTCTATCACATTTCGTATCATTGTTCATTTTCTTTTTCTTCATGATTTGAACTTTCTCTCTCACTCTTTTAATTTTTCTATATAAACATCCAACATGCGCTTTCGTCCTTATAAGGATACTCCCAAGTTGAATACATTTGTACTAAATTTGACGGTAATAAACTTTGATTATGCTCATTACTTTTTTTTTTTCAGAACTTAAACTTCAACATCCAATTTAACAAAATAATAAAGTTCTAAGGGCATTTTTAAAATTTACATAATTTATATATATTTACAACACTATTCACTCAGGAGTCCAAAATACAAGTTTTTCAAATAATAATTGCATTGCTTGCAAAGTATAACCAAATAGTCTATACCTATTTCTACAACCTAGACTGACAAAAATAATTAACGTTATAATTTTTCAAAAGTGCCAACTTTGTCATCCCTTAGCAACACAGCTATATATATATTAACATCAAAACCAAACATCTCGCAACATTAATAAAGCATTTCTAAACGAATTAAATAGCTTAGAGCATTAATAAGAGTGTTCAACATAGTTCAACATTCTCACAACATATATTACAATACTCATTAAGCAATAGAGAAATATACTGAGTAATAATACTCTGAATTTTAACCTGGGGTCTAACCATACAACAACTTACTCTCGACTAAAATAAAATTAAATTCATAATAACTCAACATTTATTAAACAAATAAGCCAGCTCAGATAAGTTTCCCTTACCTAAAATAAGTTTTTCCTCAAATCAAACTTCATGTGAGTTCCCAAGTATAGAAACAACGCTCGCAATTTAGTTTAGATTTTTCTCACTATTAAGAATTAGAGAGACTTTAGAGAAGAGGAACCTAAGAAATAAAACCCAGAGTTAAAGATTAAAGTCTCGAGATTTCACCTAGATCTACACTAAACAACGGTTCTCACTTGGATCGAGAAGAAATCCGTTCTTGAGAAAGTTTCTCTAAGGTAAGATGGTGAGAGAACAAGAGAAAATGAGAGAGGAAAACTGTATGGTGAGAAATAAATGTTTCTGAGCGTTGAGGCTCCTTAAATACCCTTCCAGGTCTGCGCGTTCTTGTTTGAGCAAGTTTTTCTCTCGCCTGGACGAGCTCACCATCGCTTGGGCGAGAAAACCAGATAGTTAAACTTTTCAGATTTCTGCTATTCTCACTTGAGTGAGCTACATCTCGCTTAGATGAGTAGCATTCTCTTTTGAACGAGATTGGGTCCATAGAGCTATCCATTTTCCTGCAACTCCTCGCTTGAGCAAACATTTCTCGCATAAGCAAGACGACGATTGGGATAATCTTATATGCTCTCGCTTGAGCGAGATTGGGTCCAGAGAACTACCCATTTTCATACGATTCATCGCTTGAGTTAACATTTCTTGCATTCACAAAAGGACGATTAGGATAATCTTATCTGCTCTCACTTGAGCGAGATTGATCTCCCTTAAATGAGAACGCTCCAAAATAATTATAAAATTTTATTTATGTATGTACTAATATTAATATTATAAACTGTAATGATATTTATTTATTTATTTATTAAATATAATTTAATTGTACATGTATAGAGTTTATCATAATTACTTTTATAATAAATATTATATGATACAAATTATAAATTAAATATATACTTATTTATTAATAATTTTTTTAAAATATTGTAAGTAATAATTTAAAATATATAATTTATAATATATAAAAAATATTATGTATAAAGAAGTATTGTATAATCATTTTTAGTATAATTTATATTTAATATAATAATTTTTTACTATATTTATATATTTTATATTTAAATTATATATTTTTATTTTAAAATAAATTTATTTAATAAAAATAAAATAAACTCTGTACAACATATGTGCATAATCTTTTTCAGTATAATTATATTTAATATAATAATTATTTTATTTTATTTATATATTTTATATTTAAATTATATATTTTTTATTTTAAGTTAAATTTATTTAATAAAAAAATAAACCTCATGCAACGTACATACATAATCTTTTTTAGTATAATTATATATAATATGATATAATAATATTTTTACTATAATTATATATATTTTATATTGAAGTTATATATTTTTTTATTTTAAAATAAATTTATTTAATAAAAATAAAACAAACTCATGCTTTGACAGCATATTTCCTACTAAAATTATGATATTTTAAGGTTTAATTGGTATTCTCAAAAACATCGTAAATTAGCATGGAAATAACTTTGCAGTAGAACACGAAATTTAATGCACAAATCTTATGGAGAATGCGTAACGAATCAAAACCGTTGATTGAATTTTAAGCCGAAACATTATATTCTATCAACGGCTGTAATTCATTGTTGAAATTTACGTATGAAAGTTTTTCGTATATTTATCATTTTCTATCTGGTAATCCCAAATCGTTCAACCTAATCGTGAAAACCTAGTTCCCAAATATTTGCCTCCCCTCTGCCTTCGTGAACCCTAATCCTCGATCTCTTATCTCTGTTTGGGACAAATTCGAATCCTTGATCTTTCATCCCTGTTTTGCTCAATCGACCAGGTTCTTCGATTCTCTCTTTTTATCGTGCATTTGGAGGTTCATCTTGATAATATTCTTTATTTTATTTGGTTGACAAAATTCTGTTCATGTGGTTGGAATTTGTTTAGTCTTACTGTACATGGTTTGAAAGAAATTTTCACTTGTATTTTGGGTACACTGCAATGGAAGTTGTGTTTGTATCAAATCTGCGATTAAGTAACAGCGATAGGCTTGCTTCTAGAAGCTATTTAGAAAATTATTGCTTCTAGTTTATCCTTTTCAGTATTGATGTATTAAGAAATTGTAATCGAATGATAGATCATTGAAAATTTGGTGTTGATTTTTTGAAATCAAAGGGTGTGAGAATTTTCTTCTCGTCTTAATGTGGTGTCACAATGGTTTGGCTTAACACCAGCTTGGCTGAACTTTTGGTCCAGCTATGTAGGAACTGTGGGATTGCCTACAGTATTTATGGTTGAGTGCTTCTTAGTTCTTACGTTAATTAGTTTCTGATGGATAGGTCTAGAAAGTTATAGATTTATTATAATCAAAGGGTGATAAGTTTCTCTTTAGCTTCCAGTGCTAGGTCGATTTATCTTATATGAATATTCAGAGTTTTGTCACCAAAATACAATCAAACATAAATCTTTTCATTCTTTTCAGTCTCTCACTCATCGCCATAGTCAAAACCCACTAACAGAAAACACTGTAGCAAACACTTGGACATTGATTGTTTATTGCATCCTATTGTAGTGTGTATTTAACTGAAAAGATAGTCTTATAAGCTCTGAAGTAGGGTTACTTGTAACAAACCAGGTCTAAAAAGATATCATTTATATATTTTTTAGCTAAGCCCTGAATAATTTGTCTTGTTATTTGTGCTTTCTTTTGGACTTTCAAGTGATAAGCTATTCAATGCAACTTAATCTATTTTTCTATGCAAATATCTGTCACTGATGGCAGAAGCAGTGTTGTTCTTTTATCTGTTTTGGCTGTGGAGGAGCCAATGCTTTTCAATTTCTATGACTTTATGAGTCCCTATTAATGTATTCTGTTGCTTAAACTATTCTTTTGTTCTGTTGTCTCTTCAATGTCATGGTTTGGCAGCATATGTAGGTGACTAGCACTTGACCTTTGTTGTAAGAATACCATTGGAAATGGGATCCTTGATCCTTCATTTGCAACCTTCCATGTTGATAGTGATAAATGCATGTTACCTAATTCCATATTTGATATTCAGGATTTATCATTGTGCTTCATTGTGGTGATATACTTCACCGGAAGACTCAATGAAGTTATATTGCATGATAATTTGCCTTTTTTTTTTAATACATTGATCTTGACATTTATAGATTATCTCTATGTTGAAATCCTTTGGAGTGAATTTAACTCAATTGCGAATATTCAGTATATTATGTCCTCAAGATACTTGTTTGCTGCTTTGAACTGGTCTTCTTAGTTATGGTTATGCAATACTAAGGAGCATGATCATCTTCATTTTGTTTTGCTCTAATTTCAATAAGTGTTGTCAAATAACGGCCATGGTGGATGTTGGTGCGGCTTTTGCCCAAACTGCCACAACCATGGCGGATTTATGATGGCAGCGCCATGGTGGCTGTTATGTGCCTGGCAGCCATGGCAGAAAATGTTAGTTTTTGAGGAAAAAAACAAATGTTGGTTAATATTTTTTTTCCATAGTTTTCGGCATGTGGATTGTATGTGGTGGTAAAGTATAGGGTTGTTGATGCTTGATAGTTGTTATTGGTGTGGAAGTGGTTTTGCTTCTGTTCTATTGTAATGTTTCAAATTTTCTTCCCTCTCTTATTGTCACCCTGATTACATGCTGAAAACTCTGGAAAATAATATATTAACCAACATGTATAGGAGAGCTGTTACCAATGAAAAGAGGGAGTATATTTTTTATGGTGAGTTAATGGTATTTAATGTAGAGACGGGGGAGAGAACAAATAATGACAAGAGATTTGATATCTTTTGCGGTGCCGGTTATTCAAATCAATAAACATGTGAAAAATGTATGGTGTTAAGAATGTTGTTGAAGGGGAATGTTGAATTTTTATGGGTATTGCCTCTATGACATCAAAAATGTTATTTTATGACATTAAAATAATGTTCTTTCTGATAAAGTTTTGCCTCTTATCAACAAGCCTTTTTCATTGGAACGCGTCCTCTTTGTTTTATTATTTGGTTCGATGGAATATAAATTTTATGTCATGATTTTTCATTCAGTAGAATCTGTTACATTGTTTGCTTCACAATCTGCATATTGAAATGGCCATTCTATTAACCTATATGCCCTATTTTATGTCATGAATTTTCATTCTGTAGAATTTGTTACATTGTTGGCATTGAATTTATAGTTAATCACATATTAGATTTTGGTTGCATTTGGGAACACAGTTAATTAAGTGTCTGTTCAGTAAGATCTATTTATATAAAAACTCATGCCAAAAATTTGACCATAAAACTTAATGGAATAAGCTAACAGAACTTATTCTTATAAGCAATATTGAAAAGTTTATTGAAATAAGCTGAAAACAGCTCATATAAGTTATAAGCTTTTTCTGTAAGCTCTTCAAAACACTGCCTTATAGCACGTTTGGGTACAATTTTTTTATGGCAAAAATTTTTTCCTCTTCAAAATATCTTTTAGGAAGCTGGCAAAAGAAAAAAAAATTATTTTACTAAAATAAGTTGAACCAAACCTGTACTTAGATTGTACTGTACCCTGTATTAAAAAGTAACAAAGTCAGATTTAAAAATTGACTGCATCATCTAAAAATCTTTGAAGCTTCTTGTCAAAACAGTGGATTGCTGTGAACTGCATTATTTGGCGTTAGCTAATGGACAAGGGGGTGCCATCTAGCCTCTTCGTTAATGATGGTTCATTCATGGAGAGGTTCAAGCAACTTCAACAAGAGCAGGAAAAAGGGAAGAATGTCAAAGCAGAGGATTCTAAACCAATTAAAGTTGTTTCAGGCTCTTTGTCTCCTAATCCCTCCATTACCAAAACTTCTTTGGATTTGAAGGTTAATGACACACGGAAAACATCCCAGGGTGGCTCCAGTGGCAAGCTAGCTTTCAGTTTGAAACAAAAGTCAAAGCTGGTGCCACCCACTGTTAAGTTAGTTGCTGATGAGGATGAAGAAGAAACATATGCTGGGGATGTTTCAAATGATGCACCACTGAAACGGCAAAAGTTAGGCCAGGAGGATGGCATTGAGCAATCATCAAAAGAAGTTGATGTTGGTAATTACTTCTTAAACTTTCTAGTTTGTACTGATAATTGGGTTGTGTTTGATATTCCTTCTGGATTCAGTTTTTTAATTGGAATTATAAAGTAGTAGTATAACTAATATCTATATATTTGGCATGTGATCCATTATGCTATAGCCTTTATGCGTCATCACTGTCGTCCTAGTTTTTCATTAAGATCTTGATTTTATCCATGTTATTCCCTTATTAATTTTTTTAGTGCATTACTAATACATGCTGTAAAGTGTATGTCATCATATTTTCATATGTAATAGGTTAATAAGTGATAGTTGCTAAGCTGCCGTTTGACTCTCTTCCCTTTTCTACATTTCTTGGTATTTTCTTCTCAGCCCAAATCTATCTGTCATAACTTTCTATTAGATACAAAAGCCATTCATGAGGCTTTACCTAACAGCTTGGGCTTTTGGGTGGGATGGTCTTTGATATGTTATTAGAGTCTCTATAACCGGGTGATAAAAGATCAATCCTTGCCAATTCTAAATAAAAGCTCAATTCTTAGAATATGATAAGGTGGGCTTTGCATCTTCATGCTTCAGGCCCAAAAAGGGCTTGTGTGAGGGGTTATTATATATAAAACGTTATGAGCTTTTACCTAAGCTTTCAAGAGAGTTGGTTGTTGACACTTCTGTTGCCATTTTCTATCTCAAGTTTTTGTGAATTATACTAATTATATTTATTGTCATTAGTGAGAATGCAGTATAATTTGTTTCTTTAAAAATTTCTGAAAGTTTTGTCTTTCATTAATTCTCTCTTTCAAAGTGTAATACAATTGCAATAGAAACTTGCCATTTCATTTGTTCTCATCCTTTGGGTCCCACAAAGGAAGTAAAGGAGTAAGAAGGGTGTCAACTCAGGTTTGTTTGTGATGCATGTTCAGAACTTCCCCTTAAGATATTTAGATGAAGGAAGATGCCAGTTTTTGCATACAGTTGGAATTACACCATCCCCCCCCCCCCTTTCCTTTGTCTTCACATGAAATTAGGGTCGTCCTCTCATTGAGTGCGGTTTCATTGTTGAAGAGGTCATCTCGGTATATACCTTCTTTGCTCATTAAAGTGACATGCAGCAAAGAGGAGAAACTGTCTTGAATATTTTTGTCTCATGAATGCAGCTTATTCCTCAAGTACCTATCAAGAATGGTGTATTGGCAGGCCTACTACAAGACTAAATTTGCATTCCCTTGTTCATGCTCTTGGTATTAATCAGTTTTGTAAGTGATATGCAGCACCTCCTTCCCCAAGTGATCCTACAGTGAAGAAAGTTGCTGACAAACTAGCAAGTTTTGTGGCTAAAAATGGAAGGCAATTTGAGGATGTTACTCGCCAAAAAAATCCTGGGGATACACCTTTCAAGTAAGTATGGGATCAAATTTTGACCATTGCTTTTTTTGTTTGTGCTTCCGACTAATTTATGATTATATTTGGTGCTTGTTTAACTTGCAGATTCTTATTTGATGAGACATGTGCTGAATACAAGTATTACGAATATCAGCTTGCTCAAGAAGAAAAGGCTCTTTTGCAGTCATGGGAATCACAGGTGCCTCATAACGGTTAGTATTTCAATATACTTTAATGTTTTTAAAAACCAATATACTTTCAATATATTTCAATATATTTTCATGTTTTTAAACTAAGTTCTTTAGATGTTTTAACTGCTGTTTTGGTCTAGAAGTTTGGAAACTGTTTTTTTTCTTTTTAATTTTAAGTTTTCAGCCTTTTGATTATTAATTTTTTTGGCTATGTTCATTGTTGCTGATGTTGAGTTAACTTTTGAATTCAATGCTTCTGTGTTGATTTTTCTTAGAAGTTATGAGAAGATAATTGTTTGATAAGTGAGTGGGCATTTTATCTTTTGGATATGTTAATCCCCAGTACTTTAACCTATAGAAGTTATATATTTTCTTACTTCATCCCATTTCTGACAAGTGTTGATGTTTAAGATTTGTATTTTCATGCACTTATGTTTCCTTGTAGGCAAGAGATCTCACTTTTGCTGCAAAATACCATATATTGTTGCCAATAGGAATGATAACCGTGTGAAGTATTTTACATTGCAGTGAGAGGTTAAACAACCAATATGTGAGAGTGGCACACTTGTTGGGTTTTATCTGTTATGGCTCATAAATCGTAGAACAGTCTGTCATATTGTTAATCTAATAGTGGGACCAAATAATTTACGGGTCATTTGATTGATCTTTCTGATCTAGTGGACTATATCTCAAAGATCATAATTTTAAATTCTTTGGAGATCATGTGACGAGTGAAGACTCAATTGCAGTGGTGTTAGAAGTTCATATGCTATTTTGATTTTGGATTTTAACGGGGTATGTGAGATATGTTTGAAGCAGTGATCATATATGTGATAAATATGTTTGAAGCAGTGATCATATATGTGATATGCATATATCTCTTAGTAATGTTGCTTAATTCATTGACTAGCCTGTGGATTTGAGAAGTCTTGCTTTCTGATGTGTTGAATATGTCTTCTTATTTACCTCCCATGGTTTATTTTAATTTGGCATGAAATGGATTTTCAGGGGGGACAAGCTCTTCATCTTCTAAACAGACAAGTGGTCCTCAAAGACCATCTCAGCAGCATACAGCTTACCAAATTCCTGCATCTGCTTTATACGAAAGTGCTGACAATCCAAGAATTTCTGGATCTTCAATTCAAACATCATCAGTAGGAAACAGTGGTAATTGTTATATTAATGGATCCGTGTATTTTTGTCTTCACAATTGCTGTCTGTTTGGTCTCCATTTGTCTGTCAATTTGATAAACTTGGTATGGTTGATGGAAATCATTCATTTGTTCAGTTGCATTTCATTTGTACTCCCTAAAGGGAAAAAAAAAGAGATCTGAACCACATACATACTATTACTCTTCTCATGGAGCTGATTTGCAACCTTTTTAGTTGATGTATGCTCTGTATTTCTGCTGCAGATGAGCCCAGTGGTTCAACAAATGCTGATTCTTTGGCACTGATGGAGTTCTACATGAAGAAAGCTGCACGGGAGGAGAAGTTTAGACAACCTAAGCATTCAAAAGATGAGATGCCCCCTCCTGCTTCCCTTCAAGGTTAAAATTGATTGTTACTGGCTGTTTCTTGGTCATCTTTATTTAGTTAAAACTGTTCCTTTATGCTCTTCTCTCTTTTTAATGGAATGATCTCTTGATTCCTTATTGTGGGGGACGCATGTCCAGGGAAAAAAGGCCATCACATGGGTGACTTCATTCCTCCCGAAGAACTTGAGAAGTTCATGGCTAGCTGTAATGATGCAGTAGCACAGAAAGCAGCAAAGGAGGCTGCAGAGAGGGCAAAGATTCAGGCTGATAATGTAGGCCACAAGCTCCTGTCGAAAATGGGTTGGAAAGAAGGTGCTCTCTCCCAGTCTTATTTTCCTTGCTGTATTTCATTAAAACATGCTTTAAAGATTTGACTCAAGCCTCAAGCCTCAAGCCCTAGCTGTTGTCTTTGATATGCAATGTAAAACAGATGAAGACTTGGAATCTGCTGCAAGTTTTTGTCTTGTCTTCCAGATTTTTTTTTAAATGTTACGCTCAGTTTATTTGGAATCATATTTATAGGATTGTTCATTGTGCTAACAATCATTGATTTCCAGGTGAGGGTCTGGGAGGCTCCAGGAAGGGTATTTCGGATCCTATCATGGCAGGTAACGTTAAGAAGAATAACTTGGGGGTTGGTGCTCAAGAACCTGGGGAGGTGACTGCTGATGATGACATATATGAGCAGTACAAAAAGCGAATGATGCTTGGCTACCGATACAGACCCAATCCTCTGGTAAACAAAGATGCTTACCTTCTATATTTATCGTGTTGAACTGGTTTTGTCTTGAGTCCCTACAAGCTCAGTTTTCATGTTTAATTGCTTTTACAGAACAATCCCCGCAAGGCTTATTATTGAACTTGACAGCTGAAGCTCCCTTTAAGTTCGTTCAGGAAAAGTAAGCTTTTGTGAACTGGTGTGTTGGACTGGTGTGTTGATAGTAGGATTTTTTTTATTGATGTGCTTCGCTGGTTGTAATCTTCTGAACTTCCGGTTTGGGGCGGGGGAAGAAAGGGGGGACGGGGGCAAGTGTTTTAATGTTTACAATCGCATTTTATGCGACAAAGAATAATGTGTTTCTTATTATTTTCACTTGTTAAGAGATTTGGGAGCATTTTTTTTAATTGCTAACATATTTTGAAGGGGTACTGGATGATAATATGGGAGATAGGGTTGTGGTTTCTGGGGAAGCATGGCCCCTTTGTCGTAGAACTGGATATTTGCGAAATCATATCCGGAATGAGGAGCCTGACTCCACTATCAAGTGAACAAGGGGAAGAGGAAAGAATAAATAAAAGAATAAGTGCTTTTTTGAAATTATTTTCAGTTTTTATTTTCAGAAACAGTTCTTAAAATTTGTTCAGTGATTTTTAAAATCAAAACGAAGAAAAATGTTTGTTAAAATAAGTTTTAGAACCAGTTTTTGACAGAATTGTGTTAAATGCATGTTATACAGGATTTAAAATGTGTTCTATTATGAGAATATCACCAGACTCAGACTGAAGTATAATAAAAACAGGTCACAAAAGTTAAAACACAGCTGTAAATTGTCTCCGTTTTGGTTTTTTTGAACTAACTTTCGGAGCAGTTTTTAAAACATGCAGAAAATGATACCTACATATTTTGTTTGTTTTTAAAAATTCAAGGGTTTAGAAAATTGGAAACAGAGAGTAAGTATTTTATTTGCTCCGGCCGAACTCCAGTAATTGAGATCTTGAATCAAGCAAGTCGCTTAAGTGACTAACAGTAGAATAAGCAACTGGGATTATAGCATGTAAAAATGAAACATTGTAGTTGGGCGTTTTAGGTAGAATCTGTAACAGGTTGTGGAAACCAATTACTTGTTAAGGATGTTTTGACGAGTTTATGAAACTTGTTTATGCTTTTTATGATTTTTTTTTTTAGTTTATTTAGTAACTTTTTTGACATATCTTGTTAAAATACAATTTTCAGTTTATTTTGTAAATTTAATGGTCATTTTTAATATGAATCTCATTAAAATTATTAAACAAATATTTAAAGCTGAGTATACTCGTGTTATTTTTTATACGCTTTAAAAGATAGATTAGTCGATGTACTGTATATACGGACTATAAACCGTTAAGATCGAAACTCGCAATTTCAATTTACAGTTTTTATGAACTATTAACAGGAGAGCAGTATAAAATATGTACATAAATTGGGGAAGAGAGAGACATGAATTCCCAAAGTTAAGATTCATTCCATTTTTAGGTCACATATTTTTGTTTATTTACAATTTTTTTTTAATTTTAATCGTTCACGTTTAATTTTTTATAATTTTATTAATAATTAATAAAAATATAATAAAAAATAATATATCATATGACTGTATATATTTGTAAAGAAAAAATTATATAAAATGATTAAATAAAAATAAATAGAATTTTTATAATTTTAAATTATTTTAATTTAAATATTTGATTTTTTTACTAGTTTATATACATTAATAACATGTAACTTTTATTATATTTTTATTTAGATAAGATCTCAATTCTTGAGCTGAGGGATTTAATTTGAAAATAATAATAATTAGAAAACTATATTCCAAGCAATTAAAAATAAGATCAAAATCAAGCATAAGCTAAAAATTCTAGGACTATAAGTACAAGAAGTAACGAAGAGGATTCAATGTTGCATATTGGTTTAGTACTGTTATGTAAAATGATATCTTCGTAATCACAGGAACTGGTTTCCATCAGCCAAAGTAATTGTTAACATGTAGAGTGAGTTAGTTAACCAAGGGAAAAAGTTCCTCCAAGGCACATAGCTTGTCGGGTAAGCGACCTAAAGCAATTAGCCGTAATGCTTCACAAATCATATCCATTTCAGAACATATTGCAAAAGAACAGAAATGCCTACAAGAAGATGAAAACAACCCATCATATATACTTCAAAAAGGATCAGTAGATCCAAGCTTAGCCAACAAAGTGATTGCAAAATTGAGTTTCTTATTACAGTATGCTTTGAAGTTAATGACAAGTCTAAACACGAACAAATATTGTTGCCTAACTTCAATAGTAAATAAAATTCTTATCTTTTCTGCATGCCTTTTTTTCAGTCAATATTCTTATCACTTCCTAGTTCTTATTCTTGTGTCCACTGAAATGTCATGCTAG
Organism: Abrus pulchellus subsp. cantoniensis; assembly: GCA_024086825.1. NCBI lineage: Eukaryota > Viridiplantae > Streptophyta > Magnoliopsida > Fabales > Fabaceae > Abrus > Abrus pulchellus. The sequence continues at coordinate 13,931,593 of CM044053.1, read as the reverse complement.
TGATAACGGTCCCAATAGTCCATTTCAAATCAAATACATGCTCCTAAATGGAATCTAAATGGGATCTCCATCACTACCCAAAAAAAAGGGATCTCCATCAATAATGGACTGAATGATACGCAAACATTTGAGGATCCAATGTTGGTCTCAGCCTGAGCTCCACTGACACATGTTATCCAAAATGCCATTTAGAGATTCGTAGTCCAATTATTCGCTTCAAGCTCCAATGTTCTATGCGCACTCCTAACAAAATATACCAAGAAAATATATATTTTATGTTTATTTGTTTATTTAACCCTCAAATATTTATAAAGATAACAAAATCACAACCTTTTCACGCCTATCATTACTTCGTGATTAAGGTGCTCCATCTATGCACACATGCTACCCAACATCCAACTTTTCTTTTGTGGTCATTTATAGCATTTCTTTTTCATATGCATAACAGCTCACGTGCAAGAGGGTAATCAAGCTTATGAAATCTTGGCTTTTGTTAAGGATAACATCTTCATATTAATTAAGGGTTACAAAAGAAGTGGGGGCAAAGTGCTTATGCTGCTTACCTCAGCCAATGTAATAAAAGATAACTTAGTAGTTTTTTTTATACCTTCTTTTGTCTCATAATGAAGCATATTCTCGCATGCAACCTCTACAAGTTCAGAACAAAGAACTTATCTAATGATATGATTGTGAAAGAAAGAGATTCCAGTGATCCCATGAACGAAAATGCTACTTTTCGTCTACGAACCTAATCTTATCCACCAGTACTTAATTCTATTGAAGACTTTAGTGACAAATGCACGCTGTACAATGCTGATTTAGTTATGGGTGAAAAATGCAATTCTTGGGTGGGTATTTAAGTTAAAACGAGGAAAGAAACAAAAGGGCACAAAGATTTGTCGTTTTCGTGTATCCTAAATCAAATTATAATATGATTTTATACCTAACATAGGATCAGGTGAGGTCATTAAAAATTGGCAAGGATCTTCGATGACCTTTGAGGGTTTATATTTATTCGTATATAATTGGTTTTGAAAAGGTTGTAATCTTCGGGACAGAAAAGGAGGGACAAGGCTATTAGTTAGATAGCCTCTTTCTTGATTTTTTTTATTTCTTTTTAAGATTGTTAATGGCTATCGATCCTAGGACTAAAATGGACTAAATTGGCTAGTTTTAAAAGGTCTGAGTGAGTGATCTTAACTTGTTACAAGTTTTCTTGATTTTTTTTTAAAGTTTAACCTCTTAGACAAATAAAAAAACTTAAAAGTCTATTTAAGATTTTGTTTATAATAAAATCTTTAAACATGTAAAAAAGCAAATTAAATGAATAAAAATATTAAATAGACCAATTAAAATAATCTTACAATATTATAGTTAAATTTTGATACAATATTTGTATTATTATTAACTTAAATGGGTTGTCAAATTTAAATATTTTTTTGAATTACTTAAAATTAAATATTTTCATTAAATATAATTTGGAAATTTTCGTACTTTGAAACGTAGCTTAGTGCCTGTTAGATTTAAAGATAAACAGAATTGCTTTTAACGAAAATAATTTTAGGTTATTAAAAATGATTCAGATGTGAAAATAAATTAATTAAAATAATATATTTTTATTGAAATGCATGTTTTTTTATTAAAAAATTACAAACATTAATTTTTCAATATTAAAAAATAAGCCTTTAATCTACATCTCATGTGGATTAGATCATAAACTTAGACACCAACTTCACTTATTTTTACTTTTTTTTTAAAATATACTATCTCTAGAATATTTAATAAGTTTTATTAAATAGATAAGGATGAAATTATTCTTAAAAATAACTTTTTTTAAAAATTCTTATTTAATAGATCTACATTAAGTCTATAAAAATTCATGTAAATAAAAAAAGTAACACTTCATCTAACAATTTATTTTAACGTGTATTATATTTTTTAAAATCAACCATTGTATTATTTCACTCTACTATTTAGGATGTAAAACAATTAATAGAGTTAATTATGATATGAAATTACACTTTGCAATGATTTCAATATTTTTTTATCCACACATTTATTAATTATATTTTAAACTTTAAAAGTTAAAATTGTTATTTAAATTTTCCTTGTTATTCTATATAAATTTTTAGATTTTTCATGAATACTATTTTTATATTTATAAAAATTATCTTAAGTTTTTTATCTTTTAATTTTAAATTTATTTTTAAAAGTCTTTCATCTTAAATTTATGGTTATTAATATATATATATAGATATTATTAATATTTAATTAATTTTTTATTATATGATAAAATTATTATTTTAAAATAAATAAAATTTTGAGATTATTTAGTTTTATTAAATTTTTATAATTTTAATATATATTATTTGTAGTTATAGAGTTAAGTCAAATTATTTTTTAAATTATTATTTAAAATAATTTAACATCATATAGATAATTATTTATAAAAATAAGAATTTTTAATTCTTAAATTATATATATTTATTCTAAAATAAAATATATATACATTTCACAAGTTACTAAAAAAGTGTAAATAAATATAAATGATAAAATTATATGTTTACAATTGTCTAATTTACCAAAAAAAAAATTATTGTTTATTATTAATATATTAATATTGTATTATTTAACAATTGGATAAATGTTATAAATAATTATTAAAAGAGTAATATTGATAAAAATATATAAATAATATGAAGAAAAAGACGAAGAAGAAAAAAGCGAACGCGTTTCCGGTTTTAAATAGATGTAAAACGAAACGGGGTACAAAAACTGCTAATTGAAACAGCGGTTTTAAAACCTGAAATGGTTTCCGTTTCGTCACTTTCATTGCCTTTTCGTCTAATTTTTCTTTGTTCTCACTTTGACTATTTAATTTTTATAACCGTCTTATGATGATAATTTGAACATTGTCAATCGCCAATATTATCTCAAGTATCATTATTTTTACTCTTTAAAGTTTAGCTTTAAGCATTTCAAGATTATTTTTTATTGAAATTATTATTTTATATATTTAATATAATAAATATTTTTTAATTCTTTGTACAGAAATTTTAATTCTTGATGCGACCATTAACAATAAAATTGAGACAAGTTATGCTGGTTTTTCTAAATTAAAAGAATAATATATAAGATAAAAATAAAATATATTTATTATTAAATAATACTTATTAATATTTATAAAATATCAAAATTTAAATAATAATGTATACATTATTACATTCCAATTTATGCATCTCCTTATCAAAAGTAGGGGATATATGAACTACTTTATAAATAAAATAAAATTCATACATGTTAAACTATCATATGATATTGAGACTAGTTTATCCCTTGTCAACATGAAAAGATGGATTAATTTCAATCTTATCTTCATGATCATCTCTCATATACAAATTATTATCTACATCAGATTACTTTGAAGTGGTTGCGATGTTCCAAGAAAATGATCATCCTCAATTTTAGTATCTTCATGATATAAAATACATATATATTTTGTTAGTCACAAATAAAATGGAACATTTCACATAAACTAAATTGACAACATAGAATATTTCTTGAGCTTAAAATATTATAATAAAAGATTCATCATTGTAACCTTCCTTGTCAAGATCTACTAGCATGGATCCTAATCTTAGCCCATCGACTCAAACACTGTAATATGTATACCATATTATGAAATTTTTTTATTGAAAGTGTTTAAAATATTAAATGTTGTAAAAATGATATTGTATTACAATGCTTCATAAAAGAAGAAATTTTGAATAATTCGATACTCTTTTGACAATGTGTTTGCTTCTTTTTTTTCTTTTCCCTGTTGATGGTAATTGTAGAGATTCTAATCAAGATCTCGATGTCATTGTTGATAGCCATTAAAGAAATTCTCATTGATACAAGGTATTTCTTGAGTAGATTGATTTCATTGAAAATGTTCTCAAGAATACAACGATCTTTTGTGCATATTGTTTTCATTGCAATGCATATCTACTAGGAGTATTCACAGCTCAATGATTTCTTCTCTTTCTATCTTTCATTATGCATATACACTTAGTAAGTGTAATTATGATTGTTCATTGGCTATCTTTAGCATTTAATAGAGGTGTTTGGCGTCAAAATGGAGAGCAAGGAATTAGATTATACATCAAATACTTTTAAAAGATCATATAACTCCTAGTTAATATTTTTTAGGGTGGTCCATGATGGATCATTAATTTATCTACTTTAATTCTCCACGGTAAAATTAATGTATTTTAAAGATAAAATTGAGAATTTATTATTTTGTGAAAAAAGCAAAAAGAATATTGTACACAGTGACAGGGAGTGATAGTAGGAAGAATGTTGTCCTCCCAACAAAAGTAATTTTTTAATTGAATATATAAATTTTGTATTAATGGGTCTTCCAATAATTTTTCTTTTCAGTCCAAGCTAATTTTTTCTTACATATTTTACAGTTTATTATTTTACACTCAAACAATAAAGCCCAAACGTAAAAAAAAATCAAATCAAAGAAAAAACGATGAACACAATTATTTTAGTTAACCATGAAGACAATCAAAACAAGACTGTGTAATAGGATACAAAATTAAATTCTAATGCAATTATTCATGACTTTAAAACTAAGAACATTTTGAGAGAATGAAAAATAACATTTTTTAAGTAAATATAATTTTGTACGTTATTTAATAATTACTTTTGTGTTAATATTATTGGGATGATAAATTATATATTTTATGCATATCGTTTAACTATTTTGTCCTTTAAAATAATTAGTCAAAGTCGCTAATTTTAGATTTGATGAGGTTGAGAATGAAAGTCAACCTTTTTGATGGGAAGGATGGAATATTGGAAAGTGTGAGTAGCAAGAAACAAATATTCATAATGTTTGGATCTAAGTTTTTCAAATCCTTAAAAGAAAATTTGGTAGAAATGTGGGGCATGGAAGGTACAAGTATATTACCTAATTTCATATCACTAATATGAAAGGAATCTACTTCTGAAACTGAATCATCTGTGTTGTCTTTTTTAATCCAATTATATATAGGATATATATATATATATATATATATATATAAAATTATAAACATATCAATATGTCTATATATAATTATCCTTTTATCACTCTAATTATTCAATTATGAATATATATTGCTTATTTTATTGAAATCAAATTTTGTAAAAATAATTTATATGATAAAATTTTTAATCTAATAATTAATTTTCCAATAAAATCATCTATATAATTTACAGATGATGTGAGGACTACGTTGTATATATTATAGATAAATATATTTAATAAGTTGTATTTTTAGAGAATTTAATTATATATTGAAATTACAAATTTGTTAATTTTGAAAAATAAGTAGAAATGTTTTCCTTAATATTCACGATTGATAATATATATTTTTCTTATTTTTTATTTTTTGAAGGAGTATCTTAATCTTATTGCTTATCTATCACAGTTTTACGCTGTGAAAAAAGTATATTTTACATAATGTTGTATGCACTTGTTCTATACACTATATGTTTCCTCTATGTTTGATAGACATAAGAGGATGAAGAGGTTTAGCTGTTTGACTGACTGACTTACTATAACAATGTGGGAATATATACGAATCATTGTGCTCATATTTATTATTATTATTATTCTAACTGAAGTATATATATATATATATATAATACAAAATAATTTTGACATATTTAAGATATTAAATATCTTTAATTCTTATAAATATTTTTAATAATAAAAATATTTTATTAGTATTTTTTTATTTGTTAGGATACTCACAAATTTAAAAGATATTCAATACTCTTTTCAAATCAACGGGTGAATAAATATTAACATTTTTTTAACTAAATTACAATTCTTACTATCTATTAATATAAAATTAAAAAACCCTCCTTTATTTTACCTTTTTTTTGTATATAAATTAGTAGTAGTGTTTATGTTTGGAGAGCGAAGTTGCAAGTTGGGCCCTAAAACTTGGTTCTTATCCACGACACTGCATTGCTTTCTGCGGCAGCAACGAATTTATTGTGTATCTTTGCATCTCCTTGAGGGAAGAAGCCAATTCTTATCCAATTGTTTTGTCTTCTTATTAAAGGGGTTGACATCCAATGCTTTTATTATTATATGTCAAGCTCTTTTATATTATAGCGTCTTGCACCACGGAATAACCGTGTCATCTCTATTCCATTTATTGTACCCTCAGTCAAACTTAGCCTACTATTTTTATTCAAATCATTTTATTTCATATTTCAAATAAATCAATTTTAAAACAAAACCACCATTATCTATTCAGCCCTTATTTTTTTTAAAACATATGTATTTTAAACTTAATTTTAACAAAATTAACTCTAACAAAGTACTTAGTTGTAGAACGTTGAACTCCCTTTTCATTAGGGTATGAGTCAATATAAAATACATGGTTAAGTACAACGTTGAGTCATCTTTTGCCGGTTTGTTTAGGAAAGAGGTAACATAGCTGGAAGCTGAAGAACTCGTTGACCGAGACTCAGTTATTTGTCTTCTTATTCCTATTTCATTGAACATTGGCTGGTGAAACTCATGGTCCTAACTCAATTGGGGCATTCTGACATCATTGACTTACTTTATTTAATATAATATATGTCTTTGTTCACATTAATAAATACCAGCCATCTTTGGTACAGTGCACAAGTTCGATATTTTGATTGAAATAATGAAGAGAAAATCAGGCTTTCGATGAACCACACATCTCAAGGCTTTGTATACTTCCTTTGCTTTCAACATTCTGGGATGTAACACACAACTCTTGTTCATATTAAGACTATAATATTATTTGCTTTCTGAATACAACCAATTATACCACCCATAGGTTTGTAGAAAACACAAGTTTATATTTTATAGGTTCATATTTCCCCCTTTCATTTGGAGACTATTATGAACAAGATTTAGATCTTCTTGTGATAGTTTCAGCAATATTACGACTTACGAGAGAAAACAACAGACACGAAATAATTTCAGTAGAGGTAACAGTTATTTATATAATATAAAGATAAATATTAATAAAATACTTTTTAACACACTTTTATTATTCGTTAAAATTTATTAAAAAAAATATAAAGATTATGTGAGTCTTACTCTTTCTTACTTTTAAATTAAAGTTTTTTTGTATTTTTTTTAGTTGTAGTAAAATTTTGTTAATAATAAAGAATGTTACTAGTATTTTTTTTTATATAAATTTCTTTAATTTTACTTTCGTATCTTTTTCTTTGGAAACATAATTTTGTCCTTTTACTTATTAACATGAGAAAATTCGAATACATATTAAGCCTATCCAATTACTGTCCCATATTTTTTTCCTCCTAAAACATGACCGAGATTAATACGAAAGAATCCAAATATCCATTCAAAATTATATCAAATTGATATAAAACACAATCTTTAAATAATAATAAAGTCAGTGTATATATACAAATCTTAACATTAAGATAAAACTTACGTATTTACCTCATTTAATAATTTTTTATAAAATATGAAATTAAATAATCTAGGTATTAGTTCAAATGTTTTTATAAATTTTATGAAAAATAAAAATTATTAAATATTTTATCATATTACTTTATATATATATATATATATATATATATATAAAATAGAAAAAAGCGAAATACAGAAGTTTAAGGATAAGTACCTTTTCCAAAAGCACACGATTTTTAAAATATAATAGTGTCATTAGAGATAATGCATGAACATGAGAATTAAGAAAAGTAAAAGCTGGTGCCCTTTCCTGCAACCGAAGAACACAAACCGTACAATTTCTCTTCACCACAATCACCCCTAATGCATAGACAAAGGTCGCTTGGTTCGTAAGCAAAGCATCATTTACCATATTCATTTGTTCCTTCTACTAAACTAAGAACTATATATAGTATATATTACTAGTTCAATATTTCAATGGTTACTTTATTTATTATTCAATTGTTTATGTAATTTCTTTAAATTATTAATTAATTTGACTAACAAATAAATGTAATTTATAGATACATAAAAGTGACGTGACTTCACACACCTCTATAAATCGGTACTTATTTTCTACTTTAATTTTACGAAATTAGAAAGTCTAATAATAGTTGAAAAAGTATGTAATAGTCCACTTTCACTATTCAATGTGAACAACCAAAGTTAGATTTAGACTCAGATTTTGATTATTTATTTATTTATTTTATTATGAAATGATTTTTATTATTTCTACTTCATGAATTTTAGTGGTCAAAGGAAAGAGAATGAAAAATCAATGTTACAATGGACCCGCTTGTGTCATCAAGGTATAATCGTTATATTGTGGAACCACAAGGGTTGTTACTGAACATGACACAGCATAAATATGTCACAGGTGCAAGACAAAATAATAATCTTAGCTTTCTACCCTTACAACTCTTTCTCGTTCCTTCCTGGTCTATCATCTGTATTCGTGTGTACATTTTTTTGAGTTCAAAACTAGACTCAGGGTGGTGAAGGGCCTGAACCTTGGATTTGAATGCGCCATAGTTTGAGTTCCACGTATGCCCTTTATTGCCTTTCAAGTTTTTGTGAGCTTTTTAGTCCCAAAAGCTACTCTGACTGCTGTAGGAACTTAATTCAAGAAAGATTCTGAGCAGAAATGTTGTTGGTCATTTGATTATGTTGAAATAACGTTTGTTAATTTTCAACTCTTGTCAGATTTTAGCCATTGAAAAATGTTGAACATTTAGTTTGATGTTCCAATTTCCCTTTGCAAGTTTGAACATAATTTTGAGGTTATCAATATCATATATAGTTTTATCAAGGCAATATTAATATTGCTATACTGCCATGTCCAGAAAAGTTGCTTACTTGCTTGGCTAGCTATAGAGAGGAATTATAATAATAATTTTTTGTTCTTTTTTTTTTGGGTTGATTTTCAGGTAATTAATTGCCAAGACAAGATGAGTGTTATGTATAGTCCTGTTCTCAAGTACTCAGATGTGGAGCTAAGAAGAAATCAAGAAATGGATTCAAGTATTGGACATCCACAACAGCACTGTCACCAACCCAATTCTGGACTATTTAGGTACCGTTCTGCTCCAAGCTCATTGCTGGCAAGCCTTATTGACAACAACATTAATGGCTGTGCTAATGAGGAATCTTTTACAAGTGAGGACCATCACCATTATCTTCCATCAACAACTTCAGAAATGGAGACCATGTTGTCCAAATTGGTATCATCCAACAATGGATGGAGTAGTTCTGAGTCATTGCAAGAGTTTGGAGGCAAGCCTGTGAAGCAGGAAATGGGGGCATCTGTTCCACAAGGACCAAAACAACAACAGAATGGTTATTCTTATGGGGGGTCTCAGTTAATTTACCAGTCACAGCAAATTCAAGGCTTGCCAAATGTTTCTTCCAGCACTGCTGGCATTGCTTTTGATGGCTCTTTTGGTGCGGTGAACACCATGACTTCAGAAAACTCCACTCAATCTAAAATTGGTGTCAGGAATTGCTCCAATCTCCTTAGGCAAAAGAGCTCCCCTGCCGGATTTTTCTCCATTGAAAATGGTATGCATTTTCTCTTTATTGCTAGCTATTTTAAGATTTTTCTTTTATGTAAATTCTTTTTTGTTTTCCTATGGTTTATAAATGTTTTCACATATAAGTGATAGATACATGGTATGGCTTAAATTGAAACAATCTTCCCACATGAAATTGCTCTCAGAAACAACACCGGATAAATGATAATGGCATCTCTATTATTATGTTTATGGAAATGTTCAGAATTAATTACACCTTGCAAGTTCATTAGTATTAAATTACATCAGATCCCTCTTTTCTGAGGTAATGCTAACAGAATAAATTAATGGGGAGAAGTTGTTCATATTATTCTTGCGAAGTTAATCTTGACAACCAAATCAAAATTCATGATCGAGATCAGATTTAAGTAAAACACACTGATTTTTTACCATTCATGTATAGTATAGTTATGTTGTAAAGATTTAACACCTCTCACTTCTTACTAAATATGCCCCCTATATTTGTATATATGTATGCAATTGCTCATGATGATTTAAAAATACATTAGTTTTAGTGTTATGAATCCGTTTCTATTAATTGCAGATCTTGCAGCATTGAGAGAGGTAGGAAGCTTTAAAGCCAGTGATGTTACAAATAGACAGGCTAATGCATCAACTAGTGGGTTGCATGGTACTCTTACTTTCTCATCTAGGCCATCCTCGTGCATGAAAAGGATGCCACAAATAGCTGAAAATGGAAATGAAAACCTAGAAGAAAATTGTGTCCAAAGTAGAAACCTGGTAAATGACAGTGGCAACTCCAGATGTTACATACCTAACTTCAGTGAAATCTGGGACACTTCTGCATTCACTGCCCAAAAATCAGAAAGTGAAGATGAAATCATGTTTTCCACTTCAAATGGTTTGGAATCTCAGGTATATAAGAAAGTTTGTGAACTTGATTTCAATCAATTGAATTTTTTTCCTTTGCTGATCACTGAAAATTATCATTATCATTAGGAAGCTGATATTTGCTATCAAAATCTTGGTTTGACTCACCATTTGAGTCTTCCTAGTTCTTCTACTAAGATGACATCCATAGAGAAGATTCTTCAAATTCAAGGATCTGTTCCTTGTAAAATTCGAGCCAAAAGAGGCTTTGCCACTCACCCAAGAAGCATTGCAGAGAGGGTAAAATTCTACCACACCAAGCAATTACATAAAAAGAAATGCCAGTAACACTTTTTTGAACACATTCTTCAGAACACACTGTCAGTGGTCAGTTTTTTTAAAATTCAAAATACTTGTTTGGTAAATTGATCACTTCATAAAAAATACTTTGAAGTTTTAAAAACTAATCAATTATAAGAAGTGTGTTGAAGAGTTTATTGCTAGCATTCCTATTATATAAATATATAGTCCTAGCCACTTTACCATTCTAGTAAGGCTATGCAGCTTAACTGATTCACGTATGTTATCCTCAAATTTCAGGTAAGAAGAACAAGAATTAGTGAAAGAATCAAGAAATTGCAAGGCCTTTTCCCAAAATCCGATAAGGTAATTCAACACTTTCCCAAGTACATCACATTGTGATTGAAATTTCACATACACTTTGATGATAACTTGATACTTCTTTACCTTGGCAGCAAACAAGCACAGCAGATATGTTAGATTTGGCAGTTGAGTACATTAAGGATCTGCAGCAACAAGTTAAGGTACTACAAGTCTTCCCATAAATCTTGAAGATAATAACACCTTAAAACTCCACCAAAGTATACATTGTTTAACTAAATTTCTTTCACGTCCTGCAGATACTCACAGATTGCAAGGCAAAGTGCAAATGTACAAGTTATGAGAAGAAGCAATGCACTAAAGCTTGTGCCTGATTTATTAACTTGTAGATAGCCAAAGGAAGGAGGATTAATTTAATCCCCTTTAATGAGTGTGCCAAAGTTAGCAATTGTAATTATATAAAAATAATGCTGATTTTTTGCCTAGTGTGAATTTAGGTCCAGGTGAATCTTTTTTCTACTTTTGTTCTTCATTTTTCCCCTTATTTTCTTTTCCTTTTTAGTTTGATTTAAGGATTCTAAAGTCCTAGCTTGTGTAGCAGGAATCTTGTAGCTTTTCATTGTTAGTAATAAGAAGTCTGTGACGCAAACTGTGATACAATGTTAATATCTTACAGAAACTGTGACAAAATGTTTAATACTGAATTTTATATGGAGATGCTATTGAAGCTAGTAATTATAATCTTCGAGTCTGCTTCCAATCCGCCTAGAATATTGATACGTGCCAAATTTTCTCCCTCACATTTGGGTACCAAGCTTAAAAAAGCTCTTTAGATACATATGTGTGAGGTAGGTACTCTTAGTAAGAATAATTTGCCATTAAGGTTCAAAATGTTCAAATATAAAAACTTGAAGCGCAACCTGTGATATTGACATCTAAACATGATTTTTACTACTCATTCTTGCTGCATTAGCATTATATTTTGTGTAACGACTTATAAATGAATTCCCTTTTCATAATCACTACCTCAACTTGGAATCTCCACGATTTCTCATATTAATAATAAGAATAAGGAATTATATTAGAAACTCCTCCTAGAGCATAGTTACTCTAATATTTATAAAAACTCAAAATATGTCAACTACAACATAATCTTGAATTATCTGAATGCTATGAAGGTTTTACATCTTGTTTATTGGATTTTCCTAATTACACTATGTATGACTTTGTTGTTAAAAATTCTCTACAAATACATTTTTGCTATCCCATCGTGAAAACCACCAAGTTTTTCAAATACATGATGATTGTTACTTGGAAAAACCACCACAGAGTTTACTACCAACCAATCGAGGCTAGTCCTTAAAAAGGAAAAACTGAAATGATTTTCAAGAATACATTCAAAATTTGAATCATTATATTGATTAATGTTGACTGTTTTTATTATGGAAAATATTAACCGGTTCCCTTAAGAAATTAAAAATACAATTTTTTTAAAAAAAATATTAATAATTTACTTTGGTTGTGATTTGTAATAATTTTACACACGATTTTTGATTGAAAAAAATGTAATAGTTAAATATAAAAGAATAAAAGTGAAAGATAGAATATAAAATAGTAAGACATAATTAGTAAATAAAAATTAAAAAGTGATTGATCGTTAGAAAGCATACTATATTTTAGCAAGCACAATTAACATAACTAAAAAAAGATCATGAAGGAAACTTTTGTATCAACATTTAAAAAGTTTTGGTTCTTCGCATGAGAACCTTGAATAATTCTCTATGAATTGTGTGTGTTTAGTTGGTTAAGGGCAAATTGTTAGATTCAAACAACTTTAAAAAAAAGTTAAATACATTTTTAGTCCTTAAAAAAATACACAAAAAAGGTTGATTTTTTATTTGTAATACATTCCTATATTTTAAAAAATTGTTGATTTTAGTCCCTCTCATCCATGTTCCATTAACAAAAAATACACGACACAAAAATTAACACTAAAACATATTGACTAGGGAATAATATAATAATTTTTGAAAATATAAAAACTAGAATAAAATAAAATTTGATGTATTTTGAGGAATCAAAAACATATTTAACTCCAAAAAGTTACTTATCAATTTCTTAATCAAGGCACGTTGCTAGCAAAAGTCTTTCATTATTTGAATCATTGTGTAAAGATAGGGAAGTCAACATTCAATTTTTTGACAAATTTTATGGGTGAATGACTAAAGTGAAATAAATTATGATAAGTGAGAAACTAATTATAAAATATTGGTTTGTGATTTAAATTTGAAGAAAAATATAATTAAAATATTAAAATAAACGTGATAAAGAAATATTATTAAAAGTACCTAAAACTATTATTGGTTTTTGTTAATATTAGTTTTTGGAATTGATTTCAAAGATATAGAAACATTTTTGTTTAAAGAAAATATTTATGTTATTTTTGTATTTACAATATACAAAATAATTATTTTTTAATAAAATTTTATTAACTTTAAATCTTAATCTAATCTGTTAATATTTTTTTAAAAATTATTTATAGATGACTTATATCAAAATCTTATGACATGCATGAAACTTGTAACATTGTAAACTATTGTTTTCCAATCATTATCTTATTTGATTTTTAAATGTACTTAGATGAAGCTTAAAGTACATATATTGAATAGTTTTAAATGTCGATTTGTGCGAAGTATTTAATAAGGCATAAAATTACAATGTTAGCAAATCATGGGCAACAAAGCATATTAATAGAAGGCTGACTAATGTAAAAATTGCTCTTAAGAAATAGAACCGATAAGTGTTTGGAGATATGAATAAAAAAATTGGTAATGTCACGATCTTTTTTTATAAAGAATCAATGACATTCTGCATTATCTTTTCTAATTCATTTAGGAGACACTATATATATATATATATATATATATATATATATATATATATATAAGTAAAAGAGTATAAAATTTCAAAAATTGAACTCCAACATCCAATTTAACAAAATAACAAGCTCAAGAGCATTTTTATACAATGCTAAAAATTTACGTAAATTTATACATTTACATCAGTTAATTCAATGAGGAATTCAAAATACAAGTTATTCGAATAATAATTACATTCCTTGAAAAGTATAACCAAATAATTTAGGCCTATTACTACAACTTAAACTGACAAAATAATTAACGCTATAATTTTCCTAAAATTCAAACTCTGTCGTCCCTCATTCAGACCTCTCAGCTTGAGAAGTAGACACATTACATGTACCTTATGCTCACGTACTTCTGTATGATCATTGCAGCAAACATACCAATACAATGAAAAATACAAGGATGAACTTATATAATTAACACTCATAATTACAACTTATAGATATGAAAATTGATTTAAATAGCTAATATATTTCACAACATTCAGAACAATAGCTTCAACCAATTGATGAAGCATGTTCAGCCCATTCCCAGCCCAACTAATGCAAATGCAGCGATTGAGTTTCATCTGGTTTCACAGCCTAAGTAATCCAGAGGAACTGTTTTTTGGTCTGAAAACGACCCATTCCGATATCTAGATCTAGACACAGTATAGCTCAGTATCCTAATCAACTCTAGAATGATAATGAATGTAATGCATCACAGCAAGATCAATATAATAAGGCACAATTAAATCTATGTTCAATTTCAGCAATTCAACAATGCATATATTTTCAGCCAGCTTCACCATCACAACCATATATATTTTCACAACCTCAACAACACAGCTTTGTGCATCTACACAATAAAATCAAGCAGCTCATAGCATTAATTAAGCATTTCTAATTAATTAAACAGCTCAACTTTTTAATAAAACTTTTCAACATTCTCAGCACAAATATCACCATACTTCAACATAACAAAATTAAATTCATAAATAACTCCATATTTACTATACGAATAAACTAGCTCAGATAAGTTTCCCTTACCTGGAATAAGTTTTCCTCAAATCAAATTCTTACTGAGTCCTGAAGGGATAGATTAAGCGTTTGGGTAAAAATACAGTTCGAATGGTTCAGATCTACTCACAACGACATGGTATAAGTCACTTGAGAAAGAGAGAGAAGGAAAATGATTAAAGACCAAAAACTGAGCTCCGAGAACTCACCTGTATCTTGATAAGACAGGGGAATCTCAAATTGTTCAGGAAAGAATTCGTCTTTGAGAAGGTTTTTTCTAATGAGAAGAAGTGATAAAATAAAGAGAAAATGAGAGAGAGAAGCTGTCTAGTAAGGAATGAAGTTTCTGGGTGCTAAAGCCCCCTTAAATAGCCCTCCAGCCCGCGCGCTCTTGCTTAAGCGAGCTAATCCTCGCTTGAGCGAGATTTGCTCTTGCCTGAGCGAGAAAACCAGATAGTGAAACCTTTCAGATTTCTGCTATTTTCGCTTGAACAAAGAACACCTCACTTGAGCGAGTTGCATCTCGCCCGGGCGAGATTGGGTCTAGAGAGTTACTCATTAATTCTATGATTTCTCGCTTGAGCGAACTTGCCTCTCTCCTGAGTGAGATCCCTTCTTGCTTGGGTGAAGGGACAACTGGGGTGATCCTATTTGTCTTCGCTTGAGCGATATTGATCTCACTTGAGCGAGAACACTCTAGAATGCTTAATTCTGCACAACAACTTCTCGTTTGAGTGACACTACCCTTGCTTGAGCGAGACACCCTGTACCCAGAACTCTCAATCTCTCTCTCTCGGATGAGATTATGAGTTCACAATCATATCCCCTAGCTTATCTCATGTATAATATACTTAACAATTAATTTCTAACCCGTTCTGCACATCATACTCGACAACATCAATACAACATTCGAGAATATACTACTGATTACCTCACAATCATACAACTTTTACATTCACATTCTAACATATGAGTAATTCATACACTTTAAGCATACACAACATAATTCAAATGGAATAATGAATACCCTGATCTGACAAGTGCAATGACATTAGAGCTTGTAGAGTTAGATGCGAAAAATGAAATTCAGGACTTGTTAGGTGAAGAGGCAATTCGGCAAAAAGACTTGGTTGAGGACATTTGGCAGGTAAGGAGACATAAGAATATTCTCTTAGCATAAAAGGCAAGAAAGAAGTGGTCCGCCGAGAGTGATATGAATTTTAAATACTTTTATGCTTGTATTAAAGGAAGACGATAGCGTAATCAAGTATTGGTATTAGAAGTGGGGGTAAGTGGCTTGAGATTGTAAACAAGGTAACATCTTATATTTAAATTTTTTTCGTGATCACTTTGCCGCTCATGAAGGGAACATACCAACAATCAACAACATTAATAGGTCATGATATCTAAAGAACAAAGAGAGGAATTAGAGAAGGCCGTTACTATAGAGGAAGTGTCAAGTATGATTAAGGAGTGCAAAGGAGATAAGAGCCCAGGTCCTGACGGATTCAATTTCATGTTTATAAAATTGTTTTGAGACTTTATGAGGGATGAGGTAATACAGATGCCTATGGAATTTCATATGAATGTTGTAATTCTCAAAGGGTTGCTCTTTTATTTCGTAGCACTCATTCCAAAGACGAAGAATTCCTAAAAAGTAAGTGAGTATAGACCTATTTCTTTATTGAGGTGTCTTTATAAAATTATTTTAAAGGTACTTGCAAATAGAATGTAAAATGTGCTAGCAAGCATAATAAATGAGCAACAATCAAGGAATGAACATGTTAAATAGTGTGTTTATTTCCAATGAGGTGATAGATTATGCTAAGAAAAGGGAAAAAAATGTTTTGTGTTGGAAGTATATTATGAGAAAGCAAACGATTCAGTGGATTGGAAATATATCCTACATATGTTATGAAAGTTTGGCTTTAGAGAGAAGTGGGTAAGATGGATGGAAGCTTATATTTGTGGTGGCCATTTATCAGTCTTTGTTAATGGGAGCCTAATGGAAGAAGTGACAATTGGAGGCCTCAAACAAGGTGATCCTTTATCACCTTTTTTATTTTTATTAGCAGTAGAAGGTTTGGAGAGATTGATGAAAAGTTCTATCTCAAAGAGTCTTTTTTCCAGGGTTAAAGTTAGTGATGGACTAAAAATTTCATATTTACAATTTGCAGATGATAATTTGATTATAGGCGAAGTTACTGAGTAGAATTGGTGGACGATAAAGGCTATTCTACGAAAATTTGAACTTATATCCAAGCTTAAAATAAATTTTCATAGGAGTTGTATTGTGGGGGTGAATGTGACAAGTAATTTTCTAGACACAACATCTCAATTTTTAAATTGCAAGGTGAAATCATTGTCCTTTCAGTATTTAGACATCTATGTTGGGATAAATAAAGAAGAAAAAGTGCTTGACAAAAGCTTATTGAGATATTTAATCGCAAACTAGCATATTAGAAACACAAATACATCTCTATTAGGGGTAAAGTAACACTTTTTAATACTGTTTTAAATAATCTGCCACTATATTATTTGTCCTCTTGAAAAATGTCACTAGGTGTAATTAAAAAGATGGTGAAAATTCAACGTCAGTTCCTTTGGAGTGGCATAAAGGATTTATTAAAAATAGTTTGGATTAGATGAGAAAGAGTATGCATGCTAAAGAATGAGGACGGTCTAGGGGTGAGAAATGTGGAATGGTTCAATTGGAGCTTGTAAGGTAAATGGGTTTGGAGAAGTTTAAAGTCTCAAAAATCGTTGTACTTTGATGTGTTATAGGTATGATATGGATCACATGCTGATATGTTAATTTCTTTAAAAGTAGCTAAAAGTATTTCAGATTGGTGGAGGGACATGTGTGGGTCTGTAAACAAGCTAATGAGTGGATAGATTATAATGTCACATGAGTACTTGGTGATGGTTGTTCTTTTAGTCTTTGAAAGGATAAATGTATGGAAAATATTGCAGTGACAAATTTATACCCAAGGCTATTTTCAATAATGACTAATAAGGAGACACGAGTGATGGATAATAGACGATTTGAGATGGGTCAATGGGTGTGAGAAATTTCTTGAAGAAAACAATTGTTTTCATAAGAGGAGAATTTACAACAAAAGTTGTGGGAAACTACGAAGGGTAAGAGACTGAGAGAAAATGTGAATAACATGTGAAAGTGTGATAGTGAAAAGAAATATAGTGTGTAATCCGCTTATCACTACATTCATCATTTTTTTACTGCAAGTAGTGGTTTGGAGCTGGGTTTAGTGCAGGCCTTATGCAAGATTTGAAAGGTCAATGCGTAGAGGAAGGTAGTGGTATTCGTTTAGTGTCTATTACTTAATACAGTTTTGGTGTGGAAGAACTTGACCAAACATGGATTGACGATTCCCTTATAAGCTTGTGGGTTGTATGATACTGAAGAAGAGGACATATTGCATCTTTTTTTGCATTGCGATGTTTCCATGATACTGTTGTACATGGTACTTGAATAGTTTGATGTCAGTTTATGCTTACCAAAAAAATTGCATAAGACATTACTAAGTATGTGTTTAATTTAATGTGGAAAAAAGAAATGGAGGGGAGTTGTAATGGTATAGTTTGCGGTAATATGAAGAATTTGACTTCAACGGAATAATATTCTCTTCAATAATAATGTGTTAAATGTTAGTAAAATGTTTGATTCTATTAAATATCGTTTTTGCAACAGGACTTTTAGGAAGATCGATTGTATATGTGAATTGGATTAATAAGCTCTTAACATATATTGTTAATTCTCTTTAGAGTTGTAACGTGTTAGAGTATACCTTATACTCTAAATTTATTCTTAGTAAAATGTTAATGTTTAAAAAGAAAAAAATCAAACAGTTTTCCAGTATCTTCATAAGCATAAGATAATATGAAAATAACATTGAAAGTCATTTATATAACTCAAATAGTAAGAGCCAATGAAATTTAAATATATTTAAAAACTTCCTTGATAATCTCGTGTTCAGCTTTTACATCAAACTAGTTTATTTATGAACTTTTTAAGTATTATCAAATTAAAATAAAATTTTAAAATAAATAATTTAAAATATATTATATGAATATTTTTAAATTTAATAAATTATAAAAGTGAGTATTATAATTCATAGAAGTGCTTCATTTTAAAAATAAATTTAAAATATTTCTTATTTAAGAATTAAGACATTTAAATTATATAGAGGAAGTTTACTCTAAACATTTCAAACATTGAAATTTTGAAATCTATCCTCCTAGAAACTTTTAGAAATAATATACTAGTAGTTAATAAGCACACATATAAATATAGGATGCAAACACATGACATGAATACAACAACATAGCATATTTAAAAAAAAAGAAATAGGACACAAGATGAAAAATAATATTTTAATCACAAATAAAACATTATAAGCATAAAAATTCAAAATTTTAATATTAAATACTAAAACAAAATCAAAATCTATTAAAATTATTAAAGAAGATAATATAATTATAGTTTCAAAATCTTCATGGTGAATTGATGAATACTTATTTTAATTTTAAATTAATTTTAGATTAATTTTATTTTTTGGTGAATGTTGATTAATTTAAAATTTTGATGAAATAAGAGTTGAGAATGCAACAGTTGAACAAAGAAATTCCTAAAAACACCAAGCAGGATGTCATCGAACTAAAAAATTTAAGAAAAAAACAGTACATTGTGATTTTGTGTTTGCCTCTTAAAATTTAATTATTTATCTTGAGTAGATGGGTAGCAAAAACCAATAACCATCAACAAATGCTACATAAGAGTCAGAACTACAAAAACAATTGCAGAAGACCCATTGTCAAGTAACATGTCCATGTGCCCTTTCGTTTACACCGTTTCTAACAACACCATGCTTGAACTATTGACATGTACGGCTGCGACTCATTAGAATGCTGTTTTAGATTTCGCTTAGAAGAGACAATTATGCAAGTTCCTAATGCATAAACTACTCTCAAAAGCGTCTAAAATTACACACGTTTAAACTTTTCTAAAGCAGAACCAAACTCATACTTAACCCTCTATCCAATTAATTTAACAATTACCCTATGCTATATCACTTTTAAGTAGGAATATATCATTAGTAAGATACAGTCATCAAGAAAATCACACCAAAACGTAAGTGTCTTATTACCAAAATGGAATGCCATCAGTATTCACAGAAATCCTTGATACCAAGGATCCACATTTTTAAGATTACTTGCAAATTAAGTACTTCAAAACAATTACATGTTCATATATTATATATTAAAGCGTGGTGCATATAGTAATCTAAAAGCTGTGCTATTTATCCCCAGAAAACTCATACAAGTCGCTCATGAAATATTTAAGTAATTTAATGCCCACAAGACCAAAATGAATGCCACTTTAGGCAGTTCTGTCATTATTCCTTTCCTTTGAAGTAGTAAACCTTAAAAACAATACAAGTAACAGGTGGAACTACAAAACTTAGGCACCATCCCCCTTCTGAAAATCTTATAAATTCAGCATCAAGCAATTCGCATAAAGAATTGCCACCATTTTATTAATCACAATGTCATACAAAAGTTGCAGCGAAAATTTCTATAAAGCACATTATGCATTGAATTTGCCTCAATTCAACTGGCAATTAAACTTGTTATCGTTACAAGGGTTCATGTAAAAATTTTAGTTATTACCCTATATCCCCAAACATATAATTTACTGAAAGATTATCAGTAATTGGCCAGATGAAAAAAAACAATGTACTTGTGTTACAGTCACTTGCATTCACTCTGGAAGTTTAAATCTACCAATTACCAAACCTGCTGGAAAAGGGGGAGAAAGTGCCAAAAATCACTTCTAACTGCTACAACACTCTTCAAAAGCTTAGCAAAGTACCTGGAAAATCCAACCATCTCAAAGAATTTTTTATCTCAAATAAATCTACCATTGCCAATTACCAGAGCTTACAAGTTCAAAATTTCAAGCCCCAGCCTTTGGTTTTGATTTTTGTTTCTTAGAGTCCAATGATGACAACCCCTTGCCTAATCCAACTGGAGCCTGTTCTTGTGCAGGCTCTGATTGTTCTTGTGCAGGCTCTGATTGTCCTTTTTTGGCATCATTTGTATCACTTGAAGGAGTGCCATTTGGTTCCTTTGCTCCATCTGCATTCCCATTATCTACAGCATCTGGAGTCACATTTGAATTTATAATATTCAGAAGTTGGCTAAGGGGTGGCAAGGCTTGGACCGGGACACCGTGGGGACGTACTAACAAGCCCCTTGCTGCAGCCTTCTTCCTGACTTCAGCAGCTGCACGTGCAGCCCTTTCATCGATTCCCCTTCCTCTGGGGAGAGCCTCACCAATCATTGCAGCATTGAGGGATTTGTTTGCAGATGTTCCTGAGCTTCCAGGTCCACCAGCAGCTGCAGCAGCTTGGAATGCTTGTATCAAATCAGGATGTGCCTGTCATTTTATAATATCCTTTGTCAGTAGGAGTTATACTACCAGAGAAATGACAAAAAGGTCTAGAATTAGATATTCTTCAGTAAACTAACGTGGAAAAAAAATGCAATCATAATAAGTACGTTAGGAAGCTTCAATTGTCCTATTTTTTTTTATCTGGGGTGTTACAGAAAAAGGGGACCAGTGAAATAGTAGAGAAGTCTTGACCAAAAAATCAACATATCCCCCTTTTTACAAGTCATTTCATTATGATCGATATCATTAGCTATAGATACTATCTGATAATATTGCATGCTAAATCAAAGGAGTATAAGGTACCTTCAAGATATCAAAGGCTTTCTGAGCTGAAGCTGCATTCAGAGCTTGACCCTTTTGCTTTTGGGCATTCATCTGCCAAAAGCCCGAAACAAGTTGTGAAATGTTAAGTCATACAAGACTACAATGAAAGAAGATTTTACTTTCAATGTCATTTAAAATTCAAAGAAATAAATAAAAACAAAACGAAAAAGCGTCCGAAATCCAAACACCTTCATTTGCTACTATGGAAACAGAGACTATATTACTAGGTAATACAACCTGCCTGCAAATGCTAGACTCCCACAAAATTTAGCAAGGCATTCCCACAACACAACCAACCTAACCTAGAGCCCCTCTTCTTCCTCTGAATGTATTGTGCCTCCTGTCATCAACCATTGCTGATCTCAAAAATTTTAATTGCCGTTATCTACGGTCTCTCTCCTCCCTCCCTCCCTCTCATGCACACACACACACAAACCACTCCACTTTCTCTGGTGTTTGTAATCTAATTTGCTGGGTGGTTATTTCCTAATTCATCTAATTACTGTAATAGTCTCTTAAATTCTCCAAGTCTTTCTTGAGAAATACATTTGAACTGCTACCAGTAAATTGATGCCAGATCAGAATGGTGTTCCACGAGTAAAGAAGGAACTGCACAGATACCTGTAGCTCACGCATCTTAAATGTGTTCATCCAGTTCTGTGAATCCCTTGTCCTTGAATCATCTTCACCAAGTTGTTTGACAAGTATATCATATGTTTTCTTCTCATGCTATCAAACCAGAAGCCAAAATCAGTCAACCACCCTGATGTCACTACCAGAAACCAACTTTACCACCATACATACCTGGTGAGAGAGCTTGAAAGCACCCATACAATTAAATGCAATTGCAAGAGCATGATAACAAACAGCAGTTTGAATGTGTTCCTCCCCAAGAAGCCTTTCATTCTTCTTTAATGCTTCTTGCAGATAACGAAGAGCTGTGTTCATTTTTCCTATATCCTGATACATCATTGCAACATTGATAAAAGTTGCTGCAACATCAGGATGATCTGGCCCTGATGAAAGACTTAATAATAGCAAAGCACGGGACATATGGCGAAGAGCAAGTTCTGTCTGGTTAAGTCCATGGTAGAACAGAGCCATATTTCCATAACTGCAACAATAATACTAACAATCACAAAATGTTCTAAATCATGCGGTCTTACATCATACACCCAATGTCTTAAAAAGACCAGTTCTTGAACTGATTAGGAGAGGGGTTCAAGATTTTGATGTCCAACAAGGGTAGAATTTGATTTTTACACTGCATAAATATCAATATCTAATAATAATAATAATAATAGGGATATGCTAATATGCACCCACCTTTTTATGGGAGTATGTTAATAAGTTATAACTTTGATTTTCTTAAAATACATGCAAAGGTGTAGCTTGTTAACATGCCCCTAAAAACAAATGAGCGCATGTTTATGTGTGCTAAGTAATTATACAAGTAAATCATTGACAAAATCTGAAATATATATTTAACAAATCAACTTGCTTAATGACACATACAATAAGCCAAAACCTAATAAAAGTATGCAAAACAAAGCACAAAATAATTAAGCAACCAACAATTTAAGAAAAAAGAGTAAAAACAAAGTTAACAACATTCATTGATAAAGGATGAACTAATAAAAAAATGGCAAAATGAAGTTAAAATAGGCTCAAAACATAAAAAAAATAAGTTCAATAATGACCAGTTTGAATCTTTCCAAAAATCAGTTTTGACACTGGCATTTGAACTTCCAAGTTATAGAGTAACAAAAGTCAGTCCATTTTTCAAAACCACACATTTCAAATTATCAGTAACTTGAAATCTCAATTTTTACTTTTTTGCCCATTGTAACATTCCAATTTGGCTAGGGATATATACAACAAATACAATGATATGCATACAGGGAAAAAAACATAGAATATATAACTCCAAAGACCAAGTAAGATCAATGGAATGGGGAATGCCTGTGAGCAGTGTCAGGATGATCTAGACCAAGACAACGTTCATTTATAATTAGCTCCTTATGTTGTTGCATAATAGCCCCAGCCATGTCTCCAGCATGATACAAAACCATGGCAAGATACCTGAAATTCAATAATTTAAATTGAGTAAAAATACAACACACAAATATATCACCTATAATTTGATAAGCAGGATTTCATAACAAAAGTACACTAGAATTGGATATAAAATTTCAATTATAAAGGGCATTGGCAAATGAAAATAATGAGAAATAAATTCAATATAAATTGGTTATAACTTATAACAAAATACATCCATTATCCCGGATCTAAAGCAGCCATCATGCATAATTCCAGATCATGATTAAACTACGATTGAAGTAGAAAAACTTTTAGGATCATGCCAACATGGTAGAAACAAATATTGACATACCGACAGCAATTAGCAACCTCTCGATGCATGGGACCAGTAACCTGCAGCCCATTTAAAAACAATTATTTTATGCACAAGAAACTCATCCAAGAACAATAAAACAATAGAGAAATTTATGCCTGTTGTAGAATTGAGAATGCCTCAGAAAATAAAGTGTAGGCTTCACTGAGCATGCCCTGTATCAAACAAAAATTACACATTAACACATTCTGATAGGAAAACCAATAAATAAATGCATAAACCCAAAAAAAAAAAAAAAAAGTCTCCACAATTTATAAATTTATATCACACTACTGAACGCATTTAAAAGTCTTGCAACTTCAGGAAGATAACCCACTAGTATCAAAATCAAGGTAGTTAAAATCGGGATTTTACTTTAAATCTTAAAGGAGAGTAAAAATCGTAAATCGTAAATTGAATCGTAAGATTTTATAAAATTCATATATATGATATAAATTCATATTATTTATATAAAATATCATAAATTAAGGGAAAAAAGTTTCAAATCAGTAAAAGCACTTAAACAACGTAGCACTCACAAATCATAATTTATTCCATAAGAATGTAATGCATTTACATGAGTAAAAAATACACCAAAACAGAAAAGATACAAGAACAACAACAATAGATTTAGTTGCAGACCAGGTTGCACGCATTAGGAGGACTGTTGAATGTTGACAACAATGTTAGAATTCAAAGCTGCTAGAGGCAAATTAGATTCTATAAAAGGAAAAATATGAAAGAGGCGTCAGCTACGATAGGGTTCAACAAAATAGACTTTGCGGGAAATTTTCAAAATCAAAGTGAAATCGTGAAATCCCACAATTTGAGGGATTTTATGATTCAAATTGGGATTTTACAAGGATTTTACTCAATTAGGATTTTATCCACAATTTAAATCGGTGAGACTTCCAAAATCGTAAGATTTTAAGATTCAAATCGAGATTTTAACTACCTTGATCAAAATGTTTGGATTTCTTAAACCTTACACTACTTCACCCAAAAAAAAAAAATAAAAAACACATTTTATAACTCCCAAAAAGAATACCAAGATTCCAATAGCTACATAGTTTACAACCAGATAATAAACGTGCTGTATTGAAATTCAATCCCCTTTTATTGTTTATTACAACAACCTAACCACCCAAACCACTAACACTAACTACTAGCAGATGCCTTGTGGTTAAAATTGCATTCATTATTTCATTTTATAGTAAATATATATATATATATATATATATATATAAAGCATGGTAAGAACCTCAGCCAATTGAAGTTTTCCAGTTTCCACAAGTTCCTTGGCTTCTGAACAGGCAGGAACTGAATGCTTGACCACTGGACGGATATCCAAGACATCTGATGTTTGGAATGGTGTTGCAGAACTAAGATCATATTTACGAGCTGCAATGGTTATACCAACCTGAAAAGTGAAAACCAAGTACAGTATAATTATGGTGAAACCCATTCACACAAGTTTTAAAAGCAATAAATTTGAAGAGGTTAACGGAAAAATAGTAAAAGCATTATTCAATAGAGTTCCAACAACTATTCATAAGTATTCACAAGATCAAACAAGAAGTTTTAAAAAACATTTGTTCCCAGCAAGTGCAAACATACATGGAATAACATGAGCAAAGTCAGAAAGATTAACTTAGCTGAGGTATTGAAAATTTAGAAAAAACAATTCTAGTTTTGCAACATAAGGAAAAGATAGTGCTAACAACTGAAAACTAAATTTTACATAAGGCTAATTATTACAAAGAGAGCTATACAAGCTCTACACTAATAGTTTGTGGTCATCGATTGCATCATTTTGTAGTTACTCCAAAGATTCCTTCCAAATTTCTCATTGAAATAGATTGTGATGAGAACAAGGTCAATCCACTGTATTCTGATTGGGAGCAAAAAGATTTGCTACTTGCTACATGGCTTTTGTCTTCAATTTCTACTTCTCTTCTTCCACAGTTGATTGGTTGTGTTCACTAATGGCAGATTTGGGAGCAAATTCACAACTTTCATGCACACTCTAGTGCCAAGTCAGACCAATTACATTCTGTATTTCGCACAAGTAAGAAATGGACAAGCTCCATGACTGAATTTCTTTCTTGAATCAAGTTCATAGTTGATGCATTGGTTTTGATTGATGAGTCTGTCCCTGCTGTGATTGACTTGATGTAATTCTTGAAGGACTCCTTGAGAAGTATGATCCGTTTGTAGTTGCAATTAGTCGTGCTATGCATAGGAGTCGATAGTGGCAATAGCGGGTAAAGGAGAAAATCAGAGCAGCTCCGTATCACAATTATAGGGCCATAGCGACGTGGTTCAGTATAGTGGCTGTCACGCTGCAATTCACAGCCATGAAAGGGGAAAATTGTGGCTGTTATGTCAAATAGGGGCAAAAGGGCAAGTTTGCCTTTCCTATTTGAAAGTTGGAATGCTTCTCTTTCTTCACAAGTCAAGATCGAACCCTACCTCCATCTCTTGTTCTCTTGCTTCATCCTCCATCTCAGCATCACTTTTTGGTGCAAGTCACCATTTCTGGCTAAGTTCTTATCATTTTCTTCATCTCCGGCAAAATCCAATTTATTTCTAACATGAGCTTTCCGATGTTGTTCATCTCTGGTGAAACCCAAGCTATTTCCAACAAGATGAAGACACTTTTCGATAATAGTGAGACATGTTCTGGCGAGATCATATTTGCATTAGAGCTTTCTATGATGACTGAGACTGACCGCTATTTAACCTATTTTTCCTTCTCTGTTTTAATTGTCTTTAGAATAGTGGTCATCCCATTATCCGCTATAGTGTTTCTGGGATTAGCCGCTCCATGCTGCTATCCAGAATTGACTATGGAATCACTTCCATTTTTTTTTTTTTGCCCAATCTTGTTCTTAAAACCTACTTGTACCCTCTATAACTTAAATCTTATTCATATTCGTAGATTTGCCAAGGATAATTCAGTTTATCTTCAGTTTCACCCAACTTATTGTTTGGTTAAATCTCAGACTTCCTCTGAAACATTCCTTCAGGTTCAGTTGGGGCTGATGAACTCTATTATTTTGATGATGTTTGACTTCCACAGAAAGCACTCAGTAGTTGTTCAGCTCACAATAATCTGCATAATACTGCTATGTGCACTACAAATGTTCCTTCTATTGTAAGTAAATGTACAGTTACACTCAATACCACTCCCACTTCCCCCACCTACACTATTTGACCTGTAGATTAGGTCATTCACACTCTGATGTTGTAAAACAAATTCAACAACAATGTAATGATTTAGTTTCTGTTCAGCTTGTTGAAAGGCTCCTCACCTGTCTGCTCATTCCCCAGATGCCTGTTATACACAGCCACTTGAGCTGGTGTTTAAAGATTACGGGGACATTCCCCAGCAGCATCATTTTGTGGCTTTCTTTATTTTAAACCTTTGTGGATGCTTTTTCTCGATACACATGGATATATCCACTCAAAAATAAATAGACATGAGCACTTTCTTTCATCAATTAAAAAATATTTCATCCTGTTTCTACATATATCTGAACATGGTATAATTCAGTGTTTTCTTTCCTCACACACAGTCACCAAAGCAGTTCTGTTGAAAGAAAACTAACTTTTACATCAGAAAGCTAATTACAAAGAGAGCTACACAAGATATGCACCAATAATATACATGATATAAAAGATCATCAAGTTAGTACTTTTGAAGAGCTTTTCATGCTACTGTAACTATTAAATGATTAGAAAAGTCAAGCCACAAAAAAATCAGTAAAATTATTTACACCATAAACATTCAAATATGAATTGACTAAACTGTAAATGATCTTGTGCTTACCTTCAGACAGAGATTACGTATAACAGAAAGTTTCTTAACATGTGACCTTGCATCCTCTGGCAACTCAAACTGCAACAAATTAATTTGAAGTTCAAATGTATGGCAAGATTTACAGATGAAACAAAGAAACAAAATGAATATGGACATCCAATTTCATAAATGAGAAAGGCATTGTTGTTTAGATCACTTGTATTTGAACATAAACAAAAAATGATCTAGTGAGCAAAAGAACTGCTTTGAGATAAAAGATAGTATGAGATGAGAAACTGAAAGGGGAGAAAGAGAATCACAGCGAGAGAATAAGCAGTAGACTCTGAATTGAAAAACTGAATCAACCATTTACAGGTTTTAGTACATGTATACGAGTGGTTGCAACAGAAACTAATTGTAACAGTAAGCTACAATGGTGCATTGTCAGATTTTACATTCATACAATTAGAGCAACTGGTACAGTGCAGTAGTGTATCCCAACCATAGTTATTGTTAGAATTAAGGAAATTTTCTTATTTCTAAGATTATCCTCTAAGTTCAGTTTCCTCATTATCTCTTAGGATTAGGTACCATATTTCTTCATCTTATCACAATTTGTGTCCCTAATTAATTAGGATTATGATTAGTTTAAACTAAGGGTAAATGCTTTAGATTTTATGAACATTCAATACATTGTAATATACCTCAGCTAATATAAATTCAGTGTTTCATTCTCCTCTCCTTTTCTTCCACTACATATTGAAACCCACAATTTCAAGATGGTACACCATGATACCATCTTTCATAAGCTGTTCCCAAAACTATTTCACTGTTCAACTCCCTAAAATTATGAGTTCAACTTTATTTTCACAATTTTTTCTTCAAATAAAATAAAGTCTATCCACATCTTTTGGCATTTTCTCTTCCTTCTATGCATTGTTCATTGCTCATTCTTGTGAGCTTAGCCCTCTTTTGGTTATGTCATGTCATTCATTCCCGCTACCTCCTCCTCCATCATAGCCTCCACCTTGCATTTTACTGCCATGTTTCAGATAAATTTACAGCTGTTGTGTCCTTTTGACAGTCCTCAGTTGTATGCGCTTTATTCTAAAATCATGCTTCATTGGTTTCTTCTACCACCATGACATTGCAGGCATTGCCTCCACAAGAATTGAATAGTTTTCGACTACCATTGTCAATCCCAACTATCATGTTATCATTCTACCAAATCTACCTCTTCGGTTCAAATTGTGAATAGTGAGATTAGAGACCTCAATCTAGCCCCATGAATTTCCCAAATATATGAGCTTGGCCAGTGGCTACACAGCTTCCCAAATATAAGATTTGAGCAAAACATACAAGTAAATAACAAAAGTCAACGACACAAACAATATTCTACAACATCCATATTACATTCAATAAAAAGTGAGGGTGTGTGTTGCACATAGAAAAGAGCAGAGGAGTTTGAGGGTTTAGTGTTCAGAACAGCTGTGATTTGGAGTTCAAAAACAAGATAAGAGAATGTTAGGCATTATCACAAATACTGCATGAGAAGAGTGGGTGTTGGTGGCAAAAAAGAGATATGGATGGATATTGGAGGAAAAATATAGAATTTGACAGGTGGCAGTTTGTCAGGCAAGTATAGCACAGCAGACAGAAGCATGAAAAAATAAATTAAATTAGGGATTTCTAAATTTTGAAATGGGAGAACAAAATCTCATCTTTGCCCCTAAACCTCCCCCAAAACAAAATGATGTTTTGAGGCAAAGATTTTTTCCTCTGAAAAGCATTACTCTAGACAGCTAAAACCACTATTTTGGCCACAATTGCCTGCTATAACGGTTATTCAGAAGCACGCCACTATTTAAACTTTGTAGCAGGCCATGGCCACTTTGCACCACTATAGTGTGAACTATTGATATATATGATCCTACCAAATAATCACACCTCTCATTCAACTAAAAACTGTTACACGAGGCTCCTACCTGTGAGATCCCCAATTCTAACCGTTATATTATCAAATATATATATACACACACACACACATAATAAAATAAACTTAATGAACAAACAATCATATTAGAAGTGTAACCACATCATAATCTCATGTACAAATCAAGTGTGACGCTCTGTGCTTCTCTTCTGTCTTCATAAGTTGAGATGGAACCCTACCTCCATCTCTCGTTCTCTTGCTTCATTCTCCATCTTCAATGTCACTTTTTGATGCAAGTCACCATTTCTAGCCACATTCCGATCGTCTTCATCTCCAGCGAACCCAACTTATTTTTGTCTTGACCAGAGACATTTTTTGGTGGTCTTCTTCATCTCCGGTAAAACTCAAGCTATTTCTAATGAGATTTAGACATTTTCCAGCAAGCCATCTGTGTCACAGCTTTTTCCAACTGACCATAGTATCCAATAGCGCACAATAGCAGCAGAGCGCGGTGGAACAGCCTTCGGCCACCATATAGCTTTTGGCTATTGCAGCCATCATGGCTGTCTATGCAGCCTTTCTCGGTGCAATAGCGCCACCATAGGGAAAGATACCAACTTTCCTTTTCTACCCTCAAATCGAAGAAATTTTAGGGTTTTTAAGGGTAAAAAAGGCCTAATCTTTTAAAAACAAAAGGATTTTTCCTTTTTGACCTTAAGATAACATAGTCTTGAGGTTGTTTTAATGGTAAAATAGTCTTTTCAGCTTTCAAATCTAACCTCACTTTTCCCCACATTATTCTTCTTCCTTTCTCTCTTCGACACCCCTTGATTGTTGTTCTGCTCTGTAGCTGGAGACATGATGAAACCCATCCTTTTCTCCACTTGTTTGTTCGATGCTCCCTCCTCTCATCTCTGTCTTTGTTCTACTTTGCAACAATCTCCAATCCAGCAGTCACTCATCTTTGATGACTTCTCTGGAAAAATTCACTTCCTCTATTCTATGATTCTACAGTCCTGCATTTGCTATGTTCTCTCGAAAAATCCACTTTCTTTCTTCTGTCTTTTGTTGATAATTATTAATGTTATTTATGCATAACTTTTTAGCATTATATACATAATTATTTGCATATATATTTTATATCCATATAAAAAACTTTAAAATAGCGGTTATCCTGCTATAGCATTTTGAAGATTGTTTGCTTTGCGCCCCTACCCGAGATTAACAACTGTGTGACTGACCACTCTTTGATATATTTTCCTTCACTATTTTGATTGTCTTCAGAATAGCAATCATCCGCTATCCGCTATGCTGCTGCATAGTTTTTTGGGTCGATTCCTTCACATTGTTATCCCAGATTGACTACTATGTTTTGCAGAACGTTGTACTTTGGATAATTATTTACTTTCTGCCACAATCATAACTTTATTTCTAGAAATTTTAAATACCCCTATTTTGGATATGCTATGATTAATAATGTGATTACAGGTATTATGATATATGTGCGACTCTTGATTTGTGCACAAAGTTATGACATGGTTACATTTCTAATATGATTGCTTGTTCATTTAAGTATATTTTTTTATGTATATATGTATATATATTTGATAAAATAATAGGGTCAGAATGAGGGGTCTCACACCACCTATTGCAAAGGACAGAGCTAATCTTTAATTAGGGTGGCCATGGTTTTAAATTATGGACATATTGCTAATCAATATTGTAGTTGTAATATTAAGATTTTGGAGGTTTCAGCATCCGCAATTGCAGCCACATCAATCATATTTACCAGAAATTTTTTATTCAGGATTTGGAACTCTGTAACTTCAACCACAATTTAAAACTTTGGGGTGGCTAAAGCGAAGACCACTGTTGATTAAAAAAGTTAAGTAAAAATAATTCTTTCTGACAAAAGAAATGACATGTAAAATGTAGAAAATCAAATAATTTGGCACTTTAAATAACACATAACACTGCCCTTGTGGGATCTGAGTAGGGTAAACTGTAAATGCAAACAAAGATTGTTTTCACTTTTCAGGATTTGAACATTGTGACCTCTAGGTCACAATGCAGTAGTCTTATTGTTGCACCAACTCTAGCCCTCATTCAACTCAAAGCAGTTAAAGTAGCAAAATATGCATACCTTCTATTTTAAACGGATAGCAAAATAATAATTTATCAGTTAATGTCCCAGTTAATATTATATCTTCAGGATAGGCAAGAGCTGATACCTTATATTTAACCATTGCAAATTCTTGAATGTCTGACCAAAGTGCTTCTGAGCTGATACTCATATACGAAGGTTGCATCTTTCGCAAAGATGCTCTCCCTTTCCATCGTGCTTGCCCTTTGGAATGTTTTCCTGGGGACTGATGCCTTGCATGTTCCTGTAAGTTATAGACCCTGGATTACTGACTAATTAACTGAAACTTAAAAGCTTACAAATTAGACAGGAAAACAAAGTGGATTGTGCAGCCTAAAGAGCAAAGGTAAAGTTCACAGATTGATTGAAGGGATCATAACACAAAAGAACTACCAAATTAGGAAATATAAGTTTCAGTTATCTCAAAAGTCAAACATAAAGGTCATGCCTTTTTAGGAGTTTTGGACTGTGTGCTATTAGCAGTTACTTTTCCACCAGGAGCTTGACAACTTCCAAATAGACAGTTCAAGAAATGAGATACTGCCGGTGCAAGATCATGATCCTCTGTCTCTCTCAGTAACTCCTGCAAATGGTACATGATTAGGGGGAAAAAAGAAAGCCATTGAATATCAGATGCACGATCTTAAATATCATGTGTTTTCGGTGCAAGTGAATGAAGAAGAAAGTTGTTTTCAGATTATGATGTATACTCTGAACGATCCATCATGTCAACATCAAGGTATATCATGTTTCTTATGAGTAATATCTTATGCCAACTAAGCAAAATAATAATTTATCAGTTAAAATATGGACAGATGTGAAAAGTCAGTCAGGGCAAAAGATACAATATAGAACTAGATAAATTTGACATCAAGTAAAAAATTACTAATATCTCCTGATCCCAAAAAAGACACTTTGGCATAATAGTTTGGAGCTTCTAACAAGGATGAGAAAACTAAAATATCAAAAGTCACAAGTTACAAAAACCAGGTTATCAAATCAAGATTGATATCACAAAAGGCTATTTCCAAATAATGAATTGTAAGATTCATGACCAATAATTAAAAAGCATAAGATATATTTTTCACATAATAGGATACTACAAACATCTAGATGTTAGCATTTTTAAATGAAATAACCCATCATACAGCTAATAAATTGTAATCTCAAGTCTCAACAGATCAAGATTCAAGTGAAAATAGTCAAAAAGACAAATCTAATTTTAAGGACTGTGAAAGTTACTGCACCATATTCATCCCTCCTAAAACCATAAAGTAAACCCAATGCATCACTATTTCCAGACATAGCAGACCGTGGGAAAAAGTTTGGATTTCATAACAAACCAAAAGCTAAGGTATTTTCCTTGCACTATGTCTAAAACTTGCCAAAAAGAAAATCTTTTTAAAAATATATTTTTTCTAGGGTTCAGCTTATTTAATAGCATAATAAAGTTTTGACCCTTTTCTTCAATTTTCACAAGAAAAAAGCTTGCTAAAAGAAAAGCCAGGAAATAAGTTTTATAAAAAACATTTTTATTAACCTCACCCCTTAATAGGGCTATGTTTAAGCAGCCAAAAAAGTAGTAAACTTTTATTGAGAAATTATTTATTTATTACACTTTTGTATCTTCAATGTAATAAAAGTTTATTACTTTTAAATGTTATAAAAATTGATGCCAAGATCCAAGCCAAGAAGAAGGGAAAAAACCCAGCCTTGCACTACCATCTGCATCACATGTGACATGCAATTCTGGCATGATTCAGGAGCATTTGTGCCCCAAAATCATTCATACTGTAATTGTATCAAAAAGCTTGCTGAATCAGATCGAATTGCATGAATTAAATCAAGATTCATGCATCTCTGACTACTAATATACTAATGCATCTCTGGACATAAATGTGGATACATTGGATACCTCCCCTCCTACATTTGAAGGGATCAGACAGCTAATCTTCCAGCATGAATCACTAGATTAAAGATCATTTTAAGATTTTAGAAACTAAATAGTTTGGAAAGGGGACGGGCAGGGGTGATGAAATTCCTTACATAGGATAGATTTTATCACCTTGATAATATGCTTAGCAGATCTGACAACAATCTCATTATTACAAAGATCCCACAGATGAGGTAGATGTTTAGTCCCTCCAGCCACCTTCATAGAAATGTAAGCATTACAATACAAGAATCATTGAAAGACAAATATATATAAGCAAACCACAACATAAAATGGCACATCATTCACTTGACCAGCTCCTAAAAGAAATAACTACAGCAGCATTGACCAAAATACACAGTGCTTACTTTGCCAATATAGCGAACATTAATTCCATGAGCATGGAGTGCTTCAGTTAATGTCTGGCCATCCATAGGTGAAACTTCAAGTGTACATAGATCTTGTATAAACTTCGGAAGTACAACATCAGCAAGATATTGACTAACTTTTCTAACATTATCTTCATCAGCTGCTATTTCCTGGTGAATATGATAAAAAAACAGCAACGTAAGAAGATTGTGAGTGCTGAGAGGCAACATGATGTTTTCAAGCAGAAAATGAACACATACACGCCACAGGGAAATAAATGCACATACACAATGTTAAGAGGCTATTTCCTGGTAAATATGATAAAAAAAAAGCAATGTAAACACATACATGCCACAAGGAAATAAATGCACGTACACAATGTTACATAGATGAAGAGAGAAAGGAAAGGTTCGTAGTTAGAAGTAAGGCAAAAGAAGATTAAAAAAAAACCTCTGGACTCCCAGCAAGTTTGAATTCAGTGAAGACATTAGGATTAAAAACAATATCCTCACTATGATCAGAGACTTCAGCAGCTGCAGAAACCAGTTCTTTGACATTCTCAGTTTTTTTTTCCTGTGTTGAATCCTGCAGAAAGCAAATAAAGGACACAGCCATTGGCCTTAAACTAGTAATCCGTCATATACAGGAAGCAAAATACTTATACCAGCATTGTTTCTAGTTGTTCAACCAGACAACTAATCAAGCATAAGAAATAATCAAAAGGATTGCAGACAAGAATTCTCAGAAGCCTTTGCTTTTTCATTCCAGCAAGAATCCTTTATGTTAGAAATAAGTCCATTTGGTTGGTCAACTGGACACACTAAGTTCACACAACCTAGAAAAACAGTGTATGACATCATACAGTAACATTCAAACAAAAGCATGAGCAATGAAGTGACTGTAGTACCAGATGAAGTTCAAACAGGAAGTTTCTGCTCAGAATAGAATTGAAGATGATAGTACAAGTCATAATCCAAATCCATGGAAGATCCATTAAAATGTTTATACCAGACTTACATAGAAAAGCAAAGTCAATATTTTCTCAGTATGCAAAAAGCACTGGATTAAGAAAATTGATTCAGAAAAACATAAATTAGCCAAGCACATGCACATGTTGCACTGCTCTAACATTTACCTGTTTGTCAGCATCAGCAGCATTTTGAGAACCAGTGGCAATGTTGTCTGCCCCTTGGGAATTTGTCTCCTGAGATTTCAAAGTTTCCGATGCTTGAGCCTGTTTCGACAAAGAGCCAGCTGCGTAAAACTGAATACATGAAGAAATTTTCAATTATTTTAACATCAAAATGGAGTACTTACTTGACAAAAGGCCGTAATTAATTCTGGTCTCAAGATACAAAATCGAGAACCAGGTCCAGTATAATTGGCATCACGAGGAGTCACCCGCAATAAATCAAGAAGATAATGCCTGATTTGGTCACAAAAAAGTGTAAAACATCAGTGCATAGCAGTAGCAAAACAGACAGAGATTAAAAAGAAAAAATTGCTATTTGTAATGATAAAAACTAGGAACATTTCAACAGATATCTTTAGCTAACTTTAAATCTACTAGAGTTCAATAACATACAACAAACAGCCAGAATGGAAATAAAATGAATCAAACATATTACTATATTAGTAAATATTAGTAATGTTAAAGAAATATTGCCCCTTTCTTATTAGGAAATCTGCAGAGAGGTCACCAACAAAGCACACAGACTATAAAAATGACAAACTCAAAAATAACTACCGGTCATCACCACCAACAATGCCCTTGCATTCCACTGGCGCAGCTAATTTGAACACATTACCAGATCCATCAAGGACTAAATGTTCCTTCAAATGAAGGCATTTGGCAGCCTCTGACACCTAATAACATAAAAACCCAATAAGATAAAAAAAATTAAAAAGGATAAACAAAGCAATAGTTACAATTTAGGTATATAATGCAATTTAAAACATTTCTTTACCTAAAAAGCCCAACAAACAAATTGTCTTACAATTTACAATCAACCGCAGTAAGCATTCAGTAAAATTAAACTAAACTTTAGCACCTTTCCTTACCTTAGAATGAAAATCTTCATTCCAGCAAATTTTCTTTCCGTTGTCAACAGAGCCATACAAGAGAGAGTCTGACTTGTCCCCTTGAAGAATGCCTGGCAAAACACTCTGCAGCATAATATATAATTTGAAATTTAAACAATTTAATTTGAGAAAAAGAATTCATGGGGTTTCAAATTAAAAGAAATTAAATATAAAATTTGACATAAGTGAGGTGAAATATTTCAATAAGCTTCAATGCTTCATAATGAATCTATAATTAATAGCGACCAAATTGGGACATCATAAACATTTATCCTTTGCTGGTACCAACATTGATACAATATAAAAGGGGCACTTTAAAAAAGATATCTAAATGAACATAAAATAATCAGTTCATATAATAATAAAGAAAATAAAAATATTATAAAATATATGGTCATCTTATAAACTATCTCTTGAACTTGGGCTTTAAGTCTAACTCAACCCCAAAAGCTAACTCATAAGATGAGGATTGTTTTAGCCTTTATAAGCTCTTATTTAGCCATACCAATAGTCAATATGGGACTTCAACACCAACAAATAACAATAGAAACGACTTGTCGTGTTTAACAGCCTTTTGACAGACAACATATTCTAATTCCCTATCTCACCATTTTGAAATTCTTTTGACAAGTTATAATCCATTAAGTTGCATTTCAAAATATTTTCAGAACAAAATTTCCAAAAAGAAAAAGGAAGGGTAAAAACACCAAATAGCCATAGCTGTGCTTCTTAGGCAAACTATCACTAGTGATGGATTGATTTTATAAACTCAAATCCTATTACTGACCACACTTTCATGAGAAAACAGAATGTTGGGAATAGGTGAATATGAGCTTTCACTACACACCTGAGCTACCACTCTATGACCCCTATAGTCAATTATAGCCATAGCAAGATTATAAAGTCCAGGGACATCAGCTTCTTGGTAAGCCTTTGTTCCCTTCAAATCATTGTTTGCAGAAGCATATGTGGCTTGCTCATTCTCAGCCAGCTGAGATTCAGGAGAAACATCTTGAGTAATTTCTTCACCATTAAGATCTTCTCTTGAACCATCATCTTTCCCCCCATTGGAAACCTGACTTTGTCCATGAAGAGGAATGGGAGCTTTATTAGAAGAACTTTGCAAAGTTCCTGTGCTCCATGTTTTTGAATTAGCATCTACATGTTTCTTTGACAGCTTCTCATAGTCAGCATCAATAGCAAAACTACAGAATATATTGTTGTGCACATACCTATCAGCAAAATTACAGTGATGAGCCAAATAGCATCCCAAATACAAAGGAAAACTCATATGGATAAAGGATCAATACCACAGATCACACAAAACCTATGAGCTATGAACAACATGAACAAGATTAAAAAACAATAGGTAATATTACATCATACACTACACATGAGACAGCCATATCATTAAGACATGAACCTGCTCTTGATGAGGAAAATATATGGGCCAAGTAATGAGTATCTTCATTTCCTACCTCCACACCCCGAAGAGGAAAAATGTAACATGCAACTCCCACTAAATAACACTTTTCAACATTTTAAAATAACAAAATATCATCAGTTAAAGTCCCACTAACATGTGAAAGCATTCAGGATCAGTAGGGTTTATTGGAGGAATACAGCCACTGATCACTCCAATAGCACCATTAATGGCTGCATCAACAAAGTCTGATGTCACTTTATAAAGTGCCCTATCCCGCAAAATCCTGCAGCAATGAACAAATCACACCAAAAATATAGATAATCAATGACACTGAATCACTACCAACAAACAAACAAAAGAACAGGAGAACATCCAAAGCCATCTATTTCTGAATGAGAAAATAAAGGTACCTCTCCTGTGGAGTTGTATGAGGAAATTCTCTACAAGACTGCAGCTCCTCATTCCAGTCTCTTTGCATGCCAATTGGCTCATTGCCATAAAGAAGAGTTAAGGCATTCTCAGCCCTAGCTGCATCACGCCTGTGGTCTGACAACACATGAAACCACATTACAAAATACACCAAGCGAGCCTGAGATTCACATTCAAGGAACCTGATTACAAGGCTCTCCAATAATTTCATGCCATTGTGAAGTTGACTTCCAAATCATACAGTAATTTGATATCAAAAACCAAGTCTTCAGAGACTATTTCTCAAGATGTACTTGATTATATCTAAAAAAGGATCATTCAGAAGTGTATCTTTAAAGCCTTTTGCCCAAAAATAATGAATCGATTTGGTGAAACAATTCAGGTGTTCATAGTGCTAATGATCAAGACTATAGTTCTACACCATTTAATATATTTATGGCATGAAATGGCATGATACATCAGTCAAGTTGCCCACATAGACCACAAAATGACGTGGCTGAACAAAAGCATCATCATCTTGTAGACATTGCTAGAACACTACTGATAAATGATAGCACTGTTGAGAAATAACTTTTAGGTGGCAAAGTCGTTTCTTACAACTTAACAGAGATAGTTCACTCTGGACTAATGAGATATACAAGGAGATTGCTAATTACAAAGTTTGGGACTGTGATAATTGTTCACTCTGGACCAAGTTATATTGATAAAGTTCTGGGCACTAACCAATTACCATGACATATCTTGCATCATCCTCATCCAACTCAATAGAAAAGCTCAATAATGACAATTATGATTCTTGGAGTACTCCTATAAAGTACTATCTACTTGAGCAAGAATTGTGGGGTGTTATTAGTGGTGCAAACCTCACCAATTAATAAGGAGAGAAAGAAGTTAAAAATTAAAATAAGAAAGGCTATGGCTGTGCTGTATGTCACGATGGAGGATGAGTTCTTGGAAAAAATTAACTTGAATACACCAAAGGAGACTTGAAATATCTTTGCAACATTATTTGCAAGGAAAATTTAAGCAAAACAACAACTAATGGAAAACGAACTAATGTTTGCTAAAGAAGCAGACATAATGGTGAGCCAAAATTTCATCAAAGTAAATTCATTAGCAATGAAAT
Organism: Abrus pulchellus subsp. cantoniensis; assembly: GCA_024086825.1. Classification (NCBI taxonomy): domain Eukaryota; kingdom Viridiplantae; phylum Streptophyta; class Magnoliopsida; order Fabales; family Fabaceae; genus Abrus; species Abrus pulchellus. Next base: position 13,892,215 of record CM044053.1, on the reverse strand, counting down.
CACAAAATTGGACAAGGAAAGCACAACCAATGATGCAAGAAAAACTTATTATTCATTGATAAAATCCCAAATATCACGTGATAATTACAGCTATTTGAATTGGGCTAATAACCAATTTTGACGAAGTTAGAAAACATCTTAGCCAAAAAGAGTTATTATTCATTGATAAAATCCCAAATATCATGTGATAATTACTGCTATTCGAATTGGGCTAATAACCAACTTTGACAAAGTTAGAAACAAATGTCTAAAGTTTCAATAAATGAGGAAGATAAAGTTCTCATTGCCAAAAGAGAATGATGAGAATATTGAAGACAACTAAGTATGACTACGAAGGTGAAAACTTGAATAGAAGAGAACAAGGTTGGCAGAGGAGTTGACCTGGGAAAGGTCCACAACAAGAAAGAGCTAGACAACTCCAATAAGTAGAAGATAAAAAGGAAGTAGTGCTCTGTAATTAATATAGATTCTTATATACAAGTATAAATTCAGACCTTTAGGTCAAATGCAATTCACAGAAAAGTTTCAAATATTAGATTTCTATATGGTATCAATTTTGGTTCTGCTCTAAGTTTTTCTTCAATGGCTACAGTTAACTGCAATAGTGTCCAACCCGATCTTTGCCACTGTCGACTTTGCTGACAATATGAGGCTGTGACCAGGAGTGCCTCCTGCTGGTGACCACCACTGACCAAGCGCCACTGCACACACTACCTCCATTATTAGCATGTGTGCATCTCATGCACTGCTCCTATTCGCACACGTTTGACTTTTTCTAATGCTAATCTTGCTCATTTGACACTGTACTATTGGTTAGCCATTGTATTCTTCTATAAATACCATTCTGTACTTTATCATTCTTTGACAAATAATACAATTTTCAGTTTTCAGTTTCTTACTCAACTTTCTATTTCTCTCTCTCTATACAATAGAATTCTACAAAAAGCACATGCTGCAAGAGTTAAAATTTAGTGAGTTAGGTCCAATGGAACTTGCATGTGATAACCAGTCAGCCTTGTATCTCTCTTCCAATCCAATCTTCCATGAAAAACTAAGCATATGGAAGTTGATTGCCATTTTATCAGAGAAAAGATTCTTTCAAGAATAATCAAGACTTCCGTTGCGGGTTCCACGAATCAGCTAACAAACATGTTGACTGAATCTTTACACAAGCCACAGATACAGATAGCATACATCTGTAGCAAACTGAATGCAAGTAATATATAATTCCAACTTGAAGGCGAGTATTGGTTATATTAGTTGTCACATTATTAGTTAGTTCGTAACTGCTAGAATTGTAACCAGGTTGTTATTTTATTTGATTCAAGTTATTATCTTTTAAAACTCATTTTGGTAAACATGATAGAATAGAAAAGGATAGGATACGAAAGTAAGATTTAAGGATAAAATATGATAATTGATAAGAGTAGGATAGACTCTTCTCCTATCCAATATTTTATGCACATTAGAATAATCAAGCAAATAATATTATGTCGATCCATTCAACATTTGAAAAAACTAAAACTAATAAAACAAAAATAAATTATATTGAAATGAAAAAATATCCTTTTATCAAAAAAAATAATAATAATTTTATATCTTTACTTTAATTTTATGACTTTTCAATAGAAATGCATTTACAGAAAAAAATATATAAAATCAGTAAAAACTACAAATTATTTTTGTGTACAAATAATATTGAAAATTTGAGATTAAATAACAATAGTGTTCTTAAAAAAATTGTAACAAATTATAAGTAAAACAAAAACAAATTCTAAAATATTTAAAATTATAATATATTAAATGAGAAAAATATGTTTTATAAACAATGTATTTTCAAAAATATTTTTATGAAATATAAAACTTTTCTTAAAATATTAAAGAAGGTTTGAGGTATGAGTAAAAAAGAAAAGAAAAAACTTATTGTATCTTGATGATTCCTCACACACCACATCTGTTAGAATAAGAATTTGTACAATCAGGATATAAATATAATAGCATAACTCGATGCGATGATAACCCATCATATCCTGCTAGTTCAACAAACACTAGAAATAAAATAAGATAAGATAAATTATCCTATCCTATCCTCTTATCTAACAACCAAATAAGCCCTTCCTATTTCAATCCCAAACTTTTAGGGATTATTGTTTCTGTTTAGTGTATGTATTTAGTTGTAGTCCTTTAGAATTACAATGAAATAAACATAATTCCAGCTCAATATGAACTAATAAATTCATTCCTCGTCTTGTCTATTCTTGCATGTCCACTCATTCATGAATCATAACAGTTTCATCTCTCCAACACTCATCTTAAGCTCTTGTTAGCATTAATGATATCACATTAACTCAAACCAACCTGAATCATCATCAACACTAAATTTTCAGATCTGTAGTGCGGTACAGTGTAGGACCCTTTACAAAAGCTACGAAAGCTTCAACAATTGATCCATCTAATATTCTGTCTTCACTAATTGTTTTTGCAAAATAGTTCTTGAAATTTATTCATAAAGCAAATATAGCTGAAAAGTCACTTGCTTCTTATGAAGTAAATTATAACAAGAATCCATGAAAACTACCAAGTCAACTAGACCACAATGTAGATGTTAAATAAGAAATGAAAAATATATCAACTATCACTAAATGAAAAGCAGCACTATCATCCAAATTGAGAAGCAAGAATCACTACAATATAAAGAATTGGAAAGAAATCCTGATGAAACAAAATGATAGAGGTTAAGCTCACCAGGAACTGGGTATAACCCAAGCCATGAATTAGGCGGCAACAAAGACTGCACATTTTCAAAAGGATGAGCTGCAGCTCTACCCTCCAATATTTCACGAAATGCTTCAAAATTGGATGAAAGATAATAAATTTAGGATGTCAGAGAAAAATTTTGAGAAATTTAAGTCCTATACAGTGAGTGCTTTAATTACACTTTACTACCTTTCTTGAACTTGGGGCTAATTTTCTGTAAGAGAGCAACAAGTGTTGTTGCTTCAAAAGTAGCTTTACTTGGCCTTGGATCAAGACAGTTTGCCGAGCTTGAGTTGACGTAAAACAATTTTGTGCTTCCCGTAATACAAAATTTATTGCCCTCAAGAGTTACCACATCCAAATAAATCAAATCCCCAACAAGCCTGCAGACCACAGAATAGCCCTGTTAAATGTATATAAATTACATAAAGCAATGAAATTACATTCACTGAAGAGGATGCTTCTCAAGTTACCTTCTATAGCTTGGAGGAGGATTGAAGGATGAAAAAACTATGCTCTCTACACATTTAATATCCTTCAATGGGGACGATAACAAATTACCTAATGAACCAGAGATGTCCTCCATATAACCAAGCCCATCAAGCTCAGAAACCTCAGGTTTCAAGGTATCTGATATTTCAGGAAATGCAGAAGCAGAGTATTAACTAAATATTTTAGAAACAAAGAACAAAACAAATTATTGCAAAATCCAACAAAGGGAAAGAGAACTATCATATACCTCCTGAATTTGCAGCTTTATTTTGTGCAATTTCATTCTGAAGGGCAAGTGATGTTGATAGTGAAGCATGGAGGTTTGAAAGGGAAAGCAACTCCCTTGTACGGTGAACATGAGCCCTTATAGATCGATCATCATAAAAAGCTGCAAAGAGGATTTATCATGTTATAATCCACAATTGTCTAATCATCGAATTACTGCTAGAGCAAAAGTTCATTAACATACAAGGCACCATTTCCAAGGAACAGCCACCAGTAGTAATATCAGCTACTTCAGAGATTTCATTATAGTCTTCCAGGTGATGAGTGGATCCATCCTTCGTGTGCAGCAGCAAGTCATAGCAAGTAATAAAACATGTCTCAGGAGCATCAAGAAGGAACTGTCTTATATCCATGACAGAGTCTCCAGGGTTCAACTGTGAATCAATTAAACAACTTAGAAGAAAAGATTGGGAATAGTTAGATCTCAGACAAGATCATCATGAACCAACCACTTGATTCCTTGGTTCCTCTCATTGTGAAACAGTAACAACCAAAAGTTTCACAAATGAAGTTAACTCACCTGAAGCTCAAGCTTCTCCCCCGTTTGTGTTTTAACTGAAACAGGGTAAAGTTGAAGATCACCTGCACAATCAAGTAGGGAAATATTAGTTATGAAATGAAGCTGAAGTTCTATCATATTCATTACCATAACTAATGAAATAAATTTGACTAAATCACTACTTTTTATACAAGACTAAATAACCATAATTGGACCACAAACTATCAACATCATGCATAGTACTAAACATGAGAAAACTTGCACAATCACCTAATGACTGGTAATATAAAGGATTGCATACGTATGGCAAAGCCAGTCTTGTGTAGCAGAAACATAGGAAGAAAATTTGAAAAAGACCACATAGTTGATAACCCATGTAATTATAAGTTTTAAACCATATGAAGAGAGAGTGATGGAAAAGAACAAAAGATTACAAGAAATACTAGATCAAGATTAACTAAACTATGAGCAAGTCAAAAGAACAAAAGCGTGCAGGAAATACTAGATCAAGATTAACTCAACTATGAGCAAGCCAATAAAAAATAAGACATTTAGAAGTAGTTGTTTGAAACAAAGACAATGCACAATGTCCCTTGAACAAGAATAGAGATACTGGAAAACAAAAGAAGACTAGTACACAGCCAGCCACTGTAAGCAATGCACTCTCAAACTGGGTTTTAGTGAGATTAAAACAGGAAGTTTGGTTCCCCATAGGACAAGGGCCATTACAGTCACTGTTTCATCCTGCTATGTAGCCCACTATTATAGTGCTCCACTACAAAAATTCAAGAGCAGTTCCTAGCCTTTCCGTTCTGGTATGCCTCTATCACCAACCATGATTTAAAATTGATAGAAATGAATATATCATCTATAATTATACAGTTACTAATTTATTTATTTACTCTTACAATTAAAAAAAAATCAGTATGTGCTTAAAATTGCTGATATTTTAAATTTCCATAGACTCAATTACACAAGAATTGGTACAGTTTGACTGTTGAAGTCAGAATAATAAGTTTTATGGTAGGGAATATTATCCACTGGTGATATGGCTGCTGTTCAGATACTGATAGCATAAATTATTTTCAGCAGTCAAATTTAGAGAAAAAGGTGGAAATAATATTGTTGAAAATTTAATTACAGTATGACAAGTTTGGTAACTGTCACAAAATTATGAGGGGGATTCATGTCATTAAGTTTTCAATTCAGTTTATGTCCAATGCACGGCAGCTTCTACACCAAAGCATGAATCAGTAATAAGTTTCCAAATCAATAAACACCCAAACAAGCCCAAAGGGTAGCTAATCTACTTTGGGCAATGGCATCACAATTCAATTTTGAGAGTTGGGACTCCAACAAACACTTAAATGACGGTTGCAAAGTGCAATTGTAATTGATAGTAATTGTGACTCTACAAAGACCAAAATTGCAGGCAAATGAATTGATGCTGCAAAAACTGCAGTCACAATGTTGTTTGGCCACAAATGCTATTGAGGACCTGTTGGGTCTAAACCAATGGGACCCCCATTAAAAACATTCCAAAGAAAGAGGGGCAGAATAGGAAAGTCAATTTAGAAAACCGTTAGGCAAGATGCTAACAATCTAACAGACGAGCGGACGTGGCAAGGGGAGGAAGGGAGAGATTGTGTGGAGTGAGAGGGAATATATGGGGGTCGCACAATTGAGAGAGGGGGAGATTTTTATCTGGGTGGTTATTGGAAGGATAGTTGAGGCTATAGGAGATTGCATTCTGTTTTTGTATTGCTGTTTGTTCTTGTAATTTCAGAGTCTTCCCTGTGTTTTGTTCTGTTATTTCAATATAAATCTCAGTTCCTATCAAGTTGATATCAGAGCTCCCGATCCTGGGAGCACCTGATGGTATCGACTAGAATGGAGAATCGGTTGGAGAATGTTGAACGGAGACTCCAGGACATGCAAGTTGCCATGCAAGAAGAGTTTAGGAGACAAATGGAAGAGATGATGACGGTAATGACGACTAGGTTCGAATCAGCCTTACAAGTGGTAAGGGCTGAGAGGGAAGGTACGAACCATAACCAAGGGAGTGGCAATGGCGAGGGTGACGCGTGGAGAAGGGAGGAAAAGGGGAAGCGAGTGGAAGTGCCTTATTTTGCGGAAGATGATCCGTATGGGTGGGTGTACAGGGCAGAGAGATACTTTTAAGTAAATGGTATTCCCAAAGCGGAAAAGGTAGATACGGCGGTGGTGTGTTTGGAGGGGAAGGCGCTCAACTGGTACCAATGGTGGGAACCGCGAGTTCCGACGCCAGCATGGCCTGCATTCCAACAAGCCCTATTGGGGCGTTTCCGGTCATTGTCTTCGGAGAATCCCTATGAGGCGTTAATGGAGTTAAAACAAAGAGGAACTGTTTTGGAATACAGGGAACAGTTTGAACTATTATCTGCTCCACTGCGTTTTGCCAATGAAGAATTTATGATTGGGGCATTCCTTAATGGGTTGAAGGAAGAAATTAAGGTAGAGGTAAGGCTGAGAGACTCTGGGGACTTGAGCACGTTAATGGAGATGGCTCAGAAGGTTGAAGAGAAGAACAGAGTCTTGGGCCTTTTGTTTGGGCCTTCTTTTAAAGGGAGCGGGTTAAATGTTAAGAAAAGTAGTTGGGCTGAAACGAGTGGAGCCCAATATGCACCAAGGCAAAATTGGATCCGAAGGAATGAACCCAATACATCTTTTGGGCCTAGGAATTCTACCCATCCCAGTGGCAATCGGGTCAAGATGCAAGGTAACTCAGTCAGTCTCGTGACCTTTACGCAGCACACATAAACAGAAGAGGTCTAGGGTTCAAACGTCTCACAGAGGAGGAAGAAAACGAGAAAAGGCGGCGAGGACTCTGTTTTCGTTGCGATGAGCGGTATTCGCTAGGCCACGTGTGTCACAATAAATAGCTCCACATCATCTTGCTGGGAGAAGAAGACGCAGCCCAAGACGACGTCTCCGGGGAGGAGGAAATGGAGGACGTCAATCTCCAGCTCCACGCAAGTAGTATCGCAGGTATGACCTCAAAAAATTCCTTGAAACTATGGGGAACGATCGCTGGAAAACGGGTAATCGTTATGGTAGACTCGGGAGCCTCTCATAATTTCCTATCTCCGAGTCTGGTGGAAGAGTTAAAAATTCCTTCCGAGGCAACGAAGGGGTATTTTGTTGAAGTAGGAGATGGGCAAAGGTTGGGAAGTCAGGGTGTTTGTAGAGCAGTGGTGCTGGAACTACCAAACTTACAAGTTGTTCAGGACTTCTTCTTATTCGAGTTGGTAGGGGTGGAGGTGATACTGGGGTACGAATGGCTTAAGAGTTTGGGGAAGTGAGGAGAGTTATTGAGGTGAAAGGGGACGTGGGGCTGTATCGAACAGTGGCTTCATTAAAAGCCATAAGGAAGGAACTTAAAAGGGAGGCTGAGGCTTATTATGTGGAGTTAGGGATGATTACGATGGGCCGCACTGAATTGCCCACTCAGGTAACACCGACAGTTCCTAAGGCTATGAAGAAATTGTTGAGGGAGTTCAGTGATTTATTTAATGACGGAACAACACTCCCTCCCCCAAGGGAGTGTGATCATGCCATCTTGTTGAAGGAAGGGGCCACTATTCCGAACATTCGTCCGTATCGGCATCCTCATCACCACAAGGAAGAAATTGAGAAGTTTGTCAAAGATATGTTGGCAGCAGGCTTGATCAGACCCAGTACTAGCCCCTACTCCAATCCATTAATTTTAGTAAAAAAAAAAAAAAAAAATGGCATCTGGCGTTTCTGCGTTGATTATCGTGCCCTTAACAGTATTACTGTTCCGAATAAATTTCCTATCCCCGTCATTGAAGAACTGTTGGATGAGTTGGGAGGAGCCACTGTCTTCTCTAAACTCGACTTGAAGTCAGGCTACCATCAAATACGTATGAGGCCAGAAGACATCCCTAAAACAGCCTTCAGGACGCATGAGGGGCACTACGAATATGTGGTAATGCCCTTTGGGTTAACGAATGCCCCCTTAACCTTTCAGGCTTTGATGAATCAGATATTTAAACCTTATTTACATAAATTTGTATTAGTCTTTTTTGATGATATTTTAGTGTATAGCCCAGATTACTCTTCCCACATGGACCACTTGGGGGTAGTTCTGCAGTTGTTGAGAAACCAAGAGCTTTGGATCAATTGTAAGAAGTGTAGTTTTGGAGAGTCACAATTGGAGTATTTGGGGCACATCATATCCTCTGCTGAAATTTCTGCTGATCCTGCAAAGGTTTCTGCTATGAAGCACTGGCCAGCACCCAAGGACATACGTAGTTTGAGGGGTTTCTTGGGGTTAACAGGGTACTACCGTCGTTTTGTGAGGAATTATGGGGTTATTGCTAAACCTCTTACGCAGTTATTGAAAAAGAATAGTTTCAAGTGGATGGGAGAAGCACAAAGGGCATTTGAGCAACTTAAAGGAGAGATGGAGGTCCTGCCAACTCTAGCTATGCCTAACTTTGAGTTACCCTTTGTGATTGAAACTGATGCCTCAGGGCATGGATTAGGGGCAGTCTTAATGCAGCAGGGCCGACCCCTGTCCTTTATTAGCCAAGCCCTATCTGATCGAAATAAGTTGAAATCAGTCTATGAACATGAGTTAATGGCTATTGTATTTGCTGTTCAAAAATGGCGTCAATACCTGCTGGAAAATCACTTTATTATTCGAACTGACCAAAAGAGTTTGAAGTTCCTTTTAGAGCAGCGTGTGTTGATGGGAGAAGAGTTGAAGTGGGTGACCAAGCTAATGGGTTTTGATTTTGAAATTCAGTACAAACCTGGGCTAGAGAACAAAGCAGCAGATGCGTTGTCCAGAGTAATGACTTATAATGCCATATCCATGGTGACTAATGTTCATCTGGCAGATTTGGTCGAGGAGAGTCTTGGAGATGAAGCGTTAAAGGGAATTATGCAGCAATTGGTGGCACGCCCTAGCTCCCATCCACATTATTCAGTTTCACAGGGTTACTTATGGTATAAACAAAGGTTAGTCCTGCCCAGAGAGTCTGCCCGCATTCCATTATTGTTGACAGAATTTTATGCCTCACCTTGGGGAGGTCATTCTGGAGTAACAAGGACTTACAAAAGGCTGGCCATGATTTTTTATTGGACGGGGATGAGACAAGATGTGGAGAAGTTTGTGGCTAATTGTCAAGTGTGCCAACAAAATAAGCACGAGATTTTAAAACCAGCTGGCCTCCTTCAACCTCTACCAATTTCGGAGCATGTATGGGAAGACATCTCAATGGACTTCATCGGAGAGTTACCCAGAGCAAAAGGGGCAGACAGCATCATGGTGGTCATGGATAGACTGAGTAAATATGCCCATTTCATTCCTTTACTCCATCCCTTTGCTGCTAAGGAGGTAGCTGAAGTATTTATAAAGGAAATAGTGCGCTTACATGGGTTTCCCAGCTCCATTGTTTCAGATCGGGACAGAATCTTCATTAGCTCATTTTGGAAAGAGCTTTTTCGTCTCTTAGGCACAAAATTAAAATTCAGTTCCGCATACCACCCTCAAACGGATGGATAAACCGAGGTAACAAACCGCACCATTGAAGCTTATCTAAGATGTTTCATTGCTGATCATCCCCGTAAATGGGTAAAATGGCTGCCATGGGGAGAATTTTGGTTCAATTCATCATTTAATGCTTCCATCAAAATGACTCCTTTCAAGGCTTTGTATGGTCGTGACCCTCCCCTGATCATCCCTTATTGTCGGGACAACACAGTAGTAGCGGAGGTGGATAGGCTGCTGCAGTTTCAAGATAGTATCCTAGAGGAACTCAAGCAACATTTAATTAGAGCACAACTAAGAATGAAGGAATAGGTGGATAAGGGCAGACGAGAAGTGATGTTCCAGATTGGAGACATGGTATACTTGAAGGCCAGGCCATACAAACTGAAAACATTGGCCAAGAAAATTAATGAAAAATTGAGCCCAAGATTCTATGGGCCATTTCGTGTGGAAGAACAAATTGGAGCTGTTGCTTACAAGTTGCTGCTGCCAGAATCATCCCGTTTGCATCCCATCTTTCATGTGTCCCAACTCAAACGGGTGCCTCCAACTAGCTCAGCTGGTCAAGCATTGCCACCATTTCTGACAGAGGAATTAGAGCTTCAAGTTGAACCTGAGGAGGTGCTGGATGCCAGGCGGTTGTTGAATGGTCGTTGGGAGGTGCTTGTTAAATGGATGAACCTGCCTAAGGAGGAGAGCACGTGGGAAGAATATGAACTGCTGCAAGCCATTTTTCCCCAATTCAACCTTGAGGACAAGGCTCCTCTCAATGGGGGGGGGGGGGTATTGTTGGGTCTAAACCGTTAGGCAAGATGCTAACAATCTAACAGACGAGCGGACGTGGCAAGGGGAGGAAGGGAGAGATTGTGTGGAGTGAGAGGGAATATATGGGGGTCGCACAATTGAGAGAGGGGGGGATTTTTATCTGGGTGGTTATTGGAAGGATAGCTGAGGCTATAGGAGATTGCATTCTGTTTTTGTATTGCTGTTTGTTCTTGTAATTTCAGAGTCTTCCCTGTGTTTTGTTCTGTTATTTCAATATAAATCTCAGTTCCTATCAGGACCACAATTTATAATCATTCTCAGAGATGCACTTAAATATAATCATATGAAATTCTAATTCCTTACATATATTATTTTTAAAAAATTTACATTAGCGTCCTTGTACCTTAGGCTTCATTTGGATATATATCTATGAACAGAAGGGCTTTCAAAATTGATATAGCTTGTACCAGTATCTGCAAGCAGCTTCGGCCTTAGGTTTTGTAAATTGAATGTCATAATTTTCATTAAGCCACGCTTGAGTAGTTAATTTATATGGAAAAACAATGCAAAAATTAGTCAATATTTTACAGATTTCTCTTTCTGATTTTCCAGCATTTCCATACAAAGGTACATGCTTTTTAGCAACTAGCAAGTCTTGCAATAAGTGGTTAAAACCCTGTACAACATTACGGGAGGCTTTCCCCTTCAGCTACCTTACTACAAAAATGCCAATGCTAATGTGTAAGCAACAATGATACAATGATATTAAACATGAACCGGTCTTTGACTCAGTCAAGGTATTGAGTTACTGGATCACTGGTACAACCAGTGAAGTCACTAATTAATATATAACATGTCAAAATAATAAATTAGTATTTTAGTTTTTCTGAATATATTAATTACAAAATACCTGAAAAATGTCTTTTCTATTTAGGAAGGCACATTTATTAAAGTTTATCTTTTAGTGCATATTAAAAGCTTGTGAAGTGAATAGGTGGAATGCAGCATACGTTTTGCTTCTCTCTTCAATATATATTATATAAAAATATATTAAGAGGCAAGTACTGTCAGAAATAATAGCTTTTTAACATAATATATATGAAGAGAAGAGTGTTTCAGCTTCAAAGTATGCTTTACTCATTTTCACTAACTTTTACATTCACCCCTTTCTCACTTCTGAGTTTTGTCTTTCTTGTCTCGCTTCTTCTGCAAGTTTCTTTCAACTACAATGAATAACAAAAGCAAGAGGCCCAACAGATGAGCTCCTCTGGAGATAAACAAGCAAGGAGTGATGATGACTTTAACAAGCTTTGCATTAGACTTCAGCAATGGGCTAGCAAACAGTATCAAGAAACATGTGTAGCCTAACCTGATCTAGCTTAATTGCAGCATGGGTACTGATCTAAGTTGGGAATAAAGCAAATTTAAAGTGGTTTGCTGGTTTTCTTCTGACTCAACCGGTTCACCAGTTTTTAACATTACCAGTCGAGTCATACCAACTCATAGACATGTCTGATCTAAGGTGTTGATTGGACTGATCACATGGCCCATTTACCAGTCCACCGAACCGACGGAGCTGGTTCTAGCTCTATAACACTGTTAAGCAGAATTTTACATGAAAGAAATCAAAAGTACTTGTCTGACATAGTTCACCTTGCTTTTGTTGGCTCCCTTCAGTGGCTGTTTCATTCTCCTTCACCTCCGGATTGGCACTCATTGAATCACTAGCAGCTACAACTTCAGCTGCATCAGTTTTCCCAGATGCTGAAGTGCCTTCCACATTATCCTTTGCAGGAACATCAGAATGGACTGAGGGGTCCGAAGAAGCAGATAAATTATGTGACCCTTTTCTGTTCCTCCCCTTGTTCGATTTTCCAGCCATTTTCACCTTCTAATATCCAAATAACCAAGTCAACATATTACAAAAGAAACAATAATAAAGGGCATACAGAAAAGAGGACGTTATATATATCAAAACATGCAAACAATCACAACCCATCTCACAAAATCACTACTGATCTAACTCAAAAGCACGTAAGCCACCATAAGCATATAAACTCAACAATGACACAGACAAAGATACATAGTAAAACATGCAACTAAAACCAACATCTATCAAACAATTCAAGAAAGAGCCAACAGAAATTCCATGTTAAGCTTAAAGCCTCAAAAACTAAAGAAAAGTTAAACTATAGTAAGGGTAGAAAATTTGGAAGGTCTCAACATATCATGATACTTCCACTCCTGACTGCTGATTCCCACAAAACCCGCGCAAAGAAAACCGAATAAATATGAAATATAAAATAATAATAGTATTATTATCAACAACAACATTCAGTAGCTGCTTAATTTAGACATAACCCACATGGCTAAATCATCAAACATAAACGCAAGTTTAAAAATTTAGACATTTAAAGGTTCCATTTGTTGCAAAGGAGTGATGAAAAGTAGTGCACGAGAATCTCAGTTACCAGCAAAATAGGTCTTGAAGCAATCGAAGGTGAATATAGATTAGACAATAAAAAGAAGAAGCAAATAAATAGGTAAAGGGGTTTTAGAAGGTTTTGAAAAAAGGAGGCTTTGAGGTTTGAGAAAGAAAGAGAAGCGCAGGAAGTAGTGGCTGAGGCGGCTTCTGTCTTATGAGAGAGAAACTAAGGAAACGGAGTGTGTAATAATTTGGAACTAATGGGCTTGGGCCCTTTTCTTCGTTCCCTTCATTTTCTTTTCCTTTTCTTCAGGTTCTTTTATCGGTATTTTCGTTCTAAAATGATATGTTAACTAATAATAAATGTATGTCACATTTTTATTAGAATTATTAACTCAAATTGTAACCGTAACTTTATATTGTACAAACATAATTAGATAGAAATATCTAAAAAATTTTACGCCACAGAGATAAATTAGAATTTAATAATTAATAAATTATAATTTTTATATATTCTTTTATGGACCTTATATGGGTCCTTTAAATTTTATTGATATTAATTTTTTATTTTTATTGATAGCGTTCGTTGGCTTTTTTATTTAAATATTATAAAATTAAAAATAATTTTTTAAATTATGAGTTTTTTAAAATTATTTTTTTGTTTATAGGTGATTTGGTTAATGTGGCATACTATTTTACTAAAACGGTTATTAAAAATATTAATATTTTCAAAAAAAAAATAAATTTTGTCACTTAAAGTATGAAATAATCAAATCATAACCCTTGTAAGCATTTGGATAACTTTACAATATTTATGGCAAAATTAAAAAATAATTTTACCATAAAAAATGAAAAACTCATAGATTATGATATATATCATAATTTTAATGAGTTTCGTTATATAAAATAAAAAATTCTTAAATTATGACACGTGTTGTGATTTTAGTGAATTTTATCATAAAAATTACACAACTTACAAAAAGTTAACAAATGTTACAATTTTGACCAATTACGTAAACTAAATATAAATTTTTTTAATTTACTATAAAATTATAATCACATCATAATTAAATAAAATTATAACAAAATTAACTAATATTATATCTAAAAATATTTTTTATTTACAAACAACTTTAAATTACATTTTAATTAAAAAAATTAAAATCACTGACATAATTAAGCATAATAATTTTTATCATTAGATATTAATTATGATTACATTGAACTTAAAAAAATTACTAACATCCAAGAAAATATTTTTAATATTTACATACAAATTATTATTATGTTAGTAATTTCATTTTTATTTTAAATATAATCATAATTTATATGTAAAAATAAATTTGATTTTTTTTATTATGTTATTAAAATTAATAAAAATAAATTATGTATTTTGATTATCTTAGTAATTTATATATAAATATAAAAAATATTTTCTAGTATTATGTTAGTAATTTATTTTTTTTAATTTCAGTAATTATAATTAGTATCTACTGATAAAAACGGTTATGCTTAATTATGTTAGTAATTTTATTTTTTTAATTAAGATATAATTTAAATTTATGTGTAAATAAAAAATATTTTATAATATTATGTTAGTTATTTTATTTTTATTTTAAATGTGATCATAATTTGTATGTAAATATAAATTAGATTTTATTTTATTATGTTATTAAAATTAATGAAAATAAATTATATATTATAATTATGTTAGTAATTTATATAAATATAAGAAATATTTTTCAATATTACGTTAGTAATTTATTTTTTTAATTTTATTATAATTATAATTAGTATCTATTGATAAAAACTCTTATACTTAATTATATTAGTAATTTTATTTTTTTAATTAAGCTGTAATTTAAATTTGTATGTAAATAAAAAATATTTTATAGTATTATGTTAGTAATTTTATTTTTATTTTAAATGTGGTCATGATTTGTATATAAATTTAAATTAGATTTTATTTGATTAAATTATTAAAATTGATTAAATTAAATTATGTATTGCGATTACATTAGTAATTTGTATGTAAATATAAAAATATTTGTTGTTATTATGTTAGTAATTTATTTTTTTAATTTTTATATAATTATAATTAATATCTACTGATAAAAACTATTATGCTTAATTATTTTAGTAATTTTAATTTTTTAAATTAAGATATAATTTAAAATAGTATGTAAATAAAAAAATATTTTTAGGTATAATATTAATTAATTTTGTTAGAATTTTATTTAATTATGGTGGGATTATAATTTTATAATAAATTAAAATAATTTATATTTAATTTAAGTAATGGGTCAAAATCGTAACACTTGTCAAATTTATGTAAGTTATGCAATTTTTATGGCAAAATTCACTAAAATCGTGACACATGCCACCGTCTAAAAGTTTCTCATTTTTCATGACAAAACTCATTGTAACATGTGTCATGATCTATGAATTTTTCACTTTTCATGATAAACTGTTTCTTAATTTTGCCATGAATATTGCAAAATTATTCAGGTACTCACAGGTGTCATGATTTGGTTATTTTACAGTTTTGATGACAAGATTTGTTATTTTCTTTTTAAAAAAATTAATATTTTCACTAACTATTTTGGTAAAATAGTATGTCACGTCAACTAAATCACCCTTAATAGAAAAATAGTTTTGAAAAATCTATAATTTAAGAAATTATTTTTAAATTTATAATATTTAAATAAAAAAGCCGCGTTTGTTCTAGTTATGTAGTTAAATTTTTATTTGCTTTTAATTATTTTGAAAAGTATATTTAATTGATATAAAAGGACACTATTGTATATTATATTATATTATACATATTTATATATTAATATTATATATATTTATATATTAATTATAACTAATTGTAATTAATTATAATTATATTTTTTTGGTAGGATAATTTTAATTTGTTTTAGAAATTGTATTTATTTTATCTTTTTTGAAAAATTGTTAATAGTTTTTTAAAGTTAAAAATCTCAACATAAATTTAATAAAACAAAAAAAAATTAAAAAAATGTAAGATTGTTTGTATAAAAGGTTATTATTAAATATAAATATAATTAATGAATTTATTATTTATTACTAACGTAATGACTATCTTTGGTCATCATTTTAAGGGGTTAGGATAGGCAACTTTGAAAGATATGATGAAGGTTCATGATGGTTGAAGGGGTGAGAAGAAACACTTTCAAGAGTTAGAATTAAAACGCATAAATTCAAAGTTGCTTCTGTCTATTAAACTTTTCAATTTTGTCAAATTTATAATGTTTAATTAGATATAAGTTTTAGGAGATTATTATCAATTTGGAGCATGTGTCTTGATTTTGAATAAGTGGTTTAATGGTAGCTTAATAAAGTATGTTTAAAGTATGAAAGGGAAAGAGAAGGAAGGACATATTTTTTAATTATAAATTAAAAAATTATATATCATTTATGATAATACATATATTATTAATAAAATAAATTTATATTAATATATTTATTTAAAATATAATTTTATTTTCCATTCTGCTCTTCTCTCCTCTAAAATTATCTTTCTCAAACAACCTTTTAGGGTATAATGGTAATGACTCTTAGAGGTTCGGTAGTGATGGCTTGTTAATTTGTAAGATGACTTGATAAGTACTCCATGGTAGTGAATAAAGGTCCTGCGAGAGAAAATAAGATGATTTTGTATTGTTAGGCTTTTTAGGTCAATGAATTTTGTCATTTTGTGTGGTTTTAACGGGGGTTTTGACAAACTAGTAATAGTAGTTCATGGTTGTATTCTCATTCATACTTATTTGGTGTTATGGTCACTAAGATGACTCCAACATATCAATATGTACATGAGGACTTAATAGTGAATAAAATAAGAGATTGAGACTAATGTAAATTATGTTGTACTTTTTTTATAAGACTCTTATTTCGAATGACATTGAGACCACCAACCTCACTAGTCAATTATGTTACCAACAAAAATATTTATCATCATCACATATACTAACCCAAAATTAACTAAATGAAATTAAAACTAATAAAATTTTTATTTCACAACCAAACTAAAATACTCAACTTACCCTATTAATTAATATTCTTAATTATATATTAGATCATGAATTGTCACCTGTTCTTAACAAAAACATAGTGTTGTTGTCAATATTGTTGATGACATTTTGCACCTTATTTAGTATGAGATGTTAAATATTTCAATGCTTTAACTATCTTTTGCACCTCTTTGGAACCTACTTAATTTTTAAGTAATTGTTCCTTCTACAATAAACTCATATTATCATGTTAAGCAACTTCAGTAGTATCATGTTACAAAATTCTTACACTGCTTAAAAAATGAAATAACAAACTATAGTTTACAATGCTCAAAGAAATATTATTATATTATTAAGAATAACATTTTTAAAATTATTATGACAAATAATAATTATTTTTAATAAAATTATAAATATGCTTAGTTAAATTGAAATATGTATGAAAATATTTTACAAATTTTAAATAATAAAAAATATTTGTATATTTTTATAAGAAAAAGCAACAAATATCCCTCTCCATAAGAATATAATTAAAAAATAAAAAAAAAGCATGAAAATGTCACTTGCTTAAAAATAAATAATACTAAAAGATTTTATATTTATTTTTTTAAAATAAGTTTATAAATAAATATATTTTATGAAATTTAACACATTATTGTTAATATAAAATTAAAAAAGTGAAAGAATATATGAGAAAATAATAAGAGCATTTTTTTTTTACATTATTTAATAAAGTAGAAGTTCTTGTTTATAGTTATATATATAAATGTTGTTTTATACATAGTTACATTAACATTTTATTGTATGTGATTTTTAATTTATAAAATAAAAAATATAGAATTATGTTTGAGATATACTTAAAGAGCTTGTTTTCCAATTTAAAATCTATTAATAAGTTATTCAATATCATAAAATTAAAAGGTAGATTAAGTCATGCATATCTAGATATGTTCAACTATTTTGAAAAATATATGTTTTATTTAATATAAGTAATTAGAGTAAAAATAATTTTAAAAAACTAGGATAAATACAAAGTTTATAAATATTTATAAGAAAAGTGTATTAAATCTATAGATTTTAATAATACTTGTGTTAGAATAAGAATTCTAAAGTCTATTAATCTTTTTTAATAATAAAGACGTAACTTTAAAATTGAAATGAAACTAATTAGCATTTTGTTAAGTACGCAAATAACTTGTTAATTTGAAGTATTTTTTAAAAAATAAAAAATGATTTCATAAATAACTTGAAAAAATGTATCTAAAATCACTTTAAAAGAAGTATATAAAGTCTATTTCTCTTAGTTCATTCACTTTATTTTATTGAAAATGCCTAAGCACCTAATTTATGTTTTTCACCGGTCTTATAAGGTCAAATTAAAATTTTTTTTCTCTATATAATTGTTATAGGAATTATGGTGAATTCTAACTAGCTTGTGATCCTCCACATGCTTAACATTTTTCTAGTAGTAGAGTCATTAAATAAAGTTAAAATGAATTAGTGGATGTTGTATTGGCTCTTTTTAAAAGGGTTATTGCTATGACTTATGTGATTAAGGCATGTAATGAGATTTATATTGCAATTATGGTTGGTGAAATCCTACAAATGGATATGGGTATAATACTCTATTGGTATCCACATAAAATAAATATAATATGATGATAGATCTTAACTAGCTTGTAATTCTTTTCATGTTTGGCATTTTTTTTCTAGTTATAAAGTCATTGAATAAAGTTAAAATAAAATGGTGGATATTACATTGCCTCTTTTTAAAAAAGGTTGTTGCTATAACTTACGAGGTTAAGCTATGCATTGAAATTGGTAAAAATGTTAAAAATGAATATAGGTATATTCTCCATGGGTATCCATAAAAAAATAATTGCAATAGGTAATGATTATATACATGTAAGAGTAGGATGAACAAACTTTTGTCATTATATCTTATCATAAATGGTCAAGATTAAAATATATAAGTTATATGTGTTTTACAAAATCTATATTATATTTTAAAGTAATTATACGACTTTTTAAATATTTCAATCTTAACTATTCATTTATATTGGTATAGTCCAAAATTACTCCTCTCACTTTCACATAAAAAGGATCTTCCCACTAGATATAACTGATAAAATAATAAATAAAAAGTAACTTATGTTCTTATACTAGTAAGGACTCACAACTCAATATATTAACTACGATGAAAGTTTATTTTATTTTTATATTGTTGATTTTATATAAATAGTATTATAATTTATAATATTGAACCTTAATACTTTAGTGTTAGAATTTCATTGTGTATCTTTGCTTTTGGTACTTATTTTAATTTTGCATTATATTTGATATTTTTTAATTAATATTTTTTTGTTAGTTTATGAAAAGTGTGACATTGTATTTTAGTTAAATAAACTATGGGTAATATCGATGGATATAAGTGTTTAGATACTCAAGTATGAGAATGATTATTAAAGTCCTTGCTCAATTGATATAGGAATAAATATGTATAATATTTTAAAATAAAGGGAATGAGAATGTGTATTATTATACCCAACTAATTGTCATCTCATTCAAGATTCTCAAAAAAAAAAAAAAAAAAAGAATATGGAGTTTATGTTCTTAAAAAGCATGCTACCACCAATTGCAATGTTCTCGTTGTTGCTAACCAAATAAATATCAACTATTGATTTTGAAGAAATTTACTTAATCTATCTTTAGAGAAAACATACACTGTTTGAATAGACTTTAATATTGAAGTATTAAACATTGAAATTTTCAGCGTAAAGAATGTCAAATTCAAAGTGTTCAATCAACAACTCAATATTTTGATGTTAATCATGCCATTACTATAACCCTAACAAGAAATAATTATATTTGTGATCTTGTTGATAATGCTTAGTTGATTGAAAAATTATAATTATTTTTCAACAATGTGGCATTGCAATTGTTAAGTTAATTAGAAAGCTTTCAAGTGCATTATTTAGTGTTAATGTTCTTTTGTGTATTCTAAATTGAATTTTTGGAAATTATTGAGGAAGAATCAATATAATTTATCTCTATTGCTTCAACATTGTACTAATTAGACTAATATATTCATTGTTTATGACTTATATTGTAATGCCCCATATTTTGTAATACAGCTTATTTATTAATATAAGTGTTTACGTGGACTTTGGTGTGTTGTGTATTTATTATATATGTACAGATATGTATGAAGTGAATGGATTGGATTGACTCGACTGATAGATTGAATATATATATATATATATATATATATATATATATGTGTGTGTGTGTGTGTGTGTGTGTGTGTGTGTGTGTATGTGTGTGTGAGTATACAGGCTAAGTGTGGATGTTGCTGCAGGGCATTCTCGCTGTAACGAGAGGGCCCTGGGCATAAGGCATGAAACTGTGCCATTCATGCTGTAGCGAGAAGGCATTGGGAAAATGGAATGAAACTGTTGTCTTGTCGCTGTAGCGACAAAGCCATAGTTTGAGGTACATTTCTAGGTACAGTCTCGTTATAGCGAGATATGCAAAAATCAGAATGCAGTTTTGTCTGAATTTTTCGCTATAGCGAAAGTGTCGCGACTAGAAAGGGATTTAAAGGAGTTAGGGTTTGTGGAAGCTTCATTTCTCATTTTTCCTTCCAAATTTCTTTGAGTCTCTCACTCTTAAACCCTATTCCACCAATTAAATTCCCTTCAAAGCCGTTCGTGAGCTAAATTGAAGGTTGAATTTGTGTTAGGAATGCTTGGAGGTCAAAGTTTGTGCAGGAGAGTGCCTACCTTGTTGTTTTGGTGTATGGGTCTTCATTTGAGGTAAGAGGAGATTCTACCCTATCTCATTGTGTTTAATTTACCGTTTATTTCATTGAATGTTGTGATGTGACTAAGATAGAGAGTAAAAAATGCATGATTTGATGAAGTTATTGTGTGTTTGGAGTAAAATGTGAATTGATTGTGGGGTTGACATACCCTTGAGTGAGAATATGTGTGAGCATGTTGAGGAATGATGATTGAATGATGTAAATCGTTAGAGATGGATATGGATGACCTATTGATATGTTGTTGTAAATGAATATGGGCCAATGTACCGTATATTGTGAATGAATGTGGGCACTTGTGCCGTGTGTGCGAACGACTATGGGCATATATGCAGTGTAATATTAATGCAAATATGAATATTGTGTCTAATTGGAAATGTGTGTATGAATGGGGCGTGTTGAACTCTGTTGTAATGATGCTATGAATGGTTCAGCAATACACTAAAGGTGTGGAAGATGAGGATGGTAGAAATACCTTGGGAAAGAGAGAGTAGTGGTAACACCAATAGTGAGTGTGGGTACACCACGGGCCACACACTCTGCTCCTAACTAGATCTCTGACCACTACTTTTGCTGAGCAACTCGTAACTGCCCACGTGGTATCTGTGAGGCAGGAATAACCAGCGGCCATTCATAGTGTGAATCTGTGATCATAGTGCCACAATGAGCGTGGTTAGGTGCGGTAAGAGCACGTGTGTAAATTGTTATGGTACCGTGAGTGCATTGGTGGTGAACTGGAATGAAATGCTTGAGAACTGTTACTTGTAATTACCTAGACATGAGTAAATATGCTAGAATACTTATAGATATGTGTGTTGAGACTCTATGTTAGTAATGTGTATTGAATAGTGTAGAGTACTCACCCTTATATTTATTTTTCAGGTGACCAAAACGATTAGCACCGGACTCAGTGAAGGAAAGATGAACTGCTATAAGACTTAAATTATATTTTGAAATTATGATGTAACTGAATTAGTCCTGTAACAGTCTTTGATATAAATTTGTAATCCTTTGCTGTTTTGAACTGTTTTATGAAACTCTATGATGAGAACTTTTTATTTAAATGAAAATTCTATTACTTCCATTTTGTAAAATTATTACTTAAAAATTAAATTAAGGTGTTACATGTATACCTTTGTTGAATTCTTTGCATTTGTTTAGTGAGTAAAAAAATAATCAATCTTCTTCTTCAAGCTAATTATAGGTAATAGAGAAAATAGATGTAAATTAATTATAATATTTAGTAATTAGTTAAGTTAGTTAATTATTTATATTCATACATCTTACAATTTATAAATCGATGATTGAATCTCTTATATAAATTATTTATTCAATAAAATCAAATCACATTTTTCTTTTCAAGTTGAGAACTTTTTTTCTTTTTCCATTCTCTTTAGGTTATTTATCGAGCCATAGTGGATCTTAGTGACTATTGCACTTAACTTTGAAATACAATCTAAATTGTTAGCAACAATAATTTTTTAGATCTTGATGTTGGAAATAATATACATGTTAATAGCAACAAAATATAAAGATTCTCAAATGCTCATGTGATTACTATATCTTACAGTATGCATACATACACATATTTGATTTTAAAATTATATGGTATTAGTAAATATGACAATTACAACTAGGTTATTTTAGGTATTTACATGAGCAATTTACCAACACTCCCCACTATCATTATATTAGTGGTCGCGTATAACTAAGTGCAAACACATGCTCCATGATTACACATCTAAAGCCTTTTCATTGAAGGAAAAATTTTAATGAGTATAAGTAAACTCTGGGGCTCTTTATTTATAAGTTTGGTTTGATTAAGTAATAATCATAGTGCAACTAGAATATGTCTTCTTTAGTGAGTTTATTCTTGCATATGATCCTGTATATTCTTTTAATATTTGGTTTACAATATTTAAATATAAATTATTTATATTTAATATCATAAATAGTAAACAACATCTAGTAATATAATACTATTTCTAAATACCAAAAACATATGCTAATAAAGTGTTATAACTTAAATAAGGGTTTGATCTTCCTAAAAGTTTCACAATTTTGACTTAGTCTTTATAAATTTTTTTGTTAAGATATAGTCCCTAATTTTTTTCTCATGCACTTTGTTTTTAGTCCCTTTAACTAGCATGATATATTGAGATATTACCATATGTCAACTTTTAACTAGACCACATTAGTTAGAGGGATTAAAAACAAAGTATATAGAAAAACGTAAGGACTATATTCAAACAAAAATTTTATAGGGACAATTTCAAATTGTGCAACTTTTGTATGAATCAAACATATTAATCATTTTATCTTCATATCTAATTGAACATAAGATAAAAAATGTCGCACCTTGTAAAATCTAATTTTGTTTTCTTAATATCTAAATAGATTTTTCCAAATAAATATTTGATTTTTATTTTACTGAACATAGGAGAGAAATCTCATTTAGATCACTTAAATTCCTTTACATAATTTGTTCTATGTCTTATCTTCAACTTTACGATCCTTTTGTTACAAACGATGTTCAACTTTAGAAAACAATGAATCTAGGTCAACAAACTACATATATCATATCATATTGAGAACCATTTATAAAGCTTATATAATAATTCATCAGCATTCCTATAGTGGGTCAATTCATTACATCATTAATCTTAGTGTGTATATGTGTTAAGAGTTGATATCTCACATCTATACTATGAGATTTGATCATCAATTCACTCGCACACTAGTCACAATGCATTATATTATCTAAATGATAATACCTGATTAGGGATATTTCAATAATAATAATAATAATAATAAGAACAAGAAGAAGAAGAAGTAAGGTTTCAAAATTAAGTCTTTTACTTGATATCATACAAAGTTGTATATACTATCCTTAAGACATTATCGTGTTCATATAAAAGGAAATTGATTTGAAATCTCTCATTTATTAAAATAACGTGATACAAAAAAATGTTTATAACATACAAGTTCATAGTACATACACTAACAATTAAAGTTCTTTACATTTCTTCCTTTCTCTCTCTTTTTCCACAACTTACTTTCCTTATTGCATTCCTTGAAGAAGTTGTTGCTTAGATTTAGAATAGAAGAGTGGTTCCCTATATCATGAACTCTAATTTGAAATACCTCTTACTGTTTTTCTTTTATCGGAAACAATAATTTTTATTTTTTTTTGCAAAAAAAAAAAACACTATAAAAATAGTTTGCTTTCAAGAGAACTATCCTTTCTCAACATAATTTTTTCACCCATAATTGTATAAACAAAACTATCTTCTAATTAGACATATTGGGTTGATTGAAAATGTCACCAAATGCAAACTTGAAATATGCACACCAATGCCTAACCTAGTAACTATTATCTAGATAAGGTGTGAATTGATTAGAAATTCAAATTGAAAAGAAAGATTTATTTACATGGATACCTGTTATGACCATTTTACCATAGGACTAATATTTCCGTAAAAAATTGGACCAAATAGACTAGTAGTTTTGCAAACATAGTATTACCACAAAATATGACAATGGTGGCATCGCTTTTGCAATCTTTTTTATGGCATCTCCAAATAGACTAGTACCACAAAAGCAATGTCAATGCCGAGGAGACATTTGAAGGGATAACAAGCCTCCTATTCTAGAAAGCAACAACTTTAACTACTTGAGTTTACACATAAAAATTACTATAATAAAATCACCTGTAAACTTTGTAGGTTTCATTGTGCCATTACATTGTTTAAAAAATTTAGGTTTGCATTATACTTCCATCATATGTCCTTTTAAATTAGAAATTATGTGTAAGTGATCCTTATTACTATATAAATGAACATATATGTTAAAATAATCAACTTCAAGCATCTATAATTCATATATTAAATACTTAACAAATTTACTTGGGCATGACTAATTCCATTCCATGACTGCTGCAAGGTCACGAGTTCTCACAAAATACTATAAAACTGTAAACATTGGACTTCTCAATTAAAGGTTTTGCACAAAGTGTCTTTCTCTTTCCTTTTCCTTCCCCTCCTTTGTTACTCACCTACTCCACTCCACTCCACCCCTCCCCTCCCCTTTCCCCTTTCGCCTTTCTCCTTTCCCTTTTCTTTTCTAAAGTTTCCATTAACTGAAGTTGAAAACCATCAACATTTTTTCATTTTTCCACATAGTAATCTTTAGTCCAATTTTAAAAGTTGTTCCACACATGAATACTATCAGAAGAAAAATTAAATGAATAATAGTTGTCAATGTGACTAGAAAAACTAATAAAATCAATTGCATATACCTCTTTACATATTTAGTAGCCCCATACTTGAGTTACATATTCCATAAAAAAATGTAATTTAACTATTGTCTACAACTCAACCAAGCTGATGTACATCCACAACATATAATGCAATTACCATGACATAGAAAAAACAAAATAATTAAATTGGATATCTCTAAAATTATTCTAAGAAAAATTAATATGTTACTATTCAATACTCAATTACTCAAATACTTGATGTGAAACCCAGAAAGCAAAAATAAAAAATTTTGCAAGAAGGGAAAAAAGGGTAACAAGCAAAAATGTGAAAAAAAGAACTTTGAAGTTGAGGAGAGGCGAAGGGGTTACCATTGAAAGAGACATTGTTAGGAGAAGAAGAGGTAGGGAGTGGGATGGGGACAGAGTATGAGTGGGGCTAGGGGTGAGGGTGAGCGAGAGGTGTCGGAAAGGGGTGTGAAAAGGGGAAGGGTTGCGGGAAAAATAGAAAAAATTTAGAAAACTTTTATGTAATTATGTAAAATATGTTTGATAATTGATAACTTATTTGTAAATATTAATTTTAAATAATAAAAAATAAACAAATAAATTGCATAACATGTCACGTGGGAGTGTTGAGCTAGCTTTAGCTCAGCACTCAAAAGAAGAGAGTTGATGACAGAGACTAAATCATAATTTTTTTTTTCAAGGATTAAATTTTAACAAAAAATTTTATAAGGACTTTTTCATAAAATGTCCAATATTTATAAGGACTAAAAACATAAATAAGCCTTTTAAATTTTTATAGCAATAAAAAAGGTTAAAAATCAGGTCACTGGTTGTTAGAAAAGAGAAACAAAACTTAAATTAATTTTTTTGCATTCATATGATAATAGCTAGTGCAAAATCTCAACCACTAGTCTTGGACTAGAAAATAACACAATTCATATTTCTCCACTTATAAGTTGGTTAGCCATGTCTCTTCTAGTCAAGAGAAAGAAAGTTATGTTTCTACTAAATTTCCTTTCTTAGAGTTCATGCAATTTGGAGAAAATTTTTATAGAGAAATAATTCTTTATACAGAGTCATTCACAATCAACGACTTTGATACCTGATAAATTCATATTTTGATATATTTTATGACTTATATTTATATACTTAAACCTTATTTTATATATATTTACACTAATTATGTTATTACTTATTGCAATTTAGCTGAAAGTTGTTATTAGTGCATTATGAAGATATTCAAGAAAAAATTAAATACTTTTAGTCCTTACTGTGCTATGTGAATATGAGTTTAAATTTTAAATTTAAACTTAGATAAAGATTTGGAGTAGTTTTCAGTTAAAATTCTGATTATGAATAAAACTAATTTAAAAAGATAGAGCTCAACCAATTGAAAACTCAAGGCACAATATATATATATATATATATATATATATATATATATATATATATATATATATATAAAGAGGTTTTATACTCCACACTTGATGCTTTTACTTCTTTACACACTTTCTTTCTCTTCTTAGTTCTACCTAAACTCATCTTTGAGAGTCATTGGAGACTATTGGCAAGGATAACAAGCTTTCTTTTAGAGTCCAAATAAGTGATTGAGCGCCCCTTCGAATAACGAGAACTTTCTTTGTCTTCTACCTTTCTGGGTTTCTTTTGTTTGAGTTTTTCTTTGTGACTATGTGTTTATTTATCACGTTTTTCGTAGTTTATTTTGTTATGAGTAACTAAACCCATAGCTAGGGCTATGGCAGATCCTACTATAAACTTTATGTGATTTTTACTTTAATGTTGGTATTAGTTTTCCTTTAATGTTTGGTTTTATTCTATTGGATTGTATTGTGCATGTTAAGATTTGATCACCCTTAGCATCCCATAGTTACTTGCATTGTACGCGATCGTACCACGTGTAATTAACAAAACTATAGGATAAAACGAGATAAAGGGTTAGATTAATCACACTTAATTCTTTTCTTTCAATTGTTATTGAATTAACAAACTCATAGGATCTTCATGCTTTCTCGACCAATTACCTTGCATGATCACTGGGTGTGTTTGCTCAAGAAAAAGAATATTGACAGTGCATAATAATTGAGTGTTAAGAGAATTAATTATGAGTGGTTGAAAAATATTTGAATACCAATATAGGATTAAATTAATTAGAATATAAAGAAGTGTAGTAGGTGAACCCATAAGTCCTAGGCTTATCTCATTTGATTTCTCTCATACATTCTATTGCTGTTCTTTTAATTTATTGTTAAAATTAAGCTATATTTTTTATCCGTTACAATCCTATTACGTTTAAACAATCAAATTAAGTTATTTTTAGTACTTGAAAATAATTTTTGTGGAACGATAACTTGGAAACTCTTAATTCAAAATTTTTTTATTACTTTTTGATAGGTACACTTACCTACGAACAATACCAACTATTAGATTTACTTCATTATGTAAATTTTATCTTTGAGATCATTATTATAAAATTATTTTTACTTATTAACTTTGAATTTCATGGTTCTCACACAATGTACAATTTCTCACGTAATTAAGGGTTTAGATAACATTAACCTAAATCCATTAGCTTTTATGTGATCTCCTTTTAATATTATTGACCTATTGATATTTTTTTTTCAATTCTTCCTTTAGTTTTCCTCCATTGGTTGAGAGAAAGTATTTTTTATTAATTACTACAAGATTGTAAAATGAGAGAGAGATTGCAACCCTTATTTTGTTAACCACTCTTTTATTTTTTTTAAAGGAAGAGGAAAGTGTTTCCTTGTAAGTGTATTTATAATTATACATTCAATGATTTTATATTTTATATTTTATATTTAACAAAAATCATATTAAATCTTTAATTAGAGTAAGACCATAAGTTATATAGATCATTATATAGATAGATTAATTAAAATAATTCAACATGTTATATTTTTGTCAAGAAATTAATTTATTAAATTTGTTGTATAACAATTGTTTGTATTCGACAGTGTAAGAGCAACTATTGAAAGCTACAAAAAGGCGTTTGTTGCTTTCTCAAATCCAAAATGTGTGTTTGAAGCTAATGCACAAGTAAAACTATTAAGATAATTAGTATCAAAGACTAATGGTAAAAGTGCAATAGGGATAATAAAGTAAAACTATTGAAAGCTAATTGTTGTTTGTTAGGAAAAAATTATGGTCAATGGTGTTATCCTAGATAGTTTTTAAGGCAAGATGATAGTCATGTGTTGAGTAGCTTAAGATAGTTTGCTCCTAAAAATATAGCCCTTTTTGTGTCAATCGCACAAGCCTCTTATCCATTCTCAATTATTATTCAATTATGATATCAAAATAACTCCCATTGGGTTTAAGGATAATTAGACTCGAACTGATCACTTCCACGATTTAGTAATGGAATGGTAATTATCTAAATTGTATTCTTGTCTCTATTAATTCCTTTCAATAAAATTTTATGCATGTAATATTAAACATATAAAATTTGCAACTTTAGCAAGTTTCCACAACATTTGATATAATGGAAAAAATGAAAAAAAGATAAGGCTAGAAAATAGGTCAATGACAAAGCGAACAATATTGTCGCATATCTGTTTTTAAATACTAATTTTTATATCAAAATTTAGCCTCATTTTAAATATAAACAATGATAGATATGTAATTTAATTTTGTAAGAAGAGTTTATTCATTACTGAATTGAAATTCATGCACATAACAATGATCATCTTGTTGATAAGGATGCCTCAAGAGACCATTTTGTGACTGTTGATGATGCCTTCTTTTAGTTGTTGTTGGATCAAACAAGAAAGGTCATGTCTACGGTTTGGGACAATTGGATGCAGAGTTTATGAATTCATCATCTCCTCTTACACAATCTAGACCAACTTCTATTAACTACATATCATTGTCAATTTAGAAGTATAGAAGAACAAGAATATTTTGTAACAACTTGTCAAACACTTAAAAATTTCACCTAGTACCCAAGTGGATGATTTCCCTATTGAAAACATGATGCTAGTATTCGTAGTTAGGACATTAACTCACTTTCATGACTTATAACTATTTTTTATGATTGTAATGTGGATGGTTAATTTGTTCATTTCTTTTTTCTATATATATATATATAACTATATTTTATGATTGTAATGTGGATGGTTAATTTGTTCATTTCTTTTTTCTATATATATATATATATTGTTATGGATTGTATAATTGCTTTACTTCCTTAAATATTTTATTTATCATATTTGTTGTAATTTTTTTATTTCTATCAAGTTTTGTTAAATAATTTCATTTTTGTATGATTTTATTTTAAAAAAATTATAAAACTATAAACAAATAATTATTTATATAAATTAACGACTAAATTTAGCCATCCAAATGATGGTTGACAATTAGCCACCAAAATTGTGGTCACAAAATAAAGATTAAATAGTCATCAATTTAGCAACTGAAAAATAGTGGTCCTTAGTAACCTATTAAAATAGGCACTGAACTGTATGATTATTAATTAGCTACTAAAATAGCAACTGAAAAGGTGGTAGCCGATTAGCTACATATTTTGTGATCGAAATGTGTTGCACAACATTACAACTAATTTTGTGAAGAAAAAAGTTGGTCGCTATTTTGTGATTGATTTATGATTAATTTTTTGTCGTTGTTTAATTACCTACATTTTTTTTCAACGATATTTTGTGATTGAAATAGTTTTATTTTTTGCTATGAACTAAAATGGGTTACTAATTTCAAATTTTAGCGATAAAAGTCTAATTTAGTTACTAAATATATTTTCAACCAAGGTTTTAGCAACCAAATTCATTTGGTCGCTATTTAAATTTATAATCGAATTTTTATTTTTAACTACTAAATTTGTCGGTTGCTAAATAACTTTTTTATAGTTGTTTATAAGCCTATTAATAAATAAATATATTATACTAAACTTGATTATGCTACAACTAAATTGCAAATATATCAATGCAATATTTTGATTTAGTTTTAAATTAAAAAATGATATTGTAGACATGATCTTAGACTATTCTTAATAAATAATGAACTAATTAAATATTAATTGATTCAAATGAGTAGATTAGTTTATTGTAAAAAATTATTGTTAAAGTAATTTTTTTTTAACAATGAAAATTCTAAAGTTTTTATGGAAAAACATTTTATCTTAGATAAATTGCTAGGTGTATCTAATAAATTTGTTTAAAGTGTTTCAATATCATTCATAAGATAATTTAAAGATAGATCATCTAATGAGACAAGAAAAAACATAACATTTATAAGACAATTTATAACACCTCGAGTTTTGTAATATTAATCACGGATAATTATATAAATCTAAATGTATATTCATATGTGTATTTTTAGATATATGTATGTGTGTATGTGTATATATATATATATGTATATATATATATATATGTGTGTGTGTGTGTGTGTATGCATGACTGGTTAGGCTGAAATGAGCTAAGCGCCTAAGTACAGGGCAAGATACTAGACTGTTCTTACTGTAGCGAGAAGATTCTGGATGTAGCGAGAAGGCCCTGGGAGGAAGGATCATAAGTGTTTCCTTCTCGCTGTAGCGAGAAAGCGACAGTTTGGGATGCATTTCTGGGTGCAGTCTCACTGTAGCGAGATACTGCAGAAACCAGAGTGCAATTTTCTCTGGTTTTTTTGCTATAGCAAGAGGGCGTGTCACTGCAGCGAAAATATCTCGCTGTAGCGAGAGTGTTGCGACCAGAAAAGGATTTAAAAGGGGTTAGAGTTTGGGGAGAGTTATTTCTCCCTCTCCCTTCGAAATTCCTTTGATCCTCTCGTTCTCAAAGCCCTATTCCACCATTAATTACCTCCAAACTCATTCGGGAGTTTGATTGAAGGTTGAATCCATGTGGGGAACGCTTAGAGGTAAGTTTTAATGGTTAGGGTTCCGTTTCTCATCCCTTTTTCTCTGTTTCGTGGTTTCCTTGTGTTCTCATGAAGTTTCTCCATGTGTTTAGGACAAAATTCGTGAAGAGAGCACTTCTTGATGGATTTAGCGTGTGGGTCTTCAATCCTAGGTAAGGGGGACTCTATCCTACTCTTTTGTGCATAAATTATTGTTGTTTTGCTGAATATTGTGTTGTGGTTGAGTTAGTGGGTAGAAAATTGCTGAGAAATGTAATGTGGGTCAAGTGTCGTGATGTGTGAACATTATGTGTGTTGACCCGAAATTGATGGATTGTCTGTAAATGTTGTGTGATAGAATGAGGGCATGTATGCCGAGTGTTGTGAATGGATATGGGCACTTGTACCGTGTATTTGAATTAATATTGTGGAAATGTGGGCCCAAAAGCTGTGTAATATAAATGATAATTGTAGGCTATATGTCGTGTGCTGTGAAATGGAATGTGGGCTGTGTGCCGTGTGTAAGCATGATTGCTGCATACGTGAATGGAATATGTGCGATTGGGCATATTAGTACCGTTGTAATGTGCTATGAATAGTTTAGCGATACACTGGGGATATGAGAGATGAGGACGGTAGAAATACCTTGGGAAAGAGGGAGTGGTGGTGACACCGACTGTAGAATGGGTGCACCACAGGCCACACACTCTCTTCCTGATTAGACCTCTGACTACTATCTTTGCTGAGCGACTCGTGACTGCCCACGTGGTATCCGTGAGGCGGAGGTAACCGACGACCATTCATGGTGTAAATCTGTGATCACAGTACTATAGTGAGTGTGGCTGGTATACGTATGCATAGATTTGTGTTTTGTACTTGTGGATATGAATTGCTGCCTGTGATTGTGTTTGTTGAATGTATTGGGAAGGTTCTGAAGGTGAGACTCTATGCTGATTGTGTATTTTGGGTAGTGTAGAGTACTCACCCTTACATTCATTTTTCAGGTAATCAAGATGATCAGCACCAGACTCAGTGAAGTGATGAATGAACTGCTGTAGGACTTAATTTTTATTTTAAAATTTGTTGTAACTAAACTAGTCTTGTAGCAGTAATTTAATATTAATTTGTAACCCTTCCCTTATTTTGAAGTATTTTATGAAAATTGGTTATTTGAATTTGTGAAATTCTTATTAAATTGAAATTAAATTTAAGGTGTTACACAATTTAAAGACAAATCACCTTACCAAACAATAAAATTAGACCATTTAAAAAGGTGATACAAAGATGGAATCTTAAAGTAAAGTACGACAACTCCAATATAATCTAATCAAGAAAATAATATATTCATACTAGAAAAACATACTATATTGACTCAAAGGAAAGACTATCAAAGTCAAAAGTTGAAAGTGCTACATTCAAAGATTTAAAATTCAAAGAACTACTAATCTTAAGAAATTGACTAAGAACAACGTTGGAAAGAACAAAGTGATATTAATTTATAAAAGACAAAAGCATAGTTCACTACCTATTCTTGTGTATTTTACAAATATGGCAAAAAGAGCAAAAAAAAAAAAAAAGTAAAGGAAACCATTCTTGTCACAAAAAGGTTTGCACATATCATAAATCATGTTGCAAAAAATTTCATTAAGTGTAACAAACATTTAGTAATATTTAACGTAAACTTAATCATATTTACTATAAATCAAAGACTCTTACATCAAAAAGAGTAAAAAAATAAGTGATCAAAAGCAAATATTATACAACACCAAAGAAATATTATTTTTGAATTTTTTTTTCTGTGTACAGAGAAGATTGTTAGCAAGGGAATGAGTAAGGATACTTAGAGATTTTTGTTTGCTTAAAGAGGTTGTTTGTAAAAGAACACTTTTATTAGCCTGAAAATGCTTATGCAAAAATACTTGGATTGACAAGATATTTATGTATAAATCTTTGAAAAATAGCAAAATTCTTAACTGATATCAAAGACTAGACAAAACTAGTGTTAAAGGGGTGAAGTAATGTAAATCTTACATGCCCATTCTTTCTAACTTCATATTGTTATATTTCTCAAGTGAAACTATTTTAAAAGTTTCTAAAAATCTTTTTACAATAGATTCAACTCTTCTTCTCTTGTTGAACATCTTCACTTCTAAGATTTAACATGCTTTTCATTTATGAATATAGTGGTGGTATTAGTAAGGCTTCTATGTAAAAAGAATTAGCTTCAACTTTCAGTTTATAAGAACATATCATTTTAACTGATACACCTAGTGGAATAATGTCTTCATCATTGTATAATAGACGAATGACATATTTATTATTTGTTAACCTAATTCCTAGTGTAAAGAATTCAACTTACAACATTTGTTACAGAAGTATAAGTGACGTAATTAAACTTTTACAACTAACAAAACTAATATGGGATGAAACTCCAATAACACTTAAATATTGCTTTGAAGCATTAGATAAGAGTCTCAATAACATTATGATTTAGTACATGCATTGCTATGTATTAACATGGATGAAAGAAATTGCCAATACAAAAGAAATTGCAAGAAAATTAAAATTTTTCCTATTGATATTAGATGTTAGAAATAAAAACTTATCAATCAAGCCTAAAACATTTCTTATGAAAAAAGAAAATCAATGGATAATATTTTTTTAAAAAATTTAGCAGACAAAGTCACTATTTTTTTTTCTAATATTTACTTAATAAGTTGTAAAATAAATTTAAAATTATGGCATTTTAAATTTTATTCACTTAAAAATTATATTAACCAATAATCTTGGTAATTTTTTTTTTCGTTTGTTAAAATTTTTTTTCTTTTAAAATGTTGTCTGTAAATAACTAATGCATATATACCTTCGTATCGTCAAGTTGATTATATTTAAATTTGATTCATATATATAATTCTATCTAAATTCATATTTGTGTTTGTTTATCTAATTAATTAAATAAATTTATTAATTATTTAATTACTCAAACTTGCCTAACAATGAAATTGGTTGTATCTCTAGGTGAGAATTACTTAAGAAGATGTTTCTTGGGGCATTCTTTCACTTTTTTTTAAAAAAATTAAATTCTTATGTTTCGTATGAATATTTTAAAAAAGATTAACATAAAATTAATATTCTAAAAATATATTTAATTAAAATTTTGAAAAAATTATTTTGATGAGGTGAAAAATTAAAATTTTAATAAAATAAATTTTTATAATATAAAATTATAATTAATCTGTTTGGAAGTTACTTAATTAGGAGATGAAGAATTTTTTAAACCCTCTAAATTCTCCAAATATTTTTTTTTTGAGTTTTTTTGTACTGGAATTTTTTTTTCACTCTCCTACTCTTTTACAATCATGATTTTAACTTTTTAAAAAAATTGTTAGTTTTCAAGTGATATTTTTAAAAAAGTTTATAAAGAATAAAAATATTATTTTTAAAAATATTAATTTTTAAAGAAATAAAAATATTTATTTTTATTTTAAAAAAATAAATAATATAAATAAAATATATAAAATAAAATAGTATCATTGTATAATTAAACCCATATCACTATCTCCTTTCAATATTAAACATTCAAATAATGGAACATTACTTAAACCCATATCATCCTCCCTTTCCCTTCCTCATTCCTCCTTCGAACACTTTTCCTCTTTCTTCACATTCTTAAGCCTTATATTTTTAAATTTAAACTTACACTTAGATTATGTTATATGTCAATTTTATCATCATATATTTAATTTTATTTGCTTTTTTATTATTTGATAACCCTAAACTCATGTTAACCAAATTAGGTGACAGTGTCATCATATATATATATATATATATATATATATATATATATATATATATATATTCACAAAAAAAAATCATAATTTCTTATGTTAATTTTTAAATTTAGATAATAAAATCTGTATATATTCATATAAGTACATATAGATTTGATATGAATTTTCAAACAAGCAATTAAATTGATTAATTTTATACAAAATTATTAAATGATATGAAAATTATATATATATATATATATATACACGGAAGTAAGTAGAATTTCAAATTTTAGTGCTTATTGATAACAACACAATGGAAATTTTTGTAAAGATAGGTATCCTACTAAGTATTTGAAAATAATGAAAAATCAGAAAAGAAGAAAAAAATTATCTCACTCTACCTTGCTACGAATCACCATAATGTTATGAATTAAGGTATACAAAAGAAACTTTGCAAATTTTCATGGGAGAAACCATGTCATTCGAATCTTCCAACGGTACTAATTAAGCGCCAATCGCATTGATAACATAGTAAGTGTGATTAGAATGATCCTTCTAGTTGGAACAAGTATTTTGCATGACATGAGCATATGCAACAATAAATACAAAACCTTGGCAAGACTCCAACATAGTATAGCAGTGTTCACTTAATTAGGAAGTGGAAATAAAGGGCAAAAATTCAAAGATGAAGTTTTATAGTTACAAGGCAGTGTCATTATTGTGGCTTTTGTTGAACGTGGCAACTTTGGTGGCACAAGTTCAAAGCACTCCATGCACAAGCACATTCTTTTCTGCTCTTGTGCAACTCATTCCCTGTAGGGCAGCAGTGGCTCCTTTTAGCCCAATTCCACCAAGTGATGCTTGTTGCAATGCCCTTAAGGCATTAGGGCAACCATGTTTGTGTGTTCTTGTCAATGGCCCTCCAATATCTGGGGTAGACCGTAACATGGCCTCACAGCTTCCAGAGAAATGCACAGCTAACTTTGAACCATGTGATTCCCTCACTCATACTTGCTTATTATTATTATTATTGGAATTTGAAATTTTCTTTTAAATCCTCACTTATAATATGTAAAATCATTTTTTGTTCTTTGGAATTGTGTTTTCTAAGAACTGCACATTTTAATTGGAATTACAATTTCTGAAAATGTTATAAATGTGTTTAGCATGCTTAAAATATTTGTAAGAATATTTTTATAAATATGCCTAAAACTTTTTCACCTTCATAAGAATTATAATTTTTCACTATTTCTATATGATTTTTTGTTAATAAACATATTTGTTAATTTTCTATAATTACTAGTTCAAAAAATACTTTCTATAATAGAATTCTACATAAATTTTTTGTGAAACGATATACAAAATGACGTGGTAACATTTTTGAAATTTACACGCACTTTTCTACGTTAGTTGTCAAAAGAACCGATATAAAAAATACTTTCTACATCGCTTATTATTTATAATAACCGATATAAAAAGTTTGTATTTACGCAGTGTCATTTTTGAAATTTACACAAATTTTTTATATCGATTATTAACAACCGATGTAAAAAGTCTTGAATTTTTTACATTGTCGGTATGTATATTGAACGCAGAATTGATGTAAAAAAGTCTTTTCACCAAATGTGAAAATTATTTTTTTTATTAGTGAATGTCTTTTAATATATTCATACTAAATATTAAGAATTTAATATCTTTAACTTATAATTTGTAAAAAAAATAATAAAAATTAGCGAAACTTTCTACTAAATATCTCATAAATGTCTGTATAACAATTTTTGTGGGGATCACGTAAAATCCTTTCCAAAACATCATTGACTTTGTCATTATTAACTTACAAAGAAATACCACTAACATTGAATGTGAATCAAATTTTCCACGTTGGGTTGGTAATGGCTTAATTCCCCTTAGCGTTTTTGACTTTGTTATTATTCTTTGCCTCTTTATGCAGGTGAAATCATGTGATAAAGTGAAGACGGAGCATGAAGCTGGAATGCTATTAGAAATAAGTGATTTTATTTTTAGCAATAATAATTTACGTGGTACTTTTCATGATAACATTATACGAGATGAGACTGTAATTTGTGCAATTAGGTCTCAATCTACGTGCTTTTCTGACTGTTCTCAGTTACGGTAGCAAATTACTCGAGTGAAAGCATGGTTAAAATTATTTTTAGAAAATGTACTCTGATTCTATTTTTCTTTGTCTCTAATTATTCTTTGAAAGGATTAAATTGAAAGCGGACCATATTATTTTACAGAGACGAGGTTAACAAAAGAATAATTTATTTATATAGTTATATCTGTCGATAAATATTAGTATATACCAGTCAAATTCACTCGAAAAGCAACAAAAATTAACATCACTAAATGCAAAGTTAGGAATAATAATAATAATAATAATAATAATAATAGTAATATAAGAAAACAATATAAAATGACCAGAAGAAGACGAAGAAATAGCATACATATTTTTAAAATTATCAGGACTAAAATGTAGTAGAGAAAAAAGGTAGTACGAAAACAAGAAACAATTAAAAGACTAAAATAAAGAAAAGGGTAAGAAAACCAAAACAAAATAAAAAATAATGAATAAAGCTAAAAGACCAAAGTAAAGAAAAAAGAAGAAAAAAAAAAAGACAACCTATTAAGATTTTTGAAATACATTTTACAAAAGGTAGTGTCTCAAGTTAAATTCTCACAAAGTTAGATAAAGATACAAGGATAAGAGAAAGATATGTAAGATTTATCCTAATTCATTTTATAAATATGCTAGTTTACTTTTAAGTCCTTGTCACCATAAATGGAATTTTACAACAAAGTGAACACTTATGTGGACAGGTCTTTTCAAATTTATATGTGAGCTTTTTCACGCATATACATTTTAAGAAGACAATAAAAAAAATAAAACAAGGCAAATTTAAAGTTTTAATTATCATAGCATAACAAGAGAACAAATTTTAAATTTGGATAATTTACCGTTAACAAATTTTAATAAAGTTTTAAATTCGATAATTTACCGTTAACAAATTGCCTTTGTGGACCCCCTTAATACTGAAATCATAAAATTTTAATTATCATAGCATAACAAGAGAACAATAGCACGAATCCAGAGAAAATGATTATTTAGTATTTGAAGTTTTGGATGATAAGAGTGTTTTGACGCAGAAAACTCCCTAGTTTACCCAAGCCCCAAAGGTAAAGCCTAAAGGGAAGTTCCTCTATATATGACAGGAAAAGAAATTATAATTAGCAACTTGGCACCCTTTGTTGTGTTTAGGGAAAACATATATACAGCAGTGACTAGAATACTAGCCTACAAGTGAAAGAGGGGATTACCTTCTCTTCTAACCATAAATGATTCAATTGTGATCGTTAGCTATGACGACAAATATTCCATACACTCAAAAAGAGGAGGGTCAAAAAAATTGTCAATCCTTAATGCTTATTCCTACAAAACTTCAACAGCAGGTGGCTTTCCCGCCCAGTTGAGCATGAGTTGGTAACAAATTACCACAAACTCTTGCAATGTTTTCAACCAGAAGCAGATGCAGCTCTCTGTTTATCAAAATCCCCTTGCTCTTCATTGGCAAACTCTTCAATCAATTCCCGCTGTCTCTCTGTCAGGTTTCTGCAGAACATCACACAAAAACAGGCATATTATATTCTAAACATTCATCAGACTATCACAAAGAAGTATCTTCCACTAGAAAACCTGAACCTACCACCTCGAAATTATGTTTAGGACAGAAGTTACAAGACAAACTTTTACACAAATCACTGTTTGGAGCTCTTTACAAATAGAAATCCAAACAGGCACTAAGTAGTTCATTAATTACATTCAACAATATTAAACGTAACACTCACGTTGGAATGCTGACGTTAAAATGAACGTATTGATCCCCAAACGTATAAGAATTTTTTGTCTTGATACCTGTTCATAGAAGAAACAAGTTAATAATGATTAAAAGATCACCTTAAACTGAACAATTTAATCCATGCAACAGGTTCATGGATTTGCAAATGTTTTCACACAATGAATTCTGAAAAAAATCTGTCAAATTATCCATAAATAATATCAACAAGCTTACCTTTCTTTTTCAGAACCACCTTCTGACCAGGTTGGGTACCAGGACGAACCTACCAAACAGGACCCACAATTCAAACTTCATCAGTTACTAAAACCCAAATGCTCAGATAATATTGCAATAGCAATACAAACCTTAAGTACGACATCTCCAGTAAGAGTTGGAACCTGAATGGTTCCACCCAAAATTGCCTGAAAAAAAAAAAATCAGTATTCAGATAACTTTTAAGTGATATTAAATATCCTATAATGCAACACAAAAAACTAATGAGATGTTTGAGTTTGAGATCCTCATTCCTGAACATTAAAACATGTACAACAATAAAACGTCCAGCACAAACCATCACTGACAATAAATGAATGAATAAATAAATCTACCAGAATCAGCCACACAGATATTTACTAGGTTCTCAATCACAAATCCAATTAGATGTTCAAAGCCTCAAAGTTAATCAGGAAAATTTCAAACTACCATGCTCTCAAACCCACTTTTTTCTTGTCAAAAGATATAACTGGCAGAGCTACTTGATTTTACATTTTTCCTAGCTCTTTTGACTCAAGATGTAAAACCAGAAGTCCACAGGAACACATTTAGTTCACCAAATGATATTTTGTAGAATTGAAAGAGGGAAAAGGGTGAATGAGTTAGAATGGAGAGTCATTTGAATTCCAGGCTTCTAGCATCATGACTACATTTAATTCTTATATTTGCTATTTGGTACCTCAAATCACATGGGATATATAATAAGAATTGTAACCGAAAAATTGTAAACAACCCCCCATAACATATAAAAAATACATATTTTTGCATCATTTCTACATAATTTAAATATTAAAGAGTAATGTTATACTTTTATTTCTGGTTAAATATTTTCCTTAAAATTATGGCATGTATTGCAGATTAAGAAAACATGCGGAAAAAAAGTAACACTAATTTTCATTGAATTTTACTAAAGCCAAATATTTTCTCTGAATTTTCTTCTAGATATCTTTCATGAACTAACAGAAATTATTTTTGATAATTCATTGCTTTAGTGCTGGGGTAAAGTGAATTACACAAAAAGGCTTCTCGGTCATATCAATATTTTTCTATCTAGGCCATGCAACCAATTTGCCACCCCATAATTTTTAACTAAGTGTGTTTGGAAAATACATTTGCATCTTTAGAATCAAGCTGAAAGGATGTGAATGTGCTCTGATTATTGTGCTATGTATGGTTGGTCTAAAACACAATTGATTTTTCCTCTAAACCCACATTTTAAGTAGACGTGATAAATAATAACTTTTATCTTGAGCTGAAAACATCATTCTAAATTTTACTATACACATGCTTTATTGGAAAAAAGTGTCCAAATATAAATCTACTAGAAGTTAGAAGAAAGGGAAAGGAACGCAAGCTAGGGTGGTTCTTGTAGTTGGTTAGTGGAAGAGGTTAGTTAGTTAGTTAGTTAGAAGAGGTTTGTGAGGTAAATAAATGGGATTAAGATTTAAAAGAAAGGGCAATGGGATCTGTTCTCATTAGTAAACTGAGTATCAGTTCTTTGTGAAAGGAGAACCCTTGGAGGAGAGGTCTGATAAGAACCTTGGGAGCAAGTTGTCAAAATCACAAGTTGGAGCGCTTAATCAAGGATTCAATGCTTTTCCAACCCTCCTCCAAGTCACATGCCAGAATGACATGATTTCCCTTTTGGAGTGGACTGGAGCAGCATGCTCCAAACACATCAAAACCTGTGCTCAGCCAAACACTGTTACCACTAACAAAAATGCAGGCATAAGTCAATTGAAACCTGAAAAGACTCAACTAGGACATAGGTTCATGGTATTTTCAGTAAGGAACATTACCTGAGTGATACTTAAGACAGCATCCACATGAATATGAGATCCTTCTCTACGGAAGACAGGATCTTCCCTGACCTGCAAGAAGGAAAAGGATAAAAAATTATTGGCCTTGTGAGAAGATATAGAAGAAAAAAGGAAATGATTACCAAGCTATGAAGAGATTGAAGCTTTACCTTGATAGTAACATAAAGATCACCAGGTTGATCTCCATCAGGATCTGCACCACCACTTCTATAAACCTTTATGGTTTCATTATTGTCCATCCCTGCAAATGAACAAACATGTAAATTGATCAACCTTTTCTCATAAGTCATAAATAAAACAATTGTAAGTGAAAATTGATTTAACAGGAAGAGTGTGCATTATGAAAAGCAAATATTAACTATTGTCTTTTTTGCTCCAATAATTGGTATAATCAAATTTATCAAAAGAATTATAGTCAACATATCTCCAATTTATTCAAGTAAGTGTTGCAAAGCATCCTTCAATATGCTAAAAATTGGTAGCTTTTTTCTGTTTGTTTCTTGTCAGATTAATACTAAAATAAAATGGCAAAACTCAGCTTTAGTGTTTGGTTTCTTCCTAATTCCTACCAAACAAATTTTATTCTAAAAAGTAGAATCCTACAGTCAGTGGAGACTATATCACTATACTATAATCTGTCTCGTTTAAATAAATAAATTGACAGAGAGATACATGATTAAAAAGAATATATTAAAATTAAATGAAATAGTAGGTAGATTGGCATACATTAGTGAGTGTGATGTGAACTATGAAGAACCAGATTGATAATAACTAATTATCAACTTCAGTAGACAGTGAGACTGAGTGAAATGTGGTTAGAACAATGCGCAGGAAAATCCACAGGGAAACTACTCCATTCATTAGATATTTTCTCTTTGTATGCCATATCAATATGATTCACATGATAATAATGCATCCAAAAATTTAAAAAATAAAGGTTATACCAGGCATAATATCCAATTTGACTGACTTTGTTCCTTTCAAAACCTTTGCACCCCTGCATGACTTGCAGAAATTCTGATGCCAACAAGAGAGAACAAAATTAATAATATTTTTACATAATTACAAGTAATTGTTCAGTAACTGTAAGACCACAATAACTGTATGCATATGATGAACCTCGCATTATTCATTGTATGATTTATTTAAAAAAATGAATGAAATCGGAGACCAAGTCCCAAGATGGATTACTGCCAAAGAAGAGAATAAGTC
The DNA here is from genome assembly GCA_024086825.1 of Abrus pulchellus subsp. cantoniensis. Lineage (NCBI taxonomy): Eukaryota > Viridiplantae > Streptophyta > Magnoliopsida > Fabales > Fabaceae > Abrus > Abrus pulchellus. Next base: position 13,850,493 of record CM044053.1, on the reverse strand, counting down.
TCAAGTCTCAACAACAAGCAAACTATGTGAATCACAGTTGAGTCCATATCTGAACACTTACAATATAAACCAAAAATGAAAGAATTAATATGAAAAAAAATATGAATGTTGGCACCATACCGATACAATTTTGCCAGTTCCCCTACATGTACCACAAGTGCTCTCCATCCTAAATATGCCAGCTTGTACAAATGTCTGAACATATAATAAAATGATCAATTTAACATCAACATCATCATTGTCATCAGCATAATAATCATAAATTATTAATGAAAGATAAATTTTCATTTCCAGACAATACTGACCACTCCAGATCCCTTACAGCGCTTACAGGTTTCAGGTCTTGTACCAGGAGGAACACCACTCCCACCTGCAGTAGTTGAGCAAAAGAAAATATTTGAGTCATGACCTTCCAGGTGCACAGGCCTTACAATTTAAAATACATATATTAGTGGCAACTAACAACTCAGAATATAAATGTTAGTCAAATGATGAGCATACCACAAGTGTTGCAAAGAACTTCTGTTTGAAACGTAATATTTTTGGTGCATCCTTGGACAGCTTCCATAAAAGACAGTTCAATGAAAGTCTGAAAAATAGATCCATTTTCTCAAACAAGTCCTAGCAAACTTAAAGATGTCCAGATATGAAGAGAGAAAGAACCTTGACATCCTCTCCACCGACATTCTGATGAAAAAAGTTCTTGACAAAATCCTGATCACCATCAAGGGAATTGCCAGGGAATTAAAAAAAAAAAACGTTGTAGTCTTCAAATATGGGATTTATAACTTAAGCAAGTTTTGGAGACTTTTATATTTAATTATAGAGCAAATAATTTTACAACAGTTCTAGTTTTTGCTACAATTCTAAGAACTGATGCACAACAAAACCAACCATTTACAAATTAAGATGCTTGACCGATTGGATGATTGTTTAAGCATGCATATGTCTACACAATTTAAAACTAAATAGATCATTTATTCCTTTGGATTGACTAGTAATTGATGTAGTTGTACAATTAGTGTTCGTAAATCACATTTAGCATTAAAGCTATATATAAAATTGTCAATTATTTCTATATGAAGTACAATTTCTAATAAAATTTCTGCAACAATACAGACTGGATTATTAAAAAGACAAACAGGATCAGATCAACTAATATAAAATTAGACATGACTAATAAAAAAGAACAAAAAACTAGAGTAAGTCATTACATGATCACGGAACATCTGCTCAAATGGATTAAAGCCACTGTCACCTCCAAAACCAGTGCTTTGTTGGTTTACATATGCATCATGGCCAATCTACATATCCATGTTAAACTAAATCAAATATAAGAGATTGAAGATAAATAAGAAAAATAATAATGAACTCAAAAGAAACGAGCCAATGTTTCCCAGACCCTTCCCTCCATTTTTTTTTCCAATAATATTTCTGTATAAATTTCTTGCTCCCCAATCTCCATAAAACAGCAGTCTTCTGCTTAAGTTCTACTACTTCCTTGTCACTCTTACAACTGATCTACAATTTAGGTCTCTTGTGCATATAATTAGTCACCCATTTGATAGATTTATCCCAATATATTAACAACAAAATATTCAATAGAAGAGCCAACAAAATATCTAAAAAGCAGTGAGACCTGATCATACTGTTGGCGCTTTTCATCATCCTTCAAAACCTACAATGCAGTTATCCAAAGGAGAAAATGTCACAAAACCAGAAGCCATTTCACTCATCACATGACAATTTAAAATTGAACTCTGGGTAACAAGAACAACAGTACACCTCATATGCCACTGAAACTTCTTGAAACTTCTTTTCAGCCTCAGGATCATCTTTGTTTGTGTCTGGATGAAGCTTCTTAGCAAGCTGCAGAATATGGAAAAAAAATAAAAAAAGTTGGAGCAGTAGAAAAAGCCAAAAGAAAGAATTATTTCAAACAAATAACTCATGCTTGTCAAGCATGTATGAAGAATTCATGTCAAGAGAGAATGAAAGAAAAATAAAGGCATCAGCAAGGAATCTATGTTGAGGCATGGAACATATGCAGACATTAAAATATTACGAGAGGACATATTATCAAAAAGAAAATCATAAAAAGGTTAGCAATTGCAGAATTTAAACAGCAAAAAGTGGAAAGCATATTTCCATATTATAAAATGCAGAACAAGTGATTGCATATGTAAGAGAAACATGATATAAAACAAACTATTTCTCATCCAATTCAAACAATTATTTTTAAGATATTGGGACACGACTGCAGTATTCACATGCAAGAATTTCAAAAAGTTTTAGTATCCACATGCTAACAGGAAAATGAGCAGTTTACTAAGCATATGGGAAAAGACTTGAAATTAAAAAAGAAAGTGGCAACGTGATCCCTTATAGCCAGGAAAGATATAAGAAATTGCATAGTTTTACCAGGAAATAAGTCAGACATTTACCTAAAATCATAATTTTTTTTCTGCATAAATAGTTAAATACAAATATATTGACATGGGTTAAGTAAAACCTACCCCATAGTATGCTTTCTTTATTTCAGAAGAACTTGCGTTCTTACTCACACCAAGCACATTGTAATAGTCTCTTGCCAATGATGCTGAAAAGGAAATAAGGGCGGGAAAATCATTGACGAGCAAGGGACAATAAACAAATATTCATACATGGAAATACCAAAAGAGAATGCAGAACTAATTAAATCAAAGCAGTATTAACTTCAAGCCCCTTATGCTTCATCACCACAAGAAAATAGTAGACAAAATGCAAGCCGTAACTAACAAAAGCATCTTTCCAAATGCTTTTCAAAGTGCTTCAATTCTAAGAAGAATGAAAAGGAAGGAAAGCAAATTAAGGATAACTCAATATTTTATACCTGACCCATGAATGGATCTAGATGTCCCCCAATAAGTATTTGCTACTCCCAATAGCAACCACCGCTTCAAATTCACACCATCTCCAACTGTAATAAGATAAGGTGGGGAAAAGATCAGCAAAACAACACTTTACAAAAAATATCAATTCAACATCCCAAGAAAAAAAATGGGACCAATAATGGTCAAACTAATTAGAATTTAGAATATATCTGACTTGTTCAACAGATTTTTATTCCTATATATACACAACCAAATTAAAAAATATAAAAGTAAAAAAAAAAATTGTTAGAAAGAAAACTTAGAAATTTACTTTAGTGACTTTTACCACATACCATTTGGAGAAAAATTTTGGATAACTCTGAATGGATTGCACAATCCTGAATTCAACGTTCTATAGCCCCTTTGGCACACTCCTCCATATATCTGAGATTCACCCCCAAATAAATCAGAAAGTAAAACAAAACTAATCAAAAGGTCCCACAACATTGTTCAAGCGAAGTTCACACAGAAAATGTCTAACAAGATCGAAACTAATGCCAAATCAAGGGACGAAAGAGAGATATTGTTGAATACATGTTCATTGGCGTGACGGAGGAGCTTTACGGGCAGAGATCGAAGGAGCCTAATGCCATTGGAGCGATACATTTGGGAGCTCTTCAATGGGAAATTGTGAAGCTTTGGAAGGAGAATTGGGGGTTTCTGGTTGCAAGGAATAACCCTTAAACCCCTTCCGAAAAACCCTAATTTTTTGAACTAGTGGAAAGTTCTAGTTATGCCTTGTGAGGAAAGGAAAAAGGGGAGCGAGGCAAAGAAAGGTTGAATTAGAAAAAAAAAAAAAGAATTTTTATTTTAATAGAAAAATGATAATATTAAATTTAAAAAAAATTAAGTATTTATAAATAATATAAGTTTATTAAAAATAAATATTTAATATTAATTTTTAAAAATAATTTTAAGCATTTAAAAGCAATATGATTTTAAAAGTAATTTTGAGAATTTAAAAATAAATAATTTTGAGTTTAACTCCAATCTAAGCAGAAGTTAAAAAATTCTCTGAATTAGCCCAATATTGTTGGAGGAGGATGAGATGCTGGTTATTGCGGCTAACACATTTATGCTTTCAAGTAAAAGGAAATAAAGTGAAATTATTTTTATACAACTATTTTTAATATTTTTAAATTTATGAAATAAATAAATAGAGAATAATATAAGCCATACAATTTATAAATAAATAAGTAAATAATATTATAAAAAGGTATGATTAAAAATTGTTATATAATTCAAATTAAATACAGGACTCTCTTTAGGAGAGATCGATCCAATTGTTCATCGCATTACCCTTTGTTACATCCAAACATTAACGTTGTTCAGTAATGGACCTTTAGCAAAGGATTATTTAAAATTCAATTAATCTCAATAACTTATAAATAACAATGGTAAAACAAGAGAAAGCAGATTAGTAATTTTAGAGAAATTAGAATTTCAAAAACAAGTGATAGAGTAAGTGATAGGTCCTTGTCTTTGGTTATGATATTTGTATAATCTTTAATCAAATATTTAATAAACTTCTTGAATACTAACAAGAATTTAAAGCCATATTCATCAAGATAATTGGTTTGTATGAATCTTGGTTAAAAAGTTTATTTCTCATCGGGCTTCAAGATCATCTTAAAATAGAGCTTCTATTAATACAGCTAGGTACATACCTGCAGATAGTAAATTTGGCAAAACTGCATGAACAGAAAGACATAGAATTAAATGCTCTATACCAAAAACCAAACAAAATAACCTCATATTCTACCCAATGAACTATTCCTATGGTTTGAACCTCATCTCTAAACAATCACAGAAAACCACCACGTCATCATCCAACTCCAATACTCAAAACTCACATTCAACCCATACATAAAATTCAAGAAACAACTATAAAAAAATGACACATGCAGAATTAAAGGAAAAAAGAGAGAAAAGTTTGTGTTATTACTACAACAAGTGTTACACTCTTGCTCATTGATGCAAGTCCCAGTGTTCGCTTTTCATAGCAAATAACAATTTGGAACAAATACCAACAACTGACGAGGGGATTCACAATACATGTAACATTCGTATTTTATTCAAAATAATAAAAAAATAATTTTTGAATTAAGAAAGAAAAATTTAGTTAAATCAATTTACCATCCGAATATAATAAGTGAAATTATAAAATATTCTGTTTATTTTGCTGAACTTATAAAACAAAAAACTTAAATGACAAAGTAATAAGAATTTAACCAATTTTAAGAGGAAACATCAAAATAACATTAATATATATTATTCTTATAATGTACAAGATATTGACATTTGCAAAATACACATCAAAATACATTAGAATTTATTTACAATATTTATAAAATACAAAATATAATAAGTCTTAATGAGCAGTCTATCCACCAAAAAGACTAATAAAGATACTAGTCATCCTCATGCTAACTCTCTATCGCCTCAATGTTGTCAAAATCAAAATCATCATCTGATTTGAGATATCGATCGCCTAAGTCCGCAGTAGCCTGCCTGCCAGTAATTCGGTCAAAAGTCCATTGAGACGGTCTTCCAAGATAGTCGTGATCATGATATGTGAACAGGTAGGTCACAGTTGCTAGAATTTTAACTGTGCCATGATAAAGGTACATGCACATGATATGGTAAATTCTATTGTTTACAAGGAAATCAAAAGGTACACTATAAGATAGTTTCAATTTTAGCATAATATAGTTACGAGGTACATTGTCAACATGTAAGACCAACTTAAAATAACCAAATCTATGGTACTCGTTAAATACATAGTTTAACCTACATTATACAAAATCTATGGTACTCATAGATTTATGTTGACGAGGTACATTGTCAACATGTAAGACTAACTTAAAATATATAGTTTAACCTACATTGTACAAAACTATCTATGAGTCTAATACTTTCTCTGGGTATTGTCATCTTGGTCTCCTAAAAGATTTATGTAAAGATGAGTCTCTATTTTCATTACCAAGCATGCATTCACAATTAAGTCAACAATACAAATAAGGAAATACAACAAACCATCATGCACAAGATCATTAATTATTCAACTTATTACATTTTCTGTCTATTAACACTCATAATTCTTATTTCATACTTTTACTGTCCCTGAGATTTCTTGAGGTCTTCCTTAGTATAGATAGTTGTTGGATAGCCGCAGCTACACGATTACAACGTGCGTCAACCCGACTCTTTTTAGCAAAAGCATGATCAAGTGTTTAAGTCAGGAAACAAATGTGAAGCCTGTGGTACTCTTACTGTCATTTGTTATGCGCAATTCAAGAAGAGTATTCACCACCCTTATTTTCTCAAGATTTTTCAATCGATTCTATCTTCCACACCCCTAGTGTACCTCTAAACTATCCATACTTCTCCTTATCATATTCCTTTCTCATTTCACTTCTCTTAACATATTTTCCATTTCATTTCTACATTTCTCATTATCAATTTACTATTCTTATTAGTCATTATGGTCTAAACTCATTATTTGCTATAACTTGAGCTCATTGTTGGTATCCTATCATATTATTCATCTTTTCATTTCTCCATTTTACTCAAGTTCATTACTATGTCACGTATAAATTAATCATTACTGAGGTTTTGTCACCCTCGGACTTAGTCCACAAGGTTAGTCTCTATGCTTGTGTGTGATAGTGTAAAGTACTCACCCTTACATTTATTTTTTAAGTGTCCAAGACGATCAACACTAGACTCAGTAAAAGAGATGGATGAAATTGCTATAGGACTTAGAAAATTATTATTATTATTATTTTGAAAATGTATTGATTAAGTCTTGTACCAATGATTTGATTCAAACTTATAATGTCCCCCCATATTTTGAAGTACTCATTGAAATATTGCATTTGAAACAAATTGAATAGAAATTTTATTATTGTTATCCTTTTATGAATTGCAAAATATGTATTATACAAAAATGATTATTTGAAAATAATTAAGGTGTTACATACCACTTTTTTAGTAACAAGATAGAACTCTCCTTACCTTGAAATGGAAGTTTAGTGAAGAGTTTGTGAGGGATCTTGTTCAAAAAGGTGGATTCTTTCTAAATATCATAAGAGATCTTATTTAGAGAAGGAAAAACAAGAAAATAACCAAAGGAATGGAGAACCAAGGTTCAAAAACTTACAAGCTTTAATCGGAGAAAGGTTGAGATTTTTCTTAGAATTAGGCTCTCTAACACTTTTTGTTGTAGCGAGGATGCTCTCGTTGTAGTGAAGAGCTCTCGCTCTAGCTAGAATGACTTACAGTAAAGTGTAATAATTGTCTAATTTTTTGCTACAGTAAGAGAATCTTTCACTGCTGCGAGAATTGGCTTGTTGTAGCAATAATGTCACCAATTGAGGAGTATTTAAGGGTTTCCAAGTTATGAGTGAATTCGTGCTATGTGTTTCAATTAGAAACAGTAAATTCATATAAAATCACACGCCGAATACTTTCCCTGTGGTTGGATGTCTTCTCGTCATGTCAATTTCAAATTGAATTTTGGTGAGAATCGTATTACATTATTTTTCGCTGCGACGTGATTGACTCTCGCATTGTTATTTCATGTTGAATATATAGAAGCATTATTGTTCTTGTCTAACATTGCCTAATTGTATGCTTGTTTCATATATATATATATATATATATATATATATATATATATATATATATATATATATTGGGCAATTGGATTTGGATGCCTATTCTTTATATATATGTATATACTGTCTTCTCAACATGGATAAAGAGAATTGTTTACGTAATGTGTAACTTTTGGGCACGATTTTTGATTTCATCATTATATGTGAATTGCTTTACGAATGCTTATAATTTTGGGATTAAATGTATGATAGATTTGTTAATCACCAAAGTGATCAAGTCTGTAATTTTATTTAATTCTAAAATTAGTGATGAACTTTATTTCAATTACCCATAGGATGGATGCTAAATTATAAATAATTTGTTTATGGGTTAATTAAAATTCATTATTGTAAGACATTTATGAATCACTCAAAGGTTGATTAGTTGTTCTTATAATTAATGGGTATAAGCGTTGGTAGTCAGTATGCATTATTAGCTTTATTTATATATCCAAAGATAATAAGTGTTTCTAATTAATGCATAAATCTTACCAAATAATGTTAATATTACTAGCATCATTATGTTTTGTGTATTAATGTATCACTCAAAAGAGAACATTGATATGCATAGAATGATTGTTTGTTGTTTGAATTTGTATTATATTTTTAATTTATGACTCAAAGTGGCGCCATTCTATACAGTGCTACAAACACTAGCTCAGCTCCAGGAATCAAATCTATAGAAAACTCTATCTCTCTACGTGGAGGTATTCCAGGAATATCCTTTGGAAAAATCTCAGGAAATTCCCATACTACTGGTATTGACTGAAGGTTTTGCTCCACTTCTGCATTCATAACTCCCAATAAAACAAAACAAGATACTCCCTCACCTAAGGATGTTTCTACTTGGCGAGTAGAAATCAATTTTACGCAATCTTGCTGCTCAGGAAAGATTAAACACCTCCAGCCACAATCAATTAGCACACGATTGACAGTTAGCCAATCCATACCCAGGATTACATATAACCTTGACATCGGGATACAAATAAGATTTATTTTGTACTTTCGTCCCTCAATTACTATAGGACACCTAACACAAACCATCGAAGTCTTAATCGAACTTAAAGTAGGTGTCGATACTACCAAGTCACATCCTAGATCGCTCACTGGCAATCCTAAGTTTCTCACACAATTGTCCGCAATAAAAGAGTGTGTAGCTCCAGAATCAAACATACAGAAAGAGAAGTACCTACTACTACCGTTGTCCCTTGAACAAGATCCGTCGCCTTGGCTGTCTCTGATGCAGAAGTAGTGAATATACGTTCCCCTAGTTGCTTTAGGCCTAACAGCGTGCAAGGTGCTAGCAGAAGATGAAACTGCCCCACTAGGCATAGGACAGTCCCTAGCAAGGTGCCCTGGCTGCTGGCACGAGAAGCAAACTCTGACATCAGTCTGTGGGCACTAGCTCAGATAGTGTGGCCCACCACACCTAAAACATCTGACAATCTGTGGCGCTGAGGCTCTAGGAGTGGAAGAAGTTGCTCCCCCAGGCTGAAATGTAGAAGTAGCAGTCCTTACTGGCACTGGGGCTGATGCTGCCGATCCCTTAGACTGAGATGGTCAAGACTGCTGTTGGCGTAGCGATCGACTATAGGGGCCCTTCTTAGCACCCTTACCTCCATTACCATAACTGCTAGCAGCTCTATTAGATGGAGCCTTTCCAACTCCACCAACATCCTCTGCATTAAGACTCTTTATAATGGTGGCTTGATCCACCAAGCCAGCAAATTCTGTGATCCTGAGTGGGATCAAAATCCTCTTTATGTCAGTTCTCAGCCCGTCTGAAAACCTTTGACATCTCCACTCCTCTGAGGTCGGGTGAGAATAAAATCTGTAAAGTCGCTCAAACTGTATTGCATACTCATAGACTGATGAGTTTCCTTGCACCAAGTTTAGAAACTCTCGCTCTTTGGCAGCACGAACATGAGAAGGGAAAAACTTTCCCAGAAAACTACTTCTAAATACAGCCCAAGTGATAACTTCACCTCGGGCCTCCAACATAGCACGAGCTCTTTGCTACCACATCACTGCATCCCCTGTCAGCATATACGTAGCATATAACACATTCCTTTCCTCGGCGCAACCCATGGTTAGGAAGATCTTCTCAATCTCCCTGATCCAGAGTTCAGCAGCATCTGGTCCATCCACTCCTGTGAATTAAGGAGGATCATTCTTCCTGAACTCTGACAACCCATGGTATTTAGGAGGAGGTGCAGCTGAGGCAAGATTCTCTGCTGCCTATCTATGTCGCAAGAATGCTTGGTTTGCAACTTGCTGCTGCTGAATCATATCTAGACTCTGCCTAACAGTGGCTGTCATGGCCTCCATGACATGAGCCATTTGGTTCACATCAGCAGGAGGAGGATTTGCAGCAGATCTTTTTGGTCTAGCCATCCTAATATATAGACTAGCTTAGATTACTAACGTTTAACACATTCAACAATACCACCCCATAGCTATATTCACAGATTCAGCTTACAATGATATATTCATATTTAGTATATCATACAATTTAATCAATTTAGCACTGAGCATAACAACATATCAGCATTCACATAGCATAGCAAACACACTTATCTCAGCAATCATTTACAAATTTCACCTAATGTACCTCTTATTCACACAGTACGACTCACCTATAGCTCACCCAAGTATCATATACCAAGTTTCCTACATCAGTCATGTCTGAGAACCGAGGTGATTAAGCTCATTCCCTCACAACTTGATGAATAGAAATCATGATATATGATTCACAGCTAAAACTCATATGTCTAATATGCACAACTGACGCCTAACAACCTCACGCCATAGGTTTACCTAGACCATGCTCTGATACCACTAAAATGTCACGACTCCTTTGTTATAAGGAACTGAGAACATTGTTTCTACACCACATACTTATTTAAAATAGGTAAATAATAGATAATATAAGTATAAAATTCACTTCTCATTCAAAGTAAAATAAAGTTCCTTACAACAAATATCCAACAGAACAACATAATATTACATTTAGTTTATAATATTCAAAATACCCAAAATTATACTACGTAACTCCCTCGACATGAGGTCTCAAAATATAAAGAAAAAGAGACTTTAATGCAAGATTACTCAACTCCAGCTTCTAATATTTCTCCATTGGCTCCTCAGCTTGTGAAGTAGATGCAACACCTGCTACATCTGCTCACGTACTACCGTACGATCATCACAGTACACACGCACACAATGACATAAAAAGAAATGCAAGGGTGAGTTTACCAAACATAAAATAAAATCATATATATAGAGCTAAATATTTTTCACAGCAATAATCCCATGCATTTCCAGCCCATCTAATGCACAACATGAAAACGATTTCCAACTGGATTCACAGCCTAAGTAATCCAGAAGGAACCGAGCTAGTCCGGGAGCGATCCATTCCGGTATCTAGATCCAGACAGCACAGCACAGCAGCTCAGCATGAATTTACCGTTACACGTCTACCCACCTAAACATGTAACTCGGCTCTATAATGATGCAAAACATATATCTCAGCATAATGCACACTACCAAAATTATTTTAAATGCTCAGCTAAGGCAAGTTTATAATATATCAGCCAAAATCTTAACATTTTAAATCAATTAACAGCAGTTATAGCTTAGAAAATAACTTTTATTCAATAGATCTAACAAAATTCATATCAAAACTTTTTATAATAACATATCAACCGTCCAAAACATAGATTATAGGCTAAAGTAAGCTTCCATTACCTCAGAACGATGATTCACACTAGATCTACTGAATATTACTGGTTTTATAACAAGATTCACCGAAGATTTAGCTTTAGAATGAAGTTTCTCCTAAGAACACCATGAATTTCTATGAGAAAGAGAAAGAGAAGAGAAACGAATGGTAAATCTAGCTTCAAACTCAAAGAAACTTACTTCAAATCCTTCAGAATAGATGTAGAATCTCAGATCTGGCGAGAAATCTAAGTTTAGGAAGGTTTAGTATCAGAGAAAATGGTGGTTTACGGCCTTAGAACCTTTGAGAATCTTGGATAGAGATGAAGAAATAAAAATTTCATGTGAAACCCCCTTTTTATAGAAAATTTTTGAAATTTACTGTTCACCGCCGGAATTTACTGTTCATCACCGGAAATACTGTTCACCGCCTTACTGTTCACGCCAAAAAATACTGTTCAGGACACTATTCACACTGAAAAATACTGTGCACGCGTATTGTACACGCACTATACGCGTATGTGACGTCATGATGATGTCACTGATGACGTCAGCAGTCACTGTACATACGTTGTTTATACGTGGTGTTACTGTTCACAGGCAGTTTTACTGTTTTTTGGCACTGTTCATACGGTACTCAATAATAAATCACTAGCCTGACATTAATTGCAGTATCTGTTCCTGTATCTTTACACTCGCTTGCTACTTCTGTTCCGGTATTTAATGGGTTAAATTTCTCTGATTGGAACGAACAAGTTCAATTTCACTTAGGTGTTTTGGATCTTGATTTGGCTCTTCAAGTTGAAAAACCTACTGCTATTACGGCTACTAGTAGTAATGAATAGAAAGCCCATTTTAAGGCTTGGGAAAGGTCGAACAGACTTAGCTTGATGTTTATGCGAATGAGTGTTGCAAGTAACATCAAATCAGCTCTTCCTAAAGCTGATGTTGCAACACAATTTATGAAAAATGTGGAAGAGCACTCCCAAACTGCTGATAAGTCTCTTACTGGGACATTAATGAGTACTTTAACCACTATGAAGTTTGATGGTTCTCGTACTATGCATGAACATGTCATTGAAATGACAAATATTGCAGCAAGACTTAAATCTCTTGGAATGGCAATGGATAAGAGTTTCCTTATGTAGTTCATTTTGAACTCATTACCGTCTGAGTATGGTCCTTTCCAAATGAACTATAATACCATGAAAGACAAATGGAATGTGCATGAATTGCACAATATGTTAGTTCAAGAGGAAACAAGACTTAAGAATTAAGGAAATCACTCCATTCATTATGTGAATAATCAGGGAGCTGGAAAGAAAGCTTATAAGAAACATGGAAAAGGAAGTGGACCATTAAAGATTGGTGAGTCCTCTACTAAAATCCAGAAGAAAAATGACAAATGTCATTTTTGTGGGAAGTCTGGACATTTCCAGAAGGATTGCCCAAAACGTAAAGCTTGGTTCGAAAAGAAAGGTGAGCATAATGCTTATGTATGTTTTGAATCAATCCATAATACTTGGTGGATTGATTCTGGATGTACAACTCATGTTTCTAATATGATGTAGGGATTCCTTTCAACCCGAACCATAAACCCAAATGAGAAGTTTGTCTTCATGGGGAATAGAGTGAAGGTTCCAGTGGAAGCCGTCAGGACTTACCGTTTAATCCTTGACACTGGATTTCATTTAGACTTATTTGATACTTTTTATGTACCTAGTATTTCTAGGAATTTGGTTTCTTTGTCTAAACTTGATGTTGCTGGATACTCTTTTAGGTTTGGGAATGGTTGTTTCAGTTTGTTTAAGCGTACTTGTATGATTGGATTTGGTACGCTTTATGATGGTTTATATAAATTGAATCTTGACAATTTATATGTTGAAACTCTTATGACCTTGCATCATAATATTGGCACTAAACGTAGCTTAGTGAATGAATGTTCTGCTTACTTCTGGCATAAACGTTTGGGACACATTTCCAAAGAAAGGATGCAAAGATTAGTGAAGAATGAAATCCTTTCAGATTTAGATTTTACTGATCTAAATATATGTGTGGATTATATTAAAGGCAAATAAACAAAACACACAAAGAAAGAAGGCACAAGAAGCACTCAGCTTCTTGAAATTATACATAATGATATATGTGGACCTTTTGATGTAAATTCTTTCAATAAAGAAAAGTACTTTATCACTTTTATTGACGATTTTTCACATTATGGATATGTCTACTTACTGCATGAGAAGTCTCAAGCAGTGAGTGCCTTAGAAATTTATATAAATGAAGTGGAAAGACAATTAGACAAAAAGGTGAAAATTGTTAGGTCAGATAGAGGTGGTGAGTATTATGGAAGATACGATGAAAGTGGACAACATCCTAGTCCATTTGTTAAGTTCCTTGAGAAACGTGGTATTTATGCTCAATACACAATGCCAGGTACACCACAACAAAATGGTGTGTCAGAAAGGCGTAATTGAACCTTAATGGATATGGTTAGGAGTATGTTAAGTAATTCATCTTTACCTGTATCATTGTGGATGTATACTTTAAAAACTGCTATGTATTTGTTGAACAGGGTTCCTAGTAAGGCAGTTCAAAAGACACCTTTTGAGCTGTGGACAGGTAGGAAACCCAGTTTGAGACACCGCATGTTTGGGGTTGTCAGGCAGAAGTTAGAATATACAATCCGCAAGAAAAGAAACTGGATGCAAGAACAATCAGTGGATATTTCATTAGTTGTCCAGAAAAATGAAAAGGGTATATATTTTACTGTCCTATCCACAGTACAAGAATTGTTGAAACAGAAAATGTCCGGTTCATTGAGAATGGTGAAACTAGTGGGAATGAAGCTTCACAAAATGTGGAGATTAAGGAAGTTAGAGTACAGTTCCCTTAACTAGTGCTTTTACTTCAAGAATTGTTGTTCCTCATGTTGTTGAACCATACAACAATCAAGAAGAACAACAAATCAATGATCCCGAGGTCAATAATGAACTTGCAGTAGAACAACCACAAGAAATAGCATTGAGAAAATCACAAAGAGAAAGAGAATCTGCTATTTTAAATAATTATGTGGTTTATCTACAAGAGTTAGAAAATGACTTAGGCATTGATAATGATCCAGTTTCATTTTCAGAAGCTATTAATGGTGATAATTTTGATAAGTGGTTAGATGCCATGAAAGATGAGCTTCAATCAATGGCACAAAATGGTGTTTGGGAACTTGTGGAATTGCTAGAAGGAAGCAAGAGAGTTGGATGTAAATGGGTCTTTAAGACTAAACGTGACTCTCATGGCAATATTGAACGTTACAAGGCTTGACTTGTTGCCAAAGGTTTTACTTAAAAAGATGGCATTGACTACAAGGAAACTTTTTCTCCAGTTTCTAGGAAAGATTCTTTCTGAATTATCATGGCTCTAATAGCTCATTATGATCTGGAGTTGCATCAAATGGATGTTAAAACTGCCTTTCTGAATGGAAATTTAGAAGAGGATGTTTATATGGACCAACCGGTGGGGTTTATTGAAGAAGGAAAGGAACACATGATGTGTAAACTTAAGAAATCAATATACAGACTTAAACAGGCTTCCCAGCAATGGTATCTTAAGTTCAATGATACTATTATGTCTTTTGGATTTAAAGAAAATATTGTTGATTGGTGTATATATCTGAAGGTCAGTGAGAGCAAGTTTATATTTCTGATTCTGTATGTTGATGACATCTTGCTTGCAACTAATGATCTTGGTCTATTAAGTGAGACTAAGAAGTTTCTCTCTAACAACTTTGAAATAAAAGATATGGGTGAGGCAGGCTATGTAATAGGAATAGAAATATTCCGTGATAGATCACAAGGAATGTTAGGCTTGTCTCAGAAAGCATATATTGACAAAGTTTTAGAGAGATTCAGAATGGATAAGTGGTCAGCATCTCCCATTCCAATACAAAAAGGAGACAAATTTAGTCTCACACAATGTCCAAAGAATGATATGGAATGGAAACAGATGGAAAATATCCCTTATGCATCTGTTGTTGGGAGTTTGATGTATGCTCAAATTTGTACGAGGCCAGATATTAGCTTTGCAGTTGGTATGCTTGGTAGATACTAGAGTAATCCAGGATTGGATCATTGGAAAGCTGCAAAGAAAGTCTTAAGATACTTGCAAGGAACAAAGAATCACATGCTTACTTATAGGAGATCTGATCATCTTGAGGTGATTGGATATATAGATTCAGATTTTGCTGGTTGTATGGATATAAGAAAATGTTGAGAAAATAAATTAATTAATTAAATAATGTGACTCATATGAAATATCATTATGGGCCTATAAAAGGGCTTATTGGTTATTATGGGAAGTTACTTACGGTTATCAACTTGATGGAGGTTGAACAAAATATATAAAGGGGTTCTGTCTCTGCCAAGAAAGTCTTATTTTTTTTAACCATCGAGCATGTGAGAAAGAAAGAACCAAAATTGGCAAAGAGATAGCTTGAGTACAGGGAACATAAGATTTACTCTCATTGGACTTAATGGACAAAGGTATGTCTCTCTTGTCATTGAAATTTTTGTGGGAATGATAAATTCTAAAATCCGTATAATGTACCGTAAATGTTACATGTTATATGATGCACTATAAAAGGACTTATTGGTTATTATGGGAAGTTACTTACGGTTATCAACTTGATGGAGGTTGAACAAAATATATAAAGGGGTTCTGTCTCTGCCAAGAAAGTCTCTCATTTTTTTAACCATCGAGCGTGTGAGAAAGAAAGAACCAAAATTGGCAAAGAGATAGATTGAGTACAGGGAACATAAGATTTACTCTCATTAGACTTAATGGACAAAGGTATGTCTCTCTTGTCAATGAAATTTTTGTGGGAATGATAAATTCTAAGATCCGTATGATGTATCGTAAATGTTACATGTTATATGATGCACTATAAGTAATTTTACATGTGGTAAGTAACTTCCCATAATAACCAATAAGCACTTTTATAGGCGCATAATGATATTTCATATGAGTCACATTATTTAATTAATTAATTTATTTTCCCAACATTCTCTCACTTGACTCATGTGATGCCATAACATTTCATGATTTAATAATTACATAAATCATAATGTGCATTAAAAGACCTTGAATAAATTGGTTATGTCATTAATCATAATTAAAGATACAGAAATAATAAGAGTCATGGCTGTTACATGTCATTTAATCAACATGTTCCCTTCCATGTACTACTATATTATTCTTCTCTTTAATATGACTTTAAAATGAGAAGTCTATAATGGGTTCAAACATAAGGTCATTTTCATTAACAATAACATGATTTGTTTTCCATATCATAATTTTCATGCATATATATAAAGGTAGAAAACAGAAATTTCAGAAACTTGTACTTTAATGAGCTCAGAATGTCAAATAGGCATTAATAATAACATTAACATTCAATATTCACTAGTAAACATAATGCCCATATTCTTTACATGGCCAGCAAATATATTGGGCGATAACCCTTTTGTTAAAGGGTCAGCTATCATGAGATCAGTGCTAACATATTCTATTGACACTCTATGTTTCTGAACTTCTTCTTTAAAGGCAAATTATTTCAATTCTATATGCTTAGCACCTTTGGAATACTTGTCGCTTTTAGAAAAGAAGGAAGACAGCTACAGAATTATCATAATAAATTTTCAGCAGCTTGGCAATACTATCAACTATTCTAAGTCCTGAAACAAAATTTTGCAACCAATTAGCCTGAACTGTGGCCTCAAAGCATGTCACAAATTCAGCCTCTATGGTGGATGCAGCAATGATTGATTGCTTTGCACTTTTCCATGAAATCGCTCCACCGGCTAAAAGATACACATAACCAAATGTAAATACCTTTGTGCTATTGTAGTTGACCAACCCAACTCGTGGTATCGATTTCTCCCTTGGGCAGAATACTGTTACAACACATCCTTTCATTCATCAGCAAAGATGAAACCATATCAAATCATTTATGGAAGACCAGCAGCACTGTGGTCGAGATACCGTTTAGGACTGAGCGCCATACAAGTCGTAGATGAAGAACTAGTTATTTAAGAAATTATGTGTCATAATCTATGAAATAATCTACAAGTTGCAACAGGCAGGATGAGAAATCAAGCGGACAAATTTAGAAAAGATATCAATTTTGAAATTATAGAGTTTGTGTGGTTAAAAACTCAGCATCACAAACAAACTTCAAATAGCCACAAAGAGCATCCTAAGTTTGGGAGAAAGTTTCATGGTCCTTACCATATCATAGAGAAGATTGGATTAGGAGCATATGGCCTCAAATTTACCACCATATTCGCGCATACATGATGTATTTCATGTTTCACTTTTGCACCCTTTTCGTAGAGATCAAACTTCAAATACACCTCAATGGGTACTACAACCCGTACCACTACATGAAGCCACACCTCCGTCATCAACGATTCTAGACAAGTGCAATTTAGACAGCAATGTCAAAGTCCTTGTGGATATGGATAGGAGCACCACGCAAAAACGTATCCTAGGTACCGTTGGGCTAGCTTTGAGAGCAGTTTCCCCACATCAACCTTGGGACAAGGTTGCTGTTGAAGTGGTGAGCATTTGAGAGTGAGATCTAATTGCTCACCACACCACCATTTGTTATAGCCAAACATTAGTGTTGTTTAGGTATAGGCCTTTAGTGAAAGGTTATTCAAAACTCACTTAATCCCAATAGCTTATAAATAATAATTATAAAACAAAAGAAGGAAGATTAATAATTTTAAAAAAATTAGAGTTTCAAAGACAAATGGCAGCCTTATCTCCGATTATGATATCTGTATCATTTTCAACTAAATATTTAATAAACTTCTTCTTCTTTACTATCTCTCTTATTTTTGTTGTTAATTATAATTTTATTATAAATCTTAAAGTTATAAGTAAAATTTATTAAATAAAATAAATTTCATATTATTTAATGAAATTCAATATGTTAATTAAAAATACATTTATAAAATTGTTAAAAATGTGTAATTATTATTCTTTACGTGTAAACTAATATAGTTTTTTCAAAATGAAAAACTAGTATAGTACTTGTTTTTTTCTGTAAGGTAAAAATATATATATTAAAATTATAAAATATTCTAAATTATATATTTTTTAAAATAATATAATAAGAGTTGTTGCAAAATAAATTTAATGAAATATCTATTTATGTCAATACTAATGTGATGACATGTGTGATGCAAGAGTTTATTCAGTGTAAAATAATCAGATTATCCTTCAACTAATGTGTAAATATCAATGAGTAAAATGTTTTAAATCAAAATATCTTTATTTTTTCTTACCAATACTTTTCTTCTGAATGCATTTGAATATATAATTAATTAAAATAGTTTTTATATTTTTTAAAAATAATAATGTACTTTAAAAATATAATTTAACAATACAATTTATTAAAATAAATTTAAAATAATTTATTTTAATAAGTCACACTAATAAATTATTAAGATAAAAAAATATGAAAATTATTAATCATTTTTATAAACTACTTGAGTATTTGAAAATAATTTTTTAAGACATAAAATAATTTTATTCTCAAAATTAAAGTAAAACATTTTAATGGTCTCGTCAATAGGGTGGTAAAATGGGTCTGACTTGATGGCTGGACTGAGTGATGTAGATCCACCAGTTTGCCTAGCCTGCCCTATTTTAGCCCGCTAAAATACGGGCTAATGATGAGTTGGGACGAGGCTAGCCCACTGGGTCCAAATTTATTTTTTAAAAATAAAAATAATTTTTAAAATAATTTTTATTATTTATTATAATTTTTTATTTTTTTAGTTAATTTTTTGTAGGCTAGCTCATTAATTCAATGGTTTATTAACTTTTTTTTTTGGTGGGCTGGCCGTTAGCCTACTAGCCCACTTTTAAACGAATTGGTTTAGAAAAGCTGATCTATTTTTTAAATGAAGTGAGCTTAGACTAACCCGTTTTTAAAGGAGCCAAGTCGTAGGCTGACCCATTTTAACACCCTAATTCGCTAGTATGATAAAATTATCTTATTCAAACTGAAAAAGCAATCATTATTGCTTATAAATAAAACTTGAACATTTAGAATTATTACATAACATATACAACATTTGTTATATACAACATTACTTCATTAGGATCTAATGGTCCTTCAAATCTCCCAACAAATAAATCTCTTTTTAGAGATAAAATCATTTTCTTATACCTTTAAACATGTTAAAAAAGAAGGTATAGTTAACAACCTAGTAACAAAAGATAGCCAAATTAGTAAAATTATTGATTAAACATTTAATGAGCAGCCAGAAAATAAAAGATCTAAAATTGAATTAAAAATAATTTACTTTTTCAAAGTATAACACCCTTTAAGTCAAATCTAAATTCAAAGAAAGATAACTAAAATTCTAAAATAATAATAAAATTACTATTTATATAATTTGATAGATAAAAAAAAAGGAACAAATCTTGAATTCTATACTAGAAATAGTAAGAAGCATAATAACATGTCAAATTATAAAAACATACTTTATGATTAATGATTGTAATTTATGCAAAAATCAACTTCAAACAAAGAAATATAACAATAATAGATAATATATGTTAAAAAGGAATAAAAATAAGAATGATGTATGGTCAAAGAAACTACTATCTTAAATTTGAGATTTTAGTAGACTTCCGGTGCAACTTCACTCGTTCTCTAAAATTATCACAGGTACACATCAGGACCAATGCATTCAGAACCAAAACGTGTTGAAATTTTGCAGAAACATTGCCCACATCTAAGAATATATAATGAATAAAAGAAAGTTAATTTTAAATGAATGAACAATTAAGGTACAAGGTAATTGAAGCTCAGCAAATTTCTTTTCTTTAATATTTACAGTATTTGGCATTAGAGATTAAGCTAATTCTTCTTCATAGATGCAAAATGATTAGCTATCATAGAGATTGTCTTTTAAAACATTTAAGACATTGTTAAATTTTATTTCTTCAGAATTTAAAAATTAAAGCCTGAAGAAGCTCACATGATTTACAAAGACTTAAAGTAAACTAGCATATTTATAGAATGAATTATGATAAATTTTACATATCTTTCTTTCTTATCCTTGTATCTTAATCAAAATTTGGGAGAATTTAACTTGAGATACTACCTTTTGTAAAATGTGTTTCTAAAATCTTCTTAAAACTTAAATTTTTAGAAGGCCCTTCTGAAAACTTTTAACAAAATACTATTTAAAAAAGAGAATTCTCTTTTTGTCCTTGATTAAAAGGTTTTTAAAATTTTCCAAAAAAGAAGAAAAGGTCAATTTAATCTCTTTCTGATGTTTTCATATTTCCTTTGTAAATATCAAAGAGAAATTATTTCATAACAACCCGTTGATTTGCATGTGTATTTATGGCAAAAGGAATGTTAATAACATACTTATTGTAGTTTGTTAATAGTTTAAAAAATCAAAGTAATATTTAAAATGGATCAATCTGAGAGATAAATGTTAAAAAAAATTATATATCAATCACAAAAATTATATTAAAGAGTGTGTTTATCAAAATGTATTGCTAACATTTCTCTGCATCTCAATTCAAATTCGGACAGAAAATGGAACTGAATACATCCATACATCAACAAGACGTACAACATTGAAGGAGATAAAAAAGGAGCAACATAATCAGGAAGAAATAGTGAGGTCTCAATATCTTGAACTAAAGATATGTCTGCAACAAAAGCATTAACCACTATCTTACGCATCTTTGTAGAACTTTATCAATTGAAAATGATTTGGTTTATGCTATACAAGAACAAGGGAATTTGTTAGTAGTTTCAGCTTCACACAAAGTACGCTTTGTTCCTGCTAGAAGACACATGGTCAAAAACATGTTCTGCAACATTGCTAATTCTCTATGCCTTGTTCACACGAATTTTTTGCCCTTCTAACAACTGTACTCAATAGGTGATCAAATAAAGTACAAATCACTGTCAGCATAGTATTTAAAAGTAAACTAATTACCCGTCAAAAAGTTACCATTATTTTCAGTCTACATAACTCAATCCCATTAAACAATCATTAAATATGTAATGAAAAAAATATGAAATTTAGATGCACTATGTGACATTGAAGTATCTGTAACAAATTGGTGACCGTAAACTGCCCTAGAAAGTATATAAGACCTGCAACATTATTAACTATAAGCAAGATTAGGAAAAGGATAGTAAGAACTAGTTCAGATTATACAAAAGATAGAACAAAATTGGAAAAAGAATGGAAGTTTTACTGAACTAGATTCTTTATTCAATCAAAGTTCACAGGAACTCAAGTATGAAGTAGATGAACCCGAAGAATATAATAGGTCTCTTCCCAGGAATTTCAAGAGTCCCAGCTCTCCCTCCCCTAAGGGTATGGTTGGGAATGGAATTTTAGAGGAAAAAGAAATGGAAGACAATTTTCATTTTCAAATTAAGAAAATTATTTTTACTAAAAATAAAAGATTAGGACATTAATCTTATAACAATCTATCATTTTATTTCTGTAATATAAAATCTTATCAAATTAGAGCATATTTACTAAAAATATAAAATTTACCTTCCTTTTGCTTTCCCTTCAAAACCCCATTCCCAATCATAACTTTCTGAATACACTCAATCTGTTCAAACCTTACTATTTCTCCCCTTTTTATTCCAATCATTCACCAAAACTAACAATTAACAGAGTCAGTAGTAACTAGTAGCTGCCAGATTCTTTAACTACACATCAGTGGTGGGTCCCAAAATGGGACAAGGGGCCCTATGCTCAACTTATTCTTTCTTCTGACATATTTGTATATTTGGATGTCTCAGCTTGAAATAAACAAGAGCAATAAATAACTTACAGAATTGTTGAAAGATGAGATAGCAGCTTCTACATCCTCTTCTGATGAAAAAGTAACAAAACCATACCCACTGGATTTTGATGTCCCAGGGACCCGCGAAACCTTGGCACTAAGAACTTTTCCCTTCTCAGAAAAAAATGTTTTAAGGGTATCAGTTGTTACTGTCTTGGCCAGATTTCCCACATATACCTTGTGGGGACTATCAACAAATTCGGATTCCTCAGCCTGAAGTAAAGACGTTTCTACTGTTGATAAAGGTTTTTCAGTTATGTTTACTTTAATCTCACGCCCTCCAATTTCCTGTCACCAAAAACATAAAGTTCAAGAGTCCTTTAAGAAATCCAAACTGCTGAATAAACATTAGCAATCTTTCAATGGGATCCTGTAAATTCTGCAATGGAACTTACAGTGCCGTTAAGTTTCTCGATTACAGCATTTGCATCCTCAACAGTTTTCATTGTTACAAATGCAAAGCGACGGCTCCTTCCAGAGTACTTATCATACATAACCTATGCATCATACACAGAGAAATTTTAATAGTATCCCAGACCAATACTATATGATATGGTACACAGACAAAGTATTCCCATATATCATGATAAACCATACTAATCAATATAACAATTTTAGAATAATGTAAACAATGCACCTATCAATAAATTATTTAGTGTTTTTTCAAAACCCTGGGTTATTGTAAGGACCCCTGTATTTTCAAGGTCGCAAGTTGATTTCTTTTTAATAAGAAGCCTAGATAAAAGAATTTGCAAAGCTGCAAAGTGATTTCAAGTGAGAGCCTTACTACACAAACATAAGGTTTTTTTTCTTGATGTTCGTTTTAAGAAGTGTAAACAAAGAACCTGACATGCTATCGATTCAAGAAGGTGATAAACAATTGGATATTAAGAAGCAATTAGTAGACGAAGGTAATTGAAAAGCACAAGATAATGCTAACCTCATTTCGAAAGAGATGAATAAGAAGGTAGCTAAAGCAATTTTGAGTGAATCTAGTGGCTTTAAGCTGAGAAAAATAAGGAATCTTGGTGGTGGAATGAATTTGGGCAGGAGAAAGTTAAAGAAAAAAAGGAAGTGATTTAAAGCTTTACATGAGTATGATAATGTGAAAAATCAGGCAAGGTATTGAAATGAAAGAAATGAGACAAGAAAAGCTGTAAGTAAAATACAATCTAAGGCTTTTGAAAATTTCTATCAAAATCTTGAGACAAAAAATGATGAAAGAAATATATATAAGCTTACCAAAATTAGAAAAAAAAAAATTAGAAATTTGGATCAAGTTAGATATATCAAGGATGAACAAGAAAAAAAAATTGGTAACAGATAAAGATATCAAAGACAAATAGAAAACTATTTCTGTAAATTTTTTAATGATAGTCAAGGAGCAAATGGTAATATAAAAGGATAAAAAACCTAAGCAAATGAACAAAATTTGGCAAGCAATGATAGGATCTGAGTTGAAGAAGCAAAATAAGTCCTCAAGAGGATGGATAATGGTATAATTGTCAGCTTTAATAATATTCTTATTGAAGTTTGTAAATGTACAGGAGAAAAATAAATTTTTTTGGCTCACTAAGTTCTTTAATGAAAATTTAAGATTTAGAAATATGCTAGAAAAGTGAAAGGAGAGTATTTTGGTACTATATACGAGAACAAAGACAATATTCAGAATTGTACAAATTTTGGAAGAACAAAACTTATGAGTCACATTATAAAATTATGGAGAAAGTTAATAGAACATAAATTAAGAAAAGAAATTGAGATAACAAAAAATCAATTTGGTTTTAGTTAGGAAAATTTACAACCAAAAAATACTGATAAAAAAAAACTTACATGTGATTTTTATTGATTTAGAAAAAAGCTTATGATCATGTAAAGAGAAGTAATTAGAAAGACTTTAAAAAATAAAGAGATTTGTGCGGTATATTTGAGTTATATAATAAATGTATTATAAGATAACTACAAGTGTAAAAGACTTCTGAAAACACATTCAAGGACTTCCTTACAGAGATATTTCTCTTTTGCATTCAAAACCCAAATCCCAAACATACCATTAGATGCTAAAACAGAGATCCCTTTTAATGCTTTTTCTATACACAAGAATTTTGTAATCGAACCATATGTTTAACGGATCTGAGGTGCTTGCATTCCCACTTTCTTTTAAATTAAGAGAATCATATATAATTTACCATAATAATTACACAATTTATGCATTAAATGTACATTAATCTACCATTTTATATCTTTTATTATGAAAAATTATTAAATTAAAATATATTTATTTAAAATAAAAAAATTTCCCTCTCCTCCCCATCTATGGAAAATGAGAAATAGAAGGGCGAAAAATACCTCAGCTTTCTCAACGACACCATGCTCTTGAACGATCTTGGAAAGCTCATCATTGGTAACAGTGCGGGGAATGTTGCCAACGTAGAGCCTCCTTGCAGCTTCGGACACCGTAGCTTGTTCAGCCACCGCAAAGGGTCTTCGAAAACGGTTGAGAAGGGGTGGAAAGTGGGTGGTCGAGGGTCTCAAGTAATAGATAGCGTGAGTGGAGGAAGTTGATGGCGTTGTTAGAGAAAAGAGGTTCGGTGGAAAGAGCAGAGAAGAGTGAAGTGCTGCCATTGTTGTTGATGTGTTTGATATGAGAGAGTGAGAACTGAAAGGAACAACAGAAGGAGGTTTATCTTGTTATGTTATCTATCTGATGTCTTGTGTTGGAAATCCATTTTATTTGGATGCAATCATTCATACACAAGTCATTTTTCGGGTCGGGTTTGGCTAAAAATGGTAATGCCAAAGTAAATTAATTTAGAATTAAATAAAACTTATAAGATTTTAATATATTTATAGTTTCTATATTTTAATTTTTTCTATTTTGGTCTCTATTTTTATAAATTTTTAATTTTGTCGTTTTTGCTAACTGATTCAAATTAAAATTGACATGTGAGAG
This sequence comes from Abrus pulchellus subsp. cantoniensis, assembly GCA_024086825.1. Taxonomy (NCBI): domain Eukaryota; kingdom Viridiplantae; phylum Streptophyta; class Magnoliopsida; order Fabales; family Fabaceae; genus Abrus; species Abrus pulchellus. The sequence continues at coordinate 13,825,345 of CM044053.1, read as the reverse complement.
TGTTTTAGTGAATTATACTGAAAATAAAATATCGTAAAAATATAATAATTAAAACAAAATAAATTCTCAAGTCCTGCTAATCCTTCAAGAATTAGACATGAAATGCTACTCTATATTCATTTTTTTTAAAAATCATGCATAAGACATTAACTTTATAACTAATTCAGAACTCATTATTTTTCAGACATCCTTCTAAAATGAGCAATCCATTAAAATCCACTTTGGTTTTGCAGTTTTTTCCATCTAAAAGTGAAGCATTAGTAGGGGAGAGGTGAGTTTGAGAACTTAATAAGAAAATAAGATAAAGTGATATTAAATTATAATGATTTTTGCTGTGCTAGTCATAGAATGTTATATAACTGTTCAAAATTATTATGTATTCATATAAACCTACTTGTGCTGCTTAATAAAACAAATCAAAGAAGGTATCTAAATATTATTTAGAAGTGTCTTGCATCACCAACAAATTACATTACATTAAATTATAAAGAAATGTACAATGACTCTCAACGCATAATTTCATATTCTAAGTATAGGCTTCAAGTCTTAACACCAAAATTCTCATCGAAATAACAGATAAATTAACCACGTTAAATAAAATCTTACAGTAAAAAACTTATCTTAAAAAACTTATCTTAAAAACTTGACTCAATTGTTTAATTTTTAAATAAACTATTTTTTAATATTATGTATCAATAAATTAATTTAACTTAATTGATCTACTCAATTTTATTAAAACAAAAAAAAAAAAGAACTCATTTGAAATATACAAAACAATATTTGATTAAGGTTTCCCATAAAATGATAAAAAAATTACCGATAAGAAATGCTAGAATTACAATGAGTTATTATATATAATAATTATATTTCATAGCTGTATCATGTATGGGTTTGGAAAACATGTAATGTTTTATTTATATTTTAATAATTAATTACAATATATCAATAATAATGTTAAACAATTTTTATTATATTACATTATATTTTAATAAATAAATTATTATAAATTACATGCAAAAGAAATGCTATGATATTTATGTAGTACTTAAAAAATTATTTAATGTACAATTAAGTGCTAAAAAATTGTGATATTAAATAAAATCTTCAAATATCATAAAAATATTATTTTATTAATTTATAGATTAAAAATTATATTTATATATTTTAATATTTAAAGTGCAAAAAAATCTGAGATATTTAGATGCATGAACTAATGTATAGTATAAACATTTGAAGGACTGAAATAGTTAAAGTATTAAAATATAATTCATAAACTTATCTGTGCATACCTTATTTTTTTTCTTTCATATTATGATAATAACTATATATATATATATATATATATATATATATATAACAATATATTGACAAAATAAAATATTTTTACCATCCTTACAAATTAATTGACTTATAATATGTGCTCTAAGTTCATATTGATGTCCAATTAAAAAACATTAAATTTAATATTTTTTTATCATTTTAGTCCCCTATTAGAGGAGTTTAAAGATAAATAATTGTTATTTTATTATATTGTATTTCTAAATTTAAAAATTTTAATCAATAAAATATTTATGTATAATGATTTTTCTTCTATTCACTAATTGCTATTATCAAAATAAACAATTTCTCATTAAGATGAAACATATAATATTTTTTAACTCAAAATTGTCATTTTGTTATGAAAATATATGAAGTTAAAATAAATAAATTTATTTAATACTATCTTTACAATGAATTATATGGAAAATTTTATAACAAAGTAAAAATATCCTTAATAAGTATTTATATAAATGTATATTTTGGTATTTAATATATATAATAATAATTTTTATTTATTAAAATTATTATATTTCTTATCAATATTTAAAAATTTTATATAATTATAAACATATAAAATTTTAAAGTATTAAAATATATAAAAATTAGTGATAAAAATAAAAAAGTAAAAAATTTTAAAAATTTGAAAAAAAAAAATGTGTGCAATTCTGATATGAAAAGGATGTCATAAAATAATTTTAGTTAAAAATTGTTGAGGATAGATGATAGAAACTCCAACCCGATTAAAAAAAATAAAATCAAACTAATAATGTTAGAGAATCAAATCAAAATTCAAAAAGTAAAACCAATCATTACACACATTACAATAATTTAATAAAATTAAATATGCATTCATTTCCAAAATAATTACATGATAAAGTTCGCCGTTACAAATCATAATCAGCACAGCAGTTACAATGTCCTCATTTTCATAACTGAAAACTGTTTTTGTCTTCTTGCATATAGTCCGAACAAGTTTTACGTTCTTTTTCTCTTGAAATTCTGAGGAAAAACATTTGAAGGGTACGAATTGCGCTATTCTGTTGATTATTTGTTTTCCCTTTGGTCATTCGTGCCATCATGTTCATGGTATATATACGTTTGTGATTTGAAGTTGGACTTAAACTTCTTTTATTCTGTTTATTTCTGCAGAATGGCAAATCAAAACCAAAAGAAGAATAAAGAGGATTTCTCTCTAAAGGAGACAACTCCAAACATAAGTGCTGGAAGAGTGATAAGTGGTGATAGGCTTCCCACTGCATTTGATCTTGTTGAACAAATGCACTTTCTATTTGCAAGGGTGGTGAGGGCCAAAGAGTTACCTGAAAATTCTAAATCTCATGCTTGCAACCCTTATGTGGAAGTGAAGCTTGGAAGCTTTGTTGGAACAACTAAGTTAATGGAGAAAACTACTACCCCAGAATGGAACCAAGTCTTCGCTTTTGCCAAGGAGAGGATTCAGGAATTGGTGTTGGAAATTGTGGTGAAGAACAAGGATAATAATGGTGACCCTGATGGGTTCATGGGTCATGTTACATTCACAATATCGGATATTCCAATGAGGGTTCCTCCTGATAGCCCTTTGGCACCACAATGGTACAAGCTTGAGGATCAAAATGGGTTGAAGCTTCATGGAGAGTTGATGGTGTCTGTTTGGATGGGAACTCAAGCAGATGAAGGTTTTCCTGAGGCTTGGCATTCAGATGCTGCAGAAGCTTGTGGTGAAAACGTTGCTCACACACGTTCAAAGGTATATATTTCTCCTAGGCTTTGGTATCTTAGAGTTAACGTGATTCAAGCCCAGGATTTGTTGCTAAAAAATAAGGGTGGCAATAACTCGGAAATTTTCATCCAAGGTGTTTTGGGGAATTTGGCTTTGCGGAGCCGTTCAATGAAAGGTAACACAAATCCCATGTGGAATGAGGATTTGATGTTTGTTGCAGCAGAACCCTTTGATGATTCCTTGGTTGTGAGCATTGAGCAAGGGAATTCCCACAAGCATGAAAGCTTAGGATGTTGTGTGATCCCTTTGAAGAATGTACAGCACAGAATTGATGCCACTCCACCAGCTAGTGTATGGTACAACCTTCACAAGCCCAAGGAAAATGAGGGTGAAGAGGAGATTAAGTTTTCTAGCAAGCTTAACATGAGGATTTCATTGGATGGAGGGTACCATGTTCTTGATGAGGCCACTCAATACTCGAGTGATCTCAGGCCATCATCAAAGAACTTGTGCAAACCCAGTATTGGTGTTCTGGAATTAGGAATCTTGAATGCTGTGGGGCTCTCTCCAATGAAGAAGGATAACCACACTGACGCCTATTGTGTAGCTAAGTATGGTCCCAAGTGGGTGAGAACAAGGACTATTGTAGACAGTCTTTCTCCCAAGTGGAATGAGCAATATACTTGGGAAGTGTTTGATCTTTGCACTGTCATCACAATTGTTGTGTTTGATAATGGGAACTTACATGGAGGAAAAAATGTTGGGGGAAAAAATGCTGGAGGGAAAAATACTGAAAGAGAAGTTGATAAGAGAATTGGCAAGGTAAGGATTCGATTGTCCACGCTTGAAAGTGATAGGATTTACACTCACTCTTATCCACTGATAAACTTGCACACTCAAGGAGCCAGGAAGATGGGAGAAATTCAACTGGCTGTGAGATTTTCTTGTCCTTCTTTGTTGAATGTTTTGCAAACTTATGCTCAACCATTGCTCCCAAGAATGCACTACATATGCCCTCTGTCTGTGTATCAGTTGGATAGTTTGAGGAACCAAGCTGCAGCCATCACCACATTGAGGTTCAAAAGGGCTGAACCAACACTCAGTAAAGAGGTTGTGGACTACATGCTAGATATGAGGGCAAATGTGTGGAGCATGAGGAGGGGAAGAGCTCAACTTTCCAGAATTACTAGTCTTCTGAGTGGTTTGGTTTGTGTTGGTAAACAGTTTGATGACATACGGGTGTGGAAGAATTCAGTTACCACAGTGTTTAGTTACTTTATGTTTCTTTTTGTTATTTTCTTTCCCGGAATAATTTTGCCATCAACATTTTGCTTCCTCTTGATGGTTGGAATTTGGCGCTATAGAACACGGCCAAGATATCCTTACCATATGGACATGAAATTGTCTCAAGCTGATACAGCCACTGTTGAAGAACTAGAAGAAGAATTCGATCCTTTTCCATCCAAATTCAATGGTGAGAATCTGAGGAAGAGGTATGATAGATTAAGAGGTGTTGCGGGAAGGGTGCTAGAAGTGATGAGTGACTTAGCAACTCAAGGAGAGAGGGTGCATTCTCTACTCAGCTGGAGGGATCCAAGAGCAACAGTTTTATTTGTTATTTTCTGTTTAGTAGCAATCATTGTGACTTATTTTGTTCCTTTTCGCATTATTATGTTCCTTGGTGTCACTTACTTGTTAAGACCTCCAAGGTTCCGCTTTGATATGCCTGCAGTCCCTCAGAACTTCCTTAGGAGAATGCCTGCTAAATCAGATGGCATGCTTTGAGTTTATTTGTCTTCATTTATTGCTTTTCCTTCTCTCCAATTTGTTTTAAAGAAGGTGAAAATTATCTTCAGTATTTTAATTTGTGTTTCAGAAATTATCTTGTTATTTTTAATGTTATTTCTCATAGCCTTGACTTATGGATTATCTACATTTGTAGATTTTCTCTTATGATCAAGGGGAAAAAATTGGCCATGCTGCAAAATTTCAAATTCAATTAGCAGCAAGTTGAGTTATCAAATTCAACATTTCAGTACTAACTTGAGCTGAGAAACATGTAACTATATTATTTCATATTTTCTTATTTTAATCTTGCCATGCCTGCAGCCAGAATGAGAAAATGAAAATTATTGCAGGTGCCACTCATGCAAAAGAATATATCTATATTTATTCGCCTAGGAACGCATTTATCTAGTCATAGTTGATAAACTGTGTCAAAGCTCACAAACTTTTGATCTCCTTTAAGTCTTTATCAACTGAAATTTCAACTATGCAGAGCAATTAAGCTCATTAACAAAGCGCTCTGAATTTTCCTCAACTTTCATGAGATTCAATTATCAAGTAACAATATAGACAACCTTCTAAAGTTTGTGATTTGTATAATGAATTTATCGCACTTCTTTTGTTTTGGTCAATAACATTTTTACTCTTGGACTAGGGATGGAAATAAGCAGCTTAAGCTAGATTTTGCATAAATAGCTTTGACATGACCTTTTTAAAAGCATGATTTGTCCTATTAATCTTTTTAATAATATATTTTTTATTAAGACATTCAATAAGTCATTAAACTTTTTTATAAATAGACTATTAATCATTTAAATAAGTATTTTTTAAAAAGTTATAAAATTTATATTTAAATAAATTATTAAAAAATGATACAAATATGCAATATTGTAAAAAAATATAAATGAAATAAAACGAACTAGTGGTAAATGTAATCATACTTATAAGATATATAAAAAATTTCAGCAAACAAATCTGTCTTTTAGAGAGCATATAGCAGAGACATTCTTCAACTTTAACAAAAAAAAATTAGAGTTTTTAATTTAAGATTTTATTATTTTAAAATTTAATTGATTTAATATATTATTATATTATAATTTTTATATAAAATTATTTAATATATTATTATAAATTTTATGAATTTTAAATAGGTCAATCTAATTCTAATAGACCTAATAGATTTTTTCTGACATATTTAATTAATTAAATTTTTTAAAAAGTCTAAATTAAGTTTATTAATTAAATAAGTTAGGTCAAACTAAGCTTTAAATAGGTTAAGTCATAAATCTCTGTCAAATAACCTAACCTATTTCCATCTTTACTCTTAACATAATGGAATTCTTTGCAGTACTTTTTAGGCACCACTTTTATTTGATGGTTAAATTTTTTAGCCATCAAATTTTTGTCAAATATTTTTTTAATATATAATATACTTTTTAAAATATAAAAATATATATCAATTATGCAATATAGAAATAATAGATAGTTACTAAACACATTATCTTCCTAACAAGATAATTAAGAATAATAGAAAATAACATTATATATTAAAATCTTCTTATATTAATTTTATAAAGGCTCATTTTTTTTTCCTTTTACAATGTCAATAACAGATCTTTAATTATTATTTCAATCTTAACAACATTATACAACCTCAAATTGAAAGATAGTCATGAATTAATATTATTAATTATTAAGAGAAACGTTGATGAAAAAAGAAATTATTCTACCACCACATACTCCTTTCATGAAAGAATTAATATGTAACACTAAAATATGAACATCAACCATATAATAAATATGAGTATCAAAAGTTTTGAGACAATATAATTTTAAAATAATAATAAAAAAAATAAGTATCAGTTAATTTGTAGCAATAATATTAAAATTGATTAAACAATATGAGTATCGAACGTTGTATGACAATAATGTATTAAAATAATAATAAAAATATATTATCGTTTTATTTTGTCTGATACTTATGCGAAGTGTTAATTTTTAGTGTAGTATCGATAATATTAGAACGATACTTTATTAAAATAATAATAAAAATTTACTATCGTCTATACATGTGCAATATTGCTGCTGAATTGACAAAAAAAAATATTAGATAGAGAATTAGTTTTAAAATATACTTATTTTAAGAAATTATTTTTAGAAAAGTATTATTTAAATAAAAAAGCTCTTTTTTTCAACAAAATAATTATATAGGCACATTTTTCAAAATAAATAATAACTAATAATTTAATGTTGTAATCATGCATTTGATGACTTTTTCGTGTTGATGATGATGACCTTATCCGATTTTAATATTTTATTCATTAATATCCGTGGTATTCTCAAAAAAATTAATGGTATGTAAAGATACCTTAAGGAGTTGGTTCAACAGTTTAAAAACTTATTTTATTATTTGAATATAAAAAAAATTAGTAATATGATATTATATATAAATTTATATTTTATTATGTATATATATATTGAAAACATATCATAATATCAAATGATAACTCTTTATTTTTTCATATTTACGTTAACAAAGTATTTTCGTTCTTGAAACTCGCTATTAGTGGTGGTAAAAAATTCAATTTCATAAATCTAATCTATAACCAATGTTAAATTAGTTTTAAAAATCTAGATCCATGTTAAACCAGTTTTTTTATTAACTATATTTGTATAACCAGTTTAATGTCTAAATCCATTTTCTAAAATCAAATTTATTTTTAGTTATCCAAATCCATATATATGAAACAACCTTATATCTTTATTTACTAAATTTTAGCGTTATATTAATTTACAAAATTTTATTGTAACTATATTTTACTACTACTACTACTATTTTTTTATTAATCTTAATTCTTATAATTAAAATAATTAAAAATATTAAAATATAACAAATATTTTTAAATTAATTACTACTATTATTTTTATATTTATGTTTATTTTTTAATTTTTAAAATATTATAACATAACAATTTTATTATTATTTATATTATTAATTTTTATTTTTATAGGTTTTAATTTAAATTTTTATTATAAACTCTATTTATTAAAAATAAGTTAAAAATAATAATAAATATTTTATATACTTCAATAAAATATAATATATTAATAAATATTGTTAAAATCTTTTTGAAATAAACTATTTTAATGTAACATTTGTACAATAAATTAGTTTTACTTTAAAAATATAATTCACAAATATATTGAAAATTAATTTTGCGTTAAAAATTAAATTTAAAATTAGATTTAAAACTAATTCAACAGAAAACTAAATTAAAAACTAGTTTCAACAAAAACTAAATTTAAAACCAATTTTAAACTAAATTTAAATGTCAAAACTGTTTTTAAACTGATTAAAAAAATAAAATAAAATAGTTTAAAATTCAACTCATATAATTAATTTGTGTGATGGATAGATGATATAAAGTACAATATATCTAAATATTTATTATTTTAATAAAATATAAAATTAAAAAATATTATTAAAAAATTAAAATATATGTAAATACTCTCTTAACATGTATTGTTAATGTAATAGGTTAGAGTATTATTTATATTCATATTTTATCTTTGATAAATGTTGATGCTTAATATATATATATATATATATATATATATATATATAATGTTGTATTATTTATTTAAATATTTTAATATAATAATTTAATAATAATTAAAAAATAATTATGGTATATTTTTACCATATGTAAAAATGGTTTAAAACCGATTTTAAACCAAATCTAAATTTTAAAACTAAATTTAAACCGATTTTAGAAAAATTAAAATAGATTGGTTTATAATCCAATCCATATAATTAGATTTTAAATAAATTTAGATTAGGTTTTTAAAAATCTAATCCATGAATATCTCTACTCGCTATCCTTTCTTGGTGTGATTTGGAGTACGAAGCATGTGATATAGTTTATGCTGAAGGATGTCTATGAGAAATTTGAATTCTTTCAAGTTAATTATAACCATAGAATATTCTGTGGAGGTGGAAATGGCTTGTAGTAAAGATTATGATATCCCTATTTATACAATTAGGGAGAAAAATTGGTGTCACTTTAATAATATTTTTTCTACAATTTTCCTTCCTTGGCTGGCTCTTGGTGATTTTGATGAATATAATTAATTCTTCCTTCAAAAGTTAGTGGAGGTGATTTCCCTCACTAAAAGTTTGCGTCTATGGTGGATAATTGCACTTTCTGGATTTGGGTGGGGTAGGAAACTTGGTGTTTGTATATAGAATCACTAGGTGTGTTTGTATTCATATCATTTTTTATAACACTTTATTTTGTTGTCTATATTACGTAATTAACTATCTTATCGCACACTTTTAATTTCTCTTGTATCCTTTTATTCGTCTTTTAGTTGCATAAATAAAAATGTCCTTGTATTGGTGGAAAGAAAATGATTTGAGATTATCCTTCTTCATACCAAATTTATTCCTTATTATGTTATCTTTTTTCTATGAACGTAATAATTTTGTCTTATCTCCACTTTTATAGTCTAAACACAAGTGTCTTTTACAATAAACAAATAAACATAAAAAATTAAGGATAAAATTTTAAAAATAACTGTTCATTCATAACTTTTACATTTAATATAACTATAGGTGTGTAGGTGGAGGACTGATAGAGAAAGAAAAACAAATATAATTGATTTGATAAAATTAAAAAATATATAAAAACATAAGTATGAAAATATAATTATTAAAATATAAATACACATATAACCACTCACTATAACTCTAAATTTCTTCAAGAAAAATAAGATAGGTGGTAGGTATATATCATCACAACTTTATTTTGTTATTTTAGATTTTCTTTTTGCCTTTACCCCTTCATTTACTTATTGGGACTGGAACTGCTAGAAGGGGATTCTTCCTATGCATAGTTAAGCCAACTGTTTCAGACATGTCCAAGTTTTTCTCCCCTTCTACTCCATTGGGTAATGACCAGTGAAATTGATGCACAAGGTTAGCTAGCACAAGCTCAATAACAGCCACAGCAAATATTGTTCCTGGGCAACCCCTTCTCCCAGCTCCAAATGGGATCAATTGAAAATCATTTCCTTTGACATCTATTGAACTATTCAAGAACCTTTCAGGTTTGAACTCTTCAGGTTGATCCCAATACATAGGATCCCTAGCAATGGCCCAAGCATTAACAATTACCTGTGTACCACTTTCAATGTGGTAACCATTCAACTCGATATCTTCCATGCTTTTTCGTGGGACCAATAATGGAATTGGAGTATGTAAGCGAAAAGTTTCTTTAACCACTGCTTTTAAGTATTGCATGTGACACAAATCCTCTTCAGTTATGTGTGTTCTACCACCACTCACGTTCCTACCTTCATCTTGCAATTTCTTCATCACAATTGGGTGCCTTAAGAGTTCTGTCATTGCCCACTCTAGGGCGGTAGCTGTAGTGTCTGTACCTGCGGCAAAAACATCCTAAAACAAAAACAGATGCATGGTCAATATATGTGATGGTGCTATCATTGTTAACTCTTTTACATGATGTTATTATGCTAGCTAAAAATAAGGTGTTGCCTTGAGGGGTGAACTTTTTCTTGACCTAGCTAGTAAAACTATAACCAAATTCCCAACTTCAGTTAGCCTATTGGCTAGCAAAGGTTGAAATGTGAGTCCCAACATTAATATGCTCCTCCTTGAGAGATACCATTTTTATTACTTCTTTTCTCATTAAAAATCCTCTCCCAAATAATCTCAAATAATCTCTAGAAGTTACACAATAGTAGCTCAAAAGAATGAGGATAAGTGTCTTTTTATTTTTCTACCTATTTCTACAAATTTAGTGAATAATTTTTTTTTCGGAAGATGCTCAATTGGAGGCATCTCTTTCTATACCTCTGTTGTACAACTCTTTTCTACTTGTTAACCAAAGTTTTGTGCTAATCAAATTTCAATTTATCGTTACAATTTAAATATCACACCACATAATAACATGGAGTATTTGCAAACATATAGAGAATTAGAAACGGGTACACCATAACGAGCTAGGATATTAATAAATTTGGTATTGGCTCCCCTACATATCTAGGAGAAGAAGTAAATTAAAGAATGTCACAGACACACCCATAAAAGGATATAATAGATGTCTTATTTAGTAGAGAGTAATTTTGAAGTCTTTTACTTTTTATTTTTACAAACTCTCTTAATTATTAAATCAAGAAAATATTAAATATATTTTTTATTTTTAAGAATAAATATATATTTTATAAAATAAGAGGAAAATTATGAAGAGAATAAACAGAAGAATGTAGCAAAACTCTTTACCAATATCATAGCCTTTATGACAGTTCTGTCAATGGGAAAGCCAATTGCATTTTGGCTTTGGATCCAAAGCAAAACATCCACAAAATCATTATGGCTTTCAATATCTGAATCAGCAGCATGCTTCTCACTGGCTCCCTTCTGACGATTTACACGCTTTTCAATCACTTCAGCTAAAAGTTCATCAATCTGTTTAGCCACTCTATTTGCTCTACCATACAATCCAGAAACATGACTCAACCAGTCAAGCCAAGGAACATAGTCCCCAACAGTAAAAGTACCAAGTAGTTCTGTGAAGTCCATCAACAACTTTTTCATCACCCTCCCACTATCTCCATATTTTCTTCCCAAAGCAACCCTACAAACTATATTATTAGTAACTTCGGAGAGTAGTTCACTTAAATTCACTGGCAAAGAGGAAGAACAAAAGGGCCTTATTTTTTCCATCAGTATGGCGATTTCTTCTTCTCTCACTACACGAAAAGATTGAACCCTTTTCACATTTAGAAGATGCAAGACAGATATGCTCCTTATTTGCCTCCAATATTCCCCATATGGTGCTGAAGCAACATCTTTGGAACCATATAAAAGGATGTCAAACATTTTATTGTGTGGTCTATCTGCAAAAATGCGATCATGGGTTTTCATTATGTCACGTGCAACATCAGCGGATGAAATCACAAGAACTGGCACACTCCCAAGACGAAGAAGCATTAAAGGGCCATATTTTTTGGCTAAAGATTGGAGTGTCCGATGAGGGTACAAACCTAGTTGATGGAGATTTCCTATTATGGGAAACTTTGGAGGAGAAGGGGCTAAGCTTTTGCCTTTGGTGGATTTGGATTTGGAATACCATATGAATTGAAGAATTAGTACGAGGAAGATGGAAAAGATTATGAGTAGCATTGTATGAGATAAGGTAGGTGTGTTGCTCCTCGCACTTGAGCTACATCACTGTATATAGCCAGCCACATACAGTATACTATTTTTCAAAACAATAATATTATTTAAACACTTGAATTTGGTATCTATATCTAACAAAGTATAACAACAGTTTTCAAATATAAAGTTGCATATTAGTTATTCTACACACTTGAATATACTACTTAAGCTCAAAATTAACCAAACTTAAAAAAATAAAAAAACTAAAATTTCTTGTAACTTTTTCGCGCCTCTAATTCCTCCTATCTACTTCTTCTTCTTGAATAAATCTGAAAAAAATATATATATTTGAAAAGTGAAGTTATGTTGTTGTTGTCCTTCTTCAACAAAAAAAAAAATTCTCACTCTCGAAGACTATTTATTGTTGCGTGACTCTCTCTCACTCGTTCTCTGCTGCTGCTTCTTAAACAAATCCAAAAAAAGAAATATTTGAATCGCAAAGCTATGTTGTTGTTGTCCTTCTTCAACAAAAAAAAAATTCTTTCTTACTTTTGAGGATTATTCATTGTTGTGTAACTCTCTCTCACTTGTTCTCTGCGGTTTACTCCTGGGTATTTGCGTATTGGCCCTCATTCGAGCCTTTGTGTTGAAGATAGGTTGAAATATTGGTTGGGCATCAATCGTCGTAGCATCATAGGTACTTTTAATGTCCTCTTCTTTGAATTTTTCATAATGTTAATAAGTACTTTGAAATTATTTTTGATTCCTCTGTGGTAGCGTTAGTGAATGTAGTTAATTTTAAATATTAAGTTAGTATGTTTTTTACTTAGGTTCTAGTAATTTAGTATATAAGCTAACGTTAAATCATTTTACATATGTTTTTGTTAATCTTGAGTATGATAACAATAATGTTATTATTTAAACTGTATAAAGATGGTTATTCACTATAAAAATCTGGTAATTTAATTTCAATTTGATGGTAATTGAATGTAAAAAGTGGTAATGTTTTATGGTGTACACAAATTTTTTCTACTTCTGTAATATGATAACAGTTATACTCTGTCTGAACTGTATGAATATGGTAATTCAACAAATAAAGCTGGTAAATCAATGTTCTATGTAATGGTAATTGTAATATATATACTAGTAATTTTGCAGGTTATTTCTTGAGTGTCACCAATATTAGCTGATAAGTTTGAGACTGTTAGTAATATGATAACAGTTATACTCTGTCTGAACTGTATGAATATGGTAATTCAGCAAATAAAGCTGGTAAACCAATGCTTAATGTGATGGTAATTGTAATATATATACTGGTAATTCTGCAGGTTGTACACAATTGTAGGCTAAACGATTTGAGGAGATATTCACATTGATTGATCAAAACTTTGTCTTTACAAATGCTCACCTTCAAATTGAGTACCCAAGTGTCCCAAGACAACATAACGGTTGAGTTCATCTTTCATATCACCTTATTTTATATATAGGAATGATTAAAATTGAATTTACTCTTCACTTACCTTTCTTTTTTAATTACAATTATAATTGCAGTGTGCACACCATTAAATACATGGAGATGTGGGATGGTGAAGCAACATATGATGATGATTCTATTATGCCGACATGAATTGAATTGTGACATTTGTTCGGTTGTTTATATCACACATTCGTTTATATCCATTTAACCTAAATTGGTGCTAATTAAAGTATATATAATGCCAGTAGGATGAGGTTGCGATCATTCGGAAGGAATTGTTAATAAAGTAGACGTTGGATATCAGAAATGAAGAAAGAGAAGTTGTATGCAAAGTAGTTGATGTTCATGACATGTTATTAACTCCTCCATGTGTTCTTACCAGTCCAAGGTCTAAAAGGTTATCTTCTACTGGACTTGAAGTCCAAAACATAGGTATGTGTATATGTACACTACTGCATTGTGTTGATAAGGCTAAATTGATGAATGTTAAAGTTACCATATAGCTTTGATGGTTAATGTTAACAGGTATGGAAGAAAAAGTACATCGAAATGAATGTCAACCAATTCAAGAGAAGACCAACCCTAAGTCAAACATTGGAACAAGGGTTAAGCTAAACACACATAAGAGGAAAAGAAGACTGGGGTTTCATTGATGAACCCCTTACACTATTAGGCATTTGAGGTCGAGGAAAATCACATAGATTTCATGTTAGGCGTTGTGAAACAAAATTTGAAAAAAATGTTAGATACAATTAATGACTTTGGGCCTGTGCCATATCATAAATCTCTAATGCTTGATAGACATCATCTTTATTGCTTGGACCAGCACTGAATTCCTTTGAGTAATTTGTGTCTTTCACCACACCATTACCAGTATATATAATCTATTACCATCACATATAACTTTTATGTACCAGCTATTGATGGTGAATTACCATCATTATACAGTTGTAATAATATTTATGTTGTTATCATATTAGTAATAGTATCATACTTACGGCCTAACATTGGTCACAACAAAAGAAAAAACCTTATCGATCCTAGTAATTAGGTCAGTAAGACATAAATCACAATTGTGTATACCCTACAACATTACTAGCATCTAAAATAAATTACCATCACATCGAAGTATCAAGTACTAGCATTTTAAATGTATTATCAGACATTGGATTACACTATACCCCAATATAGTTATCCCCAATTGCCAACATAAATGACAAAATCCATGGTTTGTGTTAGGCACCAATACTCAAAAATTATCAATAACAAAAGGTTTTAATTAAGTTCAGTAAGACCTAAATATATAATTAAGTCCATTGTCTCTGTTATGCAACATTATATAAGAAAACACATATAGTAATTACTATCATATTGAAAATATAATTACCAGGTCTTTTTGTTTCTTTATCATCTTTATACAGTTCAATTAAGGCTAATTTGTTATCATTGTAGGTTGTAGTATCATAGTTATGAAAAAATATTTGGTTAAAAAAAATGAAATAAACTTATCTTCCAATTAATTAAGATCATGTATCATATTACAAAACCAAAAAATAAACCAAATGTAATACCTGCAACATTACGAGTATCTAGAATTAATTACCATCCTATTTCAAATTTAATTACTAGCTTTATATGGTCAATTACCATCTTTATACAGTTCAGATAAGGCAAAATTTTTACCATTTCAATTTTACTATAAAGCTCAAGTAACACAACTAAAGTATGTAAACCTTGTATTGATCAATAAACCATACATTATATTTACAAACAAAAATCACAAGGGTTACATTGCAACATCATCAAACTCCACTCTAACACTTGCTCAACTATGTTAGAGCTATCACAGCTATCATCCTCACTAGCAACTTCACACACGAGCTCAACAACATTTTCGTTGTCATGCTTCTGTGGTTCCTCTTCAATAACCCTTTGCACCTCCATATACTTTAAACATTCAAACTACAACCTGCAAAAAAACACACAACATAGAAACAAAAAAATAATAAACTTTATAAAACAGATAATGTTTTATAAAATAGAGGGTCATGGGTGTGAGTTTTGTCAAAGACCCATTTATCAAAAACTATTCAACTCAAATACAAGACTCTAAGGTTTTCAATTTGTATTGCACCACCTTTGATATGACTCATGTATCACTCAGATGAGAAGTGAGACAACAAACTCACACATAATAACACAGAGTGTAGGACGAAAGTAATGTAAAGAACAAGTAATATGAAAAAGATGTAGTTTTAGCTTAGGAAGAACATGGTGGGATTGAAGAACTTGATATTTCTTATGTAGACGTGAGAGGAGAAGTGGGAGAGACGAAGTGACACAGTAAATTGCTCAAATGAGGGACAACACGCAAATATCCCAGAGTAGGCTATAGACAACAAGTGAGAGAGAGTCACGCAATAATAAATAGTCTCCGAGAGTGAGAAAGGAATTTTTTTTTTAAAAGGACAACAATAACGTAGTTTCATGATTCAAATATTTTTTAAAAAAAAAAATTGTTCAAGAAGAAGAAAGGAGAAACTAGAGATAAAAAAGAGTTACATAATATTTTAATTTTTTTTTTTTAAGTTTAGTTAATTTTGAGTTTAGACAGTATGTTCACAAATGTAAAATAATTAATATGTAACCTTTTATTTTAAAACTGTTGATAAACAGTATTAATTTGGTGTTTAAATAGTATTATTATTTTTTAAAATCGAGAAGATAGACAGTAGATTTATATGGTATATAACTTTTCTTAAATTGACCTATGCCTATAATTAGGTACTAGCACTAGAAGATGAGTTTATTGGATCTTTTAGGCTATTCGTGTCACTCTCATTTGAAAAATTTGGCATATAATAGACAAAATTGAGTTTGACATGATCAAATAAACCAAAACTTGTGAAATTGAATTTCAATTCAAAATAGACGATTATTTTTATAATACTGACAACACTTAAAAAATATCTTTATTTTAATATTCTTAATTGTACCTTTTGAGTTAAATTTATGTTTATAAATTTTTTAACCTATTTTCAAACGTACTAAATAGAAACAATTATTTTTACTTTCAAGAATAATTGTTTTTCAATTTATACAAACAAGTGTATTCACTTTCTTTTTTCAGTTTTCTAATTGAGTAATAACAACTTAATAATTTTTAAAATGATGATATTTCTCTCCGAGTTTTATATTTTTATTCAAGCATCATTATTCGATGAATAAATAAGAAAATAATTGGATTATTAAAACAAAAAAAACAGTCAGCTTTCTTCTTAATAAATACACGTATCTTGGTCTGATTTCTAGATTTCAACTTTCATTCATCAGATGCGATAAAGAAATTTCAGCAATCCACGCGATAGTGACGGGCATGATCGATCTGCATAATTGGAGCCCATGGAGAAACCAAGATTCTTGAGATAAACATTAGAACCCTTCGTCAAATTATATGTTTTAAAATATTTGTTATTATTAACAACAGTGTTTGCAACAATACTTTAGAGATATTTAATTTTCTCTTTAAATTAAAGAACGTAATTTTTTTAATATCTTAAAACTTAAAAAATATTTATATTTTTAAATAAATAACTAATTTCATTATTTATTAATATAAAATTAACTGTTATAATTATCTCACAAATAAAAAACATAAAATATTCCTTCATTTTAAAGAACACCATAAAATTTATTTATTAATAACTTATTTAAATAAATAAGTAATTATACATGCATTATATTGTTTATTTAAATTAGTTATTAATAAATAAATTTTATGGTGTTCTTTAAAACGAAGGAAAACATGCATTATATTATTTATTTAAATTATTTTAAAAATAACGAACCTTTAATTTTTATTTTTTTATATAATCATAATTGTCCATTTCATAATATATTTTAATTATAGGTCAAGCGGTCAAATAAAAAAATCAAACAAATAAATTAACTAGTTATCATTTGAGACAATATTTTATACAAAAAAAACTAAAAGATATTTCACATGAATAATCATTATATAATGTAGCGGCTATCATAAATCAAAATTTAAGCCCTGAGAATTCGAGTGGCTTTAATAATTGTTGCGTGCGTAATTCATGGATTGTTTGAGCAGAGAAATTTTGAAAGAGAGAAAAAGGGAGTAGAGGATAATTTTTTTATTTTAAATAAATATATTTAAAATTAATATTTTTTAAATAAAATATATAAATTGATATATTACTATAAATGATATATAATTTTTTAATTTAAAATTAAAAGAATATGTATTTTCTTTATTTTTTTTCTTCAAAATATCTTCATACCCTAGTAGCATGTTTGTTGCAGTAATCCCTTCAAGTAATACTATTATTAGCAGTGAGAGGCCCAAACGTGTGAGTCATAAGCCTATAGGGTGGGATGATTTTATTCACTATTAATTAATGAGTCAGCATTGAAGAAGGCAATGACAGCAGCTCCGGTTCTAACATTGCCTAATTTTTCTGAACCGTTTCTTGTTCAAACCGATGCTTCGGGCACTGCTATGGGTGCGATCCTTTTACAGGGAGGCCACCCCATCACTTACTTCAATAAGGTATTTTGTCCTCGGATGGCTCGAGCATCTGCTTATTTAAGGGAGCTTCATGCTATTACCAGAACCGTCAAGCGTTTGTGGCAATACCTCCTTGGCCATTTTTTTGTAATCCAAACAAACCAAAAGAGTTTGAAGGAATTAATGTCACAAGTGATCCAAACACCTGATCAGCAGCATTTTTTGTCCAAGTTGTTGGGATATGATTACCAAATTCAATACAAACCGGGCAACACGAATATTGTGGCCGACGCTTTATCTCAGTCCCAATGTCCTGCTTCAGCCTCCTGTCTCATATTGACTGTTCCTCAGTTTGTTTTCTTGGACAAATTAAAGAAGGAGCTTCAAAGTGATTCCTCTTACATTGCCATGTTGGATAAATACGACATTAATCTTGCCTCCCCTACTGAGTACAAGAAAGTGGATGGTCTTTTATTGTACAAGGGAAGAATCTGGCTTCCTTCAAATTTTTGTTCTAAGGCAGCAATACTCTGAGAGTTTCACGACACCAATACAGAGGGACATGCTGGCATCGCTAAGACCTTGCATCGTCTTAGTGTCAATTTTTATTGGGACACAATGAGGAAGGATGTTCGTGATCATGTATCATAGTGTACTATCTACCAACAAACAAAATACCAAGCTATGAAAGCCGCAGGGCTTTTGACTCCTCTTCTTGTTCCGTCTAATGTGTGGGAAGATGTGTCTATGGATTTCATTACTTTTCTCCCTCCTTCATTTAGATACACTGTGATTTTGGTGGTAGTAGACCGTTTTTCTAAAGGGGTTCATTTGGGTGCTTTACCTGCCCACTTCACTGCTTATAAGGTTGCCAAATTATTTGTTTCTATGGTTTGCAAGCTTCATGGCATTCCAAAGAGCATTGTGTCTAATAGGGACCCCATCTTTCTTAGCAGGTTTTGGACCGATTTATTCAAACTTAGTGGCACTAAACTCCGCATGAGTTCTTCCTGCCATCCACAAACCGATGGACAAATGGAGGTGATGAACCGGACTATCGAGCAATATTTGAGGGCTTTCATTTTTCATAAGCCTTCTCTTTGGTACAAATTTTTACCCTGGGCAGAGTGTAACGTCCCGATTCTCCTGATTTAGCTAACGACCCTTGAATCATACTTACTTGCTTATTCTAGTTCATTAGTATCGGAATAATTAGATAGAGGTTAAATTATTTTATTTTGATAGAATATTGATTTATTTCTAAGTTTGGTATTTTAGGGTAACTACATGCAATATAGGGCTGTCCACGGGTCGGTTTGGTTCGGGTTTAGGAGAAAAAAAAATCCGAACCGATCAAAAATTGATTGGTTTGGTTTGGTTTGGATTTGTAAAAAAAAATTGAAAATCCGAACCAAACCGAACCAAACACGAACGGGTTGGTTCGGTTTGGATCATCGGGTTGTCCGATTAAATAAACTAAAATAAAATATGTATAAAAAAATAGAAAAATATCAATATTTTTACATTTGAATAATTTTTTACACGTAAATTTAACACAATTACACAACATTCTAATACAAATATATAAATTCAAAATAAGTCTCAATCAAAACAAAAAAATTAAATTCAAGAAGTGGATATATTGGGTTGAACTTGAACATCTGTAAATCCTTCAGCCTCAGCCATCTCTGAAGCCAAAATAATTCAAACAGAAACATAAAAAGGGGAAAAAAATTAGTTCAAAACGAATAAATATAGAATTTTGAAGATATAGATTAAAAAATTAACAAGTTCAATACCTTCTCCAAGCATCATAAGTTGATCCATTTCAGCCTGTAAATCAACCTTCTTGCTAGCTTTTATCCAATTTTGGGTACAAATTAAAGCTTCAACAGTTGTGGGACTTAAACAACTACGAAATGGGTCAAGAACTCGACCTCCTGTGCTAAATGTTGACTCAGAGGATACAGTGGATACTGGAATAGCCAATATATCTCTAGCCATATGAGAAAGAACATAATATTTCGTTGAGGACTTTGATTTCCACCATTGCAAAATATCAAATCCGGGAGCATTGTCTTCAACATCATCCTCCAAGTACCTTTCTATCTCATTCCTTTTCACTTGACCTTGCTTTTTTTTCACATTCATTCTAAATTCATCCTCCCATGCATCATCATCATCATTACCATCATTGCTAATATCAAGATTAGACTGAGAGGCAACACTACTAGATTCATCAATAGGATACTGTGTCATATAAAGTTCAACCAATTTATTGATGAGGTCCTTCAACTTTTTCATCAACTCATTGCATTTTTCTACACCATACATCCGCTTAAAACAAAACTCAAGATACTCAAGCTTATAGCGAGGATCAAGGAAAACAGCCACAAATAGGAGATAATTTATAGTGTCATTCTCCCAATATTTGCTAAACTTGACTTGCATATTTTTTGTCATCCTTTGTAATACAATATCATTACTTTGCCTCCACTTATTCAATATTTTTTTAATATCTTTCAACTTATGGAAGAAAGTATTAGATGTAACATGCAATGATCCAGAAAATGAAAGAGTTGCATCAAAGAAAATTTTCAGAAACTTCACAAACATGCGTGCACGAGTCCAATCATCGCTATTAGGACACCCCCCTTCACTCTCAAGATTTATTAAATAGGCAGGATCATCATACTCAAGACGACTAAAAGCTTTCTCATATTTTTCAGCAACTTCTAACATTAAATAAGTGGAGTTCCACCTAGTGGGACAATCAACAATTAACAATGCTTGACTAGGTATATTTGCCTCTTGAGCACACCTTTTAAAAGTGGCCAATCTAAGCGGAGATCCCTTAACAAACTTACATGCAGCTCTAATTCTAGCAATTGAGATATCAATTTCCTTCAAACCATCACAAACAATTAAGTTCAAAATATGGGCACAACATCTCATATGCATGTACTCTCCATTTAATAAAGTTCTACCATTCCAATCACTCATGCCCCTAATTAAATATGAAATAGCCAAGTTGTTAGCACTTGCATTATCAACAGTTATACAACAAATCTTTGAAATCCCCCAATCTTTCAAGCATT
The DNA here is from genome assembly GCA_024086825.1 of Abrus pulchellus subsp. cantoniensis. Taxonomy (NCBI): domain Eukaryota; kingdom Viridiplantae; phylum Streptophyta; class Magnoliopsida; order Fabales; family Fabaceae; genus Abrus; species Abrus pulchellus. Next base: position 13,804,231 of record CM044053.1, on the reverse strand, counting down.
TCTCTAGGTATTTACCTATGGTGTCACCTTTGTGGTCAGTAATCAATCCAAAGCTTAATATCCTTTTATTCAATTCCCACCCAGCATCAATATAATGAGCAGTCACACAAATATAATTCATGTTTTGAATTGAAGTCCAACAATCAGTCGTAAGTGAAACCATTTGATCATTTTTAGACAATATAGCTTTCAACTTCTCCTTTTCTGATTCAAACAGTAGCATGCACTCTCTAGCAATAGTTTGTCGAGAAGGAATTTTGAATCTCGGTTGAGCCTCAAGCATAAATTTTCTAAATCCGAGACCCTCAACAAACTTAAAAGGTTGCTCATCCATAATTATCATCCTAACAAGTGCTGCCCGGGTTCGATCTTTGAGTATATGGTTTCAATATCGTCCAAGGATTTCTTTGAGTATGTTCAGCTGTACTGTCTGCAATGCCCCTGATAATTTTATCCGGAAAAGTTAAATTTTTGTCTTATTTAAAAAAAATTTGTCAAATCAAAATTATCTGTCTTGAAAAATGTGAGATTTTGTAATCATTGCTAAGATTTTGTAATCATTCCTTAGCTGTCAAAATTCTGCACGGAATCTCACAAAATCTAATAATTATTACTATAACGATTTCCAAATCTAGTATCGGCCACTAGAATTTCATGCAAAAAGATTCTTGCCTCCCGATTTGTAGACATAATTATTCCAGAACTTTCTTGTCTTGTCTTCTAAAAGGCCGGCATCATAATTACTTTAATTAAATGCTTTTCTTGAAATTTGCACCATGTCAAATGTCCCTTCAAAAGACAATATCGTCACATCAAATTTCTCATCGGCCAATCACATTGCATGCATTTGCTACCTAGAAATCTAGCCTTTGGAATTTTGTGCAATTCTTGGAATATTCTACTCCAAACCGTGTGCATGCAACCTCCACATTCCTCCATGCATTTTGCTTGCCAAAATGTATTTACTTAACTTGCAAGTTTGCAAAAAAGAATTCATTATTTATGCACAAAAACCGTGGCACCCTTATTATTCAAGTTTTTCACCAAATTTCACGTCCAAATTGCTTCAAATCAATTTTGTGCGGTTTTGGCATTTGAATCTTGTCCCACAAGCCCAAACTGTGAGCATTAAGTTACATTTGGCAAAGGAAAATTGAACACTTCATATAAATAGGTCAAGCTACCTTATTTCCTCTCTTTTTTTCACTCTAAAAACTTTGAGCCTCCCACTCTTTCTCTAAAAATTCTTTCAAGTTCCCATTCTCTTCAAAGAAACAGAGACCCTCTCTCCCTAAATCCCTTCAAAATTTCTCATTTTCTCAACCTTTCAAGACAAGCCAAGGAGCTCCAAGCTTTCACCCTTGCATTCTCTTGCTTGATTCTTCAAAACCGTGACCATTCCTTCAAGGAGGTAAGCTTTCTCATCCTTTTCCTTCTTTGATTTGAAGAACCATGGAAGCCTAACACCAAAAGCTCTTAAAACTTCCTTTTTCACTTTGATCTTAACCATTTTGAAGCTTTTCCCCTTTTCTCTTCAAAGAACCGAGGAAGACAACCTAACCAAGAGGAGAAAGATTGAAGTTTGAAACTCATCCTCTCGGTCCAGCACCTTTCTTGTGAAGAACCAACCAAGATTAACTCCTTTTGCTCTCAAAGTTTCGACGCATTTAAGGCAAGGGGGAGTTCTCACCATAGATGTGTTTGCACGTCCCTATCTTGGCTATTTTTGCTTATTTTCCCTTTGAAAAATAGTGTATATTGGACTGCATGTTTGAAGAACTTCAAATCTGAACTTGCATGTTAAATTTTATCCGAAAAGTGTGTGGATTTCCTTGTTTGCATGCCTCAGTTACATTCTAAAGAGTTTGATTGCACTTTTAATCAACTTCGTTCCTTAAAAGCTTGAAACTTTGATCTGTGGATGTGGATTTTCCCTTGTGCATGTCTCGATTTTTATGTTCCTTTGGTACAATCCTTGAATTAATGATAATTCTTCCTTGAAACCATAATCTGTGAACTTGATTAACACATCCTTTCACTTACATGTTGAATTTTAATCATGAAATGCTTTGGATCCCTTTGTGCATGCCTCGGTTTCGCTTTTGTTTGGCTGGATTCTTTGTTTAAAATGTTGATTTACCCTTGTAATCAATAAACCATGGATTGCATGTGAAACGGAAGCCATTGCATATTGATTTCGGCCCCTAAGTGTTTCAGTTTTACCCTTGGAAGTTTGAATGTCACTTGGAAATGTTGCCCTTGCACTTAGACGATGAAACTATGTCATTGCATGTTAATTTCCTTTGTGTTACCTATTTTTAACTTGACAGAAATTTAGTGGAAAGGCTGGACATATTTGATTTTTCATGTAAAAGACTAGAATGTTGTACTTAAAGTTCAAAAAAAAAATTTGTTTAAGGAAAGTTAGTAAAATTATAAAGGGAAGTCACACAAAAAGAAAAGGTAATTGTGGTGGAAAATCTTAATTTTTGGACACTCAAACCATATGGAAAAATTGAACTACACTTTAGAATTTGAAAACCGTGCTGGATTTTGTGTGATTTGCATGAAAATGGTTGCTTGCTAGTTTGGATGATGGATGATTGAATTGATTGTGATGTATGTTTCCACTTGGTTTAAAAAGTTTCATGCATGTGGTGCTTTGGGAATTTGTGGTGGACAAGAAAGTGAGAACTATTCACTCTCGGTTGTGATGATAAGGAATCCTAAAAGTTGTACTTGAAATTCTGTTAATTTTGATGAAATATGGGTGATAAGGATTGTATAATGATAGGGTACGTTTGCTGTTTGCACCTGGATCCGTGAGTATTAAGATGAATCATGAATCATGTTCATTGCATTATCTAAGGAATAAAAGGGGAAAATCAAGTGCAGCCCTTTTTGATGAAAAGTTTACCCAAACTGAAAAGATAGTAATTGAAGGTATGGAGATGGTAATTAAGGGTCTGGACATAGTAGTTAATTGATAAAAGTCATTCTTGGTAAGATCTCACTATTAGCCACTTAATAGACCCATCGCGTGAGGACTTAATATTAATAAACCTAAAGAGAGTTAGAACTAAACTAAGTAACCTTGAATTAAATAGGTAGTCGGGAATCAATACAAGTAATTAGAAAATAACTAAATGGAAAAACAGAGAGAAAGAGGAAAGTGGAAACAAGTCATATCTAAATAGGAAGTAGTATAGTTAATAACGATGGAAATGATAAAATAAGCGATGGTGATATAGTAAATTATTATAATTGAATTGGATGAGGAAAATCTGAGTAGATTATGTCAAAATTACTGAAATTTATGTGTTGAGAAATGGTGGATGTGTATTGATGGGATTGGAAGCTTGTATGTAATTCTTAAACCTTGCTGTTTAACAAATTTATGCTGGATGAGAAAGTGAATAATGATTGAGCAGGCCTTGTGAGGGCTTTGATTCTGTGCTTTGAATTCCATGTGATCCAAGATTAAGAAAACATTGGTGAAAGAAAAGAAAATCATGCTCCATGCATCATAACATTTCTTTGGAACAACTTGATGGCATAACAGATGCACAGCTGTAGGTATTGGAGGTTCGGTCCCGAGTAGACCTACGAGGGTGGCGAAAGGGGGAACAGTCGACCTAGATAGCGCAGCAGAGCTCTCTGTGGCGGGGTCATGACCCTACTTGCAAGCCTTAGCCAAGCCCGACAAGAACTCCACATCCTAGGGTCGTTGAGGTCCATTCCCGAAGAGACCCAGTTTGGGGCCAGCACCAGTTTGGGTGTTTTTGAATAATGATATAAATTATTTTCTGTGCAATTGTGATGTAGGGAATGGAGTCCTCCGATCGCCACACGACTTAGATATGAAATTGTTAACTCTACACTAAATTTTGGACAAGTCACTGACAGTAGAGTAAGGGATCCCCATGCATACCATATGCATTAAAATGAAAATTCGAGGGATGGATAGTGAGGAAAGAAACTTGCATTCATGCATCATGTGCATTATTAGTTTGATGAACCTAGGAATTATCTATGAGAAGTATAAATCAACTTATATTTTACCGATGTTTGTTTTGAGATTGGATAATGATGTGGTTTGGGTGATGGTGTGAAAAGCCACCTTCCTAGGGGTACGACTATTGAATGTTTGTTTGTGTTTAGAGAACTTACCCCTGTTTGTGTGTGTTGTTGTACTTTTGTATATGCCTTATACAGATGACCAGCTTCCGACTGAAGGTGTGGATCCTGCCATCTGAGGAGGACGTTTGGGTGTTCGACGTGGCAGCACAGCAAAGCATCTTCCATGGAATGGCACGAGTGATTCATGGATAGGATGTCGGACACTCATGGACCACCCACTTTATGGTTGACACCCCCATCGAGCTTGTTTTCTCCACCCTACCTGGAGATTCCCACCTACCTTATCCTGCACTTGCAGCTACTCCTTCTCCCATGTCTGTTGATCCCTGTACTCCCAATTCTAAACCAGTACCTGCCCCTGTACCATTCCCTACTGAGGATCCTACTCCACCCCCTGTGGCCACTGAGAGAGATGTCCATATGGCAGAACCCTCAGTGAGGAATGATGATGTACTGCCCCACATGCTCCCTACTTACCCAAACACCTATTCGCCCTTCACTATCGTCCATTCACCACCTCACACTGCTAGATGGATTGAGGAGGACGCTGAGGACGCTGCTTCCTCTAGCTCTGCTTCCCCGACATCTTCTGAGAAGTCTGATCCCATTGAGGATTATTCGCCTTATGAGTGATGTTTGTTATTTATTTTTGTCCTAGTGGGACTGCTCATAGGGCGTTTGGTTTACTTATGTTGTGATTTTGTTTGATGGATTGGGTTAATGTTTGTTGCTTTGGACGCTATCTGAATACTTTACTATTTCTGCCAAACTGATGTTTAATACCTTGAGGTACCTTTATGTCACGAGTTATGTTTGTCTTTATCCCACTGTGGTTGAAATTGGAAAGTGAAATGATGATTGTCTATGGAATACGGAATATTATTTGTATGATTAAAACTCTCTATGAAGAGAGAGATTATGTTCGTACTTGAAAAAAAAAATCTTGCTATTTTTAGGCGTCACACAGAGTACCACTATAACACCTCAGTTCATTCTCGTTCTGGCGTATCCCCATATCAGGTTATTTACGGGAAGCCTCCTCCTTCTTTGCCTTCTTATATTGTTGGGTCATCATCAATTGCAGCCATCGACGAGACATTGTCATCTCGTGAGGAGGTTCTTCGCCTGCTGCAACAGAAACTGCTCAAAGCGCAGATTCGCATGAAAGAGTATGCAGATAAGCATCGCAGAGACGTGACTCATGAAGTGGGATCTTGGGTGTATGTCAAGTTACAGCCCCATAAACAGACTTCTTTTTTCAGTTCCAAGTATCACAAGTTAGCCAAACGTTACTACAGTCCATACAAGGTTTTGATGCGCATTGGCCCTGTAGCTTATAAATTAGAGCTGCCTTCAAATGCCAAAATACATGATGTCTTCCATTGCTCCCATCTGAAGCCACATGTCGGTCCTCCTCCAGCTGAGGTTGATCACCTTCCACCCACCTTCATAGGTAGTCACCCCCCCATCACTCCTCTAGCTATTCTCAACTTCAAAACTGAGGATGTCAATAACATGCCAACTCGTTTTGCTTTGGTTCAGTGGCTGGGTCTGTCCCCTGACGACACCTCTTGGAAAAATTGGGATGAGCTGAAATCCTTATACAACCTTGAGGACAAGCTTGAATCTCATGAGGAGGGTATTGTTGCAGTAACCCCTTCAAGCAATACTATTATTAGCAGTGAGAGGCCTAAACGTGCGAGTCACAAGCCTACAGGGTGGGATGATTTTATTCACTATTAATTAATTAGTTAGCAAAGTTCTAGAACCTGCCCCATTTGCGTACTACACGTTTGTACCCATTAGGAAATATTGTAGAAGGGTTGGTTATTTATGATTGTAAGGACCGTTAGGAAAAGGAAACAAAAATATTTTCTCCCCCTTACTCTTCTCTTTCTTAGGAGGTTTTTCTGTCCTCGAATACGGAGAGTACGCGCCTTCTCAACAATGTTAGTCTTAATATGAGCTCTTAAGATGTGTGGGAGAAAATGCTTAGATCCAAAGCTTATCTGATATACAGCACATATTAAGTGATAGAAGAAATGGTGAAACATGAACGGGTAAGTATATATATTGTAATTATGGGAGAGAACAAAAATCATTGAATTAATGTTTAATATTGAGCCATGCATATTATTAATTTACATCACCATCCATTTTTATTTTTTTTTTGTATTGTCACTTTCCATCGCTTTTGAGCAGGGAATGGTCCAAATTATTACAAGTTAGGTTTAAAAATAAAAATATCATAAAAAATATAAATTTATTTCTAATTAATTTTTAAAGAATATATAAAATTAATTAATAATAAATTAAATTAAATTCTATTAATAAAATAAAATATATTTTACATTATCATCTAATCATATATCACTAAAAATAATTATTTTTTATAATAATTATTTTAAATTTTATATTTATTGTTTATTCTAATTGGTTAATTATATAAAAAAATTATATTAATAATATGTTAAAATTACGCTCATAGATTGTTTAATATTTAATTAGTAAATTATCATGAAGTTAACTTTGTGATATAAAAATACATTAATTACATAAAAAAAATAGATTTAAAATGGACCAGTACAAACTATTAATGCTATAAGAGTACTGATTAAATATTATTAGGTTTCAATAAACCATGTCAAGTAGGAAAAAAATAATATTTTATAAAAAATAAAAATAATATTTTAACAAAATATTTTATACATACAAAGTCTAAATTGTGTAACTTTTGTAAGAAACAAACATTAAATTGAGTTTAATATTATTTTTTTAGAAAATTTTGCAATTTTGTTACATCTTTTGAAAAAAAAAATTTAGAAAATTTTACACTGCTGGAATACACTCAGTTTTTATATTCTTGTTAATGAAAGTCTTAGTTTAAATCATGTTTTCTGCTTGACTCATACTTAGAAATCTAGAGTTTTTCGGTGTATCATTAGTAAATATTAAAGCTTTCTTCTTACAATCTAACAGAACACGATTGGATGACAGCTAATTCATGCCCAAAATAACATCAAGTTGAGAAAGCGGTAAACAGATTAAGTCCACACAGAAATTCCTACCATGAACCATTACAGAACAACCTAAGCATACATAAGAAGTTACAACAAGCTTAGCTGTAGGAGTGGATATAATAACATTACATAGTAGAGAAGATATTGGTAACCCAACACAGTTCACACAATAACAAAGGAATGTATGGCGCCAGAATCAAACAAGACATCACATAGTCTTTCGTTAATGATGCATTTACCTCTAATCAGTTCATCAGACTTAGATGCCTTAGATTCACTCATGGCAAAAACCTTGCCTTGCATATTCGACTTCACTCCACTACTTGCTCTAAATGCAGGTCTGTTGCTTCCACTTACACTTTCACTCTGTTGAGGAGCTGTCCAACAGTTAATTGTTGAGTGCCCTATCTTCCCACAAATATCACAAGCCAATGGTGACTGTGAGCAATTCCTTACCAGATGGGGTCCTCCACATATAAAGCATCTTAGCGGTTCTCTTGAAAAATTAGAACCACTACTACTACCTCCACGAAATATAGTCCCTTTTAACTGAAACTGATTAACACCAGAGTAAGGTTCTTTAGGAAACTTTGGAGGCCTTCAGTCCTGTCTCATCGATCCTGCAATTCGACTATCGACAGTCTTACCTTTGGAATTGGCCTTAAAGATTTGGCATTTGTTGACTAATGTTGGCAAATCAGTTAGCTGGAACACACTAACTGCTACCCATATCTCAGGCCTTAGCCCATTCTCAAACTGGGCACATAGATCTTCATCTTCATCCTCATGTTGGAAATAAGGCCAGTACTTCATAAGCTCATAGAATTTTGCAGCATATTCTCCCACAGACATATTTCTTGACTTAAGTTCGAGAAATTCTTGGGCCTTTTGTTTCTTTAAGTCCCTAGGGAATAGTTTCCTAGGAAACATGCTTTGAAAGCTTCCCAATGAATGTACCCTTCTTCTTGTGGCAGAGTCTAATTAGCAATTTTCACCAGTCCTCTGCTTCTCCCCCCAGCATATATCAGCTATCCACCTCTAGGCTCCTTCTAGATCAAATTTTCCTTCAAACTTCGGAGGGTTGTGTTTTATGAACGATGAAAGTTCACAATACTCTACTGGTTTCGCATCTTGGTTATGCACCAAGGTCTCCAAGACTTGCGTCATGCAAGCTAGGATCTTATTCGGAGCACCAATAAGTCTACCTCTATCGTACATATTTCTAATTTTAGAAAATTAAATTTTATACATCAACTTTCATTCTTACACATTTCACATCAAGCTCAAACCATACAAACATTTCCAACATCTCAAACAAGTCAAACAATTTACAACAATAGGTTGTATTAACAAACAATTCCTAAACAATAACACATAACACACAGCAGCAACGAACTAGTCCCATATCCTAGGATAATTTGGATGAACTGCTCTGATACCAAATTGTAACACCCTAAATTTTTTTTAATTCAAAAATAAAATATATGTGTGATGAACTTTACTATAGCAATTTAATAAAAATTTTCTTTTAGGTAGATTTGTTTATAAGAAATTTTTCAAACTTCGCAATATTAATGGAATGACAATAATAAATAAATAAAATATAACAAAACTAGAATTAAGTATTCTCAGTAGGAAACCTGAATATATATTATATATATCAAGTATAAAAATTTACAAATTGTTCATCAAAATATATGAGACTTAAGATAATATTTACATAACTAAAATAATTACATCATAAAAATAAATATAAGTTCCAGAGCAGTCCTTAAAATACAACCTAACACTGAAACCCTAATACTAATCAATTCCATGTTAGCTCTCTATCTCTGCCAGATCTTCATAATTAAGATCATCGTCTGACTCAAGGTAACAATTACCTGAATCAGTTGTGACCTCTGTGTCAGTAACACGCTCAAAGGTCCATCTGGACGGTCTTTCGAGATGGTTGTGGTCGTGATATGTAAATAGATAGATGAGGGCTGCTGGAGTTCTAACAATATCACTATAGATATATATATATATATATATATATATATATATATATATATATATACATAAAGTCTAATGTATTTTACTCTAAAAAAATCAAAAGGGATACTATAAAAGAAATCCATCTCTAACATAATAAAGGTCCTAGGTATATCTTCAACAAGAACAACAAACTTAAAATAATATAATCTTTGATATTCATTAAATATATAATTAAGCCTATTATGTACTGAGCTATCTAATAATCTAACTCTTTTTTGAGACTTTGTCATCCTGTTTTTTTGAAATATTAGTAAAGATGAGCATCCATTCTATCATTTACACATCATTACATTACAAAATCATAACTTTTAATATAAAGAAAATATAGTCACTTTTCACACTTATTCATATTGCAAACACATTCACATATGCACAACATAATAATTTATTATACATTATTCATTCTCTCAGTGCACTGTAATCACAAATATCGATGCCTCTAGCATTTTTTTAGGTATTACTCAATTAGATAAATAGTCGCCGATTAGCCCATGCACACGGATACAACGTATCAAATAGTCGGGCCCCTTAGCAAAGGCATAATCAAGAGTCTAATCAGGAAATGAGTGTGGGGCCATGTGACACATTCACTCTCAGAAAGAGTGTGTACACATACGCGAATGCCACTCACCATCCTACGTTTTCCCAAGATTTCTCATCGTCTCTGGACTCTATACCCCAGTGTATCTCTGAAACTATTCACACTAAATCCAATCTATATTCGACACTTATGGCTAATCAAAAATTATTTTCTTCTTCACTCACAAGATCATGCTTAGTAAAACACTTTCAAGCTAAGTTCATTTCACCCATACTCTTTTAATATAGTTTCAATTACTAAGTCCTTCAGATCAATATCCCACTTTATCATAGTATTTCATCCAGACATATTCCATATAATCACATCATGATCACTCAGCATGTTTGATAATATTTCATTTTGGGTACTCATCATATAATGCATGTGAACATATAACAACCAATCAGTTCACACAACCAAACAAGCATATTTTCAGCCATCATTCATACACAATATATTTCAATCATATATTTTCATAAAATTTCTATGTAGTAGTGCTCTAATGAACAAAAAATAAATATTGTAATAAAATGACAAAATAAAGCCCCCTTACCGTAAAGACGAGTTTAATGAAAGAAAGGGTAAAAAGGATGGTTCACACACCAGGGTCGTTCTATACCTTACAGAAAAGAGTATTCCTTGAGAAAAGGGGAAACAGAAAAGATAGAAGTGAAAACCAGGAGTTCGAGCTTTGAAATACTTGCCAATGATTTCGTGGAGTCAAAGTTTAAGCTCTGATTCAGAGTAGTTTCAGAGTATTTGAGGCTTTTCTCTGAAGAAAGAAAGATAAAGTTTAGAGAAAATAAGGAAGGAATAGTGGGTTTTAGAATGAAATAAAATTTTCGTGAAATCTCTTAAATACCCCTCAACTCCGCGCACTTTCGCTTGAGCGAGGAATATCTCGTTGGATGCAGATAGTAGTCTCTCCCAGCATTTTTTGATATGCTCGCGCAAATCTAGCTTGAGAGAGATGGCGTCCAAAGAGCAAGATATTTTTCTTGTAAGTCCTCGCCTGAGCGAGATCTCAGCTCACTTTGACGATATCACTCTCGTTTGAGCAAGGTGATAGTTGAGCTAAATTTATCCTATCTCGGCTTAGGCGAGAATTAGATATTACCCTAAAACCTTATATTTTTGGGCGCTCAGTCTCGCTTAAGTAAGATTTACCTTGCCTGAGCGAGACCTCCTGCACCAGAATCCTTCTAATAATTCTTCATACTCACTTTTAAATGTATTCTAGTACTGCTTAATATCAAACAAAATATAATTTACTTAATAATGAAAAAGATGGTGTTACAACAAATATCCAAGTGGCCATAATGAATGAAGTTACTTGGCTAGTTTTGATTAGTTCATAAATCTTGTGGTCTCAAATGAGCCACAAAATTGATTATGAACCATTGGATCAAGGTGTCGTAGATGGTTTTCTAATCCTTGAATCTAGGCAAATAATATTATTTTATTTTAATAATTTAAATTACTGAAACTATACCGATTTCTCTCTTAACTAGAGATCTTTTATTCATCCAATTTCTCATTAGTATTTACTTAAGTTCTACTTTAAATTTTTAATTCTAGTCTACCTAATCAACATAGATTTGAATTCTAATAAATATTCAATTAGTCCCTTATTAACCTTATTCATATAAATTAATCAAGAAAATTAATTAATAGCATAAATAGATAGTTAAAATTTTGAACGTTACACCTCTCATCATGAGCTGATAACATAGATTAGTATTATTAAGTACCCAAAATCCATAAATAATTAATTATATTATTAATAGGTTTAAGTATCTTCAAATGGATCATAATATTAGTCTATTTCTAAAAAAATAAAAACTACAATTGAACATAACCCATAATAATTTTTATAGAAAAATTTTAATATACAGATCTAAAATATTTATGCCTGAAACCTTCATAGTTGTAGCACGAAAAGCACAAGAACTTTGAGAATCCAACAAACCATAATGTTTATGATATTTTTCAGAAGGTTTCAATATTAAAATATAAAAAAAAAAAAAAAACACTTAATGGTCATTCAAAACTAGGAATATAGACAAATAAAATCTCCTTTCATAATAATACAATTAAATTATAAATTTAATCTCAATACTTAACGTGTTTTTTTAATTTAATTTTTACATAAAAAAGTTATAATTTAATTTTTACATGATTAAATAATTTTGGACTACTCCTTGCTTTTAAAAATATGTTAACGACATTAAATGAGAATGACCAAAACGTTAAAAAAAAAAAAAAACCATATAAAATTTAAAATGTAAATGTCAATTACAAAAACTAATTTATAAATAAATATCATATATTCAAAATTTTTAAAAACTAATAAATATATAAGTTATATTTGTAAGTAAACTTATATCTAGTATAGTTTTACATTCTAAAAATAAAAAAAATTTAAAATATTTCATCAAAATTAATTTTTAATAAAAATTATAACAAAAATATTAATACTAATACTTTATTTATTTATTTGAATGTACGATAAAAGATAAATTTATAAAATAAAAAATATTAACTTAAGTTCTTGCATCTGCATTTGTTAATTTTATATTCAAAACAAGCTTGATTATTGATTAATAAAAAAATTAATTTTATTTTATAAAATTATGTTAAATTTAGTCTTTTAGGTTAAATTTAAATATTTAAAAATAAAAAAAATTTGAAAAATAATTCATGCTATTAAAGTTATAAAAATATCAATAAATATTTTTTATTTTCATAAAATTTTATTATAATTAATTGCTTACACTTGTTCTTAAGAGTTAAAATAACATTTTCTATTTTCTATTTTTATCTTACCTTCAATTGAATAAATAAAATATTAGTATTAAAATTTTTTATAATTGATATTTTTATAGAATATTTAAAAAAAATTCTTATAAAAGAGTATTTGCTATTTTTAAAATATAAAAATTATGTTAAATATAAATTTACTTAAAAATATAAAATTTTAGTCTTTTAAAGTTTTGTAAATCTTTTATGTACTATCTCGTTTATTTTTTAAATAAGTCTATATCTTTTTTAAATTATTTATTATAATATATATTTTTTGAAATTTATTTATAAATTAATTTTTATAGTTGATATTTATGTTTTAGTTTTTATATAATTTTATTTTTATATTTTTAATTATTTTTACATACGTTGTTAACATGTTTTTAATAGAAATGATTAATATAAAATATTTGTTAATGTAAAGATTAAATTGTGAATTTATTTATTTTACGTAGGGATGAAATAAAAAACAGAAAAAACAAAGAAACAAGTGGGTAATTGTTAGATTTTGCATCCACGGTTGCTAGATTTGGCGTGAAGCCAAAAGATTCTTGGCAACTTGTTTAAGGAGGGTGTGGGAATGAGGAAAAGTTTTCTACAACATCCAATATTAGAAACTTAGATTTGAGTGTCCATTTTATAATCCCAAAGCAAAATCATGCTTTCAGTGAAATTCATTTTTCAAGCACAACAGCCGCAATTATGGCCCCGAAAATATCATGAACAGAGGGAGGATCTCCGAGCTTGAAGAAGTCTAGAAACATTTAACCTTCCTTCAAATTTTGCCAAATCTTTTTCTTAGAGAGAACCAGCACAGAGGGAAGGAAACAGTAGCTTAAAAATTTCATATTTCTTGTAATGTAGATTTTGAATTTTTGGAAGAGGAGAACACTTAGCAAAAATCTTACCTTTCTTGTTCAACATTGGAAATTTTATTTTAGATATACAGGACCAGGAGGTATGGATGCTTAATTATGCAATGATTTAACAGAAGACATTACGAAGTTAGGAAACAAAGTGACTATTTACTCACTGCGATGACTAGAGTAAGATTCTTAAATATGTACTGCTATCACAGTCTATGCAAAGCAAATGCTTGACCTGAAAAAAAATGATGGTATGGTTTTAATTAGTATCTTCTAACCATATGTCAAACGTACAACTGGCAATTTGCCAAATTAGATAGCTGGGTTATAATTGATGTTGTCTAGACTAGACAAGTTTACAGAACTGGCAAACTGTGAATCTAGTGATGCACAATCTTAATCTGGGGCCTACATTTATGTCAAGTAACATTGTGAGAACATTGATATTGAAAAGCAGAAATGTCATCTGAAGTTAAAAAGAAAAAACACTATAAGAAATTAATTAAATCCATACATGAAGTCAGAAGAAACTATGTAATCACAACATGCTATCTGTCCTAGCTGGTAGCCTTTTGAAGAAGTTGCTTGGTACAGAAGGCATCTTGCTACGAAATTTTGGATGCCTTAGATAATACAAACCCATTACAAGTGCCACAACTCTTGGTGGTGTTGCATAGAGAACCACCGCAGAACAAAAGCTGAACACTACAAAGAGGTTTGTTGCTCTTGTGTCTCTCCAACTCAATAGAGACTCAAGTCTCTCTCCTTGTGTAGCAATGTCCCCAACAACTGTTTGAATCCTACCTGCAACACTCCTAAGCCTGTCATACCTCATTCTCACCACATCATGTGGTCTTGAAGTTGGGAATGTATCAAACTCTTCATCAAGTTCATCAGGGTGAACTGCTTCTGCCCATGAGAGTTTTGTGTCCATGTGAGCCGGGTTTCGCGGCCGGAACCTGTAGTTCCACAGGCCAATCAAGAACATGTAGAGAAACAAAGTTGGAAGTATCAATTCTGGGTACCAAATCAGTATCAGGAACAGAATGTGAACTAGGACTGATGTGATTGGGTTCTTCCAGTGGCAAACTAGGCCAAACCATTGCCACATTGTGATGATGCCTGAGAAAAGAGACATGATGCGAAAAAAGTTGGCTTTGCTTCTTCTCATGCTCCACATATGGGAATCAACATCCAACATGTACTCCACTACTTCCTTCCTGAGGGGAGGTTCAGCCCTGCCAAGCCTCATAGCTACAATGTTCATGGCTTGGTACCTCAAGTTTTCTACTTGGTTAACAATGAAAGGACGTATGTAATGCATCTTGGGTAGCAAGGGCTGGCTATAAATGTAAATCATATTGGCCAATGAGAGGGTTGTGAACCTCACTGCTAGCTGAAGCTCACCCATTTTCTTAACACCATGTGGGTGCAAAACAAGAAGAGGGTAGGAATGAGTGTAAATCCTATGTGCTTCAAGTGTAGAGAGCCTAATCCTTACCTTTCCAATTCTTGAATCCCTGGTTGCAGGGTCACCATTTGCTTTTTCCCCTCCACCTAAATGGCAGTTGTCAAAAACTCCAAGTGTTATTACAGTGCAAGGATCGTAAACCTCCCATGTATATTGCTCATTCCATTTGGGACTAAAAGTGTCAAGAATTGTTCTGGTTCTGACCCATTTTTGGCCATACTTGGCAACACAATATGCATCTGTGCTGCCACGGCCATCCTTCATCTTCATTGGGAGAAGTCCATGTGCTCCTAAGATGCCTACTTCAAGTACCCCAATAGGCTGCTTCCAAAGTTGTCTAGTTGTTGGTCTTTGGTCACTTGTGTACAAAGTGGACTCATCTAGGACATGGTATCCACCCTCAAGGCAAATCCTCAGGTGAATCCTGCTTGAAAATTTATGCTCATTCCTCCTATCAGCTTCTAGCATTCCAAAGCCAAATTTCTCAAGATTATACCAGCGAGAATGAACTGACCTGTGGTCTAGCCTCTTCTCAAAGAGGCTTAATGGTAAGATTGTCTTCCCAAGCACCTCATCTTTAGAAGGGTGCACGCGATCCTCAATGGTGATTATCAATTGCTCCTCAAATGGTTCAGCTGCCACAAAGACTAAATCTTCATTCCAAAGTGGTGTAGTTGTTCCACTTGGACATATCTTAGTCCTCAACACTTGGCTCCCCATTTGAGCTTTGACAAAAACCGCTGGCAAGCGATTTCTATCTCTTGGTATCACATCTTGTGCTTCAATGACGCTTACCCTGAGATACCACAGTTTTGGTGACACATAAACCTTTGATCTCACATTGAAAACACCCTCTCCATACGCAGTGGCAGCATCAGAATGCCAAGCCTCTGAGAAAGCTTCATCAGCTTGAGTTCCCATCCACACTGCAAGCATGATATCACCCCTTACCCTCCCTTGGCCTCGCCGGTCCTCGAGCCTATACCATTGAGGAGCCAGTGGACTGTCTGGTGGAACTCTTGTTGGAACCTCATTGAGGTCAAAAATCACTCTTCCAATATAATCATCTCTTCCCATCATTTCTTTGTCTTTTACAATAACTTCCAAAACAGAAGATTGAATTCTGTCTTTGGAGAAAGCATAGACTTGGTTCCACTCTGGGTTGGTTTTCTTCTCTATGTGCTTTGTTCTTCCTTTGTAGTTCCCTAGCTTCACTTCCACATAAGGATCACAGCTTGAGGTAAGAGTGCTGGAGGGAAGATCTTTGGCCTTCACTACACGAACATACAAATAGAACATCTGCTCAACAAGGTCATATGTGCTTGTGAATCTTTCACTACCACTCATCCACCCTCTTCCACCACTAGGCCATCGCCCCCCGAGCTGCGGATCGGTCTCTCTCACATTGTAGTCTTCATCATTACTGCTAGGATGGACTTGAGGGCTAACTCTCTGCATTGTGACTGGATTACCTCTTTCTCTTCTCTTTATTGAAATCATTCGCTGCTGGTGAACTTGGTGTTTGTGGAGTTGTGTTATCTCTAGCACAGGCTCAATGCTTTCTTGTTTTGGATCTTATGTGAAACAGTATCAATGCCACAAGAGTGAGCTTCTGCAGGGTGGAAAATTGTCACTGCAGCTGAGTTTATATTCTCAGCCTCTTGTGTGATTGATTTTGAGGTGCCAAAAGCAGGACGCCTTCAACAATGAAGAAGATTAGAAGTGGTGGATTCTAGTACTTTTTGTGAAGTTGAAGGTGGGAGTTTTTCTGATTCTGAGATAGGGAAGGAAGAGAGAGTTTTTGTAGGGTATAGGGCTCCTCTTGTTGTAGACTGAGACTTTAACAGTTTAGTGATGGTAAGGTTTGGTTGCATCTAAATGGAATAACAGTTTGTGATTCCAAGTGGGGTTGAGGTTCTTTGGGACAGTTTTGTTCTGTTTAGTTGATTTTCAAAGTCTACTTCTATAAATGCACTTGCTAATCCCTTACAGTTTTTGCGCATGAGATCATGAGCATTAATGAAACTCCACTACCACCTTCAATCCTCTTCTTCCTAGTATTTCTAGCACAGGAAGCTAAAGCTTAAGTGGCTATCCACAAGTAACCCAATATTCGATTCTGAAGTAACCAAATTCTACTTAGGAAGGCAAAAGATAGAAGAAAACACAGTGTGACACTTCCTACACACTAGAAGTCCTCATTGCTTCTTTGGTTTAAGAAAGGAATAATTTGATGAAGAAGTTGCATGAGCTTTTGTAATCTTAATATGGGAAAGCAGAAAAGGATGGAGGAAAAACTCCAGATTGATAAAGCTGGGCCATTCTTTTTGTATGAAGGTTGTTGTAATTAGTTTTATCTTCAAAGTTTTGTATGTACTTACTTGGTATGAAACATGGAATGCTAAATGGTAAATAATTTATAGCCAATACTAAAAAGCGTCTTGAGAGTACTAATTAAGGAATTAAGAATGAAAAGTTTTTATTCAAAAAATATTATTTATGTACTCTTACTAGGATTTTCAATGTATCCTAAATGTAATTTTTAATTGAAAAATTATTATTGTTTTCTTAACTAGTGTTCTTAAACTTTGAAGTACTGATTAGCAAAACTCATAATTTAATAATGCAGAACTTTAATGGCTTTTTCTCAGGTTTGTGTCAATGTGATATAGTTACTTAATGAATGGGGTTATTTGCCTAAAGGGACTAGTTGAAAGGATCAATTCTTTCTTCTCTGTGCAGCAATGCCAAAGTGGAGAAAAGGTGAGTAAATAAGGCGTGAAAGGCAGGTCTGAAGCTGCAACAAAGCAAAGGTGGCTTAGCTCAAGAACTTGTGTTGTGACCTTTGCCCAAAGATGCTTTCCTTGTGCTTTATTTTCCTTCTCCTTTTAAGAGTGTATTTTATATTAGTCACATGTATCTTTAGATTGCTAAGATTTTATTTTATTTTTTTAGGTTTTACCTTGCCAACTCAATTGCTGCCAAAAGTTGTTCATAGGTAGGTACTTTGGTGTCAATTTTTTAACTGGGTCAAGTCATTTTGATGCAACCCACAAAATAGGGCAATATGTTGGATAAGCAAAGAGCAAAGGATAATGCAGTAAAATTTATTTTAAACTAAACTTGGCTATGACTAAGATACATAGTGGATCCTTTTTGAAGTTGTTCATTACTTCCTGTGGATGATATTTGCCACAAGATTAGAAAGTTTTTCTAGATCTGGAATTTATCACGTAAACAAATGTAACTAACAAGTTTTCTATACATTGAGTAGTAAATGTTTTATTATTAATAACGAATATTTTATTATATTAAATATAATTCAAAATGTTAAAATCAAATTCAAATTAGAATTGAATTTATTATTGACTGAAAAAATTAAAATACTTCTTAGAGAATAGAATAGGCTCATGTAGATTCTAAGAGTGGAGAATTTTCTTTGTTAGGCTCGCTGACTGTAGATTCGTCCGTGGAAACAAAAGGTGAATGATTTTTAAAAATTGAAACTATGTAGAAGTTTTGGAAACAAAAATTATCAACATATTGCCTAGAAGAGCTTAGTATGTATTCATTAATTTCAACTTTTATATATAAATTATGATTATTATTTTTTGAATAACAGTATTTATAAAATATTCTTAAATGTGAGTATTGTTAAGAGTTTTTTTAAACCAGAGTGTTTTTATATTAGTTTTTTTTAATCATGTCAAGTAATTTTATTTACATTATGCATTTATTTTTTAAATGATTTTTTTATAATGTATTTTCATGTTACTTAATGTAATATATATTATTTCTAATTTATTAAATTTAAAAATATTTATATAATATATTTTAATTATTTATTATACATATTTAATATAATATTAATTATTATTATTATTATTATTCTCGTGTGAAAAAGGACATGCAATATAAAAATCACCTATTTCTAAATAGGTTGCTGTAAACACTATGCAAATATTCCTTCATCCCTTGATAGAACAACTATAATGGTGTTTCCACCTAGAGGAATGATATTGTGATCAATGAGAAAATTCCAGCGCAATTTAGCAGGCTTGCGATTTTCTCAGTGCAATTAAAAAGAAATCCGTCTTATAATATTCACGCTTTAGATATTCAATCTTAAACATGAGAGGGTATGTTGAAATCCATGTTGAATATAAATATAACTTAGAAGAAATTATAAAAGATAAAGTGATACTCAACTTATGAGTAAGCTTTTAGGGTTAAGTTCATTCTCAAACTTAAGACTATTTTTCCCTTTTGTATTTTTTCTCCAGAAGTTAGAATGTAGCATTCATACAATGTGTAAGTTGTTGATATCATTTTGCTTCTTCATAGTAGTTCTCTGGTGTATGAACATTGCTAATATTTTCACATACTTAATTGCAGGTGTTTAGCTCAATGTTTGAAAAGGCTTTCTCCAATTACCCAATTTCGGAAGACCCTACTGGAGATCTCAGCTTGAACAAGATCTTGGAAGGGAAAACTAGAAAGGTCTTTGCTCGTTGTTCTTTCAAATATTGTGGATTCTGACTTCTGAAACATTTCCATGCAAGAAAATGAACATTCATTATGTCCAAATAATCAGAATATTTAGTGTTTGTGGATGCATGGTTTGGAGGTAAGTATTTAATTATTAAAGACGTCAAAAACATTTTTGTTAATATTATAATGTGTTCTGTTAGAAGTTTTTACTTGTTTTTTACAAGGTACTTTATAATTTTCATGAAATATTTATGTTTTTAGTTTCTTTTGTCCTTGATAAATAGAGTTGATAGAAACGTAAATGAAAACTAAAAAAAGGTAAATATTGATAATGGAGTTAGATTTAATGATATTAAATTAGGATAAAATTATCATGTTATAATATAATTTTAAATTAAAAAACTTAAACTACTTTTATCTATAGCTATATGATTACTATTTGAAGTGTGGATATTTCCTTGTGAGTTGTACCCCACACGGCGCAGGTGCAAATTAGATTAGTCTATCTACTTACCAAAGTTATTTGAATGAAAAAGGGTATGCTTGGATATGACTATATTGAGACTAAGTGTCGTTTGAGTAGGTATTTTTTTTAGGTTATCAGTTTTTCTTTTTCTTTTTTAAATGACAGCCTTTTAGTTAAATTTTTGTTTCCTATTACTCGATCAAACCCTTTCATGTACGCATATTTTCAAATCCAAGTCAATTTGTTCAATATTCAGACATTTTTCTACCATACATGCTGATGACTTTGCTTTTCAATTTTGATACTTCATTATTACATGGTTTAATTAAGTATTTAATTCTAAACAAGTTTCATAATTTAGACTTAATTCCTATAAAATATTTTGTTATAATATAGTATTTACATTTTTACAAACTATTATTTTTAGTCCTTTATCAGATGTAATCCAATAAAAAATTAACACTTAATAACATCTCAATAGACTTTGTAAATTAAAGAATAAAAACAATAACTCGTAAAAAAGTAAGAGACATATCGAACAAAAAAAAATTAAAGAGACTAACTTCAAATTGTACAACTTTTGTAAAAAACAAATACTTAATTAAGTCTTATCATATTCATTCTCAAAAATAACTATTTGATCTACACCTCACTTTAAACTAAGAGTACAAAGAAATTTAAATACGAACCTAAAGTGCTTTTAAGTAGTGTAACTTCAAACAAAAAACCTAGAATCAATATATATCCTTAGTCTCCCTTTTCTTTTACAAACTTAGGCATCGTAAGACTTATTTCAAAATATTTTATTTCAACTAACTCTAATAATATTTTTTTTGTTTTCATTGTCTACACCGATATTCCACCACCATAAAAAGTATTGTACATCAATGCTAGTTAATGTTGGCTTGTTATCAACACACACCTTGCATCTAAGTCAACCAATGCTTACATGCTATCATTGTACACCTTACATCAAGGTCAATCAGTGCTCATGTACTAAATATGCATTATACATCAATATTAATCAATGCTCGTGTGCGATCATGGATCCACTAGCAATACCTTGTCATTTTCCATGGATGCGCAATAATACGCCTATTTGAATTTTTACTAATTGATAATTGATCTTAATGAGAAAGCAGAGCATAAATTCATATTTTGCGTGTTCATTATATAATTATAAGAAATCTAATTTTCCAAAATAACATAACTACAAAAATTGAAATTTTTGGAGATGTTACACATTTTGCAGCATTGAAGTACAAGAATGTAAAACTTATCATTTCCTTGTTTTCTATCAGTTTTGATGTCTCTATACCAAAACTGATCAATGTAGAACAAAACACTAGTGTTTCATCAAGAGAGATTAGGGAGGAAAGTGCTCTACATCCATGGGAGGGAAACTAGATTGTGTTGATCGCATTCCTCTAAGTAAACTTTTTGCTGTTTCTCTTTCCTGTAAGAATGATTTTAAATCATTAAATGATTTGGTAAGACTAAGTTGGTTCAAAGTGAAATTTTAGTTGAATATTTAGACTCACCGGGCCAGTATAATCTAGAAGACGTGTGCAGTAAACCTCTGCTTCTTCAAATCTTTTCTGCTCTTTGTAATATTTTGCAAGAAAGAGCAAAGCCTCAACCATGCTAGGTCCTTCCCTCTCTTCACATTCCATCCTCTCTAAATCCTTTTTGTAGTAAAATGCAGCTTCTTCAGGGCGCCCCAGCTCTGAGTGCAGCTTTGCTAGCTGGTGAAGAGCAATTGCTTCCCTGTCATTACAATTTGCTGCCCTTCTGTAACACTTTATTGCTTCATCAAGCATGCGAAGTTGATCAGTTTCATAACACTGACCCATCGCAATCCACAACCGCGAGTCATTTGGCTGCAGGAAAACGGATTTTTTGAAGTAATGAAGCGCATAGAAAGGCATACCCATCATCTCATAAGCCTGTCCTAGTCCATACCAAGCACGATAATCACATGGGTCTATATCTACAGCCCGACGATAGGCATCCACAGCAGCAGGAGTGTTTTTCATCTCAACAAACTCATGACCCATAAGTGTCCAAGCAGATAAATAATTTTTGTTCAATTTAAGGGCTCTCCTAAAGTACACAACTGACTTTTCATGCTGCCCCTTTAAACTGTAATAATTCCCAATGATACAACAAGATTCAGGTCTGTATTTATCAGTCATGAATACTCTATGGGCAAGATAACTCAAAGCAGAAAAGCACTCCTTAGCATAAAGCACATTGGAGTACATATCCATGTCTTCAACTCTGTAAGGATCATTTCTCAGCAGTTCTTCAAATATTGCTTCAACTTGGTCAAATTCCCTCAAACTGTACTGGGCTTTTGCAATTTGTGCCTGTATGTAATTACTATAACCAAAGGTTCCTAGTAGATACTCATATTTTGACAGAGACTCATTATGCATCCTTAGTTCTTGGTAAGCTCTGGCAAGGAAAAAGTCCTTCATCCAATGACTATTGAGATTAAGACTACTCAGGATATCAACTGTAGTGCACAAGGATTGCAATTCAGTCCAGGCATTCCAGTTCCAAGGGTAACTATTCACAGATTCTACAAGAACTGTACGTGCAAGATTCTCACTGCCTTTCTGTTTGAGCACAAGACCAAATAGGTACAAACCAAAAGGATCAATTGTGCCATTCTTGCGAAGTGTTGACAATTCCCTCTCCAAAGAAACTAATTCATGATTGACAGCATCACTCTTACCTAGAGGCCCCTCAAGTTCTATTATCTCTTCCTCTTTTCGCTTTTCTCCAGCCTGTAGAAAGTATGGGAAAAAAAATCAGTTATAGAGATAATGTGAAATTAAAAAATAAGTAAAAGTATATATATCACCCTTTTGAAATTGATATTACTACAACTCTACAAGAATATAAATGCACTGCATTAGATAACAAGTTGCTTGTGCTAGTAACATGTAACAATGTGCAATGTATTATTATTATTTTGGTTTCACTAAAGGGAAAAGTAACAGGTGATCCAGCAGCATATAATACGATCAAATACACACAGTGTGTGTGTGCGAATTGACTAAAGGAGTAGCAATTGGCAAGAAAAGTTCTCTTAGAAAAATGTATTAGGTAACATTGCTAAAAGATAGGCATGACGTTTTGGAAAACAGAAAGCACATTACGTAAACAACAGATAAGTAACAATTAGAAGTCACTGATTTTGGCATCTAGATTCATATATCAGGAAATAACATTACAATTTTTCTATTCCAAAGTCCAAACAACAAGGGTTCAAATTTAATAGGCGCTTCATGCTTTAATTTGCAGCATTATTTTTAAGGTCTCTACTCTCTATCATTTTCAGTTTTTTCTTTTACTTTTTGATTTTTGCTTTTCACATAAATCTGTTGATCTTTAACAAGAGTAAATTTTAAATGCACATTTTATTTACCCCAACTTTCAGAGTTTTATTCATGAAAGACATCGTTTGGTGGAAGAACATTCATTCTTCTACATGAATAACACATGCAATTTAATTTACTCTCCTACTCAAATTATCAAATTTAAAAGGTCATCAACCAAAGATGATTAATTAGTTACAATTAGAATTTTGACTTCAGGCATGTCCTTCCCTAAAATTTAAGGCACCAAAGCTAAAGGCACCAAATATTCAAATGTGTTATACACAGATGTTGCTGAGAGAGACATCATAAACTCAAAGAGGGTAAACAATGAAGAGACAATTAGTCAACTGATGATCTTTGATTAAACTTCATTATTGTGCCCATGTCAAAAAATAGAAAAGACAACATAAACTGCCCTCTATGTTATGGTCTGCGTTGCTATATGTTCAGATATCTTTGCAACACCCCAACCTCAACAAAAGAATCAATTGCTGGAGTTTGGCTTCAACTACAAGAGTATATACCCCCCAGCTACTCCATAGAGAATCAAACAAAATTATCATAATAAATATACCAGACCAATCTCAGGTTCAAAGTAACCAGTGCCACCTATTAATAGCAATCTAATTAGAGGATAACACAAATTCTCCAATCGAAATAGACTTGGCAATGAAATTGAACTGAAAAACATGTACAATGTCATGTGTTTATCCTTCCACTAACTTCACATAAACCATTTGTCTCCATTAATGTGCAGTAATCGAATTACAACCATCAACAATGACCCATTAGCAACAGACACACACCCAAATGGATAAAGAATCAAATTATATTTCTACGTAATACTACACACCAATGATGGGGAAACGAACATTCAACTCCTGAATGCATCAAACTCAAAAGCCCAAGTTAAACTACCAGACTAACACATAAAATCCCACTAATCAAAATGCACATTCAATCCAAATCTGGGAGCATAAAACTGACCAGATATAAAGCATAACAGCGCAAAAACACCGATTTTCTTCCAGTTTGATCGCGAAGAACATGGGCAGCTCTCTTATACTCACGGCAATCAAAGTAGGACTTAGCCAGAAGGTAAAAATCACCATCTACAAGTTCATCCTCCTCCATCACAGGAGTGGCAACATAAGAAACACCAGCAATTGGCGTCGCCGTAATCTCATGAGTTCTGTACTTGCGGCGAATGCTTGAACTCCCACGCTGGAATCTGGTGTTCGAAGGAGTGAACTTTGCAGGGTCCTGCTCAATACCCACCAACTGTTCTGCTGCCCTGAAACCATATTTTCGTAAGAATCGAACGACCCATTTGCGGAAATCGCATAGAAAAGCAAAAGGAAACTTCAAAATTCAAACTTTTAGTTCAGATGGAAAAGCCCCGATTTTTTGAATTAGGGTTTATGTATGTGATACCATTTAGAAGCAGTGTAGAGGCATCGATCGCTGAGTTGGCGAATCGCAATGCGAAGTTCGCTTC
Organism: Abrus pulchellus subsp. cantoniensis; assembly: GCA_024086825.1. Lineage (NCBI taxonomy): Eukaryota > Viridiplantae > Streptophyta > Magnoliopsida > Fabales > Fabaceae > Abrus > Abrus pulchellus. The sequence continues at coordinate 13,779,471 of CM044053.1, read as the reverse complement.
TGCAACTCTCTTTTGAACTCATCGGCTCCGCCTACACTGCATGCAATGCCTTTTTTTTCAAATTGCTTTCCCACTCTCCTATGTCACTCAGGAGTCAGTTCCACTGCTGTCCTTATTTGAATCCTGCCATTCTTTCTTTTGTTTTCTTTTTTTGTAAATTAATATTTTATAGTACTCTAAATTTCATTTAATTTTTAATTTACTCCTTTTAATTTTTACTTACTTCAACTTTTTCAGTTTACTTTTAGTTTTAACTAAGTTTCTTCAATTTTGTTTTAATTTAAAAACTGACGAATTTCTGTTTAGTATTATTAAATTAAAATAATAAATTTAAATAAATATAATTTTTTAAAATTAAAAAAGAAAATTTAAAATTTTGAATTAATATTAACTTAAAAAATAAATATTTAATGTTAAGAAAAAGGGATAAATTATCTTTAATCTCTATACAATAATTTTTTTATAATTTCATTTTTATAGATAAAAAAATTCATTTATTAATCTTTATATAAAAAAATTATTTTTATTTTTATCATTATCGTTATTATTATAACAACAATAATTATCTCTCTTAAGTGACAAATAACTAGAGTTGTTAAAAAGAGTTAAAACTCTACTAAAGTTAGTCTTATTTAACCTTAAAATAATCTATTAAATCTTATTTTAATATTAATTAAAAAATTAATTTAATTCTAAATTATTTAATTTATAATATATGAATAAGGGTAAAGATATGAAATTGTATTCTCAATGTTTAGTTGGAACTAGTGCCAAAGTGGCCAACTAGAAAATAATAAATTTCTTTATAAAGTTTAATACATATTTAAAACACATTATTTTTTATAAGAATTTATTCAATGTTATAAATTTTTATATATTATAATTTTAATAAAAATTAATATTTATTTTTTATTATACATTTTAAATACACTTTAAAAATTTATTTATATTTTTATTGAACAAGTATTTAACAAAATTTAAGAAATTTTGATTTTTTTTCTTCTTCTTGCAAAGACTGCCTGTTTAAAAAATTAGTCCTTAACCATGCTTTGGACAAGTTATTTTAAAAAATAAACATTAAAAAGTTTAATTTTTTTTACATACTTTTATTTTATAATTTCAAAATATTCTTTTAGTATCCTTTAATTTTTCAAATAATTATGTTTAATTTTAGTATATTTTATAACATAAAACTTTTATATAATTAATTAATTAATAAAAATACACCGTGAATATAATTTTTATATTAATTATAATATAAATTAGATTTTTTATCAATATAATAATTGAAAATTGAATGATAAGTATAAAATAATTTATATTAAATTTTGATAATATTATCTAATTATAAATTCTTCTAAATAATATATACAAAATTATAATGAACTTTTAAGTTAAATGTCTGCTCTCGTATTCCATACTTAAAAAATATGAGATATTTTTTATTGTTAATTTAATTAATTTATAATTTATTTTTATTATAATATATTTTTTATTATAAAATGTCTTTTATTATAATTAAGGACATATATTGTATCATAGATGTTACTTTTAAGTTATTCTATTATTTTTATTAAATTTGTATTAATGCATAAGTTATATATATATATATATTATTTTCTTAAAAAAAATGTTTAAAGTTGTTGTTCTATTGTAGTTAGCATTTTATCAAATTGATGGTTGACAATAGAAAAATGATCTCCTACGAATAAATTAATGATATGCAGTAAAGAAAAAAAATGCTATAGTTGGTGAAATTTGAGTTGAAAACTTGTAATTGCTATAATTTGTTTAGCTTTTGAGGCCGGACTCTAACCCTAATTCTATGATTTTTTAATTTAAAAGACTTTTGATTTATTGACCTTTTTGGCCCTAACACACATGGACTAAGATTAAGGTTGGGCTAATTAAACATTTTGACAAATCTACAAATTACTATTTAATGTGACTAATTTTATTTATATTTTTTAATCTTTATACAATACTTCTTTATAATTTATTTTTTACAGATAAAACAATTTATATATCAAATCTTGTGCAAAAATTTATCTTTAATTTCGTCGTTATTATTATGATGACAAATTCATATAAGCTTCAAGTGAAAATTTCTTATCGTTCTTAAAAAAGTATTTTAAATTCTTCAAATAAGCCTCATATTTTTTATGTCTAACTTTATGTCTTAATTTGTGTTTACATGAGCATTCTTCTAATATTTTCATTTCTAATACCATTGCTTATGTTCATTATATCACATCATAATCATCATTCTTTCTCTTATTATTTTTATATCAATATCTCAAGACAAATCTTCCTAAGTTATGTTCAAAGTAAAAAATAAATAAATTTCTTTATATTCTTGAAACATTTGTAAGAAAATCATAATGACTCTTTAATCAATATTGTTTTCATTTATTTTTGTAACCATATATTGACTATTATAAAAAAAAATAGTATTAAATAAATATGACAAGAGAAAGGATAAATATTACTGTAATAATATGATAGAGAAAAAAAACAGTGATATTTTAAATAAACTATTAAAAGTGATATTTATGTAAAGATAAATCAAAACACAAAATTTTATAAAAATAATTTTTACACGAGTTTAAAGTAAAGAGATGTTAGTTTATAAATAAATCTAAATTTAATTAATTGTAAATGTATGAAGTAAAATATAAAGTTTCTTTGAAAATGATAAATGTCACTTAACATTGGTAAAAAATATCATGTAATGACTAAGACAAAATTAGAAATAAACTTTTATATAAAGACTGAGATTGATATATAATTTTGATATATAAATTTATTTATTTATAAAAACAAAATTATAAAAAAATAGATTATATATAAATTAAAAGATAATTTTAAAAATTACCTTTTATGAGGTAATTGTATAAGATATCAAAATTTACAAATTGATATCTTATAAAATTACTTTTTATATAATAAGTACCATACGGTTAAAGACAGAATTAAAAACAGATTTTTATATAGCAACTTATATATAATTATTTTTATTTATAAGAACTAATTAAAAAAATTTGTATAAAAACTAAAATATCATTTATAAAAATAAAATTAAAATATGAATAAGAAAACTAACTCCTAAAACATTATTATTTAAGAAAAAACTCATTTAAAATTCAACATGAAATTATATATATATATATATATATATATAATTTACGAACATTAGTAGTTAAAAAATTAATGGCAATAATTATGTAACTTTATTATATTAATTATAATAATTATTAACAATTTTTATAAAATTTATCAATTAATTTTGATTAATTATCATTATTTTATAAATTATATCTAATTACATTTAATTATTTTTTAAATTATTTTTAGAAAACATAATAAATATAGTCAACTCTACTTCTTTATTTTTATATTATTTTTTTTTATGAATTTTAGTAATAATAACTTTCATTGTAAATACAGAACATATAAAACGGATACAATCAATTTTATATTCACATATACATTTAAAAAAATTAGAAAAGTATATATACTTAAAATGACAACAACTAACATGAAATACACAAATTAATAATTAAAAATAAATTATTATTTTATTTATAAAATTATATATAATATATAACTAAGCACATGAGTTTACAGTGTTGGTAATACATTATTCAATGTTATGTTAAGGTTATAATGTAATTAATTTTTTAATATTTAATTTTTCATATAATTTAAAGTTAAAATTTAAATTTTGTTTAGAAGTTAAAATATGAAATTCAAATTAATTTTGATAAAAAAAGTTAAATTTAAAATAAATTTGAAAGTTAAAATCTGGATTTAAAATTGATTATGAGGCAAATATAATTTTAAATTTGATTTAAAATAAAATTAAAATTATTGAAAATCAAAATAAGATTTAAATGTAATTTTAAAAATAGATATTTAAAAGAAGAATAGATTGGATTTTGTCCCATCATAAGGTGATTTTATAAATAGATTTTGAGAGGTTTTAAAACCTATCCACGCTCACCCGAAATGTCCGAATCGGAAGAACTACTCTGCTTTCACAATAAGAAGCGCCACTTCATTCCTTCAATTTATGGTTTTGGCGCCAAACATCTCCCATTAATCCATCTTCCAAATTCATCATTTCAATCTCATTCCACCCAAAGCCATAACCCTAACCAAACCATCCAAACACAACCCAACCCGAACCTTCTTTTTCTCGATTCCTAGTCTCATCAAACAACAACAACAAAGAAGAAGATAATGTTTTATTCTCAAACATTTTTGGCGCGAAAAGGACCACTCTCCACAGTGTGGATCGCCGCTCACCTCCAAAACAGGCTCAAGAAATCCCACTGCACCGCCACCCACATCCCCTCCACCGTTCGTGAGTAAAAGTTGTCGTTTTTCTCAAACTTCTTGAAAACCCACCCTTTATCATACTAATTATTTTTCTTTGTTCTCTGCTGAACTTGTCGTTTAGAACACATCATGGATCCTGGGGTTCCCATTGCGCTGCGTATGTCTGGGCACCTTCTGCTTGGTGTCGTTCGCATATACAAGATGAAAGTTGATTACCTTTTGGACGACAGCAATGCCGTTGTGATGGCTCTAATTAAAGCGTTAGATTCAATTAAATTTGCTGCACCAGAGGATGCGAGGCAAGCGTCGTTTCAAGCTATCACTCTGCCAGAAACGTTCAACCTTGACGCCGTTAACCTGGGCGAAGAAATAGATAAAGACAGGTAACCGTATCATTAACATTTTTTTTTGGGTGCTTTCTTGTATTTTAATTTGTACTAAACGCGGCAACAATTGGGTATGTGTCTCAGATTTGAGGACGTTCACATGAGGAGTTTCGAAGATATCACTCTTACAGGTTAATATGAGTAGATGAGTTGTGTTAGCTGTAATCAATAATTAGATTAGTTCATGAAAGATACAGTATTGGTCAAATTAGTTTAAAGTGAAACACTAGTTTGGTCTCTCGGAAGAGGAGCTTTGGAGGGGAGGGCAAATTTTGTATTTTAAATAAATATATTTAAAATTAATATTTTTGTAAATTTAATCATGCATTTATCATCCCTTCCTTCTAAAAACTCCCTCCCAAACATAAAAGATTCTGGTCAAATTTATTGTTGGTCACATTAGTTCTTAAAAGATAAAATCACTTTATAAGCAAAAATTATTATTTCGAGTTATGAAAGTTAGTGCTATGAGGACTACTTTGACCAGAGAAATGCTCACTCAGGGACTTGAAGCCCACTTTCCGTTGTTTGCTAAGATCAATACTATATCTTTTTAGGGACTAAATTATTTATTTACTCATTACTTGACTTTTGAAAGTTCTGTGAGCACATGGAAATCAAGGATCTTTTAACACTTCTCAATGTGCAGATCAACCTGTTATAATGGATCAATATTTGGCTATATCTCTTGATGAGGTGCAGTCATACTACCTTAATGTTGCCTGCCTGTAATTCCCCTTCTTCTTTGGAATGATGCGGTTTTGGAGGTGCAAATTTGTTTGTTTACCTTTCTTTTATGTACTTAGGATATAATGATGGATTCCTCACACACAGAAGTATTGCCAGATTCTGGGGCTGGACCAATGGAGGAGGAGTAAGTTTGTGATGCATTTTGGTATTTTTTTAAGGTTTTTTTGTTTTGTTTTGGCATATTTTCCAATGGAATAATATGTTTTGTACCCTCAGCACTATCCCCCAATCTCCATCGATGAATGTTGTTGGTGTTGAAGATCATGTTCCAAGTACCCAGAGAGAATCGCCCACCATCCAGCATACTGCTGGTGACATAAGTGGCTTGGGTCCTGGCGACAACAGTCCTGCACAAGTTACCCAAGCCAACCCAATTGAATTTCTTCGTGATCCCAACAATGATCATATTCCAGAAACCCCCCCAGTATTTCCTAATCTTGAGGATAATGATGTTATCCCAAATAGAAATCACGAACAAAATACGACCGGAAAGGATCCTGTTCCTGAAATGATTGGTGATTTGGATCCTCAAGTGGTGTCTGCACCATCTCGGCAACATTTTGGACCACCAACTCCAGTTACTTCTCAAGGTGGCATCTCAGGTGCACAAGTTGGTGGAGGTCAGTTCATACCTGTTTGTGCCTCTTGTGTTACATTTAGAGTGTAGAAATACAAACTTTACTTTTGTCTTCTTTGCACTGTGTCAGAGAATATTTCTCCCAATTTTATGCTTCGTGAAAGTCCACCAGTACAGCAACCACAACGGAAGGGAAGGAAGAGAAAACAATTCTTCGATGAACCAATAGTGTTATCAAATAGGTATTTCTTTAAGATTTGTTTTTATTGAATTACTTCCCTCCCCATGCAACTTATTGTTTATACCTGTATAGTTATAAGTTCCTGTTGTTCTTTCTATGCTTGTTACTCATATGTAGATGTGTTTTTGTAGAGTCATGAGGGGAGCACTTAATAATCCTCGTGATATACTGCGGAAAAGAAGGGAAGTTCCTTCCTCTAATTTGGGTACTTGGAAATTGAACAACAGTCGAAGGAAGGAACACATTTTTTATCAGCCCTTGTTAACTGGTAGGCTGGTCTTTATCTTTTATTTTGCAAAATGTGGTACTTCATAATTTTTATCAACTTGTCATCTTAAAACTTATGGCTGTCTTCAGGTCTTTGTAAGGATCTTTTAGACATATCCAATAGTGAATATGTACATTCAAGACCAAATTTGGCCATCTCCGAGGAAGATCATGTGGATGCTAGGATTACTAAACCTCTTTCTCCAACTAACCAATCCCCCGAAGAGCCAATAGTTGCTACACCTCCTGTTACTACCTCTGATATGGAAATTGAACGCCTTCGTAATGTTGCTGTCTCTTCCCCTCCTGCTGTCCCAGTACCCGATGTGGTTGAAGGTGATTATAGGAGCCCTGATAGAAGAAATGACTTTACTATGGCTTCACCTCATAAATTAGGGTCCATATCAGTTGCTTCTTTGAGAACAAATATTGAAGCTGAGACAATGCAGACGCCAGATTTAGCAGCATCACCTGATGCTCATGAATTGGAGACAATGCACACTCTCGATTCAGATACCCATCTTGTAATCAATTCTCCTGAAACAAATGTAAGATTAGGTTTCATTATGAATGCTTTAATATTGTCTCTCTTGATCATCATATCCCATTTCCTTTTAGTGCAACACATTAATTCTGATTATTTTCTTAATCGGAGGAATATGCGAGGACAATACATTTAAATTTGCAACTTTGAACTCCCTTCAGATAGATATTGATGTATGTTTGACATGATGTTGAGTCTTTCTGATAGTAAAGTGCTACATTCATCAATTTTTGAGGACCTAATGCACATTTTAATTAAAATGCTTGCAGGACAAGTTCTCTTCTGATCATATTTTTCAAACTAGTAGCATGCAACCCTGTAGATTCTGCTTTGTACCCATGCACTTAAGATGGTTCAATTGAAGCATTGCATCTAATAGCTTGTGAAACTTGTTTTTGTAGGAGCTTTGGTTTCTGGAAGTGGACAGCACAACGCCAGCCAGTAGGTTCTACTTACTTGTTATCTTAAATTTGATTTTTCTGTGAAATCCTTATTTTAAGTATTTATTGTTGCATTGTTTATATTGTATGATGATAATATTATATTTGATGGCCATCTCTATTGTTGACATCAGATTTATAGTTGGTAACGTGAGTATTTTGTATAGGTTCACCTTGTGGTACAAGTGGAAGTATTGACACATTGTCTGGAAGGACTGGGTACATATTCATTTCTCTTTGCTATTATAGAACATGCATGTTTTATTCAATTTGTTCATATTATGTAAACTAAATTATGCTGAAGCAGTTGGGATTGCTAAATAGAATGCTATAAACACACTGCAGTTATCCATTCATCGTTTGATGTCAATAAGAACTATAATGGGTCTTAATTGTTTCCGACCAACAATTGAAGTTAATAAAATCAGACTTATCTGTAAATATCATTATTGGGAATTGTTTTTCTGAAGTATGCCATTATGGAAGGTTTATATTGTATTTTAAATTACAAATTTACTGCCATCATGCAGTTTTTTTTTCCTAACAATATATTTCTGGATGTTTTTAATAGTTTATTTTACACATACCTAGGGACTTGCCTGCCGATATTTCAGGTACTCTATACCATAGGAATAGGATTAGGAACTGTGTGACCTGACTTTCTTCCCTCTTCCTTGACGCTGCAAGACTATTCATCTGATCTGATACATCATAAGACGTGCATTAGAGTGAAAAAAATTAAATGATATATAATAAACAAGGCCAAGTATGAAAATCATCTGATCTGATACATCATAAGACATGTGCATCATAGTGAAAAATTAAACATTGTATAATGAACAAGATCAAATATAAAAATATTGTCTGCTAATTATTTTCTGGAAAATGTATATAATAACTAGAGGAATGATACGGTGAAGAAATTCTTAAAGAAATCCTAGCAACCAAAATAATTTTCTTGAAGTGGTATTTTTTCCCAAAAGTTAAAATGTGCTAACTGATAAAATGTGTAAGTTATTTATGTTCATTTGCTTCTTCATATTAGACTAGTAGTTCAGCATCTGAACGTGCCAATATTCTTCACCTATTTAATTCCAGGCAAGTAGCTCAATGTTTGAAAAGGCTTTCTCCAATCACCCCAATTTTGGAAGACCCTGTTGGAGATCTCAGCTTGAACAAGATCTTGGAAGGGAAAACTAGAAAGGTCTCTGCTCGAATGTTCTTTGAAATATTGGTGGGTTCTGACTTCTGAAACACTTCCATCCATTGGAAATGAAGCTCCATTATGTCCAAATAATCAGAACATTTATTTTTTGTGGATGCATGCTTTTAATATGATTGGAAAAAATGTGTGTTCAATTCGATCATAATTAAGAGAGATTTATTTCTATATCATACTTGGATTCATGTCCTACGAATAATGCTTTCTTCAAAAGCAAGCATCCTTTTGAACACTTATGGCCACCCCTACCCCTTCCCAACTTTTTGTGTCATGTAATTTTTTCCCCTTTTGTGACTGATTTGGAAGTTTGATGTTGAATTACAGGTTTTAAAGACTCATGGACTTGTTGATGTACAACAAGAAGAACCTTATGGTGATATCAACTTGAAGTTGACTTCTACACTTTTAAATGCTCAAAGTTGATATTTTAAGTTGTTATTAATCTTTTGCGGGCCCTTGTGTAAATAGGTAAGAGTTCTCTACTTTTTTTAAAACTTCTGTAACTTTTGAGGCTTATAGTAGAAAGTAGTGTTGATACCAGTGTTCGTAAACGTTTAGGTACACTTTTGTAACTATATGAATGGGACTGTAGACTTCTATAGTTGGTATACCAAAATTTTTAAATAAAAAAGTTAAAGAGTAAGGCATAGTTTACTCTTTAATTTTAATACAAGTTAGTATTGTATTTTATTATTTTTAATTTTAAAGTTGCAAGAAAATGTTTTTTATAAACCTGCTCTTCCTTGGTACTCAATCAAACCCATTCCTTTAACTTGTATGATGAGATGTAAGTTTGCTAGTTTCTTTTATGGTAAATGTTTTTACAACAATGTAGATATATTTTATTCTATTTAGTATTTACTCTCTTATGAAATTTGTTTCCATCATTCATAAAATAAACTTTTATTTTATATGTATGTATTTTAGTTGTTTGTTCAAATCTTCGCTGAAGTTTAAAGTCACTTTGTTCAATATTCCTGACATTTTTGTATCATATATGCTGATGCCTAAATCATGCTTTCGCTTTTCAATTTTGATACGCCATTATTATATTCGTTCTCTGGATAAATCCGGGGATAGAAGGAAAATGAAAGGAAATAAAGGAAAGTTCTCTGTGGAGAATGCTTTTTAACCTTAAAGTTACTCTGCTAAAGGATACCCTTAGTAACCCAAAAATATGCTTCAATCATCCATTTCTAATGTCTGTTTTGCTGATTCACATGTTACAAATCAGTTCTCATTAAAAAATCTTATTGCAGTTGGATTCTTGCTAAGAACGGAAATGCAATTGGGTGGGTAGAGACGGGCACATTACGACCAGCTTGAAGAGATGATTTTTGTCACTCTTATTTTGCACATATCTGCATCCTGTTTAATTTATATTTAACTATAATGATTGACTTCATTTTTTTTAATTCAATCTATTTATAGTTGGCTAAAAAGGAACATGATTTAGGATTAAATTTATTTTTCCAGCTTGTAGTTTGGTCTAACTTTTTTGTCAACTGATTAGCAAATGCAGCATAAAAAATTATGCGTTCAGGCGTTTTCCAAAAATGAGGATTTATTTGACATGTAAAAGGCTATCTCTCAGCTCATTCATCAAAAGAAAGTGTTTTAATTTAGGATTTGGGAAATGTTTTTTCGAACAAAAATAGATGTCAAATCATTATCCCTTTAATATTTAGTTTTATTTTTAAGATTTATGCATACACAAGATATAAGATAAGATCAGGATAATGAATATAGGCACATCATATCAATTTATACTGTTCAATTAACAAAATTACAATTAACATTAGTAAGACAACCATCGACCCAACTTCCTATATGATGTTCAGCGATATTCAAGGTTTGCTAATGTCATAATTCAACCCGACAAAGGAGAGAATTCCCTATTCCAACGAAAATGTCTTGCAGATGGACAAGCTAACAAGCACGACCAAGTGTCAAAATATAAAAGCACGTTTATAATGGTAGATTTATTTATTTTTTCATTTTGCCCAAAATCAAGGGCTCAAGATATTGCACACCTAAATGTATCTAAACATAACGATGCCCTCACCTCACCATAATGGTGAAGCCAGCCACTGCTTAAGAGAATCACAATTCTATCATCGTGAGAGGAGTGACTGGTTAAATGCAGCAACTAGATTTTAAAAGCCTTCTGTAAATATATTTCTGGCTCACTACTAGGCAGTATGAAGGTATAAATTCCCACTCAAAATTCAGTTAGGAAATTTATTTTGGTCTGCAAAAACACCACATGCCACAAGGTGTAGTTTTAATTGATGACTATATAGTATTTTCGAAACCAATAAAAGAAAAAATCCAAGTAGAAATATAGAACGTGTAGGAATTATTTTACACACCAAGCTGGTCGTTATCTAGGATTAGCCAAGAAATTCATGATGCCCAAAAACCATAAAAAAGAAACCATAAAACACAATGTAGAAACCAACCATTTCTGTTGTAACCATTGGTACTCAATATTTATTACATGCTTTACCAGAAGAGCTATAACTCCACTATGAGAGGGATCCATTGCTGCTAGCAAGAGTACACCATACACTGTTTATACTATATGTGATCCCAGCTATCCAAGAAACAATGCACTGGCAATCACTTGTCAGCAACAAGAGCTTCAATTTTGTTTTCAAGGTGAGCTTCAAGATCCTCCAGACGACCTAAGATTGTGTCATTCTCCCATCGGATCAATGTCGGCACCCCAGTGAGCTTGAACTTAGGTTCCACCCTCCATGGATGCTGAGGGTTCCTCCATGTTGCTCTATCACCAACATAAGCTCTCAAAAGTGCAATGTCATCAGGTGAAGCCTCCAACTTCTTGTAGATCACTGGTTCAGCTCTCACACAATCTAAGAAGTAAAAGCAAAATATTTAAAACAAAGGGGACAACCATCAGAAATGTTTCGTTTATCAAAATCATGCTTCTCTTAACTTTCACTAAATTCTAACTATATGACACAAAAAATGTAATCAATATCATTCTCACCTTTTCTTTTGTTTAATATATAATATTTTCATTGGTTATTTATATTGACAACCATAGCATCCAAACCCAAAAGCAGAAACATAGAATACCAATCTGGGAGAATCTCTTCTTCCCCACAAGGTAAAAGAAACATTTTTTTTCTGATTTACATTGTCATTTTGGTGCTGTCATCATAAAACTTGCACTGATATTGCCAAATGCTAAATAAAATTTTGTGCTAAATGCATTATGAATAATATTCTTTTCCCCAATTATGTTTTCCAAAATAAAAAAAAACAAAAAAAAAACTGAGAGTTCCTTCAAAGATTCCATCTGGGTAAGACCAAAAACAGGAAACAGAACAAGATCATAGAAAAAGAGAAAGAGAAACAATACCAGGGCACCAGCTGAGAGAGGTGGCAGGGTCTTTGTCAGCCAAGAAGAGAATGAGATTGGCTTTGTTCTGTGAAACCTCTGAACGGAACTTCTCAAATACCCCATCAAAGGTCGACACTGTGGCGTCTAAAACCTTCAATGGCATTTTTTTTTCACTCTGCAACGAAAATATCACACAACAATAATGGCAGATTCTTTAATAAAAGAAATTCGGATACGTTTTCTGGGGACGATGTATCACGCTTCACGCACCACACCTCTTACTTTATATTTATAATAAAGTTTTTCATTGTGTGTTTTTAGAAACATTAAAAAATTTTAAATTAAATTTTAATATATATTGAAAAATACATAATAAAAAATTATGTATAATAATTGATGATTATTATAAGTTATATGATATTACAAAATTTAACGTATTTATTATATTAAATATTATAATTTAATAAAAAATTATGATTTATTAATTTTGTCTTTAGATACACATTAACAAAAATAATTCTAACATTCATCATACCTCTCAATTAAGCATAATTAATTGGATTAATGATATAGTTTCTCATCATATTTTTTTAATTAATTAATTTTCTTTCATTTTATAAAAAAAACTAAATAAACAGTACCGTAATATCTTAAAACATGTAAAAAATGTTTATTTAATAAATATGAAAATTAATAAATAAGGAATATAAAATAATAAAATAATTTTAATCTTAAGCGTAATTTTAAAAAGTATCAACAGTTATAAAATAAATATATTTAACTCCCTATTTTTGTGTTGTTACCTTTTATAAATATTAATTATAACTTACATTTAGTGTATTAAATAGATGTAATTAATTTCTCTCTCACACACACATCAACGGTTATAAAATAAATACATTCAACTCTCATCAATTTTATGTGCTACCTTTTATAAATCGTAATTATGACATAGGTTTAGTATATTAAATAGATGCAATTAATTTCTCTTGCACACACTTAAAAAAGCTTTGACAAATTGAAAATAAAAAATATTATTTTATCTGTCAATTTATGTGTAATATATAATTAAATATATTATAAATTTTATCTTTTCATGTGTATTTATTTATTTTATCATATTAGTTCTCATTATTTTTCAATTTTTTAAATAAATTTTGATAATTTTTATAAATTAACTTTAATAAATTATTATTATTTTTTAGATAATTTTTGTGCACATAAATAGTTAGAATTTAATATAAAAATATTTAATTTATTATATTAATTCTAATTTTGTTTATACATTTAAATTTATTATAAAATATGTTTAATTAATTTTCATTATTTTTTAATTATTCTTTAAAAATGTTAATATTTATGAAATAAATACCAGTAAGCACATAAATCACTTGTTAAAGGGTTGGAGGATATCTGTAGTCTAAAACGAAAAAACAAATTTATGAAAAATAGATGCAATCGAATTTACATAAATATATATAAATAGATTCTAATTTTTTTTATAAATTTTAAAATTTTTATGTCATTGTTTCTTAAATGTATCAATAGTCATGAAATAAATATATTTAACTAGTATTGTTATTTATCATTATATTTTATAAATCTTATTAATCACAACTTTCAGTAAATTTATGTGTAAATTTTAATATTTTTAAAAAATATTTTTAATCAATTATCCTTATTATTTTTAATTTATTTTTAAATATAAATAATTATTAAATAAATATATTCAGCTCTCTTTTTTTGTTATTTTTGATAAATATGACTTTTATTAAAAATTGTACAATCTATTGAATAGATATAGTCACTTTTACAATATATATATATATATATATATATAATTTTTAGATATAAAATAAAAATTCAACCCATATAGTTTTAAAATAATTTTCCCCTTAATTGTTATAGTTAATTCTTAGTTTTGTTTTAGGTCAATCAATTATTAATATATTTGGTCAACTTGACTCACGGGTTATGTGCCCAACTTCCACAGCCACAGCCCACACACTGGGCTCGATGATGACTGGTTTCAACTTGCGGATGGGCCCAATTTAATAGCTTGCACCAATCGAAGGGGCCCTGATAGGTTTGTCTAACCAAAAACCAGGTGCTGATAAAAAATATAAAAACCAGGTAACCATATTTTAGAAGTTACATTTGTTTTCACTTGACTTCGAAAAAAAAACAGTTATTTATATTCTAATGAAAGGAAAAAATTATTGTGGCTCCTAAATGTTTATTATCATATTTTTTAAGTGCTAATATAAATACTATTTTACATACACTTTTTAAATTAGAACAATAATAAATATATGGATTCGGGAATAAACACTCTCTTTAATGAAAATATAAATGATTATTTATTATTTTTTAAAACGATAATTTATGTAGTAAAATTGATTAACATAAATTTAAAACAACTTATAAAATTCATAAACTTTTGTTAAGAAGGTCAAAATCAAGTTGCTAGTATTGCCGTATCATTCAATGCACTGTTAACAGCTCATATCACTCAAGTCTCCCACCATGTCTTTGCGGCGGCTGTAAACAGCTCTTATCCTTAATTGATGTTTATCCCATTCTTTATGTGGACCGGTCACAGCACGCACGAGACTCTCATCAATTGTTTATGAATATATAACATAAGATGGGATGGTTATCCTAAATTCCGAATAGTTGGAACCATGTTTTTGCTCTCAGCTTTTCTCAACTGTTTTGGGCATTTTCCACCTTCGTCTTCGTCTTCATCTTCGTATCGCTTTTCGGATGATACAGAGAATGTTGATTTGGAAGTATCTAGAACCTCAGCAAAATATAGTGGAGCTTCAGGTGCTGTTAACTATTTCCTCGTTACCTCATTCCTTTCCCGCATTTAGTTGAATCACTTCTTATATCCCAGTTATGATGAAACCTTTTCTAGGTAATCATGAAATGTTCTGTTTCTTCAGTGCTCTGCTTTAAGACCAGGGTTTTCAGTCACGATTATGTGTAATTATATATGTCAATTTTCTTAGGTTGGGTTTGTGGTCCTTGTAGCTCCTATTATTTTCTTCTCTTTCTTTTCAGTGGTCGATTTATAGCGTTATGGCAATTTAATTGGCGTTGTTAAATCCTCCTAAACCTTTGTTTTGGAGAGGAAATCAAAGAGTTTGCAGTGGATTAGATTTAGTACGTGTAAATTTTAGAAGATATAATTTGAAATAATAATAATTTAATAAAATTATAATAAAATAGTCTAGTATAATTAGTTCCGCAGTTCAGACATATTTTATTATTTTCAGTTATAATCTATTAAATTATACATAGATTTATTTAAATTATTTTTTATTATATTAGAGACAAAAATAAAATGTTAACGTTTAAATAAATACTCATAGGAGTTAACGGTACGAACTAACGTGAATAATAATTGTGAAAGTCAGATGGAATTTGATGTTCGTACAACGTTGATGTTGAAGGCAAAACTAAGAACCTCTGTGTAAGTCTTAACATATACGAACGCACAACGTGAATGGTGTGTAGGTAAAAAGACAGAAGAAGATGCAGGCACAATAGTGTGGGTGGAATTGAAGCAGCCTTCACGCTACGCTCCTTTTCAATAAGAATAGTTTTTTCTTTTCTTCTTCTTAGGGTTAACATATGCTTGCTTATTACTCCCTTTGATCAATTTTATAAGACATATTTAATTAAATCATATAAAATGATAAAAGTAATAAATTTAATTATTTTTTTAATCTTTAAAAGATATTATAACATGATAGTTTTACGCTCATTAAATATTATTGAATTTAACTTTATTATTGATATTTATCCTTGTTGGTTTTAATTTTAAGTTTCTATCAATTTTATTTATCAACGGCAATTTAAGAACTATCTTTAGTCTAAGAGTATTGAGTCTTACATTAAGTTCTAAGTTTTCAAAATAACAAGATTGTTGTTTGAGGATGTTTTCTTTTTGCAACTTCAAGGTTTTAATATTAAAATTTTAAAAATAAAGAGAACAGAACGATGATACAAAGACATGTAGAGAGAGAATGATGATACAGAAAGAGAAGAAGAAGAAAATAAAGTAAATAAAAGGAATAGAAAGTGAAGAGTTTGTGAGATATTAAAAAAAAATAATGGACATTAATAAAAAAAAATACTATCTAGCTCATATTTAAAAAAATAAATAAAGATCATTCATATTCTAATTATAAAACATGATAAATAGAATAATTTAACTAAATTCAAATTCAACTAAAGAAAAGAGTAAATAATTGAAGACTATAGTAAATAGTCTTTATAAATATACTGTTTTTTTTTAAAATCATTCTATATAATTTTTTTTGTTAGATTTAGTCCTATAACTTTTTTAAAATAGTTTTTTCTGTTAAGGAAGAGTTAAGAGTAAATTTAAGAGTTTATGAAATGTATTAACACTTTACAACGTCAGTTTAAATAAAAATTATCTTAAATTAATTATGTAAATTTATTTTAATTTTAAAATATATTTATTTAATTCCTAAACAAAAATGTTGTTATTTTTATTTTTAAAGAAAAAATTATTTATTAAAATATTAATTGGTATTTTTAAGAAAGGAAAATTATTTTGAAAATAGTTTTGATTATATGGGTTAAGTTCTCATCCCTACGTGTTCCTTATGCAATGAGAACTCAAAGTCATATAATTCTATTTTAAAAATTTTGAAGTTGATTGATTAAAATTAAATTAAGTAAAAGAAAGTTTATTTTGAGATTAAAATTATTTTTCATAAGATTATAATGTTTAGAATACAAAATAACGCCCTATACATGTATCTTACGAGAAACAATACGGAAGGTAAAAGAATCACACAATTATCCTTCACGCTATTATAAAGAAATCAACATTAAATCATCACAACTTTCTTAATGATATTCGATTGCATTCTCTAAAAGGATAAATAATGTAGTAGAAAGCTATTTAGAACAATATTAAGTAGCATTACTTTACGTCACAAATTTTGCTCAGTAGCTTCACCTATAATAAAAATATCATCAGCAAATTGTAACAACAAAATTTTAGGTCCATTACTAACTTTGACTCCCAAAAAAAGGTCTCTCTAAGACGACACTACTCATCAATTCTCCTAAACCTTCTGCCGCAATAGAAATAAGAAAAGAGATAATGGATTGTCTTATTTAAGGTCTCTACCAATCACCATTTCTCTATGGAACTCCCATTAACAAGGAGATCAGTGACCACCACATATATAAGTCTCCATCCACTTTATCTACTTCTCCCCAAAGTCAAACTTTTGTAACATATATAACATACATTTTCAATTTACTGAATCGTATGTTTTTTCAAAATATACTTTCAACACAAAATATTTTTTTTAATCTTTTTAGCATAATTCATCACCTCCTTGGCAATAAACACAATATCTAACATGTTTCTCCCTAGTATGAATGTCCATTGTTGTTTATTTATTATGCCCACTAACATACCTCGCATTCTATTTGCAAGCATCTTTGAAATAATTTTATAAAGACATTTCAATAAAGATATAGCTCTATTAAGGATTCTTCATCTTTGAAATGAGTACAATAAAATAGGAGAGCAATCCTTTAGGTATTGTGGCATTCATATGAAATTCCGTAAGCATTTGCATTACCTCACCCTTCATAAAGTTCCAAAACAATTTTGTAAACATAAAATTGAATCCGTTAAGACTCAACTCATATCCTGTGACACTCTTTTATCATACTTGACACTTCCTCTATAGTAAAAGCCTCCTCCAACACATTTAAACTATTGATTTGTATTTTCATTCTAAATGAGATAATTTATTTATCAACTTTACTTGCCACACAGTAATATATCGTTTATATTATATATTTTTTCTTGTTGATGTCAGTTATGTTAGAATATTTAAAATTCATAATTAAAAAAAATAATATTATATTGGTGAAATTGTTACGTTTCAATTTTTCACATGCTTTATATTTTTTTTATTATTTGTAGTATAAATATTTAAATAAACATAATTTAAAAAATTATATTTTATCTATGTTGAAAAATTCCTATATAATAAATAAGAAAGTTATATTATTACATAACTCTTATAGGGGATATACATATCATAAGTAACACTCAAATTAGTAATTGTTGTCTAATAAATGCATGTAATATGAAACATGTTAGATTGAGTAAACATTTATTTTAGTTCCTAAAATATGCATAGTCAATCAAATAAATCTTCTAAATTTATATTTTGAAATGTTAGTCTCCAAAATTAACAATTGTTAGTTAATTTAATTCTTAATATTAAAAAACTTTAAAAAAATAAATAACAGAGTATTAATTTATCATACTAAATGACACTATACACAATTATATATAGACTTCAAATGACGTTGTATATGTGCATCATGTAATGATTCATCTTCTTCCTTCTTCCTTTTTATTCTAACTTTGATTTTTCCATTTAAATTAAATTACAACATCAAAATCCACGAGCAAACATTGCACCATTGCTCCAATATTACCAACCCAAATAACATCCCTCCCTCAAATTTTCTTTAACGTTTTTTTGGGTTAGATTTCACCCCATTGATGACATCTTCTTCTTCTCCTTCCATTCACAGTCACACCTATTTCTTTCTTTCATAAAGTAGTTATGAATCTCAAAACCTCACTCTCCTATACCTTCTAATACTTTCTCCTTTTTGCTGGAAACATTGTTTGGCCTCATAATTATAAAAACCCTATCATTAAATACACCTACGATGATGTCATTTCTTTGATGACATTCATGCTCACATGAGTAGAGTCAGAGAAGATAAAGATAAGGGAATGTCCAAATGGGATGTTTTGGATGAAGGAGAATCATCATAAACAAAGACACAACATGTAATGTTGAACTTCACTACTGTAAAAGTCACTTTAATACTAAAGAAACAGATATAAAGGTTGGTCCAAAAATGGCATCATTCTGGCTTGTTTCTTTTCTTCTTAGGATTCAATTTGGGATTTTGAGAAGAAGAAAACAACTACGTTGTTTGATGTCCACATGTCACTTAACTGATAAATTAATAATCTGTTATTTATTTTTAACATCTCCTAACATTAGGGACTAAAGTAGTCGATATTTATTATTTTTAAGGACTAGATTTTTAAATTTACAATTTTGAAGACTAACTCTAATCACATTGAATATTTTAAGGATTAAAATTGAGGTTTAACGTGTTAGATTACATATAAGTTTCATAGATAGATAAATAAATAAAAAAAAAATAATTAAATGATATTTGGTGTTAAACCTAGTAAAATAATTGTGAATACTATAATTTTTTTAAAAATTATAATGTTTATTTTTTTAAAATTCTGAATTTATTTTTATAAAAAAGGAATAAGAACAATTTTTTTAAAGAAAATTAAAGTTTGTTTTAAAAAAAATAGGAAAATTTATATTTGACTTCAAAATTAGAAAAAGAAACATTGTAAATAATTAGACTTGTAAATAAATACTTACTTTATACATAAAGAAGGAAAATTTTAGAATTTTTGGTCTTTTGTGAAAATCTTAAGAGTAAAAATCATACCAAAAAAAAAAAAAAAAGAACCATGGAGGGGAAGACATCAAAGGGAGGCAAAAAAATTTTTGTTGAAAGGGGACATTTTGAACATAAAGAGAAAATAGAGATGGAAAAGATAAGAAAGCAAAGGAAAGCAAAGGAAAGTAAGAAAAGATATACAAGTATTCTAAGTAAGTCTCTCATGTAATCTATGAATTTTTCATGTATATTCAAGCACATTTATATCATACCATGAATGTAAGTTTCATACAATAAAGCTCTTGTAGCTCTCTTTTAATCATCCTCAACCTTTTTAATATATTATTAAAGTCTTTTTTCAACTCAACATTCTCATTTATGGAAGTTCATCCCATCAACTCATTTCCAACTAAGAATAATCACTTTCTTCTCCACCACTCTTCTTCCTTTCCCTCAACCCATATCTCCAACTATGAAAACTTTTATCCCTCAATCCATTACTCTTAACAATTAAAGTTTCTCCTCCTCAACTCATCACTCCAATCATAGTCTCCATCAAACTTCTCACCATTCCTTCCATGAGCTCTCTCTTTTAAATTTTTTTTTTCATTGCCTTAAAATCTCATCCCCTCAAATTTAAAGTTTTTAAATTTTATACCTTTTTGCTTTTTTTTCTAATAAAAAAATTAATTATTTTAGTCTAAAATTTTTTTTTTCTCTTTTTGGTAACAAGTGGTCTAAATTACACTAAATAATAACAATTTTTGTTTATTTGAGTTGTATTTTCATTTGTAAAATTTATTTTATTATAACATTAACAATAAATTCTTTCCATAATTTTTTTATATTATTTTCTTATTTATGTCTTAGTTATTATATTAGTTACTTGCCCTTTAAAATTATTATCTTTTATTTTATTTAGTCTATATTGGTAGAATGTTTATGTGCTTTAATTTTATATTTATGATTTATCTTCTATTATTTCATAAATAGTAATTTTTATAAATAAATAAATAATATAATTATTTTAATTTATAATACTAATGTATAGTTTCTCTATCATCATATATAATAAATTGATAAACTCTATGTATACTTACGTTATTCAGACTTTATCTAATATTAATTTATCATAATTTATCTTTAATTAATTAAATAATTATCTTAACAATTAATCAAGATGTATTCTCTCTCTAATTACTAATTTGCTAATCAATCATTTAATTTAAATCAAAGTTATTTTATTTACATAATAATTTATAATGCTAATGTATAGTAATTTTATCTATTATAAATTATCAAAAAATGAATATATTAAAAAAATAAATTTAATTCTAAAATTAATCGGTTATATGATTATTTTTATTTAAGTAAAATTTATCATCTATGATATTCTCCTATTTAAATTATAAATTTTGTTAACTTTAGCTGACTGAGTTTAAGTATAGAGTTTAGGAAAAAATTTTATACAAAAGGTACATAGTTATTGTATTAAAGTTATAAAAATATAATAAATATTTATCTTTCTAATAAAATTTTACTATTATTAGGTGACTTTGAGTTAACATAAACTTTTTCTTACTAAATTTAATTTTAATCAATTAACTTCATAATTTTTATGATAGAATTAGGTGACTTTAAATTCCTATTATATTTAGGAATACATAAAAGGAAATCAAATGCATTAAATCAAAATAATTTTTAAAATAATATTTCTCTTTCCTATGATGTTAATTAATATTTTAATAAATAAATTTTAATAAACTTTAACAGTAACTCCTTTACTTTTTAAGAAAATATATTCATAAAAAATGTTTTTCTTAAAGATTTTATCATCTAATTGCGACTTGCGGTTATGACAATAATAATATTTTGTTAATAATATTTTCTTAATTTAACTGTCAAAATTAAATTTTTTTTTATAAAATAAAATACATTATAATTTTATATAATTTAAAAACTAATTGACATTTAATAATTTTTTAATTTATTTCAATTTATGATAAGGATATGTTTATTTTCTAAAGCTGGTTAAATTAAGTGTTTTTTTTTTAGTTTATATCAATCAAATTTATGACAATAATATTTTGTGTAATTAAAGTTTATTGAATAACCATTAACTTAAGTTAATATCTAAATGCATTCTTAATTTACGTATTGCCCCCAATTTTTGAAGTTATTAATTGAGCAGATGGTTAAAAATTATAATTTAGTTTTTATTTATTGTTACTGTAACAATACGTATTTTTGATAAATTAAAAGTATGAATTATAAAATTCATCAATAGTATGAAAACCAATAAATAATAATAAATAAATAAATATAATAATAATATGTCAAAATGAAAAACTATTGCATTTTTATGGGCTGTTGTAGCAAATAATTAAATAGATCGAGACAACGAAACTTAAATAACACAATTTTTAGCAATATTATAATAAAAGAATTAAATTGAGATAAAAACAAAGTTATAGATCTAAATTACACAAAATAAATAAATAAATTAACGTTGAAAGTTATGGTAAATTAGTAAAGTAAATGATTCATAAATAAGTTAACAAATGATATGCTATAACATAATAAAAGGTTTTAGAACTTCAAAGAGAAATTTTAAAAAAATTTATAAAGAATTAAATGATATATATATATATATATTTATATTATTAAATTATAAATAAAAAATCTAAACTATTTATAAATTTTAAAACACATTGATTCATTCTTCCAATAAATTAACATAAAAAAAATAATAAATGACTAAAACATTAATTCTGACAATGCCAAAATTAGAATAAAGTCAACCAATAATATCAAGGAAAAAGTAGTGCTCCCATAAACGGCACTGTGTCTGCCCAGGAATGTGCCATGAAACGTATAGCATATACCTCTCACCATGTAATTACAAGCGTGAGGGATAGTAGTTGACGGGGAAATAAGAAACCACAATTGGAGTTTCCTTTGATTTTGCCTTACTCTTTGGTTTCTCCGAAGAGGGTGATTTCAATTGAGATTTTTCAGCATAATCAGAAACTTGAGCTGTTGAGGGTGAAGAGGGAACAAAGCAATTGAAGAAGGTTGATATGAATGCCATGGTACCTGTTTTGAAACCTTCCCCTTCTATTTGTGATTGTGCAAAGTTGAGATGTTTGAGAATTGGGGGTTTTCTGGCATATATTTATAGCAACATATGACGGACCAAGGAAGTTACAACGTTAGTGCATGTACTTAGTGAGCAAGGATGGGAATTTAGTGCACGGCTGCTTTAGAACCTGCCTTCAGATTAGGGTGGGATGTTTGAATTTTCCTGTAACTAAACTAAATCTCTTTTCAATCTAATGATTTAGATTGAATTTTAAATCAATTTAATTTATATTTTCAAAATTAATTTAAATTAGTTTTAAAATTTAGATTTAGTTTATAATCGATTTTAAATCCAATAAAATATACTATAAATAGTTTTTATAATATTATTGAATTGTTATATTAAAAAATAAATTTCATAATAATTAATGTAAAATTATATATGCATATATTTTAATAAATTAATAATATAATTTTTTTGCATTCATATTGTGTTAAAATTAAATTTATATATTTTTTACTTTAAATCTTCTATCCACTGCACAAAAAATAATTATATAGATCGAATTTAGAATTAATTTTTTCCTTTTAAAACTGATTTTAAGTTTAAAATTTCATTTAAAATTACTTTAAAATCTTGTTTTAGTTGAAACCAGTTTTAAATCCAACAGTTTTAAATCTAATTTTATCTTAAATTAGTTTTAAATTCAGTTTTAAATCTAATTTTTAGTTTTAAATTTAATTTTTAAGTAAAATTTATTTTTAATAAATTTGTAAATTTAATTTTTAATATAAGACTATTTTGTTGTATTATACTATTACATTAAATTAGTGCATTTTAAAAAGATTTTAATATTTTTTATTAATTATATTATAAAATATATTATTTTTAAAATTTATTTTCATTAAAAAGAGTTTATGATGAAAGTTTAAATTAAATTTATAAAAAAATATTAATATTAAATAATAATAAAAATGTTGTTATAATATTTTTTAAAATTAAAAGCATAAATTTAAATATAAAAATAATAACTGTAATTAATTTAAAATATTTGTTATATTTTTATATTTTTAATATAATAATTAATTATAAAAATTAAGGTTAAGACAAAATATTAGTTATAAAATATAATCATAAAAAATTTTGTGACATATTAGTTATAAATTTTTACAAAATATAAATAAATTAATCGTAAAATATACCACAAAATTTTAACAAATTAGGATATGAAGTAATATCGTCATGAATAATATAGATTTAAATAAAAAGAAAAAAATTTAATTTTAAAAAATAGATTTAAAAATCAGTTATAAAAATATGATAAATAAAATAACTAGCTTATCTTGAATCTAACGTGTATTTTATCTTGTACAACAATTCTTTTTTTAAAAAATATTATAACTTTAATTAACTATTAATTATTTTATTAATAAATCAAAATATATTATATTATTTCTTTAATTATAAAATTTTTAATCAATTTAAATAATACACTGTTACATTATTTAATGAATTTTATAATATACAAACTATTAAATTGTTGAAACGATATGTCTAACACATTAATGAATTAAAAAATAGGGTTAAACTTATATCTTTTGGTGCTAACAAAACGAAAAGAAAAAGTTTTACAAATATGATAGAGCAAATGTAAAAAGCACCCTGAAAAGGTAACGAAGCAGATGCATATTAATATCCCCTACAAGCGTGAGGGATAATGATTGACGGGAAAATACGAAACCACAATTGGAGCTCCCTTTGATTTTGGTTTGCTTTTTGGTTTATCTGAAGAAGTAGATTTCAATTGAGACCCTTCAGCATAATCAGAAACTTGACCTGAAGAGGATGGAGAAAAGCAATTCAAGAAGGTTGATATCAAAGCCATGTACGTGATTGGTGTTTTGATCCCTTCTTTTTCTTGACTTGCACAAGGAAGAGGTGCTACTGGGAATTGAAGTGAGGATTCTGTGTTATCTGAAATGAGTATGTTTGTGTTGTGAGTGGTGGAATTGGGTAACCTGGAATATTTATAGTGTCATGCGATAAGACATCGGAAGTTACCACGTTAGTCCTTTTGCTTGAGGGGCAAGCAGAACATGGGACCACATAGCTTTCTGAAAAATCTTAGTCTTTTGTGGCTACTTTTGACCAGAACCAGTATTCTTGGGGTCTTCGCCACATTATTTGCTTCTTGTCTTATTAAGAATTAATATTGTCTCATGTTATATATAATTTTTTTTTATTTTTATATACATATATTTTTAAAGTATAATTTTAAATAATAAAACAAACTTAAAAATATCTTTTCCAAGATATGCAAAAATCATTGTTCATGTAACTTTGTTTGATGAGTAATGAAACCATAATATACTTATTTAAAAAAACAACAGCATTTTATTTGTTTTAATTTTTTAAAATTATAAGAGCAATGTATTTTCAGTCCATAATCAAGAATTAAAACCATATCATTTTTATTATGTGTAGGAATTAAAAATAAATAAATAATTTATAAAAGAAAAACACAAAACTTTCATACTTTTAAAGATTAAAAACATTCTTGATCCAGAACAATCTGAGCAATTAAAAATTGAGCAACCCAAACTTGTTTTGACTTTATTTTTCACTGCAAATCAATAACACAAGTGCATGACAAAGTGAAAAGTAGCCTCTTCAAGTATCATTCACTACTTTATTCATGATCACCTTTCAATTAATATTTGTGGTTTTCTATTTCAATACATTTCATCATATTTTAAATAATTTATTTTTTCATGTATTTTTTTAATTGAAACTGAATATTTTGTTGGGATAATTTTAATATCTTTCCTTCTTTTATAAGAAATAAAAATAATTTTTTAATAAGTAAAATAAAATTAACACTGAGCCGTTGATATTTATAGATAAAAAATAAATAGTTAAGATTGATTAGTGAAAATGATAAGATCCAAAAGAAATAAGTGACTATTTTGAGTAATAACATATTAAAAAAGAGTAGATAGGTAAATTGTTATTTCTCCTTTATATCTTTTCTTTATCTCTCTAACTCCTCTGTTTTTATCTCTTTCATTTTCTCTCAACCTCCTCCATTCTTAGAACTTTTTTTTAATTGAAACTCTGAAATTGATTGTATAAAACTAGGGTTTGATATTGATACAATTTTTTTTTATTTTTTTTTAAATTAGACAAAATCTCACCAAAAATTAGAGAAGAAATGCTATTTTGTATCACACCCTAACCAGCTAAGTGAATTCAGTTTCTGGTTATCAACCATTAAAATCACCATAAATGGTTCTCTATAAAATATGATTGAGAAAAGACAAAAAATGAAGAAAACATAAAAATATAACTTTTTACATTAGTTCTTTCAGAAAACTGATAAAAAAAGTGGACGACGTAAACAAAACAACTTTCTACGTCAGTTCTCTAGAGAATTAATGTCGACAATGCTACTTAATTTTACATAGATTCTTTTAGATAACTGATATAAAAAATAGCAACATAAATAAAATAACTTTTTATATCATTTCTCTATAGAACCAGTGTTTGTTATATTTTGTTTTAAAGAAAAATATATTTTCTATACGTCAATTTTATAAGAGTTTTGACTTTTTATGAAAATACAAAAAACAAAAATTACACTAATACCAAACAAAAAAAGGGAGGAGATAAAAAAAACTGACACAATGGAGAGTTAAAAAAGAAGAACGTTGGGAGAGAACGCAAGAAAAAAAGAACAAAGTAGCAAACTCAAATAAATACTTCTTTTCATTCATTTTTACAAATTTTACTTGCTCATAGTGAATAAAAGCCTCACCTGTAAAATCGACATGGTAGTCACCTTTATATCTCCTCTTTCTTTCGTTTTATTCAGTAAATAATTACATAAAAATTAATTGTATCGAACTTGAGAACAAAGAAGTCTGAGACAACATACAAATCACTCTGAAGCAAAAGAGTATTAGTTAGATATCATCGAAACAAGGACCCTCCTACAAGCGTGAGAGATAAGAGTTGATGGGAAAATAAGACATCATCACTGGTGCTCCCTTTGATTTTGATTCTGATTTTTGCTTCTCTGAAGAAGGTGCTTTCCATTCAAGCCCATGTTTATAATCAGAGACACGCGACGATGATGGCGAAGAAGAGGGAACAAAGCAATTGAACAAGGATGAGAACCAAGACATTGTAGCTTAAACTTTTTGCTGTGTTTATGGAAGTGAATAGTGGCTTAAGATTGAATTGAAATTAAACCAATTAGCTGGTCTATTTGTAGCACCATATGATACAATTCATTAATAAAGAAATTGGCTAGTGGGTCCTTATGTGTGGGACGCAAGGAACCTGCAGAAACACTTGGCACTTTGATAATTGACATGGTTTGCTAATTAATTTGACCACATACAGAGTCTTCTTAAAACCTTTTAATTTTTGTATAATAATGTGATTATTTATAACTCAAAGCTTCTTATATTTTAAGAATATCACTATCAGCGAAGAAGTCATACTCATAAATCTTAGCTTAGCTAGCCATTTTTTATTTTTTGGTTAGGAGAAACGGGTGAGAATTATGAAAGGGTGACGTTTTCCATGTTAAATTGAATCATGCTTCCTTTTACCACGATTACCACGTAAACTATTGAAAGCACTTGCATAAACTTGTTGTCTTTAAATGTATTAATCTAATTAATTACCAGTGCATAATTACTTAAGAACTATTAATTTCTATTATAAATAATTATGTCTAATAAATTGTTATTCTAATGCACTTACTTTAAATACGCTATGTTCATATAAAATTAACAAATATTTTGCGCATTATAAATATTTTAAATTTATATAAAATTTTAAATTATAAATTAACATAATATTTAAAATTATGTAGAATATACATATGATTGGGAAATATAAAAAATAAATAAAATATTTAAAATTATAAGAAAACATATATAATCAATTCAAATAATATATATTTAAAACATATTATTTCGCATGTGCATGTGTTTGTGTTTGATTGATGCCTCATGTAACTTGGAAAATGTTAGAGAATATATGGATTGAGCATCAGCGGATAGATGCTGAGATGATAGGCTTTTTTCTATGTTTTTTAAAAAACTATTTATCAAAATAATATAAAAATAAAACTATTTTTTTGTCTGAATTTTTTTTTCACATCATCACTAGTTTCTCATCTTATAGATGCAAAATTTATTTTTTATTATTTAAATAATTTTATATATAATAGAGACAAAATTTACAAAATAACATGTGTCACCTTATTATATAATTTTGTCGATATAATATACATAATTTGTTTAAAAAATATTTTAAAAGCAGTTTTATATACTTAGTATACGGAACTGATATTATAGTCGTTACATGTGAGCTGTCATGCACCCATAATAATAAAAATGTATTAACACATTAAATATATATATATATATATATATATATATATATATATATATATTACATGAAATCTGACACATATCCATTAATTATATATATGTAAAACAAGAATATATTATTCGAATGCGAATTATTAAGATGCTCAAGTTACTTTCTATTTTTAAAATTTTGAAGAAAGTTGTAATCTTTTTATTTATTTAATATAGTAAAGACAATAATTTTAGAGTTGAGAAGAAATTTAAACTAAATTTGTTTGCTTGCATAATATCAAGTGCAGAAATATAAACTTTTCATTCAATTTTCTCATACTTAAACAAATTTAAATGATAAAATAATAGAAATTAAATAAATTTCTACTTTATTTTACTCAAACTTATAAAAAAAATTAGAAAAGAAAGCAATAGTATTTAAACAAATTAAAAAAGAAATATGAAATAACATTAACATGCATTGTTCTCAATAGTTTACAAGAGATTGACATTTACAAAATATACATTAAAATATATTAGAACTTATCTATATCATTTATAAAATACAAAAAATGATAAGCACTAATGAGCTGTCTATCCACCAAAGGACTGAAGACGATACTAATCGTCATCTCCAAACCAACTCTCTATCTCTGCTATCACTTCTGGAGACAAGTCTTTATCTTTGTCAAGACCACCCTCGTTAGCTACTAATTTAGGGCCTGTGATCCGCTCGGCAGTGCAATGGCTTGGTCTCTCATGCTGATCATAGCATAGAAAAGTGTACACATAGTTTCATGCGTTTGATGGCCTAATCAAACCTCTGCATACAACCACACATATAGTATGGTGGATTCTACCACTACTAGGGTAATCTAAGGCTTCATCATATCCTATGTTTATCTCTAAAGTAAATATAATACCAGAACCTTTGTTACTACGTACAATAAAACTACAATTATATAATCGCTGCCACATGATCTATTCTGCTAGTGATAAGTAACTCAGACAAACTAACAAGTCCCCGTGGATTAGTCATCTCTATTCTCTGAAAAGTTATGTAAGGATGAACCTTTATTCTCATTACCAAACATACATTCACAATTAAGTCAAACAATACAAGTAAAAGTAATACAATAATCAATCATGCCCCCAATTCATATCCATATACATGCAATAATCATTAATTATTCAACTTATTACATTTCCTTTCTATACATACACGGATATAATATGTGCCAACTCGGCTTCTTTTAACAAAAGTATGATAAGAAGTTTAAGTTAGGAAAAGAGTGTAAGGCCTGTGGTGCTCTTACTCTCAGTTGTTATGCACAAATCAAGAAGAACAACCACCACCTTCATTTTCCTAAGATTTCTCAAATCGCTTCCATCTTCCATACTCCTAGTATATCTCTGAACTATCCATACTTGTCCTTATTATTTTCCTTTATCATTCCATTTCTCTTTTCATATTTTCCTTCTCATTTTCATATTTTTCATTATGGCTCTACTCCTCACATTATTCATTATAGCCTGAACTCTTTATTTTTATACTAACATGTTATTCATCCTTTTCTATTTTTATTTTGTTCAAGTTCATTAACTATTCCCTCTATCAAGCAATATTGCCAGAAGTTGGTCACCTCCAGACTCAACTCGTAACATACATACATACATACATGCTCATAACATATATCATTTAGATCATCAAGGTACAAAAAATATATTTCCATCTAACATTTACTTACAATTATATATCACACCACAACATCTTTTTTCCTTTGCTGTCTATCATTTTAGCTACAATAAAAGCTCCTCTCGACATTGGAAGAATTCTCGCCACATCAAAAATGCTATTGAGTCATCCTTATTCACTTCTCGCTACAGTGAGACACCTTTACTATAACGAGAGGACTTCAGAGAGCCTGATTTTAGGTGACTTTTCTTGCTATAGTGATGAATCCATATTTCTACTAGTATTTTACTATAGTTTTAATCCATTTGATAAGGAAAATATATAGGAAAAAGCAGAAAAAATCGTAAAAATAGAATGATTGAAGAATTTCTTTAAATACATGGTTAGTTTAACATTTATGAATTTTCTGTGTAGAAATTAATAATTAAAGTGTGTTTTTGTAGAAAATTTTGAGCAAAGACCATGAGGTTAGTAGATTAATGGAGAAATAGCAGAAAAGTAGCAAGTCTGGACTCAAAGAACATGGCTCATGGAGTTTAAGCTGGGCGTGGTTACTCTTGCTAGCAAAAGTGAGTGATTCATAGCTTAAATAAGAAAATGAGTGTGGGCGTGATCACTATTATCTCTGAAAGTGAACATTCCAGAGAAGTTCAATCTCAGCAGAGCTGTGCGTTGTCATTCGCCAATAAAAATGAACGTTCTAGAGAAGAAAGAATTTCAGGTGTGTGGTTACTCTTACTGGTGAAAGTGAGTGTTCCAAAGAAAGCAAAATTTTAGCAAGCTCTGCGTTTCCACTCTTGCTAGTGAAAGTGGATGTTCTAGAGAGGAGTCAAACAAGGCAAACTACGCGTGATCACTCTTGCTCTCGAAAGTGATCACGCGCACTCCTCGACCTCCTGTGTTGCTACTCTTATCAACGAAAGTGAATGTTCCAGTTTTTCAGAAATAGAATGAGCCTCTGTGTGGTCACTTTTATGAAACAAAGTGACAACGCACAGAATTGAGATTTCTATAAATACATGTCTTAAGCTCAGAACTTGAGGTCTTTTGCTCATTTTTCATTTTTTCTGTTAGAATTTCGTTGAGAGAGAGTGAGAGAGAGGATTGGGGTTGAATTTCGAAGCTCCAAAAAGAGGCATTGTATTAGAGCTCATGAAGATGATTTCTCTGCAATTCTTCTCTTCTTATCCTTCTTTCTCTTTTTCTGTTATAATGTTTGCTTAATTCTCCATAGTTAGGAGTTTATGGAACTCGAATTGATGTATTGATTTGACTTTTGTTTATGAATTTTGAGTTCTTGGATTAATTGAATTGTTAATTCTGCTGTTATTGTAATCTATGAATGGAAATTCGTATGGTTAATCAAAGAGGAACATTTACTAATGGAAGTTGGATTTGCTTTTCTGATCTGAGTTAGCAATCAGAATTGGGAATTTCTTAGGGATAAAGAGACCTAATTCTGCAATCCTAAGGTTTTAAGTTTTAATGCAACTTGAAATTGAACTTCACCTAAGGGATTAAAGGTGGTTTAGTTGCTTGTTAGGGTCAATAAGTTAAGGGATTAACCTTTGGCTATTACTATGTGAAATTGATTGTCAATTAACCAAGTTCTTGAATGTTCAGAGGCATAATTGAATCAATATTGACATTCTTGTGAAGTAAATTCCTAACTATTCTTCATTTTTATCTCATTTCATCATAGCTTTCATACTCTATTTTTACTACAATTTTCTTACCTTTTAATTGTTTCTGTTCTTGATTTCTGAATGTTACAAATCTTCCAATTTTGTATGGCTCAAATGGTTATTGTTCTGTGAAGTGATAGCAGATTTTTTAATACCCTGTGAAGACGATATTCCGATCTTAAAAATTACTCATTACTTGCTGCAATTCCTAATGCATTTGCTAGTGTTTAGAGAATTTTAACAGTAAGTTTTTGGCGTCGTTGCCAGAGAATTTTGTATTTTAATATCATTAGTAACAGAAAAATTGCTAGATTGAGTTCTTGAATTCTGAATTTTTCTCTTAAGTTTTGTATTGCATGGAAATTACTTTGTTTTGCCTATAATTAGGTAAGTATAGAAGAATAGTAGATAATTTCTGCATGAATATTCAATTCTACATAATTTTGCAGCTGCTAGACTTGAGTTTTATATGCTTTTACTGATATTTTTCTGCATAATTTATGTTGTGCATTTTTGAATACTGATTGTAGTCTAATTTTGTTTCATTTTGACTTGTATATGCGGGGTAAAAACAAGAATAAATCAATTCTGGTCTTTGATCTTGACATAGATATAATCTTAAGAAGATTGAGAAAAGAGTCTAGAGCAAAAAAATTTATAGGAAGTGATAGTGATTTAGAAGTTGTCTATTCTCCAGAAATTCAGAACAATCCTAGAGTGAAAAGAACACCTACACCTTTGAGACAACCAAATCCAGAAATAGAGATAGCATAGCAAAATAGAATTAGAACATTAAAAGACTATGCAATTCCTAACATGCAAGGTTTTAATTCTTCTATAATTAGGCCAACTATCCAAGCCAACCATTTTGAGATTAAACCTGCCTTATTACACTTAGTCCAACAGGATCAGTTTTCTGGTGGAAATTCTGATGACCTTAACCTACATATTTCAAATTTTCTGCAGCTGTGTGACACCATAAGAATGAATGGGGTTAGTGAAGAAGCCATCAGACTGAGATTATTTCCTTTTTCCTTGAGAGATAGAGCCAAATGCTGGTTGGAAGCTCAACCACAAGGAAGCATAACAACTTGGACAAAACTTATGAATAAGTTTTCTAACTAAGTACTTCCCTCCATCCAAAGCTGCTAAGCTGAGAGGAAAAATTACATCCTTTGTGCAGCAAGAAGGAGAATCCTTGTATGAAGCTTGGAAAAGATACAAAGAATTGCTGAAAAGGTGTCCACATCATTGTATTCCAAATTGGATGCAATTGAAAACTTTATACAATGGAATGAACACATCAACAAGAACAATGGTTGATTCTACTGCTATAGGTTCATTAAATACAAAGTCCTTGGAAGAAGCTTAGAGGATTATTGAGATGATGGCATCTTCAATGTACCAAAATTCAAACTCAAGGAATCAAGGAAGAAACTCTGGTTATGAAGCTAAGGTTTTGGAAACCTTTCTTGCACAGAATCAGCTACCAAATCGGATGTTTTCAGAACAAATAGCTGCCCTAACTCAACAAATTAGCAACCTTCAAACAGGGAGTATGCCTACCAGTCAGCTAAGCTGTGATTTCTATGGAGGAAACCATGTAAATGGTGCATGCAAGGCATCTACAAGTGAAACACAAGAACAAGTGAATTATATGAACAATTTTCAGAGACAATAATCCTCCTATCATACTAGATTTCAATTTTTGAATAATAGAAGTCAGCAGTATTCTAATTGGAATAATCAATATTCTGCTGCCAAGAATTCTAACTCTAATTTACCTTTTTCTAATGCAGGTCTAGCAACACAACAGTCTTATTTTCAGAAGAATCCATTCACTCAACCTCAAGGAACTCAGAAATTTTCCAAGCCTATGAATGAAAGGTTGACTGAGATGGAAGAAACCATGTTGTAATTCATAAAGGTGACCCAAACAAGCTTCAAGAACCAAGAAGCTTCTATGAAGCAACTGAAAACACAAATTGGACAGCTTGCTGAACAACTGTCCAGCAGGGATGAAGGAAGATTTCCAAGCAACACAGTAATCAATCTTAAGGAGCAATGTCAAGCCATAATTACAAGGAGCGGAGCTGTGGTTGCAAGTCCTAAACCTGCAGAAAAGAAAGTCAATGATGCAGCAGAAAGAAAAATTGAACAAGATCTGCAACTAGAAAATTTTAAGCTATTGAAGAAAGATCATTCAGAAGAAAAAGTAGAAGTTCCTATGAATTCTGAGAGGAAAACCAAGAAGCAACTCTTTGAAGATGCTTGCAAGCCAATAGATCCAGAAAAATACAAGAGGCTGCCTTATCCTCAAAGGGTCCAAAATCCTAAATAGGAGGAACAATTTGAAAGTTTTATGAATATCTTTAAGAAATTACAGATTAACATTCCTTTTGCAGAAGCCTTGGAGCAGATGCTTTCATATGCAAAATTTATGAAAGAACTACTTTCCAAAAAAAGGAAGCTAGAGCATGAGAAAACAGTACCCTTGACAGAGGAGTGCAGTGTCATTCTCAAGAGAAAACTTCCTCAAAAACTCAAAGATCCATGATTATTTAGCATTCCATGTGAAATAGGATAATGCACTGTTGGAAGAGCATTGTGTGACTTGGGAGTAAGCATAAACTTGATGCCTTTAGCTATCATGAAGAAATTAGGCATAGAAAAAGTGAAACCCATCAACATCACACTGCAGCTAGCTGATAGATCATACACTTATTCATATGGAGTTATTGAAGATTTATTGGTTAAAGTTGATAAATTCATTTTTCTAGCAGATTTTGTAATTCTGGACATTGGAGGTGGATGCTAATATTCCTTTGATCCTAGGAAGGCCATTCCTTGTAACAAGAAGAGCTTTAGTAGATATGCAGAAAGGAAAACTTATGCTTCGAGTTCAAGATGAGAATGTAGTATTTAATGTGTTTAAAGATTTAAAATATCCAGTTGAAGATAATACATGCATGAAGGTAGATATACTAGATGCTTTTATTACACAACACCCTATTAACGAATTGGATGAAAATGCTGTGTTAAGGGAAATTATAGCTGCAGGAAATATAAATTCTGAGATTTGTAAAGCAGAACAAATGATGAAAATTGAGCAGTAATTAGAAGCCTTGCCAATTCAAAATCCTGCAGAAAATTCAGTTAAAGAGGAACTGAAAAATGAAGTCCAAGAAGAGAAAAAGCAGAAGCCAGAGCTTGAGCAGCTGCCATCCCACTTGAGGTATGTTTTCCTGGATAAAAACCATGAGAATCCAATCATCATCAACAATGAGCTCAAGGAAGAACATGAGGAAAAGCTGCTTAGAATCTTGAGAGAACACAAATCTGCAATTGGCTGGAGTATTGCAAATTTGAAAGGTATAAATCTTTCTTTTTGTAAGCACAAAATTTTATTTGAAGAAAAGTTTAAATCAGTTGTGCAGCCACAAAGAAGACTGAACCCAGCTATGAAGGAAGTAGTCAAGAAAGAGGTTATGAAGTTGTTAGATGCAGGGATCATTTATCCAATTTCTGACAGCCAATGGGTGAGTCCAGTCCAAGTTGTCCCTAAGAAGGGAGGGATGACAGTTGTACTTAATGAGAAGAATGACCTCATCCCTATTAGAACTGTTACTGGTTAGCGCATGTGTATTGACTATAGGAAGTTAAATGATGCAACTAGAAAGGACCATTTTTCACTACCATTTGCAGATCAAATGCTAGAGAGACTTGCTAGACATTCATTCTATTGTTTCCTTGATGGTTATTCAGGATATAACCAAATAGCAGTGGATCCTTTGGATCAAGAGAAGACTGCATTTACATGTCCATTTGGAGTCTTTATATATAGAAGAATGCCTTTTGGATTATGCAATGCTCCTGTCACCTTTCAAAGGTGTATGCTTGCCATTTTTTCTGATTTGGTAAAAAATATCATTGAAGTGTTTATGGATGATTTTTCTATTTTTGGTGATTCATTTGATGATTGCTTAACTAATCTATCCACTGTTTTGCAGAGATGTCAAGATACTAACCTTGTGTTGAGTTGGGAGAAATGTCATTTCATGATCCAAGAAGGCATTGTTCTTGGCCATAAGATTTCAGAAAAAGGAATGGAAGTTGACCAAGCAAAAGTAGAAGTCATTAGTAAACTACTTCCACAAATCAATGTTAAAGGAATTAGGAGTTTTTTAGGACATGCTGATTTTTATAGGAGGTTTGTCAAGGACTTTTCTAAAATTGCAAAACTTTTAGTAATTTACTTGTAAAAGATGCTGAATTCATATTTGATGATGCTTGTTTGCATGCATTTTCCATTTTGAAAGAAAAATGGATTTTTGCACATATTCTTGCAAAATCAGATTGGAATTTGCCTTTTGAACTAATGTGTGATGCAAGTGATATGTAGTGGGTGCTGTTTTAGGACAGAAAAAGGATAGAAAATTACATGTCATTTATTATTCCAACAAAGTTTTAAATCTTGCACAAGTAAATTACACAACAGAAAAAAAAACTCCTAGCTATTGTGTTTGCTTTTGACAAATTCAGATCATACTTGATGGGTTCAAAAGTAATTATATATACTGACCATTTTGCACTTAAATACTTGTTGTGAATGCAGGATGTCAAGCCAAGATTACTGAGATGGATTCTACTGCTGCAAGAATTTGAGCTAAAAATTAGAGATAAGAAAGGAAAGGAAAATGGGGTAGCTGACCACTTGTCCAGACTTCCATTGGAAAGTCTGACCCCTAACTCATTGGAAATTAATGAAGAGTTTCCAGATGAAAGGCTTTTTGCAGTAGAAGAGATGTCTTAGTTTGCTGACATTGCAAATTTTAAAGCTACTTAATTCATCCCAAAGAGGTTTACTTGACAGTAAAAGAAGAAGTTCTTACATAACAGCAAATTATATGTGTGAGAAGACCCTTATTTGTTCAAGATTGGGGTAGATGGTCTAATTAGAAGGAGCATTCCACAAAGTGAGCAAGCTGAGATACTATGACATTGTCATAATTTAGAATATGGAGGCCACTATGTAAGTTCAAGGACTGCTGCAAAAGTCTTGCAAGCATGTTTCTTTTGACCTACACTTTTCAAGGATGCTAAGAAGTATGTTGAAAGCTGTGATAAATGTTAAAAAACAGGCAACATCTATAGGAGGCATGAGCTACCATTGACAAATATTTTAGAAGTGGAATTGTTTGATGTATGGAAAATTGACTTCATGGGACCTTTTTCCCCCTTATTTTAGCATGAATATATCTTAGTAGTAATGAATTATGTTTCCAAATGGGTGAAAGCCATTCCCACAAGATCAAATGATGCCAAGGTAGTGATATTTTTTATAAGAAAGAACATTTTTGCAAGGTTTGGAGTACCCAGATTTCTAATAAGTGATGGAGGTGCTCACTTTTGCAACAAATATCTTGAAGCAGTATTAATGAAGTATGGTGTAAAGCACAAGGTTGCTACTCCATATCATCCACAAACAAGTAGACAAGTGGAAGTGTCAAATAGAGAAATCAAGCAGATTTTGGAAAAAGTATTGAGTAGTTCAAGAAAAAACTGGTCTAAGAAGCTGGATTACTCCCTATGGGCATACAGAACTACTTTTAAAACTCCAATTGGTATGTCACCATATCAATTAGTCTTTAGAAAAACATGTCATTTACCTTTAGAGTTGGAGCATAGAGCTTATTGGACTACAAAGTGGCTGAACTTTGATTTACCAAGTGTTGGAAAGAAGATAATTCTGCAATTACATGAATTGGAGGAATTCAGATAGCAAGCTTATGAGAATGCAAAGTTGTACAAAGAAAGAACCAAGAGAATTCATGACAAGTTCATTCTCCAGAGAGAATTCAAACCTGAACAAGTATTGTTGTTCAATTCTAGGCTGAAACTGTTTCTAGGTAAACTGAGATCAAGATGGTCTGGATCTTTTCTAATAAAAGAAATATCTCCCTTTGGAGCAATTCTGATTGAGGATCAAAAGACAGGGAGAGAATTTAAGGTCAATGGCCAATGATTGAAGGTTTATCATGGAGAGGAGTTTACAAGGAATATCTCATGCATGAAATTGGTTCTTTTTGAATGAGGAACATTTAACGTCAAACTAGTGACGTTAAAGAAGTGCTTTGTGAGAGGTAACTCACATTTCTAACTCATTTTAAGCTTTTTGTATTATTTTAGGAGTTTGTAATTCATATTCTGTAGTTTCTGCAATTTGTAATTCTGCATATTCATGATTTATAATTCCCTGCAAGTTCTATTGCATCTAATTTTATAAAGTGAATCTGATAGTTGATTAGAGATTTAATGTGGTGAATGTGTATTTGAAGGTTTAAAATTTTGCATATTCAGATTTTACAACTTTGTAAAAATTCTGCAAGTTTTGCTGGATTTAGTTTTCTGAATTGAATATCATAATCAATTAGAGATTTGAGATTGTGAGAAGTAAATTGAAGGATTAGAGTATGAGAAGTAAGTTAATTGAGGTTTTAGAAGCAATTGACTAATGAAAGGAGTCACTTTGTTGCAGAAAAGAAGCTACGCAGAGAATGCATTTTGAGGATCTCTGCTAAAACAATCACTTTTACTGACAAAATTGATCACGCAGAGGCATTAAGGTAAACATGCTCCTTTGGAACACTCACTCTCACTGATAAGAGTAATCACGCAGAGGCAGATGGAAAAACATACTCTCTAGAATGCTCACTTTCCTTGGAAAAAGTGGCTACGTACAGGTAAGTTTGATTTCTCTTATGTGCGTTACTCCTTTTTGTGAAAAAAGTTGCAACAGTACTTACGTGTTGTCACTTTGCCCAGCAATTGTGATAACGCACTCCTCACCCAGAAAACTTAACTCTCTGGAATGCTCACTCTAATCAGATAAAGTAACCACGCTGAGTGTCTTAAATGCTATAACATTCTCTTTTCTTGCTTAAAGTTGTCACGTGCTCACGCATGACTATAAATATAAACCAAAGTGAACACACACACACCTTTGCACCCAAAAATTCTTCTTCTCTCTTAACGTTCTGTGCGAGTTCAAGCTTCTTGTGTATCGACCTAGCAGTAGAAAGTGTTTCTCCCATATTTCCCCATCTTCTTCGTCAGGTACGCGACCCTCTTCTTTCTAAAATAGCGGGTTAGGGTTTTCTATGTTAATATTCTGAGGAAAACAAAAAAGGGAGTAATAGGAAATTATTTTGAGGTTATTTAACTCAATAATATCATGGACAATACACTGAATAAGTTCTTCTGTCACGTATGGAGCATTAAATATTGCTTCTTTTCCACCACGTGCATTTAATGCTTTTAATGGGACGTTTCACCTACACCAAAGCACCCGGGGGGCATGACCGTTCTAGGGAGAAGGCTAAAAGCCATGTCATTTCACTTAACCTAACTCTAAACCTTCCTTATGTAGCTTCTTGATTGCCACACCCTTTAGAGATGAAAAGACCTAGATCTTACACTCACACTATAAAAGAGTTTCCTTTATTCTCATGCGCCCTTTTCATCCTTTCTTTTCAAAAACCCTCACGGAAACCTATCTCTATGAAAGCCGTACTCTTTCACTCTTTCATTCTTCTCTTTTATCGTAAACACACTTTCAACCTCACCTCTCAAGAGAACCAAAATGGACATGAAGGAACCGCCTGCACTCACAGCTCCCTCAACGTTCTTGCCACCACCAAGGAGCCACCTTGTCGACGAGTATCTACAAACGTCCAGACTGAGCCTTCTACTTCTCTTTCATCCTTGTTCCACACAAGGTTAGGGGAGTTCTTGTTTGCGTTTGAATGCGTGTGGTTGTTCGTTGGTTTTGCAAACCTTGCATGCACTTTTTTTTTTCTTATTTTTGTCTCTGACCTTTATAAAAAAATTTGCATACAAACAATTTTCCTTCATCTCGTGGTGATTCTGTTTGAATAGTGTTGTAAAAATCCATGTTTTGTGGCTTGCATGTACTTGATTGAGGTTGAGATAGCTTTGCATGTCGTTGATATCAAAATCCTTACATGATTCTTGATTGGCTATACTTACTATTGAATAAAAATGATGGCTTTGAATGGATATCTTAGTGCATGTTAAATTTTTACATGAATTCTTTATTTTCTTTTCAGTTCTTATCGAGTGCCTCCTTTCTCGATCATTTTGATTAAGAAAATGCTTATTTCCTTTCTTCTACGCTCTTCAAAAATGAAAAATACGTATATGAAAGAAAGAACTCATCCTTTAACTATAATCTTACAAATTTTGTGGTAGAAATTAGATTGCATGTGGAGTTGAGTTTGTGGTTATTTTTATGGTTCCTCTAATAATATTTACTTAGAAAATGCACTTTTGATTTTGGCACTCCATTGAAACTATTGCAACTATCTCTATCTCCCCTCCTTTTTCTTTTGCTCTTAGACCGTGTGCGCATGAATAACTTTTTCCTTAAATGTGTTAGCTCTCTTGAGTGTGATTTGATTCCGTGGTCTGTGATTTCCTTTGGAATTAAATGCGTGGCCCAAGAATGATGAAGTGCGAGTGTGATTACGAAATTATTCATATGCATGATGTGGAGGATAGAGAGTTAAGGTCATAGTTTGGCACAACTGAGGAATGTGGAGTGTTCAAGTTCAAGAGAAGAACCTTGGGGGTGGTGAAAGGGGGTTGGCCCAATGGCACAGAGTAGCTCACCGTGGCTGGGACATGTTGCCATCAAAGCCTTCACTAATCCTAATGCGAGCAAGCATTATCGAGGATCGTGAAAGAACTCATTCTAGAGGAACCAAGATGGAAATACGGGAAAATATCCTTGATTATTTATGTACAATATATGCTTGTAGGGAATGAGGGTCTCCGATCACCTTGACTAGAGGATTGCTGGAAATTGAGGGAGTAATATTGTCCTGAGTGGCATAGGTTTGGGTCGTATTGTTGCTTGACTCCTGTGACTTTACTTGTGTTTTGTGACTGCCTAGTTAGGTACAAATATTGAAACATATGTTTTCTGAAAATTAATTTCTCGTCTACTTTTATGTCATTTGGACTACCTTACTTATTCGATTGCTAATTGATTATTATGTTGGAACTCACCATTTCTTTCGTGATTTTATTTATATGGCATTCCCTTGTGTGTTTGCATGATTATGTGACAGATGGACCCACAACGAGCGAGGATTTGGGGAAAGGACTCCGTAGGGAAGGAGGCATGGACGCATGATCCAGCGACGCACTGCCTCACGTACCAAGGAATGATCTCCATGACTGTGGGACCTCTCATTGAAGATGGCTGGAAGCCCTATTGGGGCGACCACCTTTTTGCTGACATCTCTATACCTCTGCTGCCTGAGAGGAGCATCATCATTCACTTACCCCCTCCTTCTCCACAACCTTAAGAACCCCCTGCCAAGCGACTTAAAACTTTTGTTGACAAAGGTAAAACCATCATCGATCTTGACCCAAAGCTTACTCCCTATCCCAGCCCTATTCCTGTACCTGAGTGGAAAGACATCAGAGTTGTTGAGTCTTCCATCAGGCCAGTACCCCATCACTCCCTACGAATTTAGGCATCTCCTTCCGATGAAGCTAGACCTTCCACTCGACGCCCTTCACCACCACCACCTACCTCTCGTTGACCACCACCCACCATTGGTTAGATTGATAGCAACCTGGATGACTTGCCACCCTCTCCTCACCCTCAACCAGCGGATGATTCTTTTGATTCTAATGGAATGAAATCTGACCCTAGTGAGGATTTCCTTCCGTTAGAGTTTTATTTATAGACTGTTATTTTATTGTTGTCGTGGATGGATACTGCTCGTAGGAGTCGAGTTGTTTTTACTACTTTTTGAAATACTAAACCTTGGAGTTTTGTTTTACAGTGGTTTTACCTTGGACATTTTGGCTGGATAATTTACATTTTTTTATATGCATATACTCCTCGTTATACTTTCAGAATTTATTTCAAACGGTATGTGATGCTAAATGCTTATCTCTATTATTGTTATGAAATTATTTCCACGAATGTTTAGAGTGATTAAATGATTGGTATGTTGTTAAGATACTGGATTAATCAAATATATGACCTTGTAATGAGGAGACTCAATGGGAGTACTTTGTTGAATTTATTATTTCTCCAATTTAGCTTGAGTTGTTGCGATGAACTGAATTATGGTTAAATTGAGATTACAATAGATTGACACTGTTAGTATTGAATAGCATGGGAAGAGATTCTATTATTACTGTCCATGGGTGTGCCTATAAATGAACAATGAAAATTGAAAGTTGAAACTTATTCCCTTGTGAAATGGATTGTAATTAGTAAGTGGATTCGCTATTATGTTGATTTGCATGAGTTCTTGTACACGTTTATCTTGGGTGCACCGTTTTATGGAAGCCTTAAATTTCAATATAATAAGATGGGATCTTGGTAGAAATTAGGTGTTACAAAAAATATGTGAAGTGCCTATAATATTTAAAAATTGTGGAAGAGACTTCAGTCATTCACTATCTTCCTAACAAAAATTATTGCATAAAAGTAGTTATTTATTTTAATATATTTTATTTATATAATCAATTATTTGATTAAATTTTTCAGTAAGTTAGATCTTAAAACATTTACTTATTTTTTTAAATCTATCTTTGTTCTTTGTTACTGAAATTTTTTTTATGAAATATATTTTTTCTTCTTTTAAGATACTCTTGAGCCTGTAAACACTACAACAAAAATAAGCTTTTGGAACACTAACTTTGATAGTAGTTAGTACGAACCGCTTTATAATTACATTTAGAGAGTGGTTAGCATTGAGTTTCTCTTTAAAGGTATACCTCTAAAAGTAGTTAATATTGAACCGCTTTCTAATAGACACTTCTAAGAGTGATTAACAAAAGACCACTTTCTGATTTATACTTCTGAGAGCGGTTCACTATGAGCCGCTCTTTAATATACACTTCTGAGAGCAGTTAACAGAGGACCGCTCTCTAATGTATATTTCTGAGAGAAGTTCACTATGAACTACTCTATAATCTATACTTTTGAGAGTGGTTTACTATGAACTACTCTCTAATCTATATTTTGAGAGCGGTCATTTATTAACTGCTCTTAAAAGACATATTTTAGAGAGCGGTTCATCATAGAGAATCATTTTCTAATGTATATTTCTGAGAGTGGTTGATAAAGAACTGCTCTCTAATGTAGTACA
Organism: Abrus pulchellus subsp. cantoniensis; assembly: GCA_024086825.1. Lineage (NCBI taxonomy): Eukaryota > Viridiplantae > Streptophyta > Magnoliopsida > Fabales > Fabaceae > Abrus > Abrus pulchellus. The sequence continues at coordinate 13,736,776 of CM044053.1, read as the reverse complement.
ATTTACTTGTCTTTTTATTAAAAATTTAATTTAATAATATATAATATAAAATAATAATTTTGTAAATGTAGTTTTTTCAATTCAAGGTATATTTTAGTGTTTAAAATACATATTTAAATATAAAATATAGTAAAATAATCAATAAAATAATTTAAATCAATAATATTTAAATTTTGAATATAATCTCATCATATTTTTGCAATAATGTTTTTATAAAATTTATTCAATATTCTTTTTCTTATTTTTACCATTTGATATTGAATTTTTCCAAAATTTTTTATTTATAATAAATTTTAATAAATTTTTTATTAAATATCATTCATAACAGTTTTGTTATTGTCATTTTTAATATTATATAAGCATCAATTCTAATAAATTTTTCTTAAATATAATTAAAAAATAATAGGTATGAATCAATTATACATTCTATTATTAAGTTATACAAAATATTATAATTAATTTAAATAAATTTTAATTTAATGCAATTTGAACTTTATATATAGTATCTTCATATATATTATAATATAAATTTTAAAATATAAATTATATTAAACTAATTAAGAAATTAATTTAAATCAATACTATTCAAATTTAAATATAACTTAAAGTAAAGTTATTTTTTTTTCAATTAAAAGGCAACTTAAAAAGTTTATTAGATTTTTCTTTTTTTCTATTTTTAACATTTGACAATAATTTTTTTCTATTTTTTTTATCGCGTAGGTGTAGTCTTTTATTATTAATTCAAAGTACATTTTAAGGTTAGAGGTACATATTGAAATATAGGTTATATTAAACTAATTAATAAAATAATTTAATACAAAACTACTCAAATTTGAATAGAAATTAAAGCAAAGATTTAATTTTATTTTCAAATAAAGGTAACTTGAATATAATATATAATATATTAAACTACATTTTATTTTTAAATTTGTTATTGCTATTTTTAATATAATATAAGCATAAATTCTAATAAACTTTTCTTAAATATAATTAAAAGATAATAAGTTTGAATCAAATATAATTTTCATTTGTAGGTTATGAAAAATATTTTAATTAATTCCAATAAACTTTAATTTTAGAAAAATTATAGTGAATTTGTTAATATAAAATACATAAAACTAATTAATAAAAGATTTAAATCAATACCATTCAATTTTGAATATAACTTAAAATAAAATATATTTTTTTGCTATCGTAAGGTAACCAAAAAACTTTATTAGATTTTTACAAAACTATTTTTGTTTAATTGCAAGAATTTTTTCATTCAATTGAATTAATATATTTTTTTTAACAATTGACAATGATTTTTTTAAAATTTTTAAATATTTTTTAGGGCTATCATTCGCAGCAACTATAAATTATAATAAAATTTTCTTAAATACAATTCAAAGATAATAAGTATAAATTAATTATAATTTTAATCATAAGTTATAGAAAATATTATGATTAATTTTAATTAGTATTTATTTGATGCAACTTATAGTGATTTATTTATAAATTTTGTTATAAATATATAAAATAAAATAAAAAGATTTATTATATATATATATATATATATATATATATATATATATAAAAGTGACTCTAAACATTTTGAATTAATAAACATAACCAAATTTACATATGTATATATAAATTCTATTATAAATTTATAGAGTAACAAGTATATGCAAAATATAAAAGTGACTTTATACCTTTCAAATTTTAACAACTATAAATTTCATAAATTTTGTTATAAATACACAGAGTAATAAGTAGGTGTAGTCAATTTTACACACATACACCCCCCCCCACACACACATATATATATATATATATATAGAGAGAGAGAGAGAGAGAGAGTGAGTGAGTGAGTGATAGATAGATATAGATATATAGATAAATTATATTATAAATACATAGAGTAATGAGTAAAATTATGGTGTGTAAAATGGGAGCCCCACAAAGGAAGTGGTGATTGGTAGAGGCCTTAAACAAGGCAATCTATTATCTCTTTCCTTATTTTTATTAGCAGTGAAAGGTTTGGGAGAATTGATGAGAAGTGTCATTTGAAAGGACCCTTTTTTTTGGGTCAAAGTAAGTGATGGATCTGAAATTTTATTGTTACAATTTGTAAAAGATATTTTGATTACAAGCGAAGCTATTGAGCAAAATTTGTGGATGACAAAGGCTATTCTACGAAGCTTTGAGCTTATATCTAGACTTAGAGTTAATTTTTATAAGAGTTGTATAGTAGGAGTGAATGTGACAGGGAATTTTCTAGATACATCTCACTTCCTAAATTGCAAAGTGGGATCTTTCCCTTTTCAGTATTTAGGTATCTATATTGGGGACAAACCGAGAAGAAGAAGTGTTTGGCAAAAACTTATTGAGATGCTTGACCGCAAACTAGCATCTTGGAAGTACAAATATATTTTTATTGGGTGTAAAGTAACGCTACTTAATGTTGTTCTAAATAGCCTTCCGCTACGTTATTTATCTTGTTAGAGAATGGCATTAGGTGTCATCAAGGAAGTAGTGATGATTCAATGTTGATTTCTTTGGAATGGTGTAATGGAATCATAAAAATTAGCTCGGGTTAAATGGAAAAAAGTATGCATGTCAAAGAATGAGGGCAATTTAGAGGTGAAAATATGGAATGATTTAATTGGAACTTATTGGGTAAATAGATTTGGAAAGGATTGAAATTTCCAAACTCATTGTACTTAAATGTACTAAAGACGTGATATCAATCATGTGCTAATATGTTAATTTCTTTGGCGGTAACTCATAATGCTTCATATTGGTGAAGGAAAGTGGTATGGGTTTGTAAGCAAGTCAATGGATGGATAGATTCTAATTTCACACAAGTTCTTGGTGATGATTGTTCTTTTAATTTTTGGAGGGATAAACGAACGAGATATTGCGTTGGCGAACTCATACCCAAAGCTCTTTTTAGCAGCGAATAATAAGGAAGTGTTGGTGGTGGATAATGAATGATTTGAGATAGGCCAATAGGTATGAAAAATTTCTTAGAGGAGACAATTGTTTTCATGGGAAGAGAATTTACAACAATAGTTATGGAAAACTATGGAAGGTAAGAGGTCAAGAAAAAAGGTGTCTAGTGTAGATATTGCACAAAATTTGGAAGGTTAATGCACCAAGGAAAGTAGTATTATACATATGATGTCTATTACTTAATGTAGTTTTGGTGCGATGGAATTTAACCAAACACAAATTGACGATTCTATTAGAAGTTTGTGAATTTTGTGATACCAAATATGAGGATGTGCACTTTTTTGCATTGCAGTATTTCTATGAGATTATGATACATGATGTTCAAATGGTTTGATATCAATATATGTTTACTTAAAAATTTGCACGAGGCATTAGTGAATATGTGTAGAATTCGATGTGAGAAAAAAATGGATGAGAGTTGTAATGATATGATTTGTGGTATTATGAATAATTTGACTTCAACAGAATAATATTCTCTTCAACAATAGTGTGTTAAATGTTAGTGAAATATTTGATTATATTAAGTATCATTTTTGGATGTAACTTGCGAGAGGACCTTTGTAAAACTCAATTGTGTATATAAATTGAATTAACAGTCTCTTCAACACATTTTGTTAATTTTCTTTAGAGATATAATGTATTAGAGTACCTCTTTACTATGATTTTATCTTTAATAAAATGTTGATACTGAATAAAAAAATAGTTTAAACGTGAACTATCTTTTCTCAGCCAGTAATTTATTTATTTATTTTTAATTTAGAAAATTGCATAATTATAGATGTTCAAATCTCTAAGAAAAAAAGTCCAAGGGATTATGAATTAGAATTTTTAAATATTTTTTTATTGATATAAATAGTTTAAAAGTTGAGTATATATACTTTTTAAAATAAATATAATATTGATTTCTAATATTGAAGAGGAAGACATAATTTATCTTTTAATTTTTGCGATTAAGTTATTAACTTTCATTAAGTGTTGATTTTGGTTTGAAACATTTTATAGAATTAAGTTTGGTTTGCTATTTTCACACAAGACATTAATGTCATTGTGTGAAATTTATATTTGACTTAATTTATTCTGAATAAATAAACTCAATTCAAGTGACTATCGTCTAGTACTCAAAATTTTTAAATATAAAAGACATTTAATATAATAAATATGTAAAAGATAAAATTATCTGGTAAGTTTATTCGGCCGAAATATGTATTTAGTATTTAAAATACATTCTAATACTATAATATTAAGATATAATGATTTTAACTTTGTCAACTTAATTAATATTATGGTTAGGTTTAGTTTGGATAAATTTGTAAAAAAGTCTTTCTAAAAAAAAAAAGAAGTATAAAAAATATTTTTTTATAAATTAAAACTAATTTATATTTTTTATTTTTTAATTTATCTAAATTTTAAAAAGATAAATTATCTTAACTTATATATTTTTTAATTTTTATTTATATTAACTTTTTATGAACTTTTTAAAAAATTCTCTCAGGACCTAAATCAATTTTAACCAATTAATTTTTATAAAAATAAAATAATATATATGTGTATTGGAGAGGTAAAAAGTAAAATATACAAAAAAAAAAAATCGATAACTTTACTGATTATTTATTGACAAAGAACTTGATTCCTATTAAATAATAAGGTCTCAAATGCAAATTTTTTTAAAAAAATTTAGGGTAGTCTTACTAATTTATTAAATGCGTCTATTCGACTCAACATGAATTAATAGAGATTTAGTGTGATTTCTACTTTCTAGATATTAAATACATAAGACAACAAAATTATACAATTTCAGTTAAAGAACATAAAGTTAATTATACAAGTTATAAAAATAATTGTAAATTTAGAAACTCATAAAAAAGTTATAAAATTAAATAAAAAGCTACAAACCTGTAAGAAAAAAAAACTAGGTATTTTTGAAAGAAATATACCTATACAAACTAAAAAATTAAAATAAACAAAAGGAGGTATATTTGAAATTTTGATACATCATAAATTAAACCTAAAATGTAGATACCACTGAATTCCATAAACAATTACAAAATTAAAATTCAAAAGATGCGACTTTTGTTGCTCACTATTTATATTTTTCTTTATTTATTGAATTTGTTTATATTTTTTGAATTTTTCATCTAGTTTAATTTGAATTCGATTCGAATTACGTATTTAGATGTGGTAAGGAAATATGCTACTAAATTATATATATATATATAAATATTTAAATTCAAAATCTTGCTTAAATAATATTGAGTTTATTTGCCACTTATATGAAACTTTTTTGATGAGTTTGTTTATAGTTTAATGCTTTTCTTTAATTAAATATTAATTAATGAAATAAAAAATTAATTTCTTCTTTGTTGGTACCCGTCTCTGCATGATCTCAAGTTTTTATTTTTAAATATTTCCTTTATGTTTTCACGCACTTCATGCTGTTAGGTTGAGAAGCACTAATCAACGAACAGTTCCTAAAATATTAGATATAATTCATATAGTCAACAATTACAACATAATGATGTACATGTTTGAAAAGCTTTCATTTATTAAAGTTATCACTATTAATTATTCAGTGTATTAACTTGCTTTTTTTTTTCTTTAATGAAGGTAAATTTATTCAGATATTCTATGAATGCTAAAAATCCATCACATGTTTTGTTTGGGTGTTTAAAATTTCTAAGCTGCATTTCTTTGAGAAATAATTCCAAATAAAATGCGTGTATTTATGCGAAGAGATGAAATAAAATAAGTTTATTACTCTCTTATTTAAATATTTTATGATAGATCCTAATAGAACTTTTACTCTTTTATTTGACAAATAAATGAGATGATAATATTTATAATTATTATTTTTATTATATTTTCATTACTTAATGCGATTTGCAAACCCAAATAATTAATATTTCATCTCTTAAAATAATATGACATTTGGAAAAAATCAGATCGATATATCAAATTGATCCGATTCAAGTTTGGGATTTTGTTAAGTTAGGTCAAGAAGACTAATTTTTTTAGCATAAAATAAGGATTTGTTTGACTTCAAAAATATTTTTTCAAATTTATTTTATAAAATTATTATCATGTTTTTATTTTATTTCTTATTTTTGAAAAATTGTCTAAAAAATAATAAAATTTTCAATATCTTTTGCAAAAATATTTTAAAACAACTAAATAAATTTATAACTAAAAAACAAAATATTTTCTAAAATTAAACGACTAATAAAAATTTCTAGGGTGTTCCTTGGAGTAAACGGCCACTACATCCTACAAGTGAAAATTGAAGTTCTTACATGGGTTTGGAAGATTTTATAGATAATTTATAGAAATAAATTTTTTAAATAAATACTTTAATAAAATTATTATTCAAACACAGTATCAATCTTTAACCCGAGGAATAAGGTTGGAACTTGAGATGAGACAACGACTTTGACCTATGTTACAGCAGAAAGAGGGAAGACATATGCGACAAGAAGATGCAATGTGACGTACATGTTGGTGAGCTTGTTAAAGTTCAATGACATAGAAACTTAATTAAATAAACGGATATTTTAACATTATAAATAATTAATAATATACGGCAATAATTTCTGTATAATAAGTTTTTTTTTATGTATTTAATATCACTCTTGAAAGGTATTATTATTATTTAAATAATTTCTGTCTAAAATAATTTTTTTTCTCTTTCTTATGACTATAGTAATAATATTTTAGACAAAAGATATTTGATTAAATAAAATTAATAATAATAACATAAGAGTAATAGTAAACCCTCCTTAAGTTTCTAATGTATGTCAAATGACACATGATAAAAAATAATAAAAAATTATAATATTTAATAGTATTAATGCATTAAATTATGTAATTTTTTAAAATATTACAGAGTTAAATAAATACAATATCAATTGTTTTGACTGTATTAATTATATATAACGAGAGAAATTTAAAACAGAGGATTTTAAATGGTAGAAAATCTATTTCATCACGTTTTATTTCATTTTATTCAAATTTAAACTAATTAAATAATTAGATCTATTAATATTTTATTTTATTATCGATTTGAAGTATAGCCTTTATGTTTATTTTTATATTTTATGGATATCTATATATTTATATCCAAACTTATTATTTTAATGTGTTTATTTTTTAACAAACTCATAAAGCAATTTTAAAAAATAAATAACTAGATATATATAACTTAATTAAAAAATCTAAAATCTTTCAAATCATTGTTGTAAAATTTTATAAACATTTTTTATATTTGTGTAGATGAAAATATAGAACAAATTAAATTGCAGTAAACTTTCTTTGATAAGAGAAACAACTATAATAAATAGAGTATCTTTACAATTGTAAGTCAAAGTCGCTGTTGTACTTGAGTCCATTCCTTGCTGAGAAAGCCAAAGCGCTCAAAAGCGTGACGAGCAAGTTATCATTAAATATAAATGCATCATCCAATTAACCAAATTCACCCATCATATTTATATATATCCAAAATTAATAAGAAAATTCTGAGAAAAAGATGACTCTACTCGCAGCCATATTCTGCTGCTTCAAGCCCAAAGAAATTGAAGAAAAGAGCTCAGTGATGGTTGAAGCAGGTTCTCTTGCACGGAAACCCCATGGGGATCCCCAAAAATCTGCAGCTCCAATTGTTGTTTCCTATTTCCCAGTTAACTCGCACCCTTCTCGCTTGTAGTTCTAATCTATGGCTGCGAATTGTGTTCTCTGCAAAAGACTCACTAGTTATGGTCATTAATGGAGGGAAATTAGTGCTTCATTAAGAGCAACCTTGCCTTTCAGAGAGAGTTCAAATTCATGCTTATGCATGCGCATACCGCTACATTCTGTGCTCCTCCGATCTCTTATTCTCTTTTCTTTATTTTGTGTGTGTTTTGTCTTACTTTACGGTGATCCAATCCAATGGAGTGCTTGTTTCCCTCTTGTTACTTTCAGAGGAATGAGGATAGGGAAATATGTGAAAAAAATTTGAAATTGGAATTAATAAAAAAAACTATATATTCTTTTTTGGAAAATTTTTATTTATTTTCTTCATTCTCCAACTGCAGCATCGAAGATTTTACATGGCACCTTCGTGATAACAGATCGATGGACAGTTATATGAGTATAAAAAATTTATAAAAAAAGATATGATAGATGATAATACAAAAAAATAAATGTAAAAGAATAGATATAAAATCTCAAAATTAAATTGAACTGCAAGCAGTGATTTATTTTTGAAAAAAATTATATATATTGTATTGTCATTTAATATTATTTTAAAATAAGTATTTTAGAACTAGTTGTGTAAACTATTATTAAATTTAAAATATATTACTCTTTTTAAGAAATTAACAACAAAAAAATTTAAAATAATAAATCTTTCATGTTCAAAGTACAAGAGATACAAAATATTTAATTATGATCATAAAATTATTTATTATTGAAAAGAGTCAAAACATACATAAGAATTAAAAGTTTATTTTATTTTATTAAAAAATTAATTAAACAATTAAAATTGTAATAGATAGCTTAGATACCCATGTTATCTTTAGTTTCATATTTATTAAAATTTACTGTCTTTGCCTCTCGCTTGATTTGCTTAAGAGACTTTTACACTTCCCTATCTTTGAGCCAAAGTAGTGAGTAGAGAATGACCTTCGGAAAAAATAAAAAAGGACATTGTTGGTTCTTTCTCCCCTTACTATTTAAGGCCAGGAATTTATTTTATATTTATATTTTTTTTGTTTGAAGGACACATAAATTTACATAAATGTATATAAATTATGTATAATCTCGACTTAATGACTTTGATATTGTTATGATAAAATTCTTTTTTAAAGAAAGAGAATATTTAAGTATACAAATGCATAATCCAAAATTAATAAAGTCCCTCAATATATATGAGGTATATTCATTATATCAGTAAAATAATCCACAACAAAAAAGAAAAAGAATAAAAAAAATGATAAAAATAACACACAATTGTACCAAGCAACTTCACATGATAAAGCCGTTAAAATATTTAAGCCTAATATGCATTCTTTTGGAATAATAGGCCCTAATTGGATTGAACAACATGATATCTTCTTCATCTCCAAAATTTTCCTACAGAGCTAATTCATTTTCTTCTATAACATCTCCTTCCCTATTAACAATCAGCTTGTCCTTAAGGTGGAGAGAAGGAAAGACAGTTGTGAGGAAGATCCTCCCAAGTAACATCCTCTGGATAAAGACCATCCTATTGCACAGGACACATTGGGAATTTGATTATTCATGGCCATAATAGCAAGAGGCTAAATAATAGGCTAAGTTGCAATAGTATCATATGGAAGAGTCAACAAAGCAGCATAACTAATACCCTTGAAAACCATAAGTAAAGAAGCATGAAAAATAGGGTGAAGTTTGACATGAGTAAGAAGTGTCAAATGGTAAGCAACTTCACCAACACATTCAACCATTTGAAAAAGGTCATAAAACCTCTTAGACAACTTTTGTAAATGATGGCCAATACCAAATCACCTTCCTTCAAGGGAGTTGGTAGCCTATGCTTATTAGTCACAAATCTTCATAGTTTCTGGCGTCTTCAATAATTTAACTCTTCATAGTTTCTGGTGTCTTCAATAACTTAGCTTTGAGCTTGATGAGAATGGCATCACAGATGTTAAGTTTAGAATCAATAGCTTCCAAGTTGGAGTTGTCAATACAATCTTGATAAATACTTGATGATGGTTTAACATACATAACTTCATAAGGAGAAATTATAGAGGAAGAATGAAGCAAAGTATTGCAACGTCACTCAACCCAATGGATATATTTACCTCAAGTGTATGGTTGGTTGTGGACAAAAGCTCTCAGATATTATTGTAACAGTTTGTTCAGAACTTTTGTTTGCCCATCACTTTGCAGATGGTAGGTCATAGTGATGTGAAACTTTGTACCAATCAACTTGAACAAGTTCTACCAAAAATTGGTCAAGAAAATGAGGTTTTAATGTAAAATAATATTGTGAGGCATGCCACAGAGCTTACAAACAAGTTTGATAAAAAGAACGACCACTATATAAGAATGTACCGCTTTAGAAAATCTATCAACAACCACTAAGACATAAGTGTGGCCATTGAAAGGCAAAAGTCCCACAATAAAATCAAGCACTATATCTTCCTAGACACCTATGGGAATTGGAATAGGTTGAGCAACTCATAAGGTGCATGTGTAGAATGCTTGACATAGAATACTTGATCTGTTGACAAGTTAAATAAGTGTTGAAATAATTTACCACATTTTTGGACATACTCTTCTAATATAAATTCTCATATAAATGCCCATATGTTTTTTAAATCCCCACATCATTACCTACTGGGCTCATATGAAATTTTGCCAAAAACAAGGTTTATATTTCTAATTCCTTTCCTACATAAAGCTTTCTATGATACAGTAACAACTCATTAACAATTTCAAAATTAGATGCAAGTGTGGTTTGCGAGTAACATCATCAATTAAGGAAGGCAATTATGAGTTCTTAATATGAAAGGCTTTAAGTTGGGACCTAAATTCTAATTGCAGAACAATGAAAGCAAGGAAAAGACCATATATGTTAGGTTCTTCCTTGCTAGATGGGGGAGGATCATACAAGTGAGTAAGAGCATTTGCGGTGCAATTTTTAGTGCTTGGCTTGTAACAAATCTCGTAATCAAAACGCAACAACTTAGAAAGATATTACTACTACTTTGGGTTTGAATTACCTACATCATGAGTTCCCTAAGACTTCATTTATTTGTGTAAATGAAAAATTTCTGTCTCAGCAAATAGTGCCTCCACTTCTTAACTACATTTCATATTCATAGACATAAGTTGAAACATTTAACAACTTCTCACAAAACTTCTTGTTAAAAAAACTTATTGAATGTCTCTCTTGAATGAGAATTGCTCTCATTCCCCTCCCTGAAGCATTAGTCTTTAAATGGAAAGTTAACAAAATATTAGAGAGTGCTAAGACTAGTGCCTCGGTCATAGCTTGCTTGAGAGCATCAAAAGCATAATGTGTTATGGCATCCTAACAAAAAAAAAATCTTGTTTAAGCAAGTAAGTCAAGGGTGAAACAATTGTTGCATACCTCTTTATAAACTTGTGATAGAAACTTGTTAAGCATAAAATATCATGCAACTATTTAAGAGATTTAGACAAATGCCAATCAACCATTGTTGTTATTTTGTCTGTTCTGGTTCCACACCTTTCACAGAAATATTATGACTCAAATAAGCTATAGGTGACTGAGAAAAAATGCATTTTGACATTTTCAAAAGAATTAATTATCAGGTAAACACTAAAAAAACTAATTACAAGTGAGAAACATGGGCATCAATGTCCTCTTAGCTATAAACTAATATATCATAAAATAATATGATAAGAGACTTGTGAGAAAAGACCTAAAAAACTCATTCATTGTGCTCTAAAAAGTAGATGTGGCATTACAAAGTCCAAAAGGCATCACAATGAACTCATAATGTCCATCATGAGTTTGAAAAATAGTTTTATGACTCTCACCTGGTGTCATACATATCTAGTGGTACCAGAACACAGATCCAACTTTGAGAACTATCGAGCACCAAATAATTTGTCTAGTAATATATCTATCATAATTAAAAAGTGATCCTTGTTGGTTACCGAGTTCAGAGCTTGATAGTTGATTCAAAATTTCTATGTGCCATATTTCTTTCGGACCAACAGCACTGGCGATGAAAATGAGTTGGAACTGCTTTGTATAACTACTGGATGTAACATTTCCATCACATGCTTTTCAATCTCTTACTTTTGAAAGTGGGAGTATTTATATGGTTTCACATTGATAGGAGAAGAATCAATCAAGAGAGAGATTTGGTGGTCTATAGCAAGAGGAGGAGGAAATTGATTTGGTGGATCAAAAATTTTAGAGTAGTAGTCCAAAAGGTCAGTGACACTAGTAGGGGTGGATGATTCGGTAAGTGAAGGGAATTACATTCACACCTATAGTAGGTAGAACAAAAAGGTATATAATAAACTTATAAGAGTCCATATGGATTTCAACTCCTCTACAAATTGTAGACACACTAACTCTTCACCATTACCAACTTGGGCCTTAAAGCCTTGGGTCAAAATGGGATTTAGACCTAGTAAATGAACTAGACATTCTTGGAGGAAGTTGAGTGTACGTTTACTATCCACAATAATGAAAAGCTAAGATTTTGCTAAACGACCCATTGTCCACAAAGTTTAGGGCACTGAATGACCTATCAAGGCATAAGGCTAATTTGGGGTGATGAAGACTCAAGTGGGAAATCAATTTCAACTCTCTATAAATTCAAATCTTGCAACAACTCAAGAATGTAATCTTCCTCCAACGTGGACTTAGGTGCAGTGAACAACGTAAAGAATTGCTTACAACGATGCGTTAGAGAATATTTATTATTATTATTATAATAATAATAATAATAATAATAATAATAATAATAAAGCCTCTTTTTACATCTCATTTGTAGTTTTGTAGGGGTCCTTCTTCAAATTGCAGTAGCCTTGATCAAATTAGGGAAGTTAAAGGACAAAGATTGAGTGGAATTGGTGGATTGGATGGGTGAGGTGGTTTTGGATGAGGTATTAATGAAGAATATGGTGATGTTTTATGTATGCTGGTTTGTGTTTTGGAAGGGTGACTAGGGTTCTTACTACTATGAAATTTTGATTCATAGACCTTAGTTAATGCACCGACTTCATTAAGCAATGATGGTTGACGGGATTTTACCTGTTTTTGTATCATTGATTGCAACCTAGATATAAAGCAACTAAGGTAGAAATTGGATGAAAGGTTATGAATACTGATAAGTTTGTATTTTAACATAGTTTTATAGCCTATATATTTATGTATGACCATTATTTTATTTGAGTTTTGTACTAATTTATATATTAATTGTGTAGTTTAACATTAAAGGACATAATTAGATTTTTTGGTACATTTTGGACTCAAATTGGTTAGAAAATAAGGCTTTGCCGCAGCCAGGACTCTTATAACCTATCAGCTAGCATGAGGGTGTTTTTGGTGACATGCACAGTTATACTTATAACTTTGCATGGCCGTACTTACTTACGAAAGCATGGAGTGCAATGAAACCATCAATAGCTCATTTTAAAGTGTTTGGATGTGTATCCCATGTCCACGTCCCTAACTATAGTGCAGCAGAATAAAGCTTGATAATAGGAGTATGAAATGAATTTTTCTTAATCCTATTTCTCAAATTATTATTATAAGTAGAGTTGTGGTGTTTGAAGAAGGTAGTAGGTTATATTGGAGCAAAAATAAAGAGAAACATATTTTAGTTGACTTGAATTAGGATGATAATGGCAAAAAAAAAAAAAAAAAAACAAATGCAATAGGTGATATAAATAAAGATGGGACTAAACTGACGAATACAAAAATGAGGAACAAGCAACAAATGCTTCAAATGACGAGGACTCATTTGGCTTAAGTGAAGAGCCACATGAACATAGGATAAAAAGGCAACCAACTTGGATAAGAGATTGTGTAAATGATGAAGGTTTATTAAAGGAAAAGGATACAACAAACCTTGTCATGTATCCAGCGAATGGCCAATCTAGTTTTGAAGAGGCACAAACAAATAAAAATGAAGAGTAGCAATGGATGTAAAAATTGTTGGAAAATAATATAATTATATTTCAAAAAAATTAATTATTATTGTTGTTATTTTATTATTCTAATTTAATTGTTATTATTATTGATTTTTGCAGTTACATATAATGTTTATGAGATAATTGTTATTATTACTTATATTTTCAATTATATGTAATGTTTACGTGAGCAATTACACTGGTTAAAGTATTTATATATTTTGAGAAAACTGAACAAAAGAAAATTGATTTTTCTAAATATATTAATTTTTTGGGTTACGAGTTTTATATCTTGCTAGTTTTTGAAAGCCTTGTTTTTTTCAGACAAGAAAAGTCTGTTGTATTCTAAAAAAAATTTGATTACACCGAAATAATCCTTAAAGACGGTGTTTTATACGCCTCAGACTATAGAGAACAGAAATTGAATTTATAGAGAAAAATAACACTTGAACTAAGTTATCCATAAGAACAAAGAAGGTATGTGTAAAATTAGTGTACAATAAAATTTTAATAAGAATGGTGATATAGAGAAGTGCAAAGCTCATTTAATTGCAAAGGGTTACACGCAAAAGCATGAAGAAGATTACACCGAAGTTTTTGCATTCTTTGCTCATTTGAAAACAATTCAAATGATGATTTCTGTTGCAGCTATAACGATTGGAAAACTTTTCAACTAGGTATCAAGTCAACCTTCCTCTATGGAAAACTTAGGGAAGAGGTCTTCATTGACCAACCACCTATCTATCAACAAAAAGGTCATAAACAAAAAGTTTATAAACTAAAGAAAGTTGTATATGGACTAAGACAAAACACTACAAGCCTAATATGGTAGAATAAAGGCTTATTTTGTTAAAGAAGGTTTCAAATGATATTCTTATGAAAATACACTGTTTGTCAAAGTAGGAGATGAAGGTAAAATCTTAATAGTATGCCTATATGTTGATGACCTTATTTTTATTAGAAATGATAAACATATGTTTTTAGAATTTAAAGATTGTATGACGCATAAGCTTGATATGATGCATTGTTTGTGGATAAGTGTACCCATCGGAAAGTATCTAAAACAAGTTCTTGAAATATCATCTCACATGAATTATTTTTAAGTATTAAGAATTTATTAATTTAATTATTTGAACTTAAAATATATGAAATTAAATAAAATAATGATTTAAATATGAAAGTAATTAAAAAGAATTAAAACAACACAATCTTTGACAATAAATTAATCAAAGAGAACCTAGGATGTATGATTTTATTTTTACATTTTTCTTTGTTTATTTTTAAAGTAATTATAATTTCAATTTCCTTATGATTGTCAATCACTCATATTAAATCTATTAACATCCAATGGTCATGTAATGTTAACAGTCTTCTTCCTAAGCTATTACCTTCAATGGTCATGCAAGGTAAAAAAGAAAAGAAAACATAAAAAGTCTACAAGTTATTAAATTAATAAGGATTGAAAGAAACGAACTAAGCTTGGTCTATCAATTATTTATCTCTTTTAACACTATAAATCTATTAACTATATGTGGTATGATTGCCTACGATATACTTAATTATGGTATGTTTAAGAATTATCAATTCTGAACATACTAATATAGTGCAATAAGATAAACACCAATCAATAAATAAAACATAAAATTATTATTAATTACAAATATTACAGAGTCATGCAAAGAATTCACCATAATCCTAATTATAAATTTAGTTGAACATATTATAATAGAAAACTAAAATAATAATAAACCAATTTATAATTATTTAAAAAGTAAATGCAAATTAGAGGAGTCTCCAATAGAGAAAAGATGAATAAAGCTCTTAATTCCAATACATAATCCCAAAGCTCCACTAGTCATCAGCAACTAGTCAAAACCAAAATTGAAGGTGTTAAATATGCCAAAAGAAGGCCTGAGTCATTGTCCATGATGAGGTTCCTTTAATATAGTTTCAAAATCCTAATATTTCTTCAAAGCTGAACTTCTTGCAGGTAAGCACAGTTGATAGATGATTGTCGAGTCGCTATCAACACAACTAAGTTTTCTAAAGATTTTGTAGTATAGAGCCAAACTTAGGTCGATTCACAGAGACATATTTTCAGTCAAATTCAATTTTAGGCTTTCTTTTAAAAAATGCAAATAAGATTTTTGGAGTTTTGAAATTTACAATTAATCAAATTAAATTACGAACAGAATTAAAGTGAGTAAAAAATGAATTAAGAAATATCAATCTACAAAATACCAATTGCGTGTAACTCTGACTATCACAGTATCTAAAGATTTAAATCCATGTTTGAATAATCACTCAATTCAATTATTAATTCAATTGAATGACTTAATTGAATAGAGTTACGAATTAAATTAAATAATCATTTAACCTAATTCGCATTAATTATCAAATTAGAACATCAATCGAGTCCTAATTTAAAATCTAACAACAGAAAAACTAATCATGATCGCAATAAATAATTCTGAGATTAGAGAAAAAAAAGAGAACAAACTCAGAGTAATTAGCGCATAACTCAAGTCAGAACTACAGCGTTTGGATTCTGTGGATTGAACAAGAGGTTTAATCTTCCATTGAAACACTTAACCCACGCAAGAATGAGAAAAGAACGAGAGAGTTCGAGAGAAAGTAAAAACAATGATTCTTATTTTGGCCTAGTCTCAAAAGCTCAAAGTGTCTAATTGCATGCACAAACATGCATACCCTAATTCAGAATCTCATTAGTTTATTTATAGGTTTTGATTAGGGTAAACTAATTGGCCAAAATTTGAGCCTCAATAATATCTAAAAGCCCAAATGCAATTATTAAATAACAAGAGTCTAAATGTAATCTCGCAAAAATATTTAACAAATCTGCCTTAAAGCACTAGCGATCCATACATGCATTTTAAAGCACTAGATGTGTAAAATCTAATGCAATTGAAATCAATCAAAAACAATATATGTAGAAAAATATATGGCCGAAAGAGTAGTTAGAGGTCAGAATTACCAAAAAATATAAAATTAAAGCATTTATTTGTAATAGGTCTAATTTATTCCAATAAGTAAAAAATGGTAAAAACTATAAAAATAAAGCATATTAAAAGTGTTTATAAATGAAAATAAAACTAGAAATCTAGACATAAAATATTTTTATCAATAATCGTGCAAAATCATAAGCATGACCGTGCATGTGACTAGAAGTATTGTTGATGTATGAGCATGCTTGTGTAGCGAAGACCTATTTTCTATCCAATTTGATCTCAGAATGCACCCAAAATTCAATTATGCCCTTCAAATGTTAAACTACATAATTAATATATAAATCAATGTAAAATTCTAATCAAACAAAGGTTAAGCATGTAAATATAAGTTGTAAAAATATATTAAAATACAAACTTTTTTCAATTTCCTCATACTTGAGATTTGCTTGCCCTCATGCAAAGTCCTAGTTAGGGATAAAGAAATAATTTTGATACATATCATCACAACAAGGAACTCAAGACAAATGCGTAATACTAAGCATAAGTAATCAAAAGGCTTCCTGATTAGAATCTTATAATCCCTAACTTCTCGTTCAAACATCAAATTGGAATACTCTACTCTCCCCCTATCTTTCTCTTTGAGTGTCTAGGGACAAAAGGGAGGTATCACTCAGTTCCTCCAAAGAGAAGTATACTATCATAGGCTTGACCATAAACTAACTCTCTATTAGGTAAATTGAATGCAAATAAAAATCATGAGATCTTTTTCATGTTGTAATGTGGCTAAGGGTTTTAATAATTGAGATGAGATAAATAAAATGAATGAATATACAAATGAGTAATAAATTATAAAAATCACAAACATCCCTTAAGTTTATAAATAAAGTTCTTGAAGTAATTTTTATATTTTACATACAATCAATTTCTTACTCCTTCCTTTTATTCAATTGTAACATTAAAGGTACCAAGAAAAAATCAATAAGACTCAAAGTGAGCAACTAGTTGTATCTCAAATATGTAGAAGGCCAAGAATAAAATTCATATTTATGCCTCAACCATATTAAAACATGCAATAAAGAAGAGTAGTCTCAAGTTAGTTACAAGTTAAGTTCTAGAGTATAAATCCTTACGGAATAATCACTCAAAGTGATGAAGAAAAGGGTATTGTCAATTGAATTAGGATAAAAATCTCTTTTAAGGCTCAAAACTCATATTTGTGAATTAAAGTTTAATGTAGAGCAAAGAAGTTGGAAACTTAGCTAATTATTAGTTTTTTTTAATAAAAATCTTATTTTAGTAATAATTATTGAACCTGTTCTTCTATATAAGAAAATTGGGTTCCTTGAGAATAAAAGTTTTAAATTATCATAAAAAGGGCACAAATATTTATTTAAGAATATGCAATAATGATCATATTATTGAAAACTCTCTCATACGAGCAAAACATTATGCTTAATATTTGAAAGAATTAAATGCATGCAAAAGGTCAATTAAAATAAAAAGGAAAGAGACTCTTTGATAAGTCTGGGGTGACTGCTTTTAAATAATAGCTTTTGATTAGGGTTTTATGGTCACCTTAACCTTTGGTGACACAACACGATCGTGCTGAACATTGTGCATGCTCGTACTTGTAATGTAGAACTCTTCTTTTTCCAACTACCGTTGCATGCAGGGTCGTGCATACCATTAAACATAGTCGTGCTTATAGTGTAGGTCCAGAAACATACATGGTAATTATTAGTAAATGATGAAATAAGTAGATCTAATATTGTTTTTGGAGTTGGACTAATAAGCGATTCATATATACACTTTGACACTCTCATTAACAAGCTACTAAGCGATTTTTATGTATATTAAAAGTACAGTTGATGAAGACATTTTATTTAAGCTCTAGCAAGATAAAGCTAGTTAGATACACAAATAGTGATTGGGTTGGTGACATAAAGACATGTAAAAGCACCTTATGTTATGCTTTGATCTGGGCTCTTAATCATCCAAAAAACAAGAAGTAGTTGTACTTTCAACAACTTAAACATAATATATAGCCACAACAAATTGTACTACTAACAATTTGATTGAAAAGAATGTTGGTGAGCCGTAAGAACAAGATAATTCTACAAAAATATTTTGTGATAATAACTTGACAATTACTTTGATAAAGGATCTAATGTTTCATGGTCATAACAAATATATTAACATAAAAATCACTACATTGAAGATAGATTTAGTAAGAGAAAAAATTATGATTGATTAACGGGACCAAATTAAAAATATGCCCAGAGTGATAAAGATAAATTTTAAGGAAGAATGTTAAAGATTAAATTTAGCCATCTATCATTAATAAATGGTGAAATATTAGTGGAATGCTATAAAATTATTATTCTAAATATTTTATATACAATGATTATATTTAAGTAATATAAATTTATTATTATGTAATAATAGCATTTAAAAAATAAAAATAAAAGAGGAAGACAGAAAAATCCAACAAAACAAAGTTAATAACATCTTTAGTTAGTAGAATGTCCTAAGGTGGTTAAAAGGCGCATCGCATCTCGTCAACATTCGCTGCGTATAGGGGTGGTATTGTTTTCAATACATGATTGCCACCCTTAGCAACTGCACATTTCAAACAGAAAATGTTGCTAAATTGCTAAAATCTACCACTTTTTTCATATAATATATTCTCTATAAACTTTTGCAGAGTAGTTACAATAATCCGAGTGTTCTAAGAATAAGCAATTCTTTTTATTGTGTTTGTCATAAAGTATTAAATATATCATAAAATTTTAAAATATTTTCTAAATTTCTTACTCGTTGCTACACCAAATTAAAGATCATTTTTCTCTTTAAATAATAGACATCTTTTACATGAGACAATATTTATTTGTATTTGTAAAGTGATTTGTAAGTTTTTTAATTTTATTTTATTAAATTTAATGAATAATAAATATTATAATTAACAATAAAAAATTTATTGTATTAAATAAAATTAAAAATAAATTATAAAAATAAATTAATATTACATTAAAAAAGAAATACAAATGTAGAAAAACTCACTTAAGATAAAAAATACTAATTCTTAATAATGTTATCGTATAATACTCTTAAAAGTATTTTCATTTAAAAATTCTCTTAAAAATATTTTCATTAAAAAATTAATACTCATAATTTATAAATAAAAGTTCATTAATATTTTAAATCACTTAAAAAATTCGTTAAATTATTTTATTTTGATATTTCAAACATTTTCTCTTAACTACTCTTTATATTTTGACGTGTTTTGTTATAACTCTAGTTAGAATTAATTATAATTAAATATATATTAAAATAAGAGTTAAAATTTGTTAAAATTTAAATCTAGATACTTATACTATTTAATAATATTTTATATAACAGAGATAGATCAATCCAATCATTAATTTAGATTAACTTTATAAATTTTATATAAAAATAAAAATAATAGTTATTTTACAACATTATTTTATTTTATTTTAATAGGTCTTATATTTTAAAATATAAGTTAATATCAAATTTTATAACATACTTGTAAGTATCTAAATTATGTAATGTTTGATATATATGATTATAAAAATATATAAAATAATTCAATAACTTAATTATTTGTTCTTGCATTTTATAGAAAATTATTAAAAAGTGTAAGTGTTCAAATCAAAACAATAATTTTAATTTTAAAATATTTTTTAACATCCTTTTAAAGTTATAATCAATATAAATTACACAATAAATTTTACTAACACTTATCACTTGGTAAAAATCTACTATTTTACTTTTAATCAGCATATTTTTCTATAAGTATATTTTAAGAAAAATTATATATTTTATAAATATTTATTTTTATGTTTATAACTATTATCTTATTTTTTCTATTTTTTAATTTAGAGTTTAATTTTAAGAATTTTATTTCTTAAATTTATGATTATTAATATATATTAATTAATGACATTTTATTTAAATTTTTTTTGACACTACACAATAAACATATTATTTTAAAATAAATTATATTTAAAA
Organism: Abrus pulchellus subsp. cantoniensis; assembly: GCA_024086825.1. NCBI lineage: Eukaryota > Viridiplantae > Streptophyta > Magnoliopsida > Fabales > Fabaceae > Abrus > Abrus pulchellus. Next base: position 13,716,125 of record CM044053.1, on the reverse strand, counting down.
GGTATTTAATTTTATTAAATCTTTATTAGTTTGATATATATTATTTATAAAATAAATTTATTATTATATAAAATTATTCAAAAATATAAAATTTTATTCTGTAATTATTAAATTATATATATTTATTATAAATTAAAATAGCTGTTGCACAACTAATTATACAGAAAACATATTTAAGCGAAACTGAAAAACGAGAGAAGAGAAAGCGTCCCCAAAGCACGTCCCTACCAAAAGCCCAAAGGCAAAAACAACACCGTCTCCTCAATCTCTCCAAAGTCCATTACAACACAGCCACACTCCAATTCGAACACAAACACTCTCACACATTCACATATATAAAAGGCTTCCTTTAGAACCCTCTCTTGCTGTGTCTTGTTCCCAACACACATGGCTCTAATTCACAAGCTTCAACCTTTCTCCTCTCTCCACTCACTCTTCACCACAACCCATCATTCTCTTCATCGCTGCCACCCCATTTCTTCCCTCAATTGCCACACCTCACCCTTCACAGAGAAGCACTCAATAGAGAGGTACCAGAGGGATCAATGGGTGTATCAGACCAACCCATTAGACCAAACCACGTCGTTTTCCCTCCCTCCTGATTCAGGGTCCATAAGGGAGAACGACATAGGGTTGCAGCTTCCAGAGCTGAAGAGGATGCTTCAGGTGCTGAGGGAGAAGAGGGAGAGTGAAGGGAAGTGCAGTGAGGGAAAGTGTGTGCCTGGGAATGTGTTTTTGGTTGGAACTGGTCCTGGAGACCCTGAGCTTTTGACTCTCAAGGCTGTGAGAGTTATGAAGAGTGCTGATTTGTTGTTGTATGATAGGTTGGTGTCTAATGATGTCTTGGATTTGGTTGATCCTCATGCTAAGCTTCTCTATGTGGGAAAAACTGCTGGTTACCATAGTAGAACCCAGGTAAAATGAAAAAAAAAAAAAAAAATTATGGGGAGTTTTCTCAAGATTATATGTTTCTTTGTTAACCTCTGAAACACCCTTTGGAGGTGTGATGTTTGTTTTGAAGGTGAAGATTAGTTTTGGTTCATTGATCTGATAATAATTTTTTTTTTTGGTCAATTTTTTTATTGGTTAACTTAATTAAGCTAAAAAAGATTCTGGTTTTGTGTTTCCTGGCATGTGGGGTTGTGGGTTCCTTTGAAATTTCTGATGGGTGTTATTGCTGAACTTAAAATTTTATGTTTGTATGTTGACATATCTTTGGAGATGTGATGTTTATTTTGAAGGTTTAGAGTGGTTTTTATTCATTGATGTTGGTAAAGTCTTTTTTTTTTTTTTTTCTGTCAAGTTTTTTATTGGTTAACTTATTTAAGCCATACAAGATTAAAATTTTCCAACCAGGTATGGGGGGTTGTGCTTTTTTTTTTTTAATTAATGATTGGTTATTGCTGGAGTCAAAATTTTATCTCTGTGTCTCTTCATCTGAAACCCCATTTGGAGGTGTGATCTTTATTTTGATTCATTAACGTTGGTAAAATTGTTTTTTTTTTTTTCCTCCTCTATTTTTTGATTTAATAACTTTTGGTGGCAGGAGGAAATTCATGAGCTTCTTCTGAGTTTTGCAGAAGCTGGGGCGACTGTTGTGAGGCTTAAAGGGGGTGATCCATTGGTGAGTTTTAATTTGGGGTTTTCACACTGGTTAAACATTTTAGTATGTTAGGTTGTTATGGCTTGTGTGGTGAACAGATGTCTTATGATGTTTGTTGTTGGGTATTTGTAGGTGTTTGGGAGGGGTGGGGAGGAAATGGATTTTTTGCAACAGCAAGGTATCCAAGTGAAAGTTATTCCAGGTATGCTGCTGATGTCTGAATCTTTTATCTAGATGAAATGATATGAAGAGTTTGGATACTAATGAACACCAATTGGCGTCAATGCTTCATTTTTTGTGTGTATATCTACATGTAGTTAAGAAGTAGACAAGAAAAAGGAGTTTTCAAAGATAGAGTTAGTGTGAAGAATGGTTTGTTTTTGAAACTGGAAACAATTATCTCTCAGTCAATCAATCACTTGCACGCACTTTCTATAATATTCCTTGTTTGCATATTTTTGGTTTGAGCAATCATTCTCTTTGTGATCCATAACTAGCAAGTCTATGATTGATAAATCCAACTTCTATCGGCATCTTTCTTAACCCAGACTGTTTCCTCTACAATGCAAAATAAGGATTACATTATTAAATAGGCATGAATCCTAGGCACTTTATATCGCATTAATTTCTTAGTGAGCAAAAATAATGTGGTTTTTTTTTCTGTATTGTGAACAGTAGAAGCAGTTGCATAGTATACAAATGCGTAAATTAAAATGGGCTGGGACCTATGAAAAATAAGTATGCATTCATACTGCATTTATTGCAGTTATCATAAAACAATAAGAAATGAAAGCATGAAATGTAAGCCCTATTGTCCCTTCTCACCCTTTTTCCATGGTGTTTTAGCATATGAGAGAGTCAGAGACATCAGTGGATTTATAAATTATTAATGGTTTCTGAAAAAAAGAGGAACTGTGGTGGTTAATGATTATATTATAATTAGTTGGTTCTTGTTGTCTGCAGGTATAACTGCAGCATCTGGAATAGCAGCAGAGCTGGGAATTCCATTAACTCACCGGGGCATTGCAAATAGTGTGAGATTCCTCACAGGGCATTCAAGGAAAGGAGGAACTGATCCTCTCTTTGTATCGGAGAATGCTGCTGATTCTGATTCTACCTTGGTGGTTTATATGGGCTTGTCAACCTTCCCTTCACTTGCACAGAAATTAATGCATCATGGTTTGTCCCCGCAGACACCAGCTGCAGCCATTGAGCGAGGGACTACAATTCAGCAGCGTACGGTAAGCATGATCATACTTGCTTTTCATGTGCTTTCTTCTTATTACAATGAGTTCCTAATAGAGCAGTAAGATAACGGGTTTATAATATAAATGATCAGTTACATACTAGTAAAGTAACATATTTTCTTGTGGAAACAGGAATGAAGGTAGAGTTGTTCCAGTATCTTATGCAAACTTAATGAATAATTAATATGCTATCCTAAAAAGTTGGATTAATTCATGAGCTACTTAGAATCAATTTTACATTAGTTTTTCATGCAATACCTTTAAATCACGTTGAAGTCTTGCTCTTCATTAAATACAAAACAAACCTACCCTTGTCAACCTGTGAGTTGAGAAATATGAAAAAAAACTATCATTGTGAAAAATTTGTTCCAGTTTGCTTTTTACTAATAGAAATCCATTCACTGGAAACCTGAAATAATATGCATACAGCAAACATATTATGTTTTCTTGAGGGCATGTCTCTAATCTGATGACCACCATACCAGTTTCCCCTTTCTTATTCCTGCACACCCTTAAACAAAACTGTTATTTTATGATACTAGATTTTTTGTGGAATGCTGATTCCAAAGATTCATCATTCATGCTCCTCCCATGCAGCTTTCTAGACCCTCTTTCACATTATTGTTGGGGCTCTGATCCTCCTTTATTTTCATAGAGAAAAAAACATAAAACAATTGCACAGAACACACCATTTCCTTTAACAGCGGCCCACTAGTCTAGTATAGCAGTTGCCTGTGTCTTTCTTTTTTTGTAAATGATGTTGACATGTTCGTACCAAGAAAAGATTATTCATATCCTTATTGTTGATGCCTTTGTTGTCATGATCTGACAAAGGATATTCAATGATAATTGTTAAGATGTCACATTTCGGTTAGGAATAGACCTAGAATGCTCCAAATAAGGATTGGACATCCCTTCTCCTATGAGTTTGTTTTAGGGAATGAGTTAGGCCTAGTTTTCTAATATGTTATTAGAGCCTATCCAATTGGAATATTAGGCCATTTGCAGATGTCTAGTCTTGGGTACGAGGGCAGTGTTAAGATGTTTCACATCAACTAAAAATATAGTTAGAATACTCCTTATAAGATTTGTACAACTGGTCCTTTCAATTAACTTTTGAAAATGAATTAGGTCTAGTTTTTTAATAATAAAAAGATTGATTATGAGAGCGGTGTGGTGTGAAAGTGTATTTGGCACCAAGTTCGTTAAACTCGAGAGTTTACATAAACTTGTGGAGTGTCTATAAACTCAACTTGTAAACTCTTATGAGTTTACCTCATGTAAAAATAATATTTAAAAACTCATAATAATTAAATAAAGTTCAATAATAAAGTTAAAATCATACTGAAATAGCCAAATCATATAATAATAATGTGATTTTGGTGCCATAATTATAAATGTTTTCACAACTTGCGGAAGGGGAAGAAAAGTGGTGCTGTCATTCCAAATGGTGTTATTTTGGTGAAAAAAATGTGATTTTGCCTTTGTTTTGTTAAACTTCTGAAATCGGGTGTAAACTCTCAAGTTTATTTGAGTTCACCGAGTTTATCCAAAAACGAGTTTACATGCTATTTGACACGGTTTCCTTATCTAAGATCATGAGTTAAATCAAGAATTTAACAAACATGTTTGGCACTATGCTTTATAAATGTTTTGTTTTTGGATGTAACAGTGTTTTCCTTTGAAGCGAACATTTTATTTGGTGCTTCCAAATTGGAGTTGACATTGGAAACTGATCAATAAATACAATTGTAAAAATAATGGTGTTATTCAATAGCCAATTCTTCTGAGTTCAACATTTCAGGATGCTGTCCAACAATTGATTATACATACTGTTTGCAATCGTGCAGGTGTTTGCAGAACTAAAGGACCTTTCTGAGAAAATTACATCTGCTGAATTGGTGTCACCAACACTTATTATCATAGGAAAAGTTGTTGAACTATCACCATTTTGGCCAATTTCTACAAAAGAAGAATCATGTTTGATGCAGGCATGACAGTTATCTTTGAGCAATATTACTGTGAAGCTGATAGCAAGCCCTTAATGAAAAGGGTCCACATTATGAGAAGGATAAATGGGCTATATGGCTAATGATGAGGTCCTAATGAATTTAACAGTAGTGAAGTCTGTTACTAAAGTTAACAGTTACAAGATGTTAATATGGTAGTTAGAAGTCAGGTGTGAAGTGTATAGGATGCTCAAGGCAATCTTAAGCCCAGTTCACTTCTAACTACCTTGTTAACACCCTGTAACTAAGACCTAGCTTTAGTAACAAACTTTATTTCAACTTATTTAGGTTTCGTCATTAGCCGACCCGTTTCTCCTCCTATCACAGACCCTTTTTGTTAGGGCCTCCTATTAGAAGCTTGACCGAGATGATGGATTGCCTTGGTTAGGGTTGATTTAGCCGTGAACGAGGGGTAATGATACGACGCAATTGAGGTGTATTTAGGAGGGGTGAGAAGGCAAGCAAGCTATCTGATGTTTATGGAAATGCAAAACTTCTGTCCTGATTTTGGGGTAATCTATTGAAGAGGTTGGCTGGGGCAGGACTGTTTTCTCGGAACGAATTTTAACTTTCCATGTTCCAGATTGGGAATGAAACAAAGTCTTACACTGATGTTACACTCATTTTTATAGAGAAAAGGTCATAAACAGATTCCATGTCCACAGTTATCTTGATCAGGTTACTTTGTGCCATAAGCTATTTAGTATCATTCTTTCAAGAATAAATATGAAGATGATTGTCTAGATGTGATTTGATTTGTTCAATTTATCAATGTTGCTATTCAGTGTCAATGATTATATATTCATTCAAGTATTCTTACCACTTGACGTTAAGGATATTGTTCATTATTCGAGCTTGGTGGTTATTTGGATTATGTTTTATTTAAAAAACAACAAAAAAACACTTAAAAGAAACTATAATTAAATTTTTGTCCATACTTTTATCTCCATAAAGGGTGAATGGCTTCTTAAATGTTTTTCTTTTCATCATCCATAAATTTCCAACAATTTAAGATTTCTGGGCCATGTGGGGTCCCTATAACACCATGTCACACACCACTCTGATGCTTACTTTCAGTACTGGACATGCACAAGGCTACAGCCTTAGTACTGAAGCTTGTCTCATGTGGACCAGTTGGTGGAGATCAAGGAATCTGAGAGCTTTTTTGCTAGCACATTGGGCAAAGGTTCCAGGGTGGAGGACATGACATTTCATTGAGAAATGATCCTGAACATGCTGACACACTGGTCTAAATAAAATTTTGAAAGATGAACAAGATATTTTGGGAATCATACAAAATAAGTCTACATAAGATTTTGAAATATGAACCACATATTATGGAATTCATACAAAATACTAGTACAACTACCATTGTATGTAAATGTTGAGTGGTGATTACAGGTGTTCTGCAAAGCAGCAAAGAAATTAATAGTTTTCATCATTCAGTTGAAAGAGTTGCAAGCAGGTGTTGTAAAAACTGAGAAAAAGATCAGTCAGAACCCTTTTGGAAGGTACCATTATTACACTTGGCATGGCTTTTGCTTTTAAAATTTCAAGATACAGCTGATGCTGTTAGATAAAGTTGACAAGAAGGAAAAACCAAATTGAGTAGGTCCTTGTGTTGGTTGACTTGTTTAATATTCATGAGCATATGAAGCCATTCTCATATCCTTGTTCATAGGGACATACTTCCAAGCAGTATCTCAATCCTAGCCCACCAATAAAATGATATAATTTTGTTCCAAATAGCACTCCAAGCCTTCTGCCAAGGATCAAATGGATTGTGGAGATAATCTTAAATCATGTTGATTTGATACTAAATTATAATCCAAGAAAGGGGGATTTATTTCATGCCTTAAGGAGACACATCTATCTGCCAATAGCAGTCATCCATATATATATATGAGTTCAACAGGCGTTGAAAGGAATAACAATAGATATTCCCCGTAGATTTGTCATCTCTAAATACGTACATAAAATAAGAAAATTGTAAGGCATATATTAAAAGTGATAATTTTTTATTGAGAAAAAAATATTTACTTCATCAAGAATATAAAATTTTAATAAATATTTTTTAATAAAAAATTACTTGATAATATCAATTTTTAAGATTGAATTTAAACATCGAAATACACTAAGTTTTTATAAAAAGGAAAACAAAATATTCATTACATTATAGATATAAAAATATAAAAGATTTTCTTTTTTTAATGAAATTATATAATTATTGGTTACTCAAACTCAATCATAAAAATTGAAGTTAATATTTTTTTATAAAAATATTTATAAATGCTTAAAATAAAGTTTAGGAGTTCGAGTTAATAAGGCTGCTAATTTAAAATTAGTTAAAAATGCGAGATGTTTTAATTCGAAATTAGAAATACACTCTTACTTTTTACTTTATACATTTATTTATTTTAAAGGAATTAAATCCTCGTTAAGTGTACAAGTCCTAATCAAATTTTTATTTCTCTCTTCCCTGATAGATGCAATAGTGTTCGTGTTTTTTGCATTCAAGAGCCACTGAACACGTGCTAAATTATTGCTTCTCACAACGTGGCATCATTGTTCGGGTAACCAGAGCCTTATGTAGAATCAAATATGTTTTTGGTGAAGCTTATTTAATATTTATTAACTGAGTGTTTAGAAATTCATTTATCACGTTAAAATGTAACTTAAGTAAATTTAACCCCAATCTAAAAACAATATAAGAAAAAGAAAGATACAAAAATTTAAACATGACTTTGTCTTATTATGCACAAAAAGGAATACATTATTTGAAAGGTTGCTAACTGCCTTCTAATGAGTAACATCCAATAAATGTGTGATGTCTTTGGATGATTTTCAAAGAAGAGGCAATAGACAATGTTTCAATTGTGTCGTAGTAATAGTCAGCATAAACTGAAGAGAACATTAAATCTCAACCAGAATAATGCCCAAACAAACATATAATGCCAAACTTACAATAATGTTATGATTTGGCAATCGGAGTGGTCCTTGGTAACTTTCTTTTGCTGATTTACTGACTTGAAGTAGCTTTAACTACATGGCACTTTGTTTAAACTTAGGACAAGAAACATTTTATGATATACTTTTTCCTTTAATTTTTTTCAGAAATTGCAAACTTTTTAAGAAAAACATAAAACAACTTTTAAGAAAGAAAGAATTACTGCTTGTTTTTGAAAAAACTTATTTAGTCACTATTAAAACTTTTAACATATTTTTAATTTCAAAAACACTTTATTAATATTCTAACGAAAAGAAAAAAAAATATTCAGCAGGCTTAATTAAAGCTACCCTCAGAATATGTACAATGTTTGAATACCAACCCAATCCAATCACAAATTCTGTTTATTCTTGTTTGTAACTTGTCTTCCCTTCCTCCTGCTGAATTATAATTAGATGGTATCATAAGGTGATCTTCAACATCAAATGACTATAATCCAAAAATGATATAATTCAAATATCCACAAGTTGTATATTGTGATAAAAAGAATTACACAGTAAAAGAGAACATATCCTATACAATCTCTTTGTATAAAGAATCAAAAAATAATCGGCTGTTGTGTAATATTTTGAATCTATCATTTGACTGATGATGGAAATGTACATTGCCACATAGACATGAACATATTTCAGGAGTAATGGGAGTACACCTGAAAGGTGAGTGAGTAATGCTTGACATGACATGTAGTAAAAATATGGTGCTCAGAACTCCCATGGTTACCCTTCCTGGAAGGCACCTGAAGTGGTTCCAAAGGGATCAAAATGGCACCCCCTTCTGAAAATAGCATTCATTCATTTCCTTGTTCAGTTGCCAAGTAACCTTCATGCCATATGCTTTGGAATTAATTTGTGAATCATTGAGCATGTGAGTCATTGCACATACACTCAGGGATAGGATATTTAGTAACATCCCTATTAGCCTTAGTAGTCCTCAGTTCTGGCTGCCCCAGTGAGTCTTGGTGTAACTCTTTCATAATCCTGTTGAATTCTTCTTCAGAGAGGGAGGAATTGTGAAAATAGGGGAGCATGTGTCTTTTGTTAGGGGTTATGTATTTCTTGTGCCCTGCATATGCCCTGTGACCCTGAAAGTGAAACCAACATTTGTAAGTTTAAGAAACTAGAAACGGTCAAATTGGCATGTTTAGTTTGATAAAAATGTCTTCTATTTCCATTTCCTATTTTCACAAATAATTACAAAGATACCAACTTACTTTCACTCTATTTCCTTTTTTTCATGATTTATACAAGAAATGGTGAAAACAACGAAACACTGTTTTCACTGCTTGCTGTTTGATGTTTTCTCTATTTCCTTTTCAAATATTGCAAACAAAAACCAAAGGGAAACAAATTGGCATTTTTGTAAATATTTGTGGAAAAAACTGAAACTAGAAAACATTTTTTCATGATCATAAAATTTAAGTGTGCAAAGTATTTCGAACAGTCTAATTCAATTAATAAAGGATGATTGATACTTAACAAGCATACCTGAATTGCATGGCCCATATTTCCTCCATGAGATGGCATAAAAACATCACTCTTCTCAGACACTAAGTAATCTATGGCAGCCATTAAGGAAGCCTTATTTGCAAATGGTTGTAGTTCTCCAGGCAAGGCAAGATCTTCTTTGCTGTAAAAATTAGGAAACTGTTGGATCAATGGAAGCAAGGCTTCTTTTCCACCCAGTGGCTGCCCTCCAGCCCAATAAATTCTTGCGTTGTTTGGAGCTCCTAGAGCTTTCAATAGCCTATAAATTAAATAAAAACTTCTATCAGCAAATCCTGTTACACTCAGATTTTTATAAACCAAATAAACGCAAGTGTTATATTTACCTGGTAACCTCCACAGCATTCAAGGGACACAAACCAGCCATCTTCCTTTCATGGTATGTCATGTTTGATTTGGCAGTCAAGAGCTCTGGCCGTTGTATCCTTTCATTGTTAACAATCTCATCAAACTCGGGACTCAAACCGGGGAGGCAACCAGTCCTCACCCATACATCCTTTTCCATTCTTAGATGAAGAGCAAGGTAAGGTCCCTTGCTTTTCATTCTCTCAGCAATTTTATCACCAAGTTCCTGAATTGGCTGAGCAAACCTTAATGCATTAAAAGCAACCTGAAAGACAAGATAAGAACTTTCAGAATCTGTTATCAGTTGTCAATCATAGGAACAAATTTCTAAAGGGTGAGTTCTAGTTGTTTCTTCCTCTTCTATTTCAGTTTTTATTTTTGCCTATTTACCATGTTTCCAAAGGAAGAGAATTTGAATTCAAATACCTTGCATCGAAGCTTTTGGAGATCAGAAGGAAGATCTTTTGACAACCTCGAATCTAAGCCACGTAAAAGCAATACACCTTCTCTGTTGAGCTGCATAGACAACAAGGATTATAATTAGAAAAGAACCTTTTCTCCTAATATGACAAATGTTTCCTTAGTTAACACTGCAAATGCAATACAAAGCTTATAGATTGACTACTAAATAGAATGTAAGCTATAAATTGGTAGGGACTAGCGATGCCTCTAATTACTTCACCACAACATTGCTACTCTGATGATAGTAATGTTGATGTGATCCACAAAATGACCCTCAATGAAATATTGAGATTAATATTCGTGTCATCCATTAAAAAAAACCTCTATGAAATATTGAAACTAATATTTCACTATGGATCAAAACTTTTGGACTCAAAAGCTGGAGAAACTAAAGTCAATGAAGCATCACAAAAAAGCAATGAATTCTACTTACTCTTCTAAGATATCTTGAACGGATCCAACTGGGTGTGACATGAAGGGGAGGACTTCCCTCCACTGGCCTAGTCATTAGGTGAGTTGATGGCAAAGCTGAAACCACTCGCACATCATTGGCAAGAACTCTCTTGAAGTGCTCCAAATCAAATATATCACCAAACTCACTGCAACCAAACCAATGAAAAACATTACTAACAAATAAGGAAAATCATCAAAAGTTACACAATACACCTTTCTAACTAACACACAAATAAAGAAAGAAATTAAATTGACATACGTTGAAAAACTAAACAAGCCATCAAAAGAAAATAAATTTACTTTTATGATTAAGGCATAACTAATGCTTATGATTAATAAGCTAAACCCAACTCGATATTTTCTTAAAGATTCAACATTAAAAACCAAAATAACCATATGGAAGAGACTAATATCTACCTTTCATCACCCCAAATGACATTGACTTGCAAAACAGGAACAACCAAAGCAGCACCAAGAATCCTTGCAATGACAACAGCATCAACAATCTGATTCCTCTGCTGATTCATCCCCCCAGAAACCACCACCATGAGATACTTTCTCCTATTCCTCAAAATTCCTTCACTTCCTCTCCTATAATCTCTACTAAAACTCAAACAAGGCTTGTATCCCAACCCATTTGGTTGCTTCCAAAACTCATTCTTCTCAACATCTTCATCGCCATTACCTTCCACCTTGTTTGCTTTCAGTTCCACATGGGAAACCAAAGCCAAACTACCCTTCTTCAAAGCCTCATTTTTTGGGCCATTTTCATTCATAAAACCAAGTTTCGATTTTAAATGTGAGCTTGAGATGAGGGTCGTGGCACATGGGTAAGGAGAAAATGGGGTGTGAAGGTTGTGGCCAAGCTTGAGCATGCCAAGGAAACCAACGAGGAAGAGGATGAAGAACCAGAGTCTTGTGCTCCTGAAGATGTTGTTGGTGAAGATGAAGAACCTGTTAGTGGTTCTTGAAGACTTCTTGGGAGAGTCAAGAAGTGATTGCAGAGAAGAGGATGATATGGAGTTTATGATCTGAGAAGGAACTGATATGTAAGATAATTTCTTCGCATTGTTCTTTGACTTTGCCATTAAAGAACTTCAAAATGAGAGAGAGAGAGAGAGATTCTTATTGATGTTTTTTCTCTTCTGAATAAGTTCTTCAAAAGAAGAACGCAGGGAGCTTTGTGTTTGGTGTGTATTTAAAAGAGCCTACGTTTTCATTCAAAGTCTTCTTCCTTTTTTTTTTTTTTTTTCAATAACAGGGTTAACTATTATTTCGTTCGTCTTTTTTTTTTTTTATAATGTTTTGATTTTATTTTCTTTAAAAAAAAAGTTATAATCTTGAATTTTTAAAGTCAATAATTTCGATTTCTAATAATGATATCGTCTAATAAAAATTGACACGTAATGTTCTTTAATTAGTTGTCATTATTAAATATTAAAAACATTAAATTTTAAAAAATAAGACAGTAAAATTAAAATTTTACAAAATTATAAAGACTGAAAATAAAATATTTTTAAATAAAAATACCATAACATATTTTAAATTTTTAATAAAAAATATTATTTATTTATTTATTAACCTAAAATTAGATTATAAGTGTGGGTACGTACACTTTTTTTTTTCTAGAGAGAGAGAAAGTGGGAGAGAGAGTTTTCTACGCGTAATAAAATAGATGGAAAGTGAGGTATGGGGTTTGGACTTTGCTTTTAAAGTGGGATTTTTTGGTTTAGGGTGTTGGCATTTGGCATTCATCCCACGAGTTTATGACATTATTCATCAAACCATTAATTGATGCTGTGCTATCTTTGCAAGAAAATGACCCTTTGATTGTTATCCCATCATAAATAAATATTATATATAACCATAGGTAAATCCATGTATGGTGTAGCCATAGAGATGTCAATCTCACACAAATATAAAGATTGGGTTACCAATATGCACAGTTTGTGAAATATTTTATTCCATTTTTTATTTTTATTTTAATTAATTTGTAATGCAAAAGTTGATTCATTTAAAGTTTGAAAAGGAAAAAAAGAAAGAAGAAGACAGAACTAAGGTTTACTTTACCTAATTTTAACCCACATAGAATAACAGTTTAAGTCAACCAAATCCTACTTGAAATAACTAGCTTAAATATGTTGAGTTAACCCAAACTAACATATATAGATAAAATACATCGACTTAAGAAATAGTTAATTTTCAAAAACAAAAATGCATTAATTCAAACAATAGAGTCCCTTTATGTTGAATTGAACTTGATAGCAATCTAACTTTAGTGTGACACATTTGTCACTATTATATCGGTCTATTCTTCATTGTAGAGGGAGGGCATACAACTTATGATCATGTATCAATGGCATGGGGTTTTTTGTTATTTTTCTGACTCAATCAACTCGACAATTCTTAGTGATTCATGCTTCCATTAACTACCCTTTGACCATGACTATAATTAAATCAATAATCTATACAATCATTTTAAGAATTTGCACAAAATTAAGTTAGGAAGATAACTTTTTTACCCTTTAATTTTCAAGTTAAGTTAGATCAAGTAACCATCTTTTATCATGGGTTAATCATAAAAAACTTTACTTGAACATCGATCCTTATATTAAATTTGATTTGTTTATATTGGTATGATCATTTTCTTGCTACATGATGACTTTTTCTTAATAGATTTTCAAATTGCACATAATTAATATATATATTAATTAAGAGAGGGAGGATAAAGATTAAGTCTAATCAGTATAAGCTATACATATTCTTATATTATTGATAATTTTATTTTAAATATAATTTTTTATTTAACTGTTAGATTATAATTATTTGTAACTTGATTATTTTCATTAAATTTTGTAAAATATAATTAAAATATCTTTATTTTTATACATTTTAAAAGTAATAACTTGATCTTAAGTTTTGTAAACATAATTTATAGGATTAAAATTTTTAATTTAAGGTTGATTTTTAATTATTTTTAATAAAAATATTAATTATGTAACTTACGCTAGTATAGTTTAATTAATGAAAAACCATTCCATATTTGTTTATAATTTTATTTTAAATAATCAATATTTATTTGATTGAAGATAAAATAAATAAATTTGATACATCGTATTAAAAGAAAAAGATATAATAGATAGTGAAGTGAAATATTTATAAAATTTAAAATATTTTTCTTTTAGTTTTTTTGTGTAAAATCTTAAAATTTTAAAAAAATGGAAGTAATAGATTTATTTGACTTTGACTCGGATTAATTGATGTCCAATCAAACTTATAAATATTAAAATATTTTAATTAAAAATTATTTAATAAGACAAAATTGTAGATATAATACTCATCCAATAACGATAAAGTATGCTCATTATTAAAAAAAGAAAAAAACTAATTACTGCCAAGTAATATATCTCTTTGGCACAACAATTCAACTGTTACTGAGTCTTTTCAATACAATTCTTGACCCTATCTAAATCTTAGACCTCATCTATAATTGAAAAAATAAATTATCCGAGTCGCATGACAATTTGCTAAATAATTTAGTGATGTCACTCATGTATATATAAGTTACTTTTACACATTGTTAATTCATATATTTTTAGGTATCATGCATTGCTTATTTTCAAGTGGTTAATTGAATTTGCATGTTCCCCTAGTTGGAACACTTTGTAATCTTAAAACTTAATGGGATTTTTAAACATAAAGAGTTTGAAAAAGAAAATTTTGATTAAGGATATAACAGTAATTGAAAGAGAAATTGAATGGTTCAGATAGTGGGAAGAAAGGGTGATGAAATGCTTAGACAGATAGATATATACATCATGCTCCTAATTCTATAAGATAAAAGTGGACTAGTCATATTAATTATTGTATTAATACTAATTAATATGCGTTGGGTAACCTCAACTTGTATCCCCATAGAGATTAATGCTGTGTCGTTTCATGATTGAAGCCAGCTGCCATCACAACCATTCATTAAGGATTCTCACTCTCCTTCCATTTCACTCGCTTTCTTATCACATTCATATTTAACAATTATTCTTATGCTTTTAATAATGTAACTTCATTTCATTTTTTTTTAATAAAAATTAACTTGTTCATTTTTTTTTGTCTTTTTATAAGGAATTTTATAAAGTATTTATTGTGTTCTTCTTGTTAATAAACAAGACTGATAGAAACTTAAATAAAAATTAACAAAAATTAATTTTAATAATAGAACTAGGTTGAACTATATTAAATAAAAAGTATTGTATCATATTAAAGAGTTAGTTATTTTTATATAATTTAATTAAAAATATCTTATAAAAAATCAGAGAGAATTTTATTTTTAAAACACGTTAAGAGAAGGTTTAGCAGCTTGGCATTGCATCAAGATTACAGCATGATGATAGGGCCTCGTGCGCTGGGCACTCAAACTCAAACGTCTTGTACTTACGTTATGGTAATCATTATTTTAATATATTTAATTTCTGATTGAATTTGCGTTGAACGTGTTATGACATTTAAAGAAATATTAACAACATAATACTTAATGTATATTTAAAGACAAAAAATATATAACAATATTTTATTAATATTTAAAATCTTATAGAAATTTAATATATTAATAAATGAAATGTTGAAAAGTGAATAAAAATATAATTTAGTAATTGTTTATTATATGCATTGAGAAAACGTTAGAAAGGTTATAATAAAAATATACAAGCGTGAGTTAAATATTAATGCATAGTTAATAAGAGCTATTAGATATTTAAGCGGTTATCTGAAACGCTAAGGGTAGTACAAACTCGCCAGCTGGAGTCTCATCAAACCTAGCTGTCAAAATATGCCACGTGGATGATATTGACGCATCCACCATTCCACATGGGATACTTATGTGGGCTCCGTCCTTCTTTTCCTTCCTCCGAGGTAGATAGGACCAAACTTTTCCCCACATAATATATGTTCAAAATGTAAAACACACACTAAAGTATTTATATATTTCAAGCTGTTTATTTTAAGAATATTATTTCATTTTTTTTATTTTTAAAAAAATAATAAACAAATATTTTTAATATATTTAAGAAAATAATATTTTATTTTTACAAGTTTTTATATAAAAATATAAAAGTAAATAATGAGGTAGACAAATTTTCACAAGTATAAATTGTATCAATACTTGTATCATTAATAAATTTACATAAAATATATTTTTTATCAATCAGAATATAATTTACATGATAGAAGCCTTTAATTAGCTATTCATTTTAGACTAACATTTTATATTAAAAATTATTAGTCGGTAGAATTATTAGTATAATTATTTCATTATATTAATATAATTTTATCTCTAGTTAATAATTATTTCTTTAAATATACATGTATACTAAATAATAAAAAATAATGAAACACGGAATCTCAATTTCTCAAACAATAATTTGGATAACTACAGCTTCAGTTTAAGTTTCAAAAATTCAGTTTAAAAGAAAGTGTTTGTGGTTTCTTTTGTGAGTTTATTGTTACTTTTCTTTAAATAAATTTTATTTAAATATCTCTATTATATATTTATATGGTTATAAGATAATATATATATATATGGTAAAATTTATTTAAATAGAAGTGATAATAGATATTTAAAAGTAATAATAGACAAATCTATTTTAAAATCGTGTAAAACTTATTTGAAACTGATTATAGGGTTTTTTTTTTTGAATGAAATAATACTTTTCTTATAATATTGCAAATAATATTAAAATTAATTTATATTTTAAAAGGGAAAATCCTGAAATGATATTAATTTTTAAATTTCAAACAAATTTTAATTTTTTTAAATACGCTTTATCTTATTCATTATTTTCTCTCTCATCTGTTAAATACTTACATGCACAATTTAAATTTTGAAAAGCTCTAAAAATATGTTGCGTTACTTTTTTTTTTTTTATGTTATCTAAACGATTTATTGATTAAAAAAATATTTTAATGAAATAATATGTTAGAGAAGTTGCGTGTACATAACTCAACAAAACATCACTATTCTTCTTTACAACTACTATGTGCTTGTTTGTTTAGTTTATAAGCAAAATAAAGTTGACCACATTTTGCAACACATGCTAATGTAAAATTTAT
Source organism: Abrus pulchellus subsp. cantoniensis (assembly GCA_024086825.1). NCBI lineage: Eukaryota > Viridiplantae > Streptophyta > Magnoliopsida > Fabales > Fabaceae > Abrus > Abrus pulchellus. Next base: position 13,699,395 of record CM044053.1, on the reverse strand, counting down.
AGAAGTACGTACTTAATTTGAACACGCATTTAAAGTGAGATAAAGGTAACTTTTTTACACACTTTTTTGAGTTTTCAGTTCTTCTTTTAATCTTAGATTTATAAATAATTAATTTCTTCTTTTCAAAATTTTATGTGCCAAATAAATTATTAGTAGCAAATATCTATTATTTTTTACTTGAAGACCTATTTTAATTGTCAATTGATATACCTTAAATTATTTTCCACCAACAAAAACAAATTGTAGGTAAAACATATAATTGAAATTATAAGGAACAATCGGTGCTTCTTAAATATTCGTTAATGGCTTTTACAATATATACTCCTTGGAGCACACTATTACATTAATTTGGGGTAAACATAATCAATGATAATCAAACGAGTAGAATTACCATCATTTTTAGACTTGTGGTCTATATTCTAAAGCATATTGAATCTAACACTACTAAGGCATATTCAGTCTTGGACAAATTAGTAAGCATAGAGTGCACACTTAATTTCTATTAATAAAGAGTTTATTCACCTAAATCTCAGTTTAAGTTTGTCTTATTAGATAACTCATCTTACATATATTAGCCAATCAATTAACCCAAACATGATGGCTAATAGCCAAAACATAGGGTAACCTTCAAATATAAAGGCTGAGACTTCAAATCCTCTGCGCATTTATCTTCAACCTTTAGCCTAAAACCCTTTACTGATTTAAATATTGGAATGTCCTCTGACAAACAATACTTACATGATCAGTTTTTGCTGCACCCAAGACTAAGAAATTGATCATACATGATCACTCTAATTAAATTCAAGTTGATTCATATTCAAATAATACAGGTATATAAAAATACATATAAAGATGTAAAATATTAAATTATCCATTTTTTTTATAAATATCTTTTACAAGGAGAAAATTAAACATACATGTGTACTCTTTTGATAATTAAGATTTGAACTGTTATTCATCATTTTAGGAGAGATTAATCTTTTTCATAATGCTAACTTTTTTTTATACTTATAAGCTTAATTTAAATTTTTTATTTTATCTTTATTTTTATGGTAATTCATAATATTTTCTAATTACATAAATATTGAGGTTTAAAATTATATGAATTTCAAATTTTATTTAAATTGTGTTAGATTATATATAATAAATTTTATCAATTCAATTATTGAATTATATTTAAGATAGTGTATATTATTTTTAACAATATATTATTATACATTAAAATAAAGTTTTAATAAAATAATAATTATTTCTTAATGATATTAAATTTCATTATACAACATAATTCATTAGAACTTTAATTTAACGGTAAAATGTTGATAAAATTTATTATTTATAATAAAGCACACATATAATAAGAATTATTAAGTATTCAATGTCATAATTTTTTAAGATATTTAATTTTTGAGTAATTAATTAGAATAATATAATAAATCATAAATGTTATTTAATATGTACTTAACATTAATAAAATTCGTTTATTTGTTTATCTCATAGATCCATTGACATTGCTACATGACTTTGTTCATTTCTTTATTATTAATGCTTCGGCATGACTTAGCGGAAAGCAACTTGGTCAAATTGTCAACGGCGAGGGTTCATTGATTCAATCCTATCTTGCTATCTCTGATTTTTTTTTTATTTCTTAAATAATAATGGTAAAAGGTCGTCATATTAATTATATTTCCTATAATGAGAGATATTGAATTTATTTTAAATATAAGGTTTTTAAATTTATTTTAATAAATTTTACGATTATATTTATATATATTTATTAAATTAATATTTAATTACTTTTTAAAAAAATATATTAAATATTAACATCCTATAAAGTTAACTTAATTTTTCTAAAGGAGACTGCTTTAAGATAGAAAATATGAATTGCATTTCCCCACTTTTATGTAGTAGTACATAGACATTTCTTTTGGGGGATATTTTCTATTTTCAGTTTTGGTGCAAAAACAAATTAATAGACATATCATTTGACATATAACAATAGTTTCTATCAAAATAAGGTATTTACTATAATCACATAAATCAATTATTATTTTGTGATACCATCATTGGGTTTTATAATTTTTTGCTCATAAATAGAAAATATTTATTTGATATAAGATTATGCTGAGTGCCTAAAGATATAGAAATCTCAAATCAGACCCTCGCGTACTGTTTTATATCACTAAAAATAATCACATTAGTTTATTTAAGATGAATTATTATTTTTTAAACATGCATCGTTACTATAAGTATAAAGGCTCAGCTTTTATATTCATTTACTAGTTAGTTTCATTTACTTTTGTTAATTTTACGGGCAACACTAATTTTTAATTTTCAATATTCAAATATTTGTGTCATCATTCAATTGAATAAAATTAATTTCCTTTACATTTACGTATAGTTGTCAATATTTTTTATGTTAAGAAAAATTTAGAATGCAACCCAAAGAAAAAGGAAAAGAAAAGGATAAAAGAAGACAGAAAAGATTGAACATAATGTTACTTATGAGAGAAGTGAAGAAGTAGAAAGTGAGTTGAGTGGGGTGGGAAAATAATACGAATGAATGATGAGTGGATGATTAAGTGAGCGAACAAAGAGAAAGGAACCAATGAAACAGTGACACTAAAATCAAATTTTTGTTAGTGACTGGTCTCAAGTGGAAAAATGATAATGAAAGTGATAATGAACCCTATGTTTGTTTCTTTCATTTTTGCTTCATCGATCTAATAGCTTCACATTTACGACAAACTTAAAAACAGGCACACACCAGCTGTAAATTCGATGGTTCTAGCTAGTTTTCGTGTGGATTTGGAATGAGAGAATGACCAATTTGATATGGTTCTTGTTTTCAAGTCAAATATTCATAACAATATGCACATATTTTTCACGTCATCGGGTCTTGTTTCTTTTTAATTTTCCAATCCATCAAATGGAGTTTGGGCTCCTTTTCATAAATTGCTTCATAACCCTCATTTTTCTCTGTCAATTTCAAAAATATTCAGAATAATATGCAATTTAATTGTTCAAAGTAGTATTTTGTTTCTCCTTACTTCAAGGTCTTACTTTGCACAATTTTATCTTTAGATGAATTAATTTATAAATATTTAACTCCTTCTTTCACAAAAATTAATATTTTTATATAAATTATAAAGTCTCAGTTTGGTGTATAGAATTGAGTATATAATTAAATATTAGAATTGTAATTGAGCTTTAAAATTAATAAATTCAATTGTTTGATCATCTGATATTATCTTCATGATTTTGTATATCAAATTTCACATTATTTAATATTTATAGATATGTTATTTTAAATTGATATTTATTTATATATTTTTTTAAAATTATATGTTAAAATAAAATAATAAATAAGTTACTTATTTATTTTTTAATAAATTTTTATAAAGTTAGTAAATTTGATGTTTCAAAGAGATTTTACAAAATATATTTAATGGTTAATTTCCCATACAGAATGTGAGGAGTATAGTAGCTGGTCTTGGACCAAACAGATTATATTATGCCGAAGCATATTTTAAATTTTTAATCTAAAAATAAACTTCGAATAACTCAAGTTTGATTCCATGCGTATTTCCAAACACTACGCAAACATTTGTCATGTGATTCATTTGATTAATTTTTCAAGAAATGCATGACGATGGCGTGATGCATTTCCTCATAACATATTTCTTTTTGAAAAACGTCTCATAATAAAGTTTTCAAATAAAGTTGAGCTTAAATTTATATTTTACACATAAATAAATTGAGCTTAAAACTTAAAATCTACATATTTAGAGGCTTATTTTTGGAATTGCAATTTAAAAATAAGCAATTCTATTTAATATCAATTGATTTACTAGATTAAATTTATTATTATTTGTTTAACAATTTTTTAATATGTGCTCAAAGATAAATAAGCACTTGATTTTTTATCATATACATGCTTTGTACACACATAAAAAAAATCAGGATTCAATATATTCATCAAATACAATGATATTAAGAAATACTATATTTTACTAAAAATTTGAGCCCGTGATACTTTCACTCCCTTCATGATATTAAAAGACTTTCAATCCTTCATGACTTACTAACATACGTATGCATGAAATTTGATTTGAATAATAAAATGTATCAAGAAGCTAAGTAGTTGACATATAAGCATCGTAACCTCAATTATATCTCCTACTACGAAATTTTTAAAATATTATGGCACAATATAACTGCTATCATATTGTATCTCATGTCTCGTGCATGATCTCATTAAACTTATAACAATTATTGATAAAAGGTCACAAACATTTGTTTATTTTGTCACAAGAAACCCTGCCTTTTTTTTTTATTAAGGCCTGAATATTCTTGAACTGCATTTACTTTAATCATTTCATTATCAATAGCTGGAATTGGTTGAAGCATTAATTAGTACATAAGTACACTCAACATAGTTGAAGTTGAATTCCTGTAAAGAAGAGATTCTCAATTTAATTTTCTATTAACATTTTCCTTAATTTAATAGTTCTTCTACCTATTAAATAAGAAAAATAATAGTGGGTAGACATTTTTTTTCTTCTATTTTATCTAGTTCTCCCTCAATTGTTTTCCCCGGTTGGTTGGCGACTTCTTTGACACATTCAAAATATTAATGCAAGCAATATCGTAATGTCAAACAAGTTTCTTTCATGAAGTTTGTAACTTGTCTAATTCATCAAATTAGTTATACTTGCTAGAAATGACAAAATGTGTAAAAAAACATATATTTTTTTAAAATGAAGAATTGATTGTCACAGCTTAACTACACCAATTGGACCAATGGATTAGACATCAAGAATGAGACTAAATTAGTGATTTATGAGTTTGATTATATGTGATTATTGGGTGGTTGTGTATTGTTTCTAACTACTTAATTTTAACAACTCCATAATATTGTCATTTTTAGGCGAAAGTGGGTGTACTACTCATATTAGTTGTCTATATGTTTGCAACTTTATATACATTTGGGTTATGCTTCTAGCTACCAAGGCGACATACAAATAAAAAGTAAGTGTAGATGAAGCAGTTTGCACTCCAGCGAAAATCTCCACATCCTTTAGTCCAAGTGGAACAACAGCTCTTTCATTTGATAATTAATTAATTGGTTCCGTAATTAAGATTCAATATTACTAAATACATTTTACAATAATAAGGTGCATGAAATGAAGTGTTCTTTTTGCTTATTTTTGAAGAAATTTTATAGTGGACCTGACTTTAGGAATATGCGAGAAACTTGCATAATACAAATCAAATGCCAGACAAGAGAGCCATTTAGTTAATTATCATTATTATGGTTATCTTCATTTTGAAGTTGGAATATGATATGTCAATTATTAGAGACTTCATTATGTGATGTTTTTTCTTTTTCATATATATATATATATATATATGGAAACCTATAAAGGATTGAATATACGAAGAGGTAGTTAATTGGTCAAAATCATAAGGGAGCTAATGGGAACTATATCTGCATACAATGAAAAGAGGAATTAGTCTTTTTTTAAAAAAATAATATATATAGCAATAATGGGTTCTTGAAGTTGTGGTTGAAGATAATCTCTTGATCAAATTTGCTTAGGTATGAAGGGTTGGAGGGCATGGTTGAATAACGCCATAACAACTCAAGTTCTTGGAACTTTTCTAATTTTTTATCATTAAAAATGGAATATTGCACAAGCAAGTTTGGATTGGACTACAATGGTAATGGCACTATTGCTTTCGATAGTGTATAAATGCAGTCAATTTACTCCTCTCCCAAGATAATATCATATATTGGCTTTGAATTAATATGCAGCTCGTTAGTGTCATAATATTTACTTTGAGTGTAATTGAAGAAAATAATGTGTGTCCTATGTTCTGGAAACGAGCAATTAATACAATTATTCCGCCTAGGCTAACATGCCACGCTCCAAATCAAGAAGGTAACTATTAATTAATGTCTCAAAAATACAGGTTAAGAAATTAATAATAAGTTTTTTTATTAAACAATGTTATTATAATTCATTTTTTTTGTAGTTTTTTAATATATCTTAATGCAACTTTAATGATTTTAAAAATTTTAAAAAATTGCAGTTCCTCACATGGTTTGCAAATAATAATAAAAGGGTAAAGAAGGAGCATTTTCATTTTTCCATAGAGATCTACACGAATTTGAAAGAAACGTTGGGAAGTCAGCCATGTGAATGGATTAGTCCGTTCTGCTCATGATCAGAATAATCTTCTTGCAAGGATTTGTATCTTTGAGATTCCCTAGGAAGTTAGGTTAAATTAAATAATGTTCATTTGGCTGGGGATTGAATATCATAGGAATCCAAGGAACCCAGCATTAATATTCTGAGTATAATCTATCATATTGGTCTCATTGCCACTTCTTTCGTGTTTTTTTTTTTATGTTCATTTTTTATTTAAATGTATATTTAAACACTTAAGGTAAATTAATTATTAATTTTTTAATTATACTAATAATAAAGTACATCATATTCCATAATTAATGTGTCATTTTTAAAAAATGAATAGATAAAAAGAAACAGAAATAAACTGGTGTTATATGATGTAACATTGGGTATTAGATCAAGTTAAGCTTATCCAAAACATGTGTGTGATTGTGTGCCCAGCTTGGTGGACAATCAATCAAATGCTAGCTCCTGATTGTACAATTGAGGTTGTGTTGGGAGTAAATACTAATCATGGAGTTGTGTATTGTTGGATAACTAGAGAAACAAACAAAGTAGGTCACTGGTTAGCACTTTTCATGAACAGGATAAGCCCACTCCATATGAAATTACTATAGCACCCATGTGAATTTGAGGAGCTTTATATTCATGTTATGGGCTCAATTGCAAGTAATTGAATGGTCCTTGATGCTTTTATGAGGTCAAACAAAATATACAAAGTGGGGTTCTCCAAAGGGTGGCCCATTTGAGGCTATTAAACTACTCATTTGGGGGAAAATGATGGATAAATAGCTTTGGCAAAGAGGATAAGGAGATGAGTTAGGATACATCATAAGAAACCTAAGTGGGATTGCTTTGAATTCAGGAAGCACAGGCATGAAGGACCATGTTTGTAACATGTGAGGATTGTCCCTCTTCCATGTGCATTTATTGAATCCTCTTTAGATGTTCACTCATACAGGCAATTAATCTTGTTTTGCTCGTAAGGCGTGTTTAAGTGTAAAGAGGAATTACTTTTTTGAAGAGAGCTTCAACATTGTAAATTATTGGAACTGCAGCATTTTGAACATGAGTTACATTTTTGGAATATATTCCCTCTCTTTCTTTTTTAACAAGATTCCAATTCTGCATTGAATATTAACAAACTTATGATACAAATATATACCCTCTCTTTCTTTCTATAAGTTACATTTTGAAAGTTTTATTAATTTTTTTTACATAAGTTACTTTAGAAATTTATAAAACATTACATAATTTTGTTATATTTACACTTAATCTATAATAAATTATGCTTAATTACTTTACAATTTTCAATAGTAGTGAAATGAAAGATGAAAGAAATAATTGAAGAGAAAAATTGATGAAATATTAAAAGACATACTAAAAAGAAAAATTACTTGAGTTAATGGACCTATAAATAAAGGTTACATGAAAGGATAAAATTTATGTACAATACTATAGTTTTTCAATCAAAGTTAGAGTTTTAATTCTATAAGATTTATTGACCTTTAATGCTCACTTATTATTATGCATATTATGCAAATAAAAATTTAACTTTAATTAAAATTACAATCAAGTTTTGTTCACCTATCACTCTGTCATTTTAGATCTTTCAAAACAGGAGTAGAATAACATAATTGTTATTTAATCTTTTACTTGAAGAGTGGTTATGCATATAATTACTTTCTAAAGTGACTTTAGATAGTAATTACAATACAATTGCTTTCTAATATTTATTTGCAAAGTGATTCTATGTATAGGGAGCGATAAGTACCAACCACTTTTATAAAAAAAAAAATTAAAATTTACCCTAAAACTTTCTAAATTAGAAATAACACACATAAGGGTGAGACACCGCTATACTCATAATCAAGAGACCAATGTCCATGGTTGCATGGTACTAGCGTTTGGCATGATCAAAGGTTAGTAATAAGTATAAATTTTGTATCAAGCATGGTGGTGAAGAACTTGCAACAAATTTGGACATGGTGGTGGTTAAGTTTGTGAGAAGTGATGTAATAATAAAAATGGTGAATGGTGATGGATCATTATGGTATTGTTGTTGGTGGTGTGAGGAAAGGATGTGTGACGATGGGAAGTGATGCAATAGTAGTGCAATAGTGGATGCAGGTGAGATGTGATGGTAAAACATAGGTTTACAATAGTTTGCTATTGGGTTGTAATGATGCCACGTTCAGGTTGTTGGTATATGCAATGGTGACAAGGGCTTGCATTTGGCATTGTGATTTAGAAGTTGAACTGATAGTGATTTGATTTAAAACAATAGTCATTTGTAGCTAAGAATACTTGGAGAACGGTTCATGCATCAAACTTTGTATAACATCGCTTTTTAAAGTGATTTAAACTACTCTTCAAGATTATATAAAATTGATCTAAAGTATTTTTTGGTGTGATGCATGTAAAATAATTTAAAGTTACATAAAAAGTAGAGTTTCATTAGTGCACCTATGCAAGAGAATGATGCTTAGGCAAAATCTAGAAAAATATCCTAATTAAGTGAAAAGTCAAGACACCATTTAACTTGAAAGGTTTTTCAATGAGTTTATATTTTTGGAGTCTTATATTATCTTAACCTGGAGAAGATATAAATGATCAAATGGTGAGTGACAAATTTCAAAGAGTGCTCAAGTCAATTCAATTAGAGTAAAACTCATCTTTTCCTTTCACTAATTCATGTAAATACATTCTCTTGAGTGCATGTATCCATGTCCCTTTCTCTTTTTAGTCCATGTACTTAGCATACAAGTATGACTAAAACCATAAGCTAAACGCAACTCAAATTTGTCAAGGTAAAGGAAGTCTAATCCATTTTTCTCACAGAGAATTTTTAATCACTCTCAATTATTGCTCAAACAAAGTGATTCACTAATTGACTCTCTTTCTAAACATCAAATTAATTACATTTAAACATGTGTCCTTAAAAAGACATTTAAAACACAAGGTGATTTTGGAAAGTAATATTTTTTTTTATAAATTTAAGATTATCAACTCAGTTTTAAATTTTTTTCTTAATTGTTAAAAAAATCACAACGTCACGCACAATAGAAAATTTCCATCTGTATATATTTATTTTAATTTATTTAAAAAATAATTACTTATTTTTCAACATATAAAGAAAAGATTTATTTTTTAGAGATAATCTCAACCAAATATGTATTTAAATTTTTGATAATTTAATATTTTCTTGAGAAATTTTGTATCGCTTCATAGTAGTTTTAGAATAACAAGACTTCTTTTTTTAAAAAAATAGTTTAAATATAATTTGATATATTTTAGAAGAATTGATTAAATTATAAAAAATTTGTTTTTTTATAATAAAAGGATTTTGAGAAGCTAAGAATTTCAAGTTTAAAAATAGTTCTTAAATTATTTTAAAACCAAACGCAATTTTTTTTGTATTTCACCCCTCCAAATCTATCCACCAAGTTATTATTATTATTATTATGAAAAGAACTTTCTACTCTAATTTTATTTTTGTCAATTTTCCATATAAAAGTAATCTTTTAAGTTACTTTTTAATAAATATATCCAAACATAATTTTAGTCATAAAAGCATACCTAGAAGTCCTTTTAGTCATAAAAGAAGTCTATTAGGATTCAAACAGGCCATCACGGATCCAATGGATCATTTTGACATATTTATTTGTTAATTGCAATTAGTTTAAACGACAATATTTTTAAAAGAAGATTTATCATTAAACTGAATTAGTCCACTGTTTATTGGTCTAATAACGATGATTAGATAATCATAAATGTATTTTTAAATTTATATACATTAAAAAATAAAATTTAATAATTATTGATATTGATAATGAACATATGGTTAATAAAAGACTACATCTTCCAAATAGTTTTATTTTTTGTATCATCCAAATAAACAGAAAGTTTGGGTTTTACAATTCCATCCCAATAACAAAACCTAATATTAATTTTTTTTTATCTATTCAAATTATAGGAGAAAACATGTCCATGTACAATTTTTATTCCAGCTACATATAAATTCCTATGAGCCCATTAACGAAGAAGGGCTTTTCTTTATTGTTTCCATGTTTAAGTTGTTGTGTGGCACCTATATGAATAGACACGATCACTGTTCTCTACCAACCATTTTGAGCAATGAATCAACAAATGGGTGTGGAGAAGATTATTGAGTCAAAGCACCGTTTGGGTTTAGTTTTGATGAAACAAAATGAACTATATGTGGCCCAGTTTTCATTTGTTTTTGTTGGGTCATGATTTGAGCCAACTACTTGTCCCCTCTCATTCCAATATCTTAGTTCGACCTTGTTTTCAAATCGTTGCTGTAGAAAAGTTGTTTTAAGTATTTTTTATGCCAAAATTTAAAGATAAAAGTAAAAGTAATGCTTTCATCTTTTAATTTTTTTATTTTAATTTAGTCTTTTAACATATTTTTATTCTTTGACTTTTAAACGTTATTTAAATAAGTCTTTTTCTTTATCAATTTCAACTCTATTAATTATTATTTCGGTCGTTATTATTAACATTTTCTTCTTTCTCTTTCCGCTGCTTGATTGATGAAGTTGAATGAAGCATAAGAAAAACATTTGAATGTTACAAAATATCAGTTGTTTAATGAGGGATAAATATAACCCACATATTTTAGATAGAACAAGATAACTTGCCATGTTAAAGATACTATTGTGTGGAAGTCTTCCCTATTTAAGTTATTTATTTACTCTTGATGTTATGAACTGTTTTGAGGAACATTAGAATTGTACTGTTCACAGTTGCATTTTTTTTTCTTTTATGAAATTCTTTGAAAGACTTATGATCTCTTTTTTCGTGTAAAAAGTGCTTTGAAAAATTATTTTTAAAATTATATATATATTTAAAAATTAATAAGTGAATATATTGAATGAACAAAAATAGGAATTTTAGGTTTGGACAAGGAGAGACAAGAGGGGAGAGGGATTTTTTTTGGGTGGAGCCCATACAAATAAAGAAATAATTCCCCCAAAATGGGAGGAAGAGGCTCACAATTTTTATTAAAAATAATATTATAATTGTGAACACTTAAATTTCTTTTGTCAAGTTATTGATTTTAGTAATGATAAAAAATTTATATTAATAAAAGGTCGCAATTTTTAACTATTAAAAGTTGTCAAAATTGACAAAATGAGTCAAATTTAAACAAACAAAAAAAAGCCAAAATAAAATAAAAAATTAAAAGCTAAATAAAAGAGTAAAATATATTATCAATTTTTATCTTACTATAGAGATACACATACATTGTTTAAAATGTGTGTGTGATGTGTGTCTATATATGTTATATATAAGATTAAATATTATTCAAAAAGTATATTTTATTTAGATATATTGATTTAATTACTTCGGCATGCCATTGGGCATTATTTATTTTATATCAACGATTCTTGGTTACATCCGAAGCAAGTAATGTAGCATAATAGCTAGTGAACAAACATGAAGAAAAATCCTAGGCATGCCAAAGGAATAAATAAACTTTAGTTCACTTGAGGAGGAACTTTTGGAGCCAAAAAGCAGAGTACTTGGGATATCTTCTCAAATTGTTCTTGTAATCCACATATATTAGACCAAATCGAACTGTGTAACCAGCATCCCATTCAAAGCTATCGGAAAATGACCATGCATAGTAACCCTTCAAGTTAACACCATCTCTGCAAGGAAAAGAAAATCAAAAGGTCATAATATAATTCAACAATTTGTTATGAACAATGTTTGTTCTCAAGAATAAAATTTAAATTTTCTAGTAATAAACTAGAGAGAAATCCTTTGACTCTTATCTTACTTGATCGCTTCAAGAAGGGATTTGAGATGGCCATCATGGTACTTAATCCTTATACTGTCCTTGCGGGCTTCATTGATTGGAACTGAGTCATTCCTTGCTTCAGCAATGCCTGAAAAAAGAAATTGACAACAAAATAACATTAATTTCTAAATGACACAATCAATTGCGCTGTGGTTAGTTTGATTGACTTCAAAATTCCTTCAGAATCAGATCACTTCATTGCATAATTAAGAGGAGCTATGGAGAGTGACTTCTAGTTAAAAAACAAATATAGTGAGACATTTCATGTAATGATTGTTTTCATATAAATATTGCCTCTCTATTGACTAATTAACAAAATAAAAATATAATGTATGTACCATTTTCTGTTATGTACATTGGTGGATTGTTGAAGTTATCCTTTACGTATGTCATAAGCTGATGAATTCCCTTTGGATAGAAAAAGAGCCAGTTCAGAGCAGTCTGCACAACAAAAGATTTTGATTCATTAGATTTAGTAGAAAGGCAACAATGTTACTGCTTATAAATTATGGTGTGCAACATTAAAATTTTTATGGTTTTTAAAATGACAAAGTTTAGATAAAGTACTATTCGGACTTTTGATATTGTTGTTCTAAATTCAGTAATGTGTAATGATTTTTAATACTAACTTCTATCATATGTATTATTGAAATAATACTAACTCTGGTATTATCAAGGGTTATGACATAACCGTGACTGCATTCAGAATTGAAAATTAAACGCTATTTCATGTCTATTGCATGATTTACTTAGCTAACATTTGGTTTGCAATTTTATTAATATATATAGCAAATACCATTTATGTGGTGTGAAAAAATTGAAGCACAAAAGGATACATGTAAAAAATATTATACCGGTGTGCCAATTGCTAGGCCATTCCTCACCGCTGCAATCAAGAGAAAATTGGTTGAGTGTGATGTTATTGCCAAAATTAGTGGGTTAATTATGGCTGATTTTACTTGATTTTTCCTTCAAATGTACTACTTACGACTAAGAGTGGCTTGCATATCTGTTTGATAGGTCTTGTTGGTGCTTGTTGGAGCAGCATTTTCTGCGAAATATGTGGTGTAGTAATTCACACCAAGAAAATCATAGGAACCTTTGAGATTTTCAGATTGAGCTTTTGTGAACTTGGGGAGTCTATAACCCACTAAAGATCTCATACTCTGAGGATAGTCACCGTATGTAATGGGATGAGCAAACCTGCAAAAGTCAATTTGTTCAACCAAATTTGTATAAATAAAATTTCTTAGATAAGCAACCTGGTCCAAGTTCAATTCCCTTGTACTTTTTCACTTTATAATAATATTATTAAGTTTTCTTAATTATTTTTTAAATTAACATCATTTAATGATTAAAATAGCTTTGAATTAATAAATAATATAGATCACAAACATTAATATTATGATACTAATGGATATTTATTATTGATTTTTTATTAGAGTGATCCATAATGAGTTGAATTATTTACTTACTACCCAATATGTGCATAATTATATTATTAATACTTACTTAACCTACAATGCTGAATCGAGAACAAATAAAACCTTTTAAACTTCCTCTCAAATATATTATACTGAGTTTTTAAAATAAAATTTATACTTTGAAAACTTAGAAAATATGATGAGAATACTTACCATCCGAAAAAAAAGTCTAA